>CM039672.1:141231302-141841302 GCA_022496015.1 Hordeum marinum
AATCTCAAATCCATTTTGGAAAAGACAGAGGATCCAACGAGTTGATCATACAAATCGTTGATCCTGGGGAGCGGATACTTGTTCTTGATAGTGACCAAATTCACTGGTCGGTAATCCACAACCATCCGATCCGATCCATCCTTCTTCTAAACGAAGAGGACGGGGCAAGCCCAAGGAGAAGAGCTAGGACGAATGAAACCTTTCTTCAAAGCTTCATCGAGTTGGGTTTTTAGCTCGGCTAGTTCTAAGGGTGCCATCTTATAGGGTCTTCTGGCTATTGGGACTGTCCCTGGAATAAGCTCTATCATGAACTCAACATCTCTAACAGGTGGAATACCTGGCAGTTCTTCTGGGAAGACGTCCGGAAAATCACGGACTATCGGAATATCCTCTAACTCAAGAAGAGGGCTAGCATTTATGGAATAGAGTTGGCGCTTGGTTATTCGAGTGGAGACATTAACTATCTCTCCCGAGGGATGTGTAAGTTGAACATTCCTTGAATGAGTATCAATCTTGGCATAGTGGGATTTCATCCAATCCATACCTAGAATGATATTGATGTCTGAAGACTTAAGAGCTATCAAGGATGCTAGGAATACTAGTCTATCTACCAGAATTTCATTGTGATGACTCACTCTAGAAGTTTGCCATTTTGAACCAGGAGTCTGAACTACTAAGGGAGTGGGCATGTCATAGAAGGACATGTTATGCAACTGTGCATAACTTTCTGAGATGAATGAATGAGATGCCCCAGTATCAAATAGAATAGATGCTGGATGGCTATTAACAAGAAGCGTACCTAGAATGACATCAGGATCTTCAAGGGCTTCTTCAGCAGACACATAATTCACTCGCCCACGGGCAGGAGTTGGCTTCACATAGTAAGCTTTTCCTGGTTTCCCACGTCCAGCGGGCTTAGCATTGTTCTGGGGACACTCACGAGGATAGTGTCCCGGTTCTCCACATTTGTAGCATACCACTGTGGCACGAGGTGCAACATTTGTAGGCGGTCCTCCAAATGGTCTAGGTGGAGGGTTGGACTGAACTGGACGAGGTTCCTGGAAGGATGGCCTCGCGGTGTATCTTGCCGGCAAAGCTGCATTGGGCACCCAAACTCGCGTTTGTTAGGGCCTGAACCCGATGCAAGGTTGAAGTCACAATTATGCTTCCTCGTAGCCTCGTAGTTAGTTTGTCCGGACTCAGCATTGATGGCCTTATTGATGAGAGCCTGGAAGGTGGTGCACTCGTGCAGACGAAGATCTCGGCGAAGCTCAGCATTAAGTCCCTTGCGGAACCCATCCTGCTTCTTGGCATCAGTTGAGACTTCCTTTGGAGCATAGTGAGCAAGAATACCAAACTCGCAACTGTATGCATCCACTGACAATCTGCCCTAGGTGAAGGAACATAATTCCTCTCTTTTGCGATCCATCAGCCCTTTCGGGATGTGATGGAGACGGAATGCAGCGCTGAACTCTGCCGAGGTTGGTGCAGGTCCCTGGGGATGCATAGCCTCACAGCTTTCCCACCGTAGGTTGGCAAGTCCCTCTAGAAAGTCACCTTGTTGGCCCCTGAAACATTTGCAGCTCGGATCTTGCGTGACATACTAGTCAGCCAATCATCCGCATCGAGGGGGTCGATCGAATGATGGTACTTGGGCGGACAAAGCTTGAAAAAGTCACCAAGTGATACTCCATCGTGGTGATCATTGCGGGGAGCACGGGTTGTGTTTTGTTCAATTCTTTCCAACAGCCTATTGGTCTCCCTCTTATTCCTTTCAGCCTCTAGCATCACCTCCGCCAGGGATGGTGCATGTGGCAGCTCCTCTTGCCTTGGCTGGCTACTCTCGCCCTGCTCAGGAGCAGGCACGGGATTGTTCCTAGTTGCCACCACCCCGGGGAAAACAATCCACAGCTTAGACATAGAGAATATCAACTCTAAGACATGAATTATGGAATGTGCTGATCAACATGGCATGTAGGATAAACACCAATCAACATGGTAAAGCAACTACCATATGAACATTTGGTTTCATACACACCATGACTTAGTTCAGTACAAACCCAAGCTGGAAACAACTACGGAGAGATGACACAACTCATCGGAGGCATTACAAGCTTCCTATACATTATCTATCTACACCTCCGGAACTCAACTCTCGACCTTAGTCATATCCCACAAGACACACAGGACTGTGGCGATACGACTACTACCATACTAGGACTAACATCCATGCACTCAAACATCACCGTAGAATGCCTCGTACAGGTTACCCCCGTGACCTGGGAGCTGAACCTGAGGATCTGGAAACACTCTAGCCTGGGATCCCTGGAAACCATAAGGACACAGATGTGGCCTTGGTCCCCTTGTCGGCGGCAACATCGGTCCTCGAAGAGGGGTGATGCCTCCAACGTCAGGCCAGTCTACGTGTGCTAGCAAATGAGTCCGCGATGGGGTCAGCATCTCCAAATCTCCATAACCTGTCTGCACGACAGGTGCCAACTGCGTCAAGGCTGTCCAAAGACGGGCACGGATAGCATAGAGCTCCATGCGAAGGGCACGTGCATCACGATCCCTGTTCTCCAACATTTGAGCGGTCACCTGCAACCTAGGGTCCTCATGAGAATGATTAAAGTAGGCTACACTAAGATATCCATCCTATCCTCCCATGGAAGCAGGAACATAGCAGAACTCCGTGTTCTGTAGCAGACCATGGTGAAACCTCATAATAGTCAACATAGTTTAGGCGGCTTCCTAAACGGCCATATCTATGGTAACTCCCAATCCATGAGTCCAGTGAAGCGGCTCTGCAGCTCCAGGATATGAAGGATATATCCTAACGGTACACAAATACTGACTCTGGTTGAAATCTTGATACTGCTCCTCCACTGTATACTCTGGGTACCAACGGTATCCAGCCTCCATCATGACTCTAACCAACATGGACGGGTGACCCGGCACATCGATGCACCTGGTTAGACGGACCACCTAACGGAAAGGACGAGTGGGCATCTGAAGCAGAGAATGAGGCAAAGACATTAGAGATCCTAGCAGAAATTGGACAGCATAACGGCTGTAATTTCTCAAGAATTTTTTTCAGACAATTGAAAAAGATTGGAAAGGCATAACCACTCGACTATCTAGACTCAAATCTCTTCTCCATCTGTTTGTCACACCAACAATACTTAAATAACCGCACTCACTGACAAGCAAGCAAGCTATTGGTCCATGGCTATTAACTCGTCATCCTAAGCAATAGATGAGAATTCCTAGTTCCTATCCCCGTAGAAAAGATGAGAATGACCCAGCAGAGAATAACTTGGAAAGAGGAGTAAAAAGAGCCTTACGTTCCCTTCCACAATCAATTCGCCTACTTATCTATAGTGTTTCTAGACTCAACTTCGACCGGTTTGGCTTGGTAGTCCTACAGTCAGTCAGGCTCTGATACCAACGCTGTCGGGACCCCGATCCTAAGTCATATGATTCCATACTGTAACAAGCCACATCACTTTGCGGCCTCACTGTAGCGACCCGACCTGAAGGTCACATCTCCGGTGTTTCCGTACCATCCCAAGATCATGCTGGTACACACACGGTACATCAATGTATATATCAAAGGGAAATCACACAACATTTATTAATCGTAAATCTCATATCGACTCCTTTATTACAATAAAGATTACAATAAAGTGGCTGAAGGCCAACTCATGAGACTATCTAAAATCTTGCGGAAGCGTCGAAGGTAGATGAGTCCATCTGACTCCAAGGGCATCTCATCGAGCGTAGAGCGTATCCTCACTCCTGGTCGGAAAAGTATTCTGCAACATGATACGTTGCAGCCGTGTAGGTCACCATATGGAATATGCCGGCAAAGTCACAAGAGAGGGGTGAAAAGATAATCATCTAATATATATGCAAATATGGCAGGTGGAGTAGTAAGTTTTTGCATAAAGCCAATTTTCCTACATCAAGAGAGGGCTAAGCAAAATGATTACTAAGTTGGTTCATTAATGAGATGGTTCCACCAACCAAATTCTCATACCCAAGTTATTAATACCCACATCATCATATTATTTGTGTTGAGGGTTCCGGAAGTTTCAGTTCCTTTGGCTCAAGTCGTCCATGACCATGGACACGGCTAATCGATTAGGTTTGAGTACTCTACAGAGTTTTGCACACGTTCCCCACAAGATTTGGTCGCCTCCGTTTGATTTCTGGCACTTCAGGGTGTTTGAGAAACGGATGTCCAAAACATGGTCTTCCAAAGGGTTTCCCTGCGACTCTGTCGGTGCCCATCCTTTCCTACCATTCTTCTACATCTCGTAGCACCGCCTGTCCAGGGTCACCACGATATCCAACCAAGCCAGAGCCCATAATGGCTTGTGGCTGTGAAGGTAAGCCTTGGGTCTTGAAGCATCCATCCATCTCTTTGTGCCTGGGTGGACCTTTCCGCATGAATACTGACACATCTCCAACATCATCTAGGCTAACCACTGGTTTCTCCAGGGCGCCGTTCAACCATCATCCACCCAAAGGTAAGTTGAAAATTTGAAGTCTTGAAGACTTGATCATCATGCAGGTCTTGAAATTATTAACTCTCTCAACTCTCATGAATCATACAACCAACCCCGTCTACTAATAGCATAGCAAAATGTAAAACAACGTTTCCCGGGGCCAAATGTGTCAAAGGGTTGAGAGGGGGAGTACCTACCACATGATACTACAACAAGTAACCAAGTTTCCAATTTACCTACTTTGCGTGCAATTGGGGTGATGGAAGAACTAATGCAATAAAACATAGGTATACATGATCAAAGTGACTTGCCTGATTGACGATCTTCGTACTCGAGGGACTCTAGGTAACAAGCTTCACACTCCGGATGATCTAATGAATCAAACAAGAGCACTCAATAAGCATACAACAAAAATATTGTAACTCACAACAATCAGGAATGAACTAGTATCACTCAAGACAAAACAAGGCACAATCACAAGAAAAGAATTCAACAAATAGTTTTGTTTTCTATAGTTGATGGGTAAACTACTATTAACAACATAGAACTATTAGTATTAACAAAACAATAGTTGACAGAAAAGAACAATAAAAAATATTTTATTAATAAACAGAATTAAATCCATTTAAAGTTTTGTTAAGAAAAATCTTAGTAGGGTTTTAAAAGTTTTGGTAAACACTACTACATAACTATAGTTTGTCTATAGCAATAGAGTGAAACTAAACTATTATTTTATTAACAAAATCATTTTCTTAACAGAAAAGAATTTACTAAAACTTTTCTTATAAAACAGAATTTAATTATTTAAAACTTTGTTAAAAGAATCTATTACTAAACTAGTTGGTTTTCATCAAATTATACCTAGTTGAAAAATTAGTAGAGATTCCTATAACAATATAGAAATAAACTAAGTAAATTATATTATTATTATCATCAAGTAAAACATCTAATGTTTAAACAACAGAACCTACTAAAACAATATATAACAATTCTGATTTAAACTAACTAAAAACTAAATTAACTAAACTATACCAAACACTAGGCAGATTCTGTTTATAGGTAAAACACTAAACAAATACATCCTAAAAATCCTCAAACTAAACATGATGATAGTCCTGACTAATACCAAGCAGTAGCAAAAAGATTCATATAAAAATCTATTTTTAAACTCTAGTTATTCAGATTTGAGTAGTTTGAGCAAATTTGATTAGATTCAAAATTTAAAGCTCAAATTTGAAATCTAAACATGCTGAAATAGAAAAACGGATCGGACAGGGGCTACGTGTCACGTTCCTATTGGTCGAAATAGCATGCACGTGAGAGCTATCGAGTGGTCGACCGAGGCCTAGAGAAAAACGGTTTGCCGTTTAATTAGATCTAATCTCGATCGTAGGATCCAGATAAGAGGGTTAGAGGAGGTGAAGGCTCACTGCGGTGGTCGGGTGGTGCTCCGGTGACGTTGACGGCGGCCGGTGGTCGAAGAGGTCGTCGGGGGCCGCTCCAGTGGTCGAGGGAGGCGTCGGAGGGGTCCAGGCGATGACGGCTGTCGTCCGGCGTCGAGTGGTGGTGTCGAGAGGCGTGGGGTGGAGTGGAGCGACGAGCCTGCGCGGTGGGAGCTTCGGTAGGGGCAGAACTCCGGCGAGCTCGAGTGGGCGTTCTAGCGAGGGCAAGAGAGGGGTTCGGGGGGAAATTGAGTGCGGAGGTGGCCGCTCTTATATAGGGCCGGTGAGGGGGCGAGAGAAGGAAGGAGAGGGAGATCCGGCGAGGGGAGAGATCGTCGGCGAGGGTTCGGGCGCGAGGTGAGTGATGACCGCGCGGGGTCAACGGGCGGTCAGGGTCGGGCTTGCAGTCAGTGAGAGGGGAGGGGTTTGCGGGGCGTCGGTCGGCCGGTAATTAGGCAAGTCGGATCGGGCTTTAACTGCGAATGGGCCGACCGACCTTTAATGCTTTAAAGATTTTCCTATTTTCAAATATCAGCGCAGTAAAAACCTTTTAATGTATTCAATATAGTTCCAAATATAGGAGTATTATATATCCCAATTAACAGAATAATAAATGCCATTTATTGAACATTTTTATTCCGTCATTTGAACACTTTGAAAAATAATATTTTCAGAAATTGCCTATTTGGTTTTAAAACCTTTTGCAAATATTTTTCAAAAGACCCCCTGGTTCTTATTGTTCAAATATACCACCAAGATGACCCTGGTGTGGAGTGTCATGTTACTCCCCTCTTATTTTGAACTTTTTCGAAGGTTCTCAAATAGGTGAATGCAACATATTAAAAATTGAAAGGGACTTTCAGAAAGTCAGAAGAAGCATTTCAACTATTTCATACATTCAAGCAATGATGATGATGCATAGCTATATTTCATAACATTCCAAAATGGAATTTTGGGATCTTACAAACCTACCTACCTTAAGATGAATCTCGCCCTCGAGATTCGGGTTGGCTAGAAAATAGGTGCGAATGGTCTCTACGAAGATCTTCTTCGCGTTCCCAAGTGGCTTCTTCCTCAGTGTGGTGACTCCACAAAATCTTACAAAACTTGATGATCCTGCTGCGGGTAACTCTGTTGGCAGTCTCGAGGATTTTGACAGGCTTCTCCTCATAGGTCAGATCACTATCAAGTTGTATGGCCTCTAGGGGCACTGTGTCTCTCAAGGGAATATTAGCCATCTCAGCATGGCATTTCTTCAGCTGGGAAACATGGAAAACATCATGAACTCCGGACAATCCTTCCAGCAGTTCCAGCTTGTATGCAACTTCGCCTCTACGTTCAAGAATTTTGTAGGGGCCTATGAATCTAGGTGCTAACTTTCCTTTAACACCAAACCTCTTGATTCCTCGAAGTGGGGACACACGAAGATATGCTCGGTCTCCCACTTCATACGTCACTTCCTTACGTTTGCTGTTAGCATAACTCTTCTGTCGAGATTGAGCTATCTTGAGTCTGTCACGAATCAGCTTGACTTTCTCTTCAGAATCTCGGATAAGGTCGGGACCAAAAAGTTGTCGGTCTCCAACACCATCCCACGTCAATGGTGTTCTGCACCTCCTTCCGTATAAAGCTTCGAAAGGGGCTGTCTTCAGACTGGTCTGATAACTGGTGTTGTATGAGAATTCTGCGTAAGGTAAGTTGTCATCCAAACTGGATCCATAATCTAGCGCACAAGCTCTCAGCATGTCTTCCAGAATATGGTTGACTCTCTCAGTCTGTCCATCGGTCTATGGATGAAAAGTTGTACTGAACTCCAGTCTTGTACCCAAAGTTTCATGTAACTGATGCCAAAACTTTGAGGTAAATTGTGTTCCTCTATCTAACATGATACTCCTTGGAACTCCATGCAGACATACGATCCTGGTCATATATATCTTGGCTAGCTTAGCACTGGTATAGGTGGTCTTCACTGGAATGAAATGAGCCACCTTGGTCAAGCGATCTACCACTACCCAGATGGAATCATAACCTGAACGGGTCCTGGGTAATCCTGTGATGAAGTCCATACCAAGCTTTTCCCATTTCCACTCGGGTATCGGCAAAGGTTGGAGTAACCCTGCTGGTTTCTGATGTTCTGCCTTTACTCGCTGACAAACATCACATATTGGAACATGTTCTCCAATATCCTTCTTCATACCTGTCCACCAATAACTTTCCTTCAAATCCAGGTACATCTTGGTGTTGCCTGGGTGTATCGAGTAAGGCGAATATTGGGCTTCTTGAAGTATCAACTTCCTGAGCTCTGGGTCATTGGGCACATAGATTCGGTTCTCAAACCACAGAGTTCCTTGTTCATCCTCACGAAAACCTTTAGCTTTATCATCTTTCATTCTCTGCTTAATCTCAGCTATCTCCTTGTCCATCTTCCGAGCTTTGCGAATTCTTTCGGTCAAGGTGGACTGGATCTCCAGTGTGGCAACATATCCTCTTGGAATTATCTCTAGCCGGAGCTCTCTGATATCATCGGCTAACTCCTGGGGTAATCCTCCCGCTGTGAGTGTGTTTACATAAGTTTTCCGAATCAAGGCATCAGCTACCACATTTCCCTTACCTGGATGGTAGTGTAATCTCATGTCATAGTCCTTGATTAACTCTAACCATCTCCTCTGTCTGAGGTTCAACTCCTTCTGCATGAAGATATATTTCAGGCTCTTATGTCGGTGTAAACATCACAACTATTTTCGATAAGGAAATGTGTCCAGGTCTTGAGTGCGTGCACTACGGCTGCTAGTTCCAAATCATGGGTGGCATAATTCAACTCATGAGGTCGTAGTTGTGTGGATGCATAAGCTACAACCTTTCCATCTTGCATGAGTACTCCTCCAAGTCCTTGACGTGAAGCATCACAATAAACCTGGAAGTCCTTCCGAATATTGGGCAAAATCAACACTGGGGTTGTGACCAAACGTTTCTTCAACTCCTGGAAACTGGCTTCACATTCCTCAGTCCAAATATACTTGGACTCTTTCTTCAACAACTCCGTCATGGGCTTGGCAATCTTTGAGAAATTCTCAATGAACCTCCGGTAATATCCGGCAAGTCTGAGGAAACTGCGGATCTCCTTAACTGAGGTGGGTGACTTCCACTCGGTGATGGCTTCAACCTTAGCGGGGTCTACGACTATTCCTTGTCCGGAAATAATATGTCCAAGGAATCCGACTTTCGTCAGGCAAAATTCACATTTGCTGAACTTGGCATATAACTGATGTTCTCTAAGCTTCTCCAGAACTAAACGCAGGTGTTCCTTGTGTTCTTCCTCGTTTTTGGAGAATATCAAAATGTCATCGATGAACACCATGACAAACTTGTCCAAATATTCCATAAAAACTTTGTTCATCAAATTCATGAAGTAGGCAGGGGCATTAGTCAAATCAAAGGACATGACAGTATACTCATACAAGCCATACCTTGTGGTGAAAGCTGTTTTGGGTATATCCTGGTCACGAATCTTCAGTTGGTGATACCCTGATCGAAGATCGATCTTGGAGAATACTTTGGCGCCTACTAACTTATCAAACAAGTCATTAATCATCAGCAGAGGGTACTTGTTCTTGATAGTCACCTCGTTCAAGGCACGATAATCGACTACCATTCTCAAGGTTTTATCCTTCTTCTCTACCAAAAGAACTGGGGCTCCCCAAGGTGAAGAACTTGGGCGAATATACCCTTTTTCCAATAACTCCTTAATTTGCTTCTTGATTTCCACTAGATTATGTGCGGGCATCCGATTGGGTCTCTTGGAAATTGGGGCTGTCCCTAGTAGTAGCTCTATCAGGAACTCAATCTCTCTATCTAGTGGCATGCCTAGTAATTCTTCCGGGAATACATCCGGAAAGTCTTTTACCATAGGTACTTCCTACTGAACAACTCCTATGAGGGAATTTAACCGAGCACTCATCTGGGTGCGTCGGGATACATACTTAATCCTCTTGTTCTCCGGGGTGGTGAGTGAAATAGACTTGCTGGGGCAATCAAGATTTCCTTCATACTTGGTCATCCAATCCATGCCTAGGATTACATCCAATCCCTGGGATTCTAAGACGATGAGGTTGGTGGGAAAAACATGGTTTCCTATGTGAAGTTTCAGGGGGTGGCATCCTATCCCTGCCATCATCATACCTCCTGGGGAACTGACCTTAATGGGCTGACTAAGGGTTTTGGTGGGCAAACCATACTTTTCCACAACTACCCTTGATATGAATGAATGAGTTGCACCGGAATCAAAAAGTACTATAACTGGACGTGAATGCAATAAAAACTTACCAACCACAGTCTCGGGCTGATCATAGACTTCTTCCACGTCGAGGTGGTTCACTTGGGCACGAGGAAACGGATTTGGCTTCTTGGCTGCAGTGTTGCCGTTTCCATTTCCCTGCTTGCTCTGGGGACATTCAGTAGCATAGTGCCCTGTCTTCTGGCACTTGAAACAGGTGATGTGGCTCAGATCCTTCTGAGTAGGAGCGTGACGGTGCTGGTTGTTGTTCCCATTCCCATTGTCAGTCTTGAAGTTGCCATGGTTGGGACGGGCATTCGCATTTCCTCCATGGTTGTGGCCTCCATGGTGGTGCACGGCATGAGTGTGCCTTCCAAAATTACCGGTCCCTGATCCGGTATTCCCTCAGTACGGGGAGTAGCGGGGCTTCTGATGAGCTCCAGAGTTGAACTTCCCCTGAGTATACTTCCTCTTGCGGTTCTCGACTTGTTGTTTTCCCTCCAAGATGAGGGCCTTGTCCACCAGTTCTTGGTAGTTATTGAAAGTAGCCACTACCAGCTGCATACTCAACTCATCGTTGAGTCCTTCCAAAAACATCTCTTGCTTGGCCGCATCATCGGCCACGTCTCCTGGTGCATAACGAGCGAATGTGCTGAAGTCGTCCACGTACTGGGCCACGGAACGGTTCCCCTGGCGTAAGTTGCGAAACTCACGCTTCTTCAGACTCATAGCTCTAGCTGAGACATGAGCTATGCGGAAAGCTTGCTTGAACTGCTCCCAAATCACGTCAGCAATGGGGTATGTGGTGGTGTAGTTCTCCCACCATGAAGCTGCTGGTCCTTCAAGTTGATTTGCGGCAAAGCGCGCCTTCTCAGCGTCAGTACATCCAGTGGTGATGAGTTCCCTCTCCATCTTACGGAGCCAGTCATCTGCCACAATGGGCTCAGTGCTGCTAGAGAAAGTTGGAGGGTTCAACCTCAGAAAACGCATGAGATTGTCAGCCTGAGGTGGATGGTGGTGGTTGTTGTTCTGGTTGTTGGTCTGATTTTGGATCAATAGCTGCATCAGTGCATTCTGCTGCTGAAGAAGTTGCGTGAGTTCCGGCGCGAAGGTGAAGTCGGACTCACGTCGTGGAGGCATCTTGCTGTTTTCAGAGGGGTGAGAATTAGAATAGAACAAGGGCCTAGAAAGAAAATCACTACCCATATGCAATGCAACAAACATATCACACCAAACACTCATTCATTTATTCAACTCAAAGTCAACATCGAGATACAAATCTCCATTCAAACTAAACATCGACCTACGCTTTAACGTCGAAAATGAAGATACATGGGGGCATAACTAAAGTTGTCCTCAGAATTACATGGTGAATGAGCCTCCTCTAGTGGTGCTCTCCTCATAGTCATCATCGCCGCTGATGAAAGGAGCCAAGTCTCCCTCAGGATGAAGATTTTCACCCATGTCCATCTATTCCTCCATAGTGGCGATGCGAGTGTTCAGCTTGTCGATCCTCTCTAAGAAATCCTTCACCTCATACTCATGCTCGTACTCGACTTCCTGTAAGTCAGCTTTGAGGTCAATCTTGCAGTTCATCAGATTCTTTATTGTCTTCGTATCTGCACAAACTCGAAGCTCTAGAGTCCTGATGTGAGTCTCGAAGGTCTGGATATAGGAAATGGTGGTGTCTGCAGTGGGAGTGGTTATGATGTTTCCATTGGCATCCCTGCGACAAACCACGCCGAGTCCTGGTGAAATGGTCCCACCTCTGTATTCCTCCTGAATACGTCCAAGGGCACGATGAATGGCCATGTCTCTCCCAAGTATCCAGCTGGGTGCCACAAACTTGAAGTCGATGGGTTCCTTCTGATTCCCAAAGGTCTTCCATAGAATGTGCACCTCGATCCTGTAGCGTCCATCTTGGGGAAAGGACATGATAGGAGTCTCAGTGATGCTCGGCAAAGCAATCCTCACGTCCCTGACGATCCTCATCAGCTCCTTGCCAAAGGGCATCGTTGCATCAGGCTGGCAAAACTCCGTGATCAACACTGGGATGAAGGTGGCCATCTATAAATTTTGAAATAATTGGAGAGAAGTCAGAAATGAGTAGATGAGAGTATAAGAATTTTAAAGACAAAGAGAAATAAGTCCTAAGGCTTTCCAATCCTAGAGGTTACGTCCTACGGTCAGCGTGTGCTCTGATACCATTTCTGTAGCGACTCGACCTGAAGGTCAAATCTCCGGTGCTTCCGTAGCATCCCAAGATCATGCTGGTACACACACGGTACATCAATGTATATATCAAAGGGAAATCACACATCATTTATTAATCGTAAATCTCATATCGAGTCCTTTATTACAATAAAGATTACAATAAAGTGGTTGAAGGCCAACTCATGAGAATATCTAAATCTTGCGGAAGCATCGAAGGTAGATGAGTCCATCTGACTCCAAGGGCATCTCACCGAGCGTAGAGCGTATCCTCACTCCTGGTCGGGAAAGTATTCTGCAACATGATACGTTGCAGCCGTGTAGGTCAGCATATGGAATATGCTGGCAAAGTCACAAGAGAGGAGTGAAAAGATAATCATCTAATCTATATGCAAATATGGCAGGTGGAGTAGTAAGTTTTTGCGTAAAGCCAATTTTCCTACATCAAGAGAGGGCTAAGCAAAATTATTACTAAGTTGGTTGATTAATGAGATGGTTCCACCAACCAAATTCTCATACCCTAGTTATTAATACCCACATCATCATATTATTTGTGTTGAGGTTCCGGAAGTTTCAGTTCCTTTGGCTCAAGTCGTCCATGACCGTGGACACGGCTAATCGATTAGGTTTGAGTACTATGCAGAGTTTTGCACACGTTCCCCACAATATTTGGTCACCTCCGTTTGATTTCTCGCACTTCAGGGTGTTTGAGAAACGGATGACCAAAACATGGTCTTCCAAAGGGTTTCCCCGCGACTCTGTCGGTGCCCATCCTTTCCTACCGTTCTTCTACATCTCGTAGCACCGCCTGTCCAGGGTCACCATGATATCCAACCAAGCCAGAGCCCATAATGACTTGTGGCTGTGCAGGTAAGCCTTGGGTCTTGAAGCATCCATCCATCTCTTTGTGCCTGGATGGACCTTTCCACATGAATACTGGCACATCTCCAGCATCATCTAGGCTAACCATTGGTTTCTCCAGGGCGCCGTTCAACCATCATTCACCCAGAGGTAAGTTGAAAACTTGAAGTCTTGAAGACTTGATCATCATGTAGGTCTTGAAATTATTAACTGTCTCAACTCTCATGAATCACACAACCAACCCCGTCTACTAATAGCATAGCAAAATGTAAAACAACGTTTCCCGGGGCCAAATGTGTCAAAGGGTTGAGAGGGGGGGTACCTACCACATGATACTATAGCAAGTAACCAAGTTTCCAATTTACCTACTTTGCATGCAATTGGGGTGATGGAAGAACTAATGCAACAAAACATAGGTATACATGATCAAAGTGACTTGCCTGCTTGACGATCTTCGTACTCGAGGGACTCTAGGTAACAAGCTTTGCACTCCGGATGATCTAACGAATCAAACAAGAGAACTCAATGATCATACAACAAAAATATTGTAACTCACAACAATCAGGAATGAACTAGTATCACCCAAGACAAAACAAGGCACAATCACAAGAAAAGAAATCAACACATAGTTTTGTTTTCTAAAGTTGATGGGTAAACTACTATTAACAACATAGAACTATTAGTATTAACAAAACAATAGTTGATAGAAAAGAACAATAAAAAATATTTTATTAATAAACAGAATTAAATCCATTTTAAAGTTTTGTTAAGAAAAATCGTAGTAGGGTTTTAAAAGTTTTGGTAAACACTACTACATAACTATAGTTTGTCTATAGCAATAGAGTGAAACTAAACTATTATTTTATTAATAAAATAATTTTCTTAACAGAAAAGAATTTACTAAAACTTTTCTTAGAAAACAGAATTTAATTATTTAAAACTTGGTTAAAAGAATCTATTACTAAACTAGTTGGTTTTAATCAAATTATACCTAGTTGAAAATTTAGTAGTGATTCCCATAACAATATAGAAATAAACTAAGTAAATTATATTATTATTATCAGCAAGTCAAACATCTAATGTTTAAACAACAGAACCTACTAAAACAATATATAACAATTTTGATTTAAACTAACTAGAAACTAAATTAACTAAACTATACCAAACACTAGGCAGATTCTGTTTATAGCTAAAACACTAAACAAATACATCCTTAAAATCTTCAAACTAAACATGATGATATTTCTAACTAATACCAAGCAGTAGCAAAAATATTCATATAAAAAGCTATTTTTAAACTCTAGTTATTCAGATTTGAGTAGTTTGAGGAAATTTGATTAGATTCAAAATTTGAAGATCAAATTTGAAATCTAAACATACTGACATAAACTACAACAAAAATGTGAACTAATGCAAAAGGAATCAACTAAAGACACTAAATAGTTTAAAAGATATGATAAAAATAAAATCAGGATGCATTCTGTTTTCTAAACAGAAACTAAAAAAGAGAAAAGATACGGATCGGACAGGGGCTACGTGTCAGGTTCCTATTGGTCGAAATAGCGTGCGCGTGAGAGCTATCGAGCAGTCGACCGAGGCCTAGAGAAAAACGGTTCGCTATTTAATTAGATATAATCTTTATCGTAGGATCCAGATCAGAGGGTTGAGAGGAGGTGGAGGCTCACTGCAGTGGTCAGGTGGTGCTCCGGTGACATTTACGGCGGCCGGTGGTCGCAGAGGTCGTCGGGGGTCGCTCCGGTGGTCGAGGGAGGCGTCGGAGGGGTCCAGGCGACGGCGGCTGTCGTCCGGCGTCGAGTGGTGGTGTCGGAGAGGCGTGGGGTGGAGTGGAGCGACGAGCATGCGCGGTGGGAGCTTCGGTCGGGCAGAGCTACGACGAGCTCGAGCGGGCGTTCTGGCGAGGGGGAGAGAGGGGTTCGGGGGGTGGGTGGGGAAATGGAGCGCAGAGGTGGGCGCTCTTATATTGGGCCGGTGAGGGGGCGATAGAAGGAAGGAGAGGGATATTCGGCGAGGGGAGAGATCGCCGGCGAGGGTTCGGGCGCGAGGTGAGTGATGACCGCGCGGGGTTAGCGGGCGGTCGGGGTGAGGCCTGCAGTCAGTGAGAGGGGAGGGTTTTGTGGGGCGTCGGTCGGCCGGTAATTAGGCAAGTCGGATCGGGCTTTAACTGCGAATGGGCCGACCGACCTTTAAAGCTTTAAAGATTTTCCTATTTTCAAATAACAGCGCAGTAAAAACCTTTTAATGCGTTCAATATAGTTCCAAGTATAGGAGTATTATATATCAAAATTAAAAGAATAATAAATGCCATTTATTAAACATTTTTATTCTGTCATTTGAACACTTTGAAAAATAATATTTTCAGAAATTGCCTATTTGGTTTTAAAACCTTTTGCAAATATTTTTCAAAAGACCCCCTGGTTGTTATTGTTCAAATATATCACCAAGATGACCCTGGTGTGGAGTGTCATGTTACTCCCCTCTTGTTTTGAACTTTTTCCAAGGTTTTCAAATAGGTGAAAGCAACATATTAAAAATAGAAAGGGACTTTCAGAAAGTCACAAGAAGCATTTCAACTATTTCATACATTCAAGCAATGATGATGATGCATAGCTATATTTCATAACATTCCCAAATGGAATTTTGGGATGTTACACTCACGCACGGTACTGCACGGCTGCAGCCTTACCTTGGCCGGGAGCGTTTGCGTCTTTTGGCTCACGTATGTGAACGTGTCGCTGGCAATCACACAACAAAGAACCCAGGCCGACATGACTAGTCATAGAACCCAAGTGGCACATCCATACGGAAACAGGCATACATAACCCAACAATGCAGGTGTCGGCCTCAAGTGTGTGTAGACGAGTCATAGCAACCTACAAGGACTCCATTACGTCACGAGACACGAATGTCATCACTGCACGTAGACGAGTCGTAGCAGGCTACAGGGACTCCATTACACTACGAGACATTTCCCCGAAGGAATAGACATAGCAGCAAAGAAGGATACATGCCGGTCAATCAATGTGTCCGGAGCAGTAGCAAGGTACCATGGCTCGGTGGAAGCACAAAGAGGCAGTTTCCCGTAAAGAGTACTACTAAAGGCACACGACTAGGCGTCGGATCCCATACATACCGTTGCACGTCACACGTACGTACGACATGCCCGATATGCATAGATACAACTATGGCATCACAACATAACCATACAACAACATGACTTTTATTTAAGAGGCTCAGACGAGCCTTGCATAATATGTCCTTACAGATAGGGGTCACATGACCCGACACTCAAGCCATACAAACAAAGTCATACGGCCTGACTATCTACAGCCCACCACATGGGCAAGATCGTAGCTGGGACACAAGCTATTCGACATCGTCAACGTCTAGATAGAACCCACCTGATGGGTCCTGGTTCTCTTCTGCAACATTAATTAAGCAAGGATGAGTACAATCGTACTCAGCAAGTCTTTAAAACAGACCTAGTCTATTTATGCTCATGTATTAATAAAGGGGGTGGTGGAGTTCATGCAGGAATGCCAGCTTTGACTCATGGCTAACCTACACTACTCAATTTTGAACTCTTTGTTACAATTTTAGTTATCGCACACGAGTCCACTATCTCCATCACAATACACCACCATGGATTCACCTTCCCCTTCCGGAAGAGTGCCATCCATAGTACTCACACTTGTCTTGATATTTTTAGGAGTATCCATTTGATTATCTATGAACAACATAAGTTCTCCAAGTAGTCCATATTCGAGGACGCGGCTATTCGAATAGTTTCATACCTTGCAGGGGTGTACTTCTTCACACACGCTCTCGCCACTTATCGCTGTGTGCCATAAACCATGCACCTCGGCAACCTTCAAGCGGATGCCCAGCGAGGAAGTCGGCCACGACCGTCAAGCACATAAGACCTCTAGTCCAGGCTATCGCCTATTTGAGACTGAAACCCGCACGGAAGTCCGGCCGAAATTTCCGCTATGGTCCCAAACGATGTGCGCAGGGTTCCCAAGCCCACCATTCGGGTGACCCTTGGTACACCGTGCCACTGCCTACCGCGTCGTAACCCACCCCGAGGGTCAGCGCTACACACGGCCTCTAGCATGCTATAAACACCAGAAACTACTTGCAACTCCTGGACTAAGGACTAAGCGACTGATAAGTCGAGAGGGGTCGAGTTATGGGAACCCAATGTGTGGTAGTAACTAGTCTTGGATCACAAACACGGAACCCAGTTCCTAAGAACGGTCCCAATGAGAAAACCCACTATGTACTCCTACATAGCCTCTCATCGCTACCTTTACCAAATCGTATTCATTATGATCTCATCACATCGGACAACACTGTTTCACTCAGTTCATCACCCAGATGAAACAGACCTGACACAACTCTAAGCATAGCAAGCATAGCAAGCAAAGTAAGCTAAGCACATCATGGCACAAGCATCTACCAGGTATGCTAGGTTGCAAGGTTTAGCTATTTACTGTGACAAGATCAGGTCATGCATAAGAATAGGATCATCTATCGTGTAGGACCGACATATGACTGTTTGTCCTAATGCAATAAACAAGAGCAGGAGCGAGAGAGTGGGATGTTATAGGAATGATCAATGGGGTTACTTGCCTTGCTGAGCTGCGGAGGAGTTCTCTCCTTCGTCGGAATACGGGGTGGTATCTTCCGGATTAGGGCCTACCGCAACATAGATAAAAGCATTCAATACAAGCAAATGCAACAATATGATGCATGCTCATGGCATAGTAATATGCATGGGTGAGCTAATGTAACTAGTGATCATGTCAATTTAAAATAGATTTGAATATAGGTTCAAAGTTGTTCTCATTTCAAATTCCATATATTAACCTAATGATAATTGTCCATGTTCACCTATTTATGTTGCTCTAGCATGCATGAGAATAGCACCATTGGATTCATTGGATTTTCTGATAAATTTTGAAATATAAATTATTTTCATCTGACTTACAGATTAATTTATATGATTTTTCAAAGTTTTAAATAATTTCTGGAATTATTTTTAAATAGGAAAATCGTATTATGACATCAGACAGACGTCATCCTGACGTCAGCTGGTCAACAGACCCGTTCCAGGTCAAATCTGACCGGTGGGGCCCATCTGTCATAGACTCAATACTAATCAGTTTTAAATAAACTAATTATCCTGTCTAATTAACCTAGTAGGGCCCATTGTTAGTGTTACATTTAGTTAATAAACCTATTAAAACTAATTACTAATTATCCTAAAACTAATCAGGGACGGGGCCAACCTTCCATTGATTCACAGAGTCAAACCAGGGCCCACGGGGGTGAAACCCGCCGCAGTTGGTCGACGGCTCGTCGTCGGTGACCAACAGATACGGCGACGACCATCAGGTTCTGCCCACAGGCGCTCATTCAATGAGCTGATACCACCGGCGCGTAGCCCGTGCACGACCGCATCCAACGGAGGCCACAGGAGGCTAACGGGTCATCGGAGCTCGCCGGAAACGAGCTCGTGGCAGCGGCCGGAGATCGGGCTCGGACCAAAACACGATACAGGGCACGGGGCGACTCGGCAATTGGCTCTACGAGCTCCTGGGAACTCCAGGAGTTCAACCATGCACTCGCACATGAGCTCGGGGGACTGCACGCACGGCAACGACCGATCACGGCGGCGGGAGGTCTTCGGGTCCGGCGGCCGGGCTAGCTTGGGAGCGCTAGAGAGAGGGGAAGCAAGGGGAGGAGGAAGAGGAGCTCACGACGCTTCCGGGGAGCTGGTCAGCGGGCTCGGGGAGGCAGCGACGGCGATGAATCGACCGCCGGCGACGGCGGCTCTCGGCAGGGGAACGAGAGAGAGAGAAAGGAGGAAGGGAGGGGGAGGAATGAGCTCGGGAGAGAGGGCTCTCGCATCTTCCAGACGCAGGGGAAGCAGGGGAGCAGCCTGCTCCGTGGCAAGCAGGAGGTGGAGGCCGGCGAGCGCTCGGTCGCCACCTCGATGCCTACTGGCTTGAGGTGGGAGATGACCTCCCCACCCCTGGTGGGCTGGGCTGGGCCTACCACTTGACCAGGTACACTTCTTCCCTTTCTTTTTAATTCTGTTTTCTGTTTTCTGTTCTAACATTTGTTTATTTTATTGCAGGTCCAAATAACCTTTCAAATATTCCAAAACTTTTGTATATTCAAGTTTGAATATTCTAAACTTGTATAAAAAGTTTCAGGTTAATTTGAAAACATTAGTAATGATAATGTTTTATTTATCAATTTCAGAGGCTTAAATCTTTAATTTAAATTATTTGAAATGTTCAAATAATTAGAATGATCCCTGGTATATCCATGCCCTCAATTATCGGACATAGGGAACATTTTTGATGGGCATTTTGGGTTTGTTGAAATTTCATTTATCTTGAATTTCTTTACTTCATTAAGTGCTTCGGGTTTCTTTTCTTTTCTCCCCATTTCACATTGATGCAATGATGATGATGATGCAATCACAATGCTAACCTAGGACACTTGCTAGGGTTGTGACAGTAGAGTATTCAACCAAATTTTTCTGATTCGACACAAGGGGAGCCATAGAATATTCTCGAGTATTAGCAGCTGAGTTGTCAATTCAACCACACCAGAAAGACTTAATATCTGAAGCAAAGTATTTAGTAGCAAAGTAGTATGGAAGTAACAGTCATGATGGCAAAAGTGACATTAGCAGTTTTGTAGTGATTGTCACAGTAGGAACAGAAAAGTAACTGAGCAAGGATCAATATGGGAAAAACTCGTAGGAAATGGATCGATGATGTATAATGATTTAGATGACATTCATCATATATCAGTTACAGACTAGGGTAACACAGAACTAGCTTTAATTCATCAATGTAATGTAGGCATGTATTTTGTATATAGTCATACGTGCTTGCGATAAGAACTTGCATGACATCTTTTGTCCTACCCTCCCGTGGAAGCAGGGTCCTATGGGAAACTAAGGGATATTAATGCCTCCTTTTAATAGAGAAACGGAACAAAGCATTAACACATAGTGAACACATGAACTCCTGAAACTACGAAAATCACCGGAAAAAATCCCAATTATTGTCACCTTGGGGTATGCGAATCATGACACGTAATAGGTGCATACAACTTTCAATATAGGATCCAAATCACTCTTATATTCATGAAAACAAAATATGTTCAAAGCTGAAATCATGGCACTCGGGCCCTAGTGACAAGAATTAAGCATAGCAAAGTCATAGCAACATCAATCTCAGAACATAGTGGATACTAGGGATCAAGCTCTATCAAACTTAACTCGATTAAATGATCAAACTCATCCAATCCCACCATCTTCTACCAAGCCTACGAAGGAATTACTCACTCCCGGTCTTAAGCATCATGGCGGTGTTGATGGGGAAGGTTGGTGACGACAACGATGATTTCCCTTCTACTGAGCCCAAAACAGGCTCTAGCCTTCCAGAGGAAGAACAAGAGGTGGTGGCGGCTCCGTCTCGTGAAATGTGATGAAAACTTCTCTCTTTACTTTTATATGAAGATGTGATTTTATAGTACCAGAATTAGGGTCGGTGGGGCCATAAGGCCCCCACAAGCCACCAGGGCGCACCCTAGTGGGGTGCGCCCAAATATGTGGTGCCCCCTGGCACACCCCCTCCGGCAGGTTTTCACTCCACAATTCATCATATATTCTAGTTATAATTCACAAAAAGTTTTGTCCAATTTTGGGAAATTTTATTTATGCACAAAAATAACACCAAGGCAGTTCTGCTGAAAACAACGTCAGTCTGGGTTAGTTTGATTCCAATCATGCAAATTAGAGGCCAAAACCAGAGCAAAAGTGTTTGGAAAAGTATATATGTTTGAGACATATCACCAGCCTTGTACGAAGAACTTGAAATCTTTGGCATGGAACTGGTTACACCAGGATTTCTGGCCAACTTCAAAGCAAAGCCTACCTTGATGGATGATATTAAGGAAGATACGATGGGACACGTGAGTATCGAAGGTATCAACGGGAAGATCAAGGTAGGCAAAGCCCTAGAATTCTTAGTGGATGAACAAGTATTCTTATGGTTTCGGAATCACATTAACCTACTCAACAAAAATGAGCTCAAGAACTTGATCTTGAAAGAAGACCATGACACTCCATTCTCCATCCATCATGGAGGAACGAATATTCATCAGGATCTGAAGGAAAGATCCTGGTGGCACTGTATGAAGAGAGAGAGATAGATACTTTTGTCGCTAAGTGTGACATATGCCATAGGGTCAAAGGTGAGCATCAGCGATCCGCTAGATTTCTTCAACCTCTCTAGTTACATGGATGGAAGTGGCTCAAAGTAGGGATGAACTTCATCACCAGGTTTCCTAGGTCAAGCAAGGGACATGACTCCATATGGGTCATACATAATTATTGACTAAGGTTGCCCACTTCATTTCCATCAAGACCAGCTATGACGGAAGCAAGCTAGCCTGTCTTTACATCAAACGTGTTGTCAACCTCCATGGAGTTCCTACGGATATTGTGTCAGACCAAGGTACCCAGTTATGTCGAGGTTTTGGAAACAATTCCTAGAAGCCTTGGGAACCAAGTTATCCTTCAGGACCGCTTTTCACCGTCAGACCGGAGGACAGACAGATGGAGTAAACAACATAATCAAGGATATGCCTCGTGCTTGTGTTTTGGCGTATGGAGCCAAGTGGGAAGATTGCTTACCTTTCCCCAAGTTATCCTATAACAAAAACTATCAGTCTAGTCATCAAATGGCACCATTTGATGTGTTGTATGGGCGTAAGTGCAACACACCCCTCAATTTGTTAAAGATCACAAAAGTACTAGTCTTTGGCCAGATATTCTCCACGAACCCAAAGAGCAAGTTCAACTAATCAGAGATCATCTGGAGACCGCCAAGTCAAGATGGAAGAGCTTTGTCGGTTCCCGCCGCCGATAAGTGAGCTTTAACAACGGAGGCAATGTCTCCCTCGACTAAGGCCTCTCAAAGGAACAAAGTGTTTGCACCTCAAGGGAAAGCTTGCACCAAGGTATATCCACCCCTTCAAGATCATCGCAAGATTAAGAGTAGTTGCCTACCAGCTAGAACTACCTTTAGACCTATCTGATGTGCACAACGTCTTTCACGTGTCATAACTGCGGAAGTGTGTCCAAGTTCCCAACCGCCCCGACCACTACAAGAACATCGATCACCAAGCCATCAACCTACAACCAGACCTCACATACTCAGAGAGACCAGTCCGCATCCTAGACAAAGCCAAGCGTTGCACTCGAAGCCGCACCATCAAGTACTTTAAGGTCCAGTGGAGCAACCACACTAAAGCAGAAACATCCTGGGAGCGTGAAGACTACCTTAGGTCTAAATTCCCTTATCTCTTTAGCACCTAGCATAGGAATCTCGGGGACTTGGTTCTTGTAAGAGGGGTAGGTCTGTCACACTATGTGGTTTGTATCATGTCACTATGTCAATAAAGTTTAAAATTATTTGTTATTTGCCAGTTTGCTTCATTCTGCTTTAATTCACAAATATCCTCCCGTTCTTGAAACTCCTATCCTTGATCCAAGCCTTTGCCCAATGATCATGCCATACATAAATATTTCTATAAAATATTATTTTGACCAAAAACATTTATTTGATTTAGGTTTTCAAAAAGTTCTGGATTGAGGTTTGTACAACAAGTCCTTAAACTAGGGTAAATGATTTGTCTCAAATATTTTATTTGGAACATATTATGTATAAGACTTCCAAAAACCAGAAAAAATATTATTTTAAAAGTTAATTTTCTATTTTAATTAAATGCCTTTTTGAGGCCGAAAATGGTCTTTTATAGGGAAAATTAGTTGTATTTTTCCACAATTTTTGAGGAAAAATAGGAACCTTAGTGCACATATATTTTCCAAATAAATGAGTTTCAACATATGGTCATGTTCAAAATATTGGACAAATCCCACCAAAACAGTTTCTTGATATTTCAAGAATTTGAAATATTTCTATAAGAAATATTGTCGAATAAATCCAGGAGAATTCCAACAAGTTACAAATGCCCCATATGATGATATTTCCAAGTTTCATCTCAATCCAAATAGTTTTGGTTCACAAAACTGCCCCCAAACCCTCTCAGTCCAAAACAAAATTTGATTAGATTTACATTCACAACTTTTCTAATCCCCTAATGATGCAACTATAGCAACTAGTGCATCAAGGAGAATATATTAGCCTAACTACATCCAAACAAACATGTTTCTGCCCATTTTTAGGGTTTGCAAGAGATACATTAGCCACTTACCCCATTTGAGCTGAAAATTTGTGGGCAATACTAATTTGTAATGCCACTCACTCCTATTAAGTGTGATGACAAGGAGAACCACCTAGCTAGCCCAAACCTAGCACAAACACCTTCTAGTGCATTACGGAGATCAATGACTCGGGCACTACGAGTATTCTCCTTAAGCCATCTTTGTACCACATCACCAACAACATCGCCTCCACCTACAATAAGGTTCCTAGCAGCTAGCTCCATGATTGAGGGGGTGAAAACCTCCTTTTCTCTCTTTGGACAACACTTTCCCCACTCTCTCTGCCCATCCCTCTCTCCTGGCAATCATGAGAGCATCCAAGGCTTCCATTCCTGTTATTTATTCCTCTTGCAGCATGGATACGCAAGTGGGCGCACCAGAGCGCATCAGGACATGCCCATGCCAGCCAAGAATACGCTCTAGAGCGTGCAGCCATGCTCAAGAGGGTTGACCTCATGTCCCCTGCCACCTTGAGCCTCCCCCTCGCGCCAGTCGAGGCGTCTCTACATCCGCGACACGCAATTGTGTTGGGACCCCCTCTTCCTCTTCTCACGACCTGCACATGCGCTTGGCGTTGCTCGACTCGGCCAATGGATAGCCTCACAGGTGAGGGCGCCCGAGCACTGCCTCTCTTTCTTTCTTTCCTCTGGTTAGCATAGTCCAACCAGACGAACACCCTCGACACGATCTATCAAGGACCCGTGGCCTCTTGTAAGCATCGACCTCATCGGGCCTCAGACCATGATGCACCGCTGCATAGTGTAAGACTCCAAAAATTTAACTATGTTTTTGTTAATTAAAATCCTTCCATAAATGAAAATTTTAAGTTATGTTTGGTTCCTTGTTGATTTTAGAACCTTCCTTGTTCTGTGTATTATAAAATTCTTCCCTCCAAGTAGAAATTTTTGGAAAGTATTTTGAGCTTTAAATGTTTTCTTAAATTCATTTAATTTAATTTACCTATTTAGTAGGAAAAATTTTATAATAAAATTTTCCCAATTAGAATTCTTTTAATAGCAATGTCAGTCTTTGATTTGCCTTTGTTGCACTACAACAATTTCAAATATTTATTTAAAAATTCCAATAAAATTATGAGAGGTCATGTGATACCTGCAAATCAATTTTATGCAAATAAAATCATGGTGTTTTGAAAATTTTGAGCACCAATCCCATTTCCAATTCTGGTCCATTTTGACATTTGCACTACAACCTCAATTTTCCTAGCTCTACAATTCTTGAATTTTTTAGCACTTGTAGTCCTTCAAGCCGAACCCTTAAGTCAAAGAGATAAACCCCAATTGGATCTTGGAAGTACACCAGACGACTCACTCAAGTTGCTGTCTAGAACTGAATTTCCACAAAACTTGCACTAACTACTTCTGGCTTTTCGCAAACCAACCCTGCCATCAATGTTTAGATCCAAAGAGACACCATCTTGCTAATTCTTAGATTCATCAAAGTCATCTAGTTTCCCCTGGCATTTCCTCAGGTAGATTTTTGGCATGGCAAAATAACTACATTTTCAAAACTGCTTATGTCACTTGAGCTTCTGTACAAACCAACATGCCCCATCCCTTGCATGCAATTAGTCATCGCCACAACATTTTTTAGAGGCACCAAATTCTCATACAAACCTCTGGCATTTTGTCGAGATCCCTATGTGCGTGCCATGGGCATGGCTAGAGCACATATATTGCATGCACCCGTGCCCAAGCCATCGTGTTCGCCGCTGACTTCTCCCCTCTTGCCCCGTTCCCCCATAGGGAACCACGTCGCACTTGAGAAGCCTTGATAGCTCTCCGTCGTCTGCAGCGTCCCTGATACATCCATTTTTCATCATGATTTATCATTAATGTTCATGATATTCCATTTTACGTCCCTGATATGTTGTTCTTGATGACCCACCACCTATCGGTGATAGTTTTCCTGATTAGAAACTTTCTACTATACATACTTCACATAGCTCTCCTTGGTACGCTGATTATGCCAATTATATTGTTGCCAAATATATTATACCTAGCTTCATCTATCAACAAAAGAAAAAAATATTTTATGATTTACGCCAATTATATGACCCACATCATTTCAAAGAGGGAGAAAATTGTATTATTAGACGATGTGTACATGAGCATGAATAAGAGCAGATTCTTCGGAAGTGCCATTCCAAAGCTTACTTAAGACACCATGCCGGTGACAAAACTGCAGATAGGGTATTACAATCTGGCTTCTATTGGCCTACTCTTTTCAAAGATGCTCACAAGTATGTCCTTTCATGCGACGAATGCCAAAGAGTTGGCAACATTGGTATGCGTCAAGAAATTCCTATGAACTATTCACTTGCTATTGAACCATTTGATGTTCGGGTTTTTTACTTTTTGGGACCTTTTCCTTCCTCAAATGGGTATACTTATATTTTAGTTCTTGTTGATTATGTTATTAAGTTGGTAGAGGCTATTCCAACTAGTAGCATTGATCATAACACCTCTATTAAAGTGCTTAAAGACATTATCTTTTCGAGGTTCGGAGTCCCTAGATATTTAATGACTGATGGTGGTTCACAGTTTATTCATGGTGCTTTCCATAAACTTCAAGCTAAATATGATGTTAACCATAGAATTGCATCAACTTATGATCCTCAGTCTAGTGATGAAGTTGAATTGAGTAATCGAGAAATAAAATTAATCTTGCAAAAGACTATTAATAGATCTAGGCAGAATGGGTCCAAGAAATTAGATGATTTGCTATGGGCTTATATACCTACTTATAAGAATCCTATGGGTATGTCTCCATATAAAATGGTCTATGGAAAAGCTTTTCATTTACCTCTCGAGCTAGAACATAAAGTCTATTGGGCAATTAAAGAACTTAACTATGATTTTAAACTTGCCAGTGAAAAGAGGGTATTTGATATTAGCTCACTTGATGAATGGAGAACACAAGACTATGAAAGTTCTAATCCATTTAAATAAAAGGTTCAAAGATGGCACGACTAGAGGATTCAAAAAATGGTAATTCAATGTAGGAGACCTAGTGCTTTTGTACAACTCTCATTTCAGTTTTTTTGCAGGAAAACTTCTCTCCAAATGGGAGGGCCCATACGTTGTTGAGGAGATTTATCATTGCGGTGCTATAAAAATCAGTAACTTCGAAGGCAATAATCCAAGAGTGGTGATGGGCAAAGAATCAAGCATCTCATTTCACGTGTACCCATTAATGAGGAGACTAATGTCACCCAAGTTATGACACTGGAAGAACACATCAAGGAGGCCTTCCGGAACACTTTAGAAACCTGAAAAGGGGGTAGGTATGTGGTACGGTAAGTAAACCGACTCCAAAAATTCCAAAAATAATAATTTCTATCAGTTTTGGTATTTTAGAAAAATTACGAATAGAAAACGGAGTTAGGAGGACCCACGAGGGAGGCACAAGCAAACAGGGCACGACCCCCCTATAGCGCACCCTTATGGTTTGTGGGCCTCTCATGTGCCCTTTGGACTCCGATTTCTTCCCAAGCATGTATTCCGCACAAGTATTTTATTTATATATACTCATGTATGATTTGACCACCACATGGCGAGTTTCTTCGTTGTTCTTGTTTCTAGCTGTTTTTTTGACAGATCTGAAAATATGTCATCTCGAGATTCAAATGGAGAGAGCTATGTCTCCCGCTATATTGTAGAACAAAAGATATTTGGGGACATTTGCCCCTAGTTATGCTCCGTCGATGAGCAAGGAGATACTGATTTGGACAGATATAGGATGTCGGTCCGGATGCTAGTTCGATGACGATGAAGCTCCACTACCTCAGCCTGGAGATATGCACGTGGAATTCAAGAAATCAAGTGTCACTAATGAAGGGAACAAACCCAATACCTAATTTATCCCTTCCCATTTCTTCAGGAGAGCAAGGCAGCCTTATGTAAAAGGATATTGAAGCTTGAGCAATAGAACGACGATTTAAGGGAAGAAAATTTCATCCTCAACCATAAACTGGAGAAGAAGAATACTACTACATCATCACCACTACCTCCTAAGAGAACTTGAGTACATGGGTATGGGCACCACCCTTGGCTTGTCCCAATCTTGGGCGAGATGCCCCGGTATCGTATCATCATCACTTTTATCACCATTATCTATCTTAGTTCGATCTTTATTTTTTCACGATTTAGAGAGTTAGAATTTAAGATTTTCTTTGTTTAGAGTTTTGCTTTGAGTTCTACCTATCCTTGCAACTGAGTGTGAGAGTTATATATTAAAGTTAGTTGAGTTCATGTGCCTTACCCTCGCATGCACCCATCATCTTAGGATGCCAATAAAAAATTATGGGAAAAGATCATATACTTATCTCATGAGAAGTAATGACTTCACACAGAAAAGAGGTGTGAGCAATAAAAAGTGTTGAAAACCAACAAACATAATATTAGTAATTAGTGTGATATATGCAATAGTATGGTAGAGAAGAGGAGATTTACTTGTAAATAAACTATCTTGAACACCTTCTATGATTGTGAGCTCCCATCAAAATATTACATAATGCTCAAGTGTTGAAGTTGGACATGGAAGACAACATAATGATCATGGTTTTTTACATTTGCATAGAAGTTATATGGTATTATGTCCCTTAGCATCTGATGCTTGCTTAGGATCTTTTGCTATCCCAAATATTTGCACTAAGTAGAGATACTACTTGCGCATCCATAACCCTTAAACTTAGTTTTTTGACATGAGAGTCCACCATAACAACCTATGGATTGAATAAGATCCTTCAAGTAAGTTCTCACTGGTGCAAAAGGTGATAAAAATTGCCTCTATGCATGTAAGATCTTTTATTGTAAGGGTAAGTAAGCTTTGTCCGATCTTGTGATGGTGAAGCAATTCAAGAGACAGACTGCATAATAAAGTTCACTATCACAAAGGACAATATAAAGAGATGTTCTTTTGCATTAAGATATTTCACATATGAAACAAATAAAAGCCCATGATAACCTCTGCTTCCCTTTGTGAAGGGCCTCTGTTTTACATTCTAACGAAATTTCATTTTCATACAAGAGTCAATAATATTTCCCCTTGTTCCTATTCACCAACTCTTTAGTGGCAAGCATTGTGTGTTAAGGAAAGATCCAAAGAAATATGTCCAGTTGAATGTAGATGATCATGATCCATTATTGTTGACATTATCCTTGAGGTAAATATGTTGGATGTCAAGAACAATAAAGCCACCATCTTCCTATGTGTCCAACGGAATCACTAGTTCCACAAATATGCAATGTGTGTGTACAATCATAGAAGGCTACATTATAGTTGAATATGTGAACTTGCTAGAAATACAAAGCTCTTACATAGACTCTTCTCTTGATTACAATAGCTATGATCATCTCAATGACTAATGGCATTGCTTGTCAGTTCTCAAAAAAGATTATGTTCATATTTCTCCAGTTGTGAATAGATTGTTACTTGTTTATGAGAAGTTACATGATGAAAAGCTTGCTGCTATGATGTTATTCATGATGCTCTCATGCCTGTATTCTATTTTTATCGACACCTCTATCTACAATTATGAGGTCATTATTTTAGAGTTCGGGTTTTGCTTGAGGACAAGCATGGTCTAAGGTTGGGGGAGTTGATATGTCCATTTTACATCATGATTGTTTGTTAATATTCATGGTATTCTTGTCAATTATTACCCATTATCATACAATTCTTATGTTCTTTCTCTCTGATTATGCAAGATACATCACAAGGAGGGAAATATCTGGAAACTAGAATTCTGGTCCAGGAAACCAAAGAGAATACAGAAAGTCACCACACTCCAAATGACCATAAACTTCATGGAGAATATTTTTGTAATATTTAAAAATTTCTAGGACAAAAATATACCAAAGGGGGCCCACTAGCAGGCCACAAGCCAACAGGGCGCAGCCCCCCTGGGTCGCGCCCTGATAGCTTGTGGGGCCCCTGTTGGCTCTCCGACGCCCCTCTTCTCCTATATGGTTTGTTTTACCCAAGAGAAATCATAAGCAACCTTTCGGTACGAAGCACCACCTTATCGAGGCGGAAAACCTAGGCAGAGGCCCTTTTGCACTTCGATAGACAGATTCTACCGGGAAATTCCTCTGCGGAAGGGGAGATCAAAGCCATCGTCATCACCAATGCTTCCTTCTTCATGGGAGTACCAATATTCATCAACATCTTCACCAAAACCATCTCATCTCCATCCCTAGTTCATCTCTTGTATTCAATCTTTGTCCAAAAACCTCAGATTGGTACATGTGGGTTACTAGTTGTGTTGATTACATCTTGTAGTCGGTGCGTATTGGATTACTTGGTGGAAGAAGTTATGTTCATATCCTTAATTATTCTTATGATACCTCTTATCTTGAACATGTTGATGAGGTGTGAGTAGTTACTATTGTTCCCGAGGACATGGGAGAAGTCTCGTTATAAGTAATATTGTTAAGTTGGTATTCATTCAATATTTCGATGATATATGCTGTTACTTCTCTTGGTGGTGTCATGTGAACGTCGACTACATGAAACTTCACCATGTTATGGGCCTAAGGGAAGTCATTGTGGAGTAACAAGTATATGATGGGTTGCTAGAGTGACAAGAGCTTAAACCCCAGTTTATGTGTTGCTTCATAAGGGACTGATTTAGATTCGCACGTTTCATGCTATGGTTAGATTTATCTAAATTCTTCTTTCGTAATTGTAGATGCTTGCGATAGGGGGTAATCATAAGTATATTGTTAGTTCAAGTAACAAAAGCACCTTAGCATCGGTCCACCCACATATCAAATTATCAAAGTAGCGAACGCGAATAAACTCAACATGATGAACATGACTAGACAGAAATTCCCATGTGACCTCGAGGGCACGTGCTTAATATAAGAGCACTTTCAGGCTTGTCCTTTGTTACAAAAAGGATTGGGCTATCTTGCTGCACCTTGGTTACTAAGGATTGGGCTATCTTGCTGCACCTTGGTTACTATTGTTACTTGTTACTTGTTATGAATTATCTTGCTAGAAAACTATCTATTATTCTTACTCACAACACTAGGAGAGAATACCTTGCTGAAAACCGCTTGTCATTTCCTTTTACTCCTCGTAGGGTTCGACACTCCTACTTACCAAAAGGACTATGATTGATCCCCTATACTTGTGGGTCATTAGTCCCCACCACGTCGTCGGTTCTCCATCAATAGCCGCCAACGCCGTCTGTTGTGGCCGGTGCTATTGAGTCCACATGGCGTGTCCCCAAGCCCTCCAGCTCACCCGAGGTTATCCGCAACCATGCCGACCACCCCTATCGGATCAAAAGTAGGACTAGATGGGGGGTAATTAGACTACTTGACCAAATAAAAATAAACTTTTTCCCAATTTTAAGTGTTGGCAGATTTCAGCATTCATAGCAAGTCAAGCACACCCTACACAGGCATGTCTACGAGGATAGCAACGAAAAATAAAGACAAGCATGAATAGTAAAGAAAGGTAGGAGGACCAAACGCAATTTGGAGACACGATGATTTTATTCCCATGGTTCCGATAGGTGGTGCTATCGTACGTCCACATTTGTCGAGTCTTCAACCCACGAAGGCTAACAACCGCGAGAGTCCAGGAAGGGCTCTACCCACGGAGAGTCCCATGAAGAAGCAACCTTGACAATTTGATGATGGCCTACATCCACGGAGGACTAGCCTAACTCGGGGTAGATCCTCACGAAGTAGGCGATCTCCTTGCCCTTACAAACTTCTGGGTTCCCTCCACAACATGAAGTAGGAGGCTCCCAAGCGACACCTAACCAATCTAGGAGGCACCACCCTCCAAAAGGTAATAGGCTCGATAGTGTCAATGACCTCCTTGCTCTTGTGCTTCAAGATGATAGACTCCTCAACACACAATCACTCTCTCACAGATTTGGCTATGGTGGAAGAGATTGATTGGGTGGGAACTTGGGGAAGCTAGAGATCAAGATTCATATGGTTGGAATGGAATGGTATGATCTAAACACATGAGTAGGTGGCTCTCTCAGAAAATCAGTTGGTATGAGTGAGGATCTGTTTTGAGTGCTTCTCTTACAAGTGAGTGGTGGTGCAGGGGTATATATAGGCATCTCCAAAAATCCAACTTTTACACCTAATAAGTCCAACTCGGTAACACTGATGTGTTAATCTTGGTGGTACCGAGTTGCCTAAAAGGTGTCAACTTTTGAATCTTGGTGAGACTGATACATAAAACTCGGTTGCACCGATTAGGTGACCAACGGTCAGATTACTAGACTCGGTGACGCCGATTTAACAAACTCGGTCGGACCGATTTTGTGAATTTGCCTAATAAAATGTTGGAAACCCAAACTCGGTGACACCGAAGCAGAACCGGTTGCACCGAAGAGTTAGGGTTTGGCTGAGTCTGTCTGAGGCTAAGAATCGGTGGCACCAAGTGGGAAGTGTTGTGTCACGACCCCGATCCTAAGCCATAAGAATCCAGCATGTAACACATCACATCACTTTGCAGCCTCACGCATGGTTAACTCCACGCGTGCCACCTTACCTGGGCCGGGAACGTTTGCGTCTTTTGGCTCACGCATGTAGTATGTCGCTAGCATTCCAACGACAAAGAACCCGGGTCGACATGGCTAGTCAAAGAACCCAAGTGGCACATCCATACAGGAACAGGCATACGTAACCCAACAATGCAGGTGTCGGACTCTAGCGTGTGTAGACGAGTCATGGCAAGCTACAAGGAATCCATTACGCCGAGGGACATAAATGTCATCACTGCACGTAGACGAGTCGTAGCAGGCTACAGGGACTCCATTAAACTGTGAGACATTTCCCCGAAGGGACAGACACAATAGCAAGGAAGGATACATGCCGGCCAATCAATGTGTCCGGAGCAGTAGCAAGCTACCAAGGCTCGGTGGAAGCACAAAGAGGCAGTTCCCTGTAAAGAGTACTACTAAAGGCACACAACTAGGTGTCAAATCCCATACATATCGTTGTACGTCACACGTACGCACGACATGCCCGATATTCATAGATACAACTATGGCATCACAACATAACCATACAACAATACAACATTTATTGAGGAGGCTCATAAAAGCCAACATAGTGCGATATTACAAGCAGGGGTCACATGACCCAACACACAAATCATACAATTAACAAGCAGAAGCTTAACATGTCTGGGTACACACATCTAGAAAAGAAGAAGGCTGAGGAAGCCTGTCTATCTACAAGGCCCTCCACAGGAGCTTGACCTCTGGCTGGGATTCCCAAGCTAAATGACCAACATCGATCTTATCATAGAAACCACTAGAAAGACTGGAGTCTCCACTGCAAAAACATAATTAAGCAACAGTGAGTATTGGGTACTCAGCAAGACATACATCTAAACTATCTACATATGCATCAGTATCAACAAGGATGTTGTGGGGGTTAAATGGAGCAAGCCAGCTTTGACTCGGTGGCTATCCTGTATTACGACTTTCATAACTTTGAAATGTTTTGTGAAGCATACACGAGTCTACTAACACCACAACAATACACCACCATGGATCTGCTCTCGTCTTCCTACGAGAGTGTCATCCATAGTACTCACACTTGTCTTGAAGCTTTTATGAGTAACCTTTTAAATTGTCTATGAACCATATAAGTATCCAAGTAGTCCATATCCGTGGAGGTGGCTATTCGAATAGATTGATTACCCTGCAGGGGTGTACTTCATCACACATGCTCTCGCCACTTACCGCAACGTGCTCGTAAAAGGAACCTCGGCAATCTTCAAGCAGAAGTCGAGCGAGGGAGTTGGCCATGACTTGACTAACCACACGAGACTCTAGTCCAGGTTTATCGCCTATTCGGGACAGAACACGCAAGGAAGTCCGGCCGAAGTTTCCTCAACGGCCCCAAACGATGTGTACAGGGTTCCCAAGACCACCTCGACGGATGGTACTATGCTTGTTACACCAGGCCACAATGACTAGTCTGTCCCAAGCCCACCTGTACGGGGTGCCACTCGGTAGACTACTAACATATCCTACAATCACCAGAAACTAGTTGCAACTCCTGGACAGAGATCAAGTCGGTTAATAACTCGAGAGAGTCAATCAAGGATCCCAATGTGCGTTAGTAGCTAGTCTTGGATAACATACACAGGACTTAGTTCTTAAGGATGGTCCCAATGAGACCACCCGTCATGTACTCCTACACGGCCTCTTATCGCTACCTTTACCAAATCGTGTTCACAACTTAACTCTCATCATCAGAACAAGTTCAGTTCACTCCGATTCATCATCCAGATGACACATACCTGACACAACTCTGAGCATAGCAAGCATAGTAGGTTAAAGGCACAACATAGCTCAAGCATCTACTAGGTATGCTAGGTTGCATGGTTCAGCTATTTACTGTGACAATGACAGGTCATGCAGAGGAATGGGTTCAACTACCGGAACATGCAAAATTGAAATGTTTTGTCCTAATGCAATAAGTGAGAGCAAGAGCGAGAGAGTGGGATTGTATCGGGTATGTTCAAGGGGGTTGCTTGCCTGATAAGACGATCACACGATACATCCCTTAGATAGATACTCGACCGTATCCTCCGAAACTGTGCCTAACACGAGGAACAAACATCAAAGGGGAACAAATCAATACACACCAAATGCAGCAATATGATGCATGAGTATGACATGGCAACATGATGTGTTTGAGCTAATGCATCTAGCAACAAATTTAAATGAAGTAGGTTTGAACTCAAGGTTCAAATTCAACTTCATATATGGATTCCGTAATGTGTTTGAACTAAAATGTCCAAGTTCACCTATTGAGGTTACTCTAACATGCATGAAACTGGTACATATGGATTCATTGAATTTGTCTGGTCAATTTTCATATATAAATTATTTTCATCTGATTTACAGATTATTTTCTATGAATTTTATAAGTTTTTATTAATTTCTGGAATTTATTTAATGCAAAATTGTATTTATTATATCAGCCTGACGTCATGGTGATGTCAGCAGGTCAAAGGCGCCAGCCCAGGTCAAACCTGGTGGCTGGGCCCCACCTGTCAATGACATAGCCATCTAACCGTTTTTTAACTTAATCTAACTGCTAACAAATAGGGCTGGGCCCACACGTTAGCTACTCAGGGTTAATTAACTTGGTGATTAGCCTTAGGCTAATAACCTGACAAGGGGGGTCCCACCTGGAGGTGGCTCGGACGATGGCTCGTCGCCGGTGACCTCAAGTCGCGGCGGCATCCGCGTTGCCGGCCACAGGAGCGGCGACCAGGGGCACTAGGGCGAAGCCCTCGCTCGCCCGCACCTGGGGGAGCTAGCTAGGGTCGTGGCGGGGGAGGGGGGCGTGGTGCCGGAGCTCGCAGCTGCGACGCTAGAGGCAGCGTCCGGAGCTCGGCCGAGGACGACCGTGGCGCTACGGGCTGCAGGAGGAGAAGACGGAGGTCGGGGCAACACTCACGGATCTGCGCGAGCATGCTGGAGTGCTTCATTGAGCACTGCGGGTGCTCTGGACATGGTAGCCATGACGCCGGTGGCAGGGAGCTTGGGCACGACAGGGAAAGCGGCGGCTAAAGTGGCTAAGCAGCAGGGAGAAGAAGGGGGATCGACGGGGAGGCTCACGGCGCATTGGAGGACGGAGCTCGCGCGCTCGGGGAGGCACTAGGGGCGGCGAATCGACGACGAGGGGCTTTGGTGGCCGGCGGCAGAGGACAGCAGAGAGGGGGGAAAGAGCGAGAGGGAGAGCGGTGGGCGAGAGAGAGGGAGGAGAAGAGGGCCACGATGGGAGGGGGGCGCTAGCGGCCTCGGAGGCCTCCAGGCAGGAAACTAGGCAGGAGCTGGCCATGGTGCGTGCCGGCGTGCCCCTGCCACACGCCCAATCCTCCTAGCGGGAGGTTGGGGTGACTGGTAGCTGGGCCAGCTGGGCCAGCTAGGCCAGCTCCTCTTGGCCTCCTCTTATTTTTTTTACTTTCTGTTTTCTATTTTTTTTGTTTTGATTTGATTTGAAAACCAAACCATCTTGTAATATTCTGAAAATTAATATGTGGTCTGTTATATTAAAACCAAAAGCACTCACAGACTTTTCCAGAATTATTGGATCTTTAAAAATATTTATAGTATTTTAAAACTCCAATCTGAATAGTTATTGATTTATTTCAATACCCAAAATGACATTTTAAATTATGCACCAACCCTGGTTTATGTTGCCACATTATTCCAGAGAAGATGAACATTTTAGAAGGCCACTTTGTTTTATTAAAAATATATTTTAATTGAACCTATTTGAATTCAATTGTGCTAGGGTTTTCATCATCCCCATTTCAAGTTTAAAAGAATTTAAACATGATGCAATCCCAAGCATGGATCCTAATGCATACTAAAGCTAGGGATGTGACATGTTGGTTGCACGGATTTTGGATATTTGGCTTTGGATAGACTTTATTGGAAGAGCTTGTGGGTGTATCTGGTGATTATCACTTGTGCACGTATGAGCATTTTGTTCACCAACAGTACCTTACCCCCTTTTAATAGTATTGACTTTCCTATGGACTCAAAGTGATTTCTCACAAAGTAAAATGTAGAGTCATGTTTCCTAAATCTTTGCCAATGCTATTTCCTTGCATCTTGTGGTATTCCACAATCCTATTGCCAACCCATCATTGAACTTTTCCTGAAACATGCTTAGTTGAAAAATTAGTTCAATTACATATATGTTATTACTAATTACCAAAACTACCAAGGGAGCAAATCTTCTTTCAATCTCCCCCTTTTTGGTAATTGATGACAACATATAGATCAAAGCTTCTACATATGATATAATCAATGAATACAATCGTCGCTTTGAGAAGTATGTGATAAGCAAGAGCCCCCCTAAATTTGTGCATTATTTTTAAATTTGCATTTGAATGCAAATGCTCAATCGGTTAGGTACATGGGGCACTTCTTCCATGTCACATACATCTTGCTGGTGTGCGAGAGAAAATAAGAGTTAATATCATAGCACAACACTTCAAGCGAAGTGAATCATCATCTCATAAGCATCAAAAGGATAGGAATTAGTAGCAACACAAATTAAAGCGTATGATCAAACACGAACAAAATTATAACACAAGCTACCAAAAGACCGAACGTTTTTAAAACAATAATAAAAACGAAACGCTCTCTCACTCGAAGGCTACAGATCTATATACAACTTCTCCCCCTTTGGCAACAAGTTACCAAAAGTTCATAGAGATATAACTAATCGTCCTTCTTGGTCTGATCTCCTTCGATGGTCGATGTCGGAGTTGAGAGAAGTGCGTCGACAAAGACTTCTGCAGTTGTCTTGGACGGAGTTGGACTAGCAACAGGTGGCACTAGGGAGCTGATGGAGCTGAAGCGATTGTAGCTGGTGCAGCCGATGAAGTTCTCATCTCCAGAGCTAGCACTGTAGGTGATCTGGCCTGAGTCCTGAGCTGGGAAGTCGTACTGACAAGTGCACAATCCTCATCATCATCAGAATCAGACTCCGAAGAGGTGCGACGGATAGGAGCTTCATCTACTTCCTTCTTGAGCTCGTTCATGGTCTTGGTCAACCCATCCACCTTGTCATTGAGGTTCTTCACATTATCCTCAAAGGTCCTCACAAGTCTGTTCTAGTTGTCCAGTATGCCCTTGATGTCCTTCTTCATGTCCATGACTGTAGAGATCAAGAGATCCATCTACTCGTTCCTGGATCTAGGGATGGGAGCACTAGTGGATCTAGCTGCCTCTGCCTCTGCCTCCACCTCTGCCTGAGCTGTAGCTAATGTGGGATGGTCTGGGTCCATCACCACAACGTTGTCCTCAAAGTCTGGATGTAGGGGCAAGTGTAGTCTATCCAGAGCAAGGATGTGCTTCTCCATCCTGGAGTTGATGAGCATCTGAATGTAGGGAGCATAGTAGCATGAGCGCTTCTGATCAACAGCAACCCTCTTCACAGTCTCCACTATCAGATCCATCACTCTGAATCTCTGGTGCTAGTCAATAAGAAGCAGCAGATTGGTGGAGTAGCCTCGGATCATCTTCTCGTCACCTGACTTGGGCATCAAAGTATGCCTCAAAATAGTGTTGATGGTGCGGAGACCTGCCTGGAGGTGATAGATAGATCCTAGCTTGTGGGACTAAAGTTGTGTAGCAGGAATGGCATTGTACATGTCCTTCATGACATTATGGATTGCCTTGGACTCTGATTATACGCAAATATCTCCATCATGTGCCTGTGGGACTCCTAAGATAGCACCCCATTCATCAATAGTTGACTTGTATCTCGCTCCTTCTGCCATCTGCACAATCCTACCATCTCCATAGAAGTGAGCAATGGAGTAGAATTGCATGATCATCTCATCATTCCATGGAGAACATTCTTTGCCAACAAACTTGTCTAGGACCATGCAGTGGAAGTTGTCTTGCACACTCGGGAAGTAGTCTTCATTCCCCTTGATGTACTCCAGTCGACATACTTCATATCACTGATAGCTGGGCTGTTGTCAAGCAGCACAGTCTCATAGAAGTCTTGTTGCTAATTGGTGTAGAACATGTAGTCCATAGCTGTCTTCCTCCTCTAAGAGTAAGGATCAATGGCTCTCCACTCTCTCCACTCTCTCAACCCTACATACTTCTTCTTCATATACTCAATAAAAGGATGGCTGACATTGTGCACTTCAAGATGCGGTCTGAGCTTCATCAATGCAGACATATCATCCTCATCAGCTTGGCCAAAGGTGGATCCCTTGTTCTTCACAGAAGCTGGGATGTCTCTGGTAGTCCTCTTGGACTTTTCAGAGGCAACCTTGTTGGGGGCAGACGTGGTGCTCTTTGAGGGACCTTGCTTTGACATAGCATCTGCCAAAAGCTTCTTTTGCTTCTTCTTTGGAGGGGCCTCAACAACTTGTGCTTGCTCCTCCTCCTCCTCAGCAGCAGCATCACCAGCCTCTTCAGGGTCCTCAAACATTGAGGTAGGTCTGCTAACAACACTGATAATCCTTTTCCTGGCTTTCTTCTCTCCTGCCTTCTTAGGCAATGACATCCTGCCTTCTCTCCTAGCACTCTCAGGTGATCTCACAGTCTCTGGAGGTGCATATGTCTTGCTGACCACCCTCTTGGAAGAGGTGGCTTTATTTGTTGACTTTCTGGCAGCCTTGTCTTGCTTCTTGGCCAGAACATTCTCTGGCATAAAGTCTAAATCCTCCTCATCTGAATTCAGCATCCTCCTGGTCCTAGTAGAGGCCTTGGGAAACCAATAAGAACTAGGGGTGCCTGGATCTGAAAAGGAACTGGACCCAGGGCTAGTGCCTGAACTCATGTCAACATTCTGCTCCTGCAAATTCTGGTTGTCCTTAGCATGTAACATATCTGATCCAGTGAATAGAGTATAGAAGAGTGGAATAGGATAAGTCATCACGAAGTGCAGCTGGTTTTTGAAAATTTGAACAAAAGATTCTCAAGGTTTGCATTGTGTCACATGAAAATCGGTACAGCTGAAGCAAAAATTTTAGTGCTACCAAGACTGACTATCTCTTTAACAGAAACTTGGCACTCTTTTCGGTGAGACCGAAAAAGAGTACTCGGTTTCACCGAGATCGTTCTTAGCAGCATAGAGGAAAATTGGTGTCACCAATTTCTTTGCTTCGGTTCCACTGAGTTTCATTGTGCAGACAGCAAACCCTAGAAAATCTCATGTTCGCTAACTACGGGAATTCTTTCGTGGATAGATTGATCTCAAACGGTTGATAGATGATGGACAAACCCTAATGCGTGAGAATCGGAGGTTGTAGCCCAAGAGGGCGAGAAATCATACCCTAGCTTGGTGACGACTTTGCTACGATGGCGACGGGGGTGGAGATTCCGTCGACGGCGTGGACTTCCAACAACGGAGGCGCTCGGGAAGACAACGACGATGACTAGGGGTCTCGATATGGCAGCGTAGGGTTTTGAGGGGGCGACGGTTTAAAAAAGTTTTAAAAGATCAGGTCCGCCTTCTTATATACCCACAGCTGTCGGTGACACTGATTCTAAATTTTTGGTGTCACCAAGTTTCTCAACTATCAGCTAACATGGAAACTCTATGTAACCGAGAATATGGAATCTGTAGTACCGATATGGAAAACCAAATCAACCCTAGGCATTCAGTGAGACCAAAATTTTTGAGTTGGTTCCACTGATATGCACTTGGGAGGTTTTAATGGTGAGTCCTTTGCTGATACGGAACTCCGAGTGCTCCTCACACAGAGTAATCGAAAAGTACTTGTTAAAATTTTGTGATGCAACATGAATAGAACATGAGGTGAGAAAGCATAGATAGCTAGAGGAGTGGTCCTAGGAATTCTTGTACATACAATTGGAAAATAAAAAATAAAAACCCAAATAGCAACAATTGGATGTCCTCGAATGAGTAAATAAATGCAGACCAACATGCTCACACAATAAGATGTCAAATGAAAACATGACAGACATGCACAAACACACTGGCATCTAACAAGCATTTTGGCAATGACAGAGTCATCTATATATGAGTATATTGACTTAGGATCCAAGTAAGGATACTTGATCAGAGGTCATATTGATCATTTAAGCGCAAGTGGGGTGACCACTTTTACATAAAGCATTTAATGTTGTCACATGCTATGAGATGCTTTGACTCAAGTCTTAGAGTAAAGCTCCCCCTTGATGTGACATCCCCCATAGGAGGGATATACAAACTAACCTTGGGTTTTTTCGATGCAGACTTCATGTAGGTGAAGTTGTGGTAGATGCTCAAAGTTGATGAAGATAACCATGAGTTCGGAGCATCCTTGTTGTTTCATTACTCTTCTCACCTACATGGGTTAGTCCCAACACACAAGAGACAAATACAAGGATATGTATGGACATGGAGTGGAAAGCATACATGATGACGTCCATTGATTTGTTGGTTACCTTCTCCCTTGCTTACCTTTGAGGGAATGTGTGACTCCTTTAACTATTGCATGATGTTGATGTTGATTGCAACTAGTTCTTGCCAATAATGAATATGAGTGAATTTCATTAGCGGAGACACCCCAAAAGAACTTCTCTAGTTCTTCTTCTTGGGGACCCACATCAAGTTGATGGAATCCTTGGTTTTGAAGTAGCACTTGTAGAAGTTGAGCTTGTAGTAGCCCTGAGAACCCACTTCACCAAAGCTTGTGATTCATCTTCATATGAGTCAATGTACACTTGAAGGTTGTTCTTGCCATTGAGCCTGGGGTCTTGTGGTGGAAGGTCATATTGAGCTTTTATTCCCTTGGGGAGAGTATTTTCATACTTCACCTTTTGAGGAACAACCTTGGGATTGGGGTATTAACCTTCTTCCCATTCAACTCCATTAGCATTGAAGTAGCCAATGCCACGGTTCTTCCGGTATCCTCCGTGCTTGCGTATAATCTCCTCAAATTGTTTGCACCCGGCAAGACACTTGTAGATACCTTTATCTATAATCCCTTTCAAAAGTTCATTTCCTTGCTCAAGTATAACTTGGCTAAGAGAAGAGTTAGTGCGATCAACAGAACTACAAGAAGCAATATCATTGGAATTATCATTTTTAATGCTACTAGTTGAAGAACCTTTCTTGCCTTTGTTACTAGTTTTCTTAGGTTTAACTTGTGGCATGGACATAGACAAGAGAAGTCATTTGGCTAGATAAGAGGAAATCTTCTTTCGAAGATCTTCTTTGATAGCTTTAAGTAACTCATGCTCTTGCTCTAAATTAAGCTTCTCGAAGCGGAGCTTCTCATGTGTCCTTTCAAGCTCTCTATGGTCTTGTAGAGTAGACTCATGAGCTAAATTAAGAGTTTTTAGTTCTCGAATTAGTCATTCTATTTCAAACTTATCAGCATCACCCGACTTATCTAGACTAGAATGATTACTAGCAAGTTCACCTTGACTAACATTACTAGATTTGTCAAAAAGCAAGTCATCTTCAATTAAGAAGTCATCCTCAACACTCTTGAAATTACGATACTCGGGGTGTGATACCTTGGGGCCTTTAGCCATGAAGCAATACCCACTCCCTTCATTTGGTGAATGAAATATGTCGTAGGAGTCGGTTGTCACTAGTGCAAGTCCGGCAACACCTTCATGTTGACTATAGTCGGAGTTGGAGTGGTAGCTTCTCTCCGAGTGGTTGTCAAAATTGAAGCTGAAACCCATTCACCAACATGAGCTTGATGTCTTCTTCTTGAGTAGCTGTTGGTGTAATTGTCCTTCTTCTCCGAGTCCCTACTTCTCCTCAAGGGTCTTTGCCCATAATGATCATCCTTACTCCTTCTCTCTCTTCGACGTGGCTCATCTCTTGAGCTTCATCTTCTTGGTGACTCATCCCTACTCCTTTTGTAAGGAGTCGTGCACTCATTGGAGTAGTGTCCGGGCTTCCCCCAATTGTAGCAGTTTAGGTCAAAACTTGACGACAACTTCTCTTCATATCTTGAGTTGGATCATCGATCTTTGCCGCTATTCTTGTAGAACTTGTTGAATTTCTTGACTAGGAGGCTTATATCTTGATTTGTGATAAAGTTGTCGCTTGAGGTTGCAGGAGCATCACTTGTGGCCTTCTAAGCACCGCTAGACTTGTGGTTAAGATCTTCCTTGTCCTTGAGTGCCACCTAATGAGAAACAATCCTTCCAACCACTTCCGTTGGCTTGAGATCTTTGTAGTTGGGCATCATTTGGATAAATGTGCATACGGTGTCATATCGATCATCCAACGCTCGAAGTATCTTCTTGATGATGAATTTGTCGGTCATATCTTCGCTTTCTAAGGCGGAAATCTCATCGGTGATGACAGCTAGCCTAGAGTACATCTCACCGACTCCTTCACCATCCTTCATCTTGAACTTGTCAAGCTGACTTTGAAGAACATCCAACACGGATTCTCTCACAGATTCGATACCTTCATGCATATCAACCAAAGTATCCCAAATCTCTTTTGCATTCTCAAGACGGTTGATTTTGTTGAATTCTTCGGGGCATAGGTAGTTGAAGAGAATGTCACATGTTTGAGCATTTAATTGCAACATCTTCAATTCATCCACAGTCTCTTCGTGATCCGGTTCCCTTCCATCCGCAAAGAATTCACCTTGCAATCTAGCATGAACAACAGCCCAAACGGCAGGCTTATGACCAACAAGATGCAGTTTCATTTTGCGCTTCCAACTAGCAAAATTTGTGCCATCAAAGTATGGACCTCTATGGTGATAACTTCCCCCACTAGACGCCATACTATCCTAGGTTGTGAAGCTAGTGCAATGGAAACCAAAGCTTTGATACCACTTGTAGGATCCAAAGTAGGTCTAAAGGGGGGGGATATTTCCTTGCATCTTGAGGTATTCCACTAACCTTTTGCCAACCATTCATTGAACTTTTCCTGAAACATGCTTAGTAGAAACATTAGTTCAATGACATATATGTTGTTATTAATTACCAAAACCACCAAGGGACCAAATGTGCTTTCAACCCCGAGAACCCCTTCGACCACTGCCACATCTAAATTTCGCCATTTATGGCATTCACCACGACTATCCATGGCCGACGCCTCCCAAAGGCTGTGAGCCAGCCAGCTCGCTTCTTTACGTGATTTGGAGGACCGTAAACCTCACCTAATCCCACAGACCATGCCCCGTCCACACCTCACCTCTCACTGAACCCTCGGTCGCCATGAATGACCACCTCACCATGCTTATCCGCGGAAGACATGGGGACCAATGTCACTCTCCTATAAATGGCTCCCTGGCTAACTTAGCCTCACGCAACAACCCTTCTTCCATCTTAGAGTGTTCCCAAGCAATGAATCTACTGGCTGTGGTCGTCGCCCTTCCCTCCGGGAACTTCGTCCGCCACCACTTTCTAGAAAAATCCGAGGCTACAAGGGAAATTCACCCTCCACCATTTTTGCCACTTGATCCTCTTACCCCCACGATTTCATCCCCCTCTTAATTTATCATGGAAGCCAACATAGGCGAAGATTCCCTTTCGACCATAACCACCGTCCACCGGAGAGCTCGCCGTCGGTGACAATATCCACCCTGACAGAAGTACAAAATCTCCTCATGACCACTATAAGCCCCTGCGCACAATGGTACGCTCATCTTCCATCGTTGTGATCCCAATCACCGATAAGGATCGTCGTAGGTCATGCCCCGTTCAGCCAAAGGAGGGAGACGACGGGGTGGGCTGATCAAACCTTACCATCCATGTCAGAATTAAGTGAATACATAATTTCAGAGTACGTCTCCTATCTTCCCAAAGAGTGTTCAATTTCAAATCGTTTTCCTTTCTCCGTTTCAATTCAAAAACAGAACTTTGAGTGAAATTTGACTGGCCCCGGTTTGTAAACCATAGCTCCAAATGACATGATTTTTCTTCAATTAATCCTCAAATTTCATCAATTTATTTTAGAATTTATTTCAGAAATTCCCATAACAACTTTTTGTGCTGTTTTTAAATTTAGTGTTGATTAGAATATTTTGAAAGTAGGGAAAATGAGGGAAGAATAATTTGAAAAAATTGGAGTACAATCAACTCTTCTACATGCTCAAGGCAAGCATATTGAAAACCTGATATGATATAAGTTGGTTGTTTGTTTGCTATTATAGATGAATCATGGTTGTGTTTGTTGAATTAAAAAATTTGCATATGGAAATTTCAATGCATGAATTTGTTGGTAGAAATTATTTCTGTTGAACAAGATACACATGGTAAAGTGGTTACTAACTCTTTCCACACATGCCTTTGCTGGTTCGAACAAATTCTGGAGGAAGGTTTTTGTCTTGGGTAAATATGATCGTGGAACTGATATATCGTAGTGACAGGGATGATCAGTGAAGGCATGTTGGGGCATGATATCTGGTGGCTCTTGTGGATGCTACAAAGTAATTATGATGCGGTAACCTTTGTAGGGAAATTTGAAAAACGCCTGAGTCGATCGTTGGTCGAGTCTTGTTCCTGTAACCGCCATACTTGTTTCGTGCTACCACTTGTTCCTGCCAGAGTAGTGTATGGTTCAGTAGGTTGTTCACCCTTTCCGTTGCACACACCGTATAGAGAGTCCATTGTGAAAGATACCAGTGGCACCTGGTAGGCATGTCACTTGGTCCGGGAGCATGGGTGTTCCGCTTGGACCAATAGATTCCACCCTTGTTTGGGCGTGTTATAAATATTGTGATCTCATGCTAATAGAGATTGTGGTCTCCCCACGTAGAGTTTTACCTAACGGTTGCGTTGGGTGAATCCAATCTTCGGAAGTTAAGCTGGTGTGTGCACATCAGTTGTGTTTTCAACTCAAAGGCCGTAATCCAAATTAGTCGATGTCTCGGGTTGACTAGATAAATCAGTTACCCGTGAGTAAAGAGTACACCCTCTACGGAGTATAACACCTATTCGAATATCCGTGTCCGTGGGTAAGAACTACAATATGGGATAGGTCAAGTATCGGTCTTCGGGGCAATTAATTAAAGCAGGATACTGATCACGAAATATAACGGATGGTTTTTATCAATTTTGAGTGTAAGGTTGCAATGGTTAATGATCTCTTAGTTAATAACATTGAGGGTCAAGCTATCTACTTTTGTGGAGAAACTGCTAGGATTGCAAAACCTGCTATAAACGAACAGGATGAATTAGACAAAAATAAACCAGTGGTTAGCATGCCTGTTGTTTTAGTTAAAATTGGACATCATTGCTATCATGGCTTGTGTGACCTTGGTGCTAGTGTCAATGATATACCTTTTACCTTATATCAAGAAATTATGAATGACGTAGCATCCTCTACGATTGAACATATTGATGTCACTATTAAACATGCAAACAGAGATACTATTATGCCACTTGGGTTCGTTAGAGATGTCAAGATTTTGTGTGGAAAAGTCAATTACCCCACGAATTTCTTCATTGTTGGTTCAAAACATGATAACTTTTGCCCGTTTATATTTGGTATACCTTTCTTGAATACTATTAATGCTGAAATTAATTCTGTTACAGAGAAGTTTGAAGTAAGCTTTGTTGATGTGTCACATGAGTTTAATTTATCCAAGTTCACTAATCAACCACATGAGAAGGAGTTACCTAGTAAGGATGAAATAATTGGTCTTGCTTCTATCGTCGTGCCTCCTGCTAATCCTCTAGAACAATATTTGTTAGACGATGACAATGATATGCATATGGATGAAAGTAATGAAACTGATGACATATTTCTTAGTCAAACACCTATTCTTAAACGTAACTTACCAGTTAATATTTTAGGGGATCCTACTCCTCCCAAGGCAGATCCCGTGTTCTAAAAACTTTACCTAATACTTTCAAATACGCTTATCTTGATGAAAAGAAGATATATCATGTTATTATCAGTGTTAACCTATCAAAGAATGAAGAAAGGAGACTACTTAAAACTCTAAGAAAGCACAGGGCTTCCAATGGATATACTCTCTATGAACTAGTCTTGTCTTGAATTTGGAGAAGTGTCACTTTATGGTGAATGAAGGTATAGTGCTTGGGGATAAAATTTCTTGACGAGGCATGGAGGTGGACAAATCTAAAGTTTACGCAATATACATAATGCCATGCCCGAGAGATATTAAATGTATAAGAAGTTGCCTTGGTCATGCTGGTTTTATATGCGTTTCATTAAAGATCTCTCAAAGATGTCTAGGCCATTAACTAATCTTCTTCCAAAATACATTCCTTTTGTTTTTGATAATAATTCTATGGAACCTACCATTTGCAATTATGTGTGATGCTAGTGATTATGCTATTGGCATTTTTCTAGGGCAAAGAGTAGTCAAAAAATTGAAAGTTATTCATTATGCGAGTAAAACTCTAGACTGTGCTCAAAGAAATTATGCTACCATTGAAAAGGAATTTTGAGCAGTTATTTTTGCATGTGATAAGTTTATACCTTACATTGTCGAATCCAAAGTAATTATTCACACCAATCATCCTGCTATTAAATACCTTATGGAAAAGAAAGATGCTAAACCTATACTCATTAGGTGGGTACTATTACTTCAAGAGTTTGATTTTCATATAATTGATAGAAAGGGAGCTGAAAACCCAATAGCAGATAACTTGTCTAGGATGGAAAATATTCTTGATGACCCACTTCCTATCGATGATAGTTTTCCCGTTGAGCAACTTGCTACTATACATACTTCACGTAGCTCTCCTTGGTACGCTGATTATGCTAATTATATTTTTTTGAAATATATTCTACCTAGCTTCACCTATCAACAAATCAAACAAAATATTTTATCATTTAAGGAATTACTTTTGGGATGACCCACATCTTTACAAAGAGGGTGAAAATTCTATTAGTAGACGATTTATACTCTAGAGCAGATTCTTTAGAAGTGCCATTCTGAAGCTTACCTAGGACACAACGCCGATGACAGAACTGCAGACAAGGTATTACAATCTAGCTTCCATTTGCCTACTCGTTTCAAAGATGATCGTAAGTATGTCCTTTCATGCGATATATGCCAAATAGTTGGTAATATTGGTAAGCGTCAAGAAATGCTTATGAACTATTCACTTTGTATTGAACCATTTGATGTTTGGGGTTTTGACTTTATGGGACCTTTTCCTTCCTCAAATGGGTATACTCATATTTTAGTTGTTGTCCATTATGTTACTAAGTGGGTAGAGGCTATTCCAACTTGTAGTGATGATCATAACACCTCTATTAAAATGTTTAAAGACATTATTTTTTAGAGGTTCGGAGTCCCTAGATATTTAATGACTGATGGTGGATCACCTTTTATTCATCGTGCTTTCTATACACGTCCAGCTAGAGATGTTGTTAACCATAGAATTGCATCACCTTATCATCCTCAGTCTAGTGGTCAAGTTGAATTGAGTAATCGAGAAAAAAAATTAATCTTCCAGAAGACTGGTAATAGATCTAGGGAGAATTGGTCTAAGAAACTAGATGATGCGCTATCGCCTTATAGAATTGCTTATAAGAATTATATGGGCATGTCTCCATACTAAATGGTCTATGGAAAAGCTTCTCATTTACCTCTCTAGCTAGAACATAAAGTTTATTGGCCAATTAAAGAACTTAACTATGATTTTAAACTTGTCGGTAAAAAGAGGTTATTTCATATTAGCTCACTAGATGAATGGAGAACACAAGCCTATGAAAATGCTTGGCTATTTAAAGAAAATGTTAAAAGATGGCTCGACGAGAGGATTTAAAAATGAGAATTCAATGTAGGAGACCTAGTGCTTTTGTACAACTCTCGTTTCAGATTTTTTGCGCGAAAACTTCTCTCCAAATGGGAGAGCCCATACGTTGTTGCGGAGGTTTATCATTCTGGTGCTATAAAAATCAATAACAATGAAGGCAAGAATCTGAGAGTTGTGCAGGTGAAAAGAATCTAGCATTACATTTCAGGTGCACCCATTAATGGTGAAACTAATGTCATCCAAATTATGACACCTGAAGAACACATCAAGGAGGCCTTCTGCAACACTCTAGAAACCTGAAAATGGCGTAGCTATGTGGTGCGATAAGTAAACCGACTCCAAAAATCCCAAAAGTAATATTTTTTGTCCGTTTTTGTATTTTAGAAAAATACGAAAATAAAACGGTGTTAGGAGGGCCCACGAGGGAGGCACAAGTCAACAGGGCATGACCCCCCTGGGGCGAGCCCGGATGGCTTCTGGGCCCCTTGTGTGCCCTTCGTACTCCGATTTCCTCCCAAGCTCCTATTCTGCCCTAGAATATGTTTTATATATACTCTCGTATGATTTGACCACCGCATGGCGAGTTTCTCCTCTATTCTTGTTTCTAGCTATTTTTCTGGTAGATCTGGAAATATTTCATGTCAAGATTCAGATGGAGAGAGCTATGTCTCCCGCTATATTGCAGACCCAAAGATCTTTGGGGATATATACCCCTAATTTTGGTCCATAGATGAGGGAGGAGATATCGATTTGGAGGAGATACAGGATGTGGGTCCGGATGCTAGTTCAGATGAAGATGAAGGTCCACTACCTTCACATGGAGATATGCACGTGGAATTCAAGAAGTTAAGTCTCCCTAATGGTGGTAACAAACACATTTCCCAATTTATCCCTTCTTGTTTTCTTCGGGAGAGCAAGGTAACCTTATGTAAAAGGATATTGAAGCTCGAGCAAGACAACAACGATTTAAGGGAAGAAAATGTCATCCTGAAGCGTAAACTTGAGAACAAGAAAACTACTACTACATCACCACCACCACCTCCTAAGAACACCTGAGTACATGGGTATGGGCACCACCCTTGACTTGTCCCAAGCTTGGGTGAGGTGCCCCGTTAACGTTCACCATCACTTTTATCACCATTATCTATCTTAGTTCAATCTTTAGTTTTTCATGATTTAGAGAATTACAATTTTAGATTTTCTTTGTTTAGTGTTTTGCTTTGAGTTCTACCTATCCTTCTAACTTTTTCTTGACTATAAAATAGTAGGGTAAAACCCAGTGCAACTTTTAATTAAATAATGTAAAAGAACAAAGTCTGTCTGATAGGCTTCAGGTAAGCCTAACAAAATTAAGGTAAAAAACAAAAAACAAAAAAAGAAACAAGAAAAAGAACAAAGAAGAAGACAAAAGAGGCTAGGAAATCTGAAAAGCTAATGAACTAGTAATCTATATTTATAGAATGGTTTCCAGCCAAGCAGAGTATTTGTGTACATACTTTCTCTTCATCCTAAATTTAAGAAGCTTCAGTTCCTCCAAGAAGATGAATTTCCAACCCTGGAATGAAGGTGTAATTGTCAGGTTTCGGGCTCCGCAAAACCCTTAAGATTCGAACACAGGGGCATGTGTGAAGACCCCCCTGAAACCTCGCCAAACCTAGCATGCTACTTGATGAACACGACAACAAACTCTGACGATGATGAGGAAGAGGTTGAACACGACAGTTTACCTAGGTACGGGCCGCTGCAAAGCGTAATACCCTACTCCTGCTTTGGTGGATTGCCTCCCGGGGAGGTGATGTAGATGAACTAGTATAGTGTTTAGGGCCTCAGGAAAGCTCCCTTCAAGGCGTCTGAGGCCCTCTATGATTTGGTGATGGATGAGTGGTGGAATGGATTCCGAGGTCCTTCTCTATGGTGCAGCCTAGCCTCTATATATAGAGGTGGCTTGGGTCCTATTCCCTTATCGCAATGGCGGGAAGGGATCCCACAATGGCCAAATTTGAAGGGGGACAGGAGTACGTGCTTGCCCGGCCAAAAGGCAGTCTTCGCCTGCAAAGTAGTTGTCAACGACGTATGGATGGGCTCAGCGCTGACGTCCGCCCTGCAGGGCGGGTGGTTGCGGTCTTGTTACACCAAAATGGAAACCTTTGAGGGGTGGGGGCGTGCTTTGGGAACCTACGTATGTCCTTGCCCCCTTTACACCAAAGGGGAAACTATGTCGTATGGCGCGTTGGAGCCCGCCTGTCCTTCCTTGCATCACCCTTGTCACTCGAGGCTAGGCCTTGCATAGAGATGTCCGCTGCTCCGGAGGTGGCTTGAGGAGACCCATCCCTTGTCGGTCTTGACTCTGTTCCTCATCGCAAGCCTAGGTCCCTCACGAGGGCCTTGTCTTGAGTGAGGCCACGCCTAGCCGTGTTTGGTAAATGAAGTGGGCCATGCCCTAGGTCGTAGGAAGGCAGGTCTGGGTACCCCCATTCCCAGAATGCCGATAGTAGCCCCCGGGCCCAAGGGGAGCGCGAGATGGCCTCAGGACGTAGCCTCGAGGTTGGCCCTAAGCGCGACAGGCCCCAAACTCCTGCGGGACAGGCTCAGCACGCATCACGTGGTTGGTGTAGGGTGTTCTTCACCCCTTCGGCCTCTGCTCAAATCGACAAGAGCCTGACTTCTAGCGTTGGGCTATTACTGCTTCCCTTTATTATGCACTTGCTCTCGCTTTCTAGGTCTCAATCTCTAGCAGGCGTCTCCCCAGATCCGGTGCCGCTCCGTACTTCTCCTTGCTGCCTTGGTCCCGCGCGCTTCTCGATGGCGCCCGCCGGCAAGCAAAAACCAGAGGCACGGTGCTCTTCCCTCGCCCCCATGTCGCTGGCGCTCTCGGGGTCCACCATAGCCAAGGATGAGGACCTCCTCCCCATGCCCCCATGGATGGCGGATGGGTCCAACGAGCATGGGCTGACCTTGATATGGGGCGGCTCCTTGGTGAAACGGCCCTCACGCGATGTGGTCTACCCCTTCTTCCTCTACAGCGTCTTCGCCAGGCTCATCCCGCCCTTCTCCACGTTATTCCCAACCATCCTTGACCAATACGGGATCCAGTCCCTTCATCTCCAACCAAACTCCATCTTGCTCCTATCAGTCTTTTCCTTCTACTGCGAGGTCTTCGTGGGCGTGCGGCCTTCGGTGGCCCTCTTCCGCCACTTCTTCATATTGCGTTTGCTTGACGGCGCACAATCGTTGGCGTGTGTCTCCTTTGTCGCGGTCCAGAGCGGCAACATGCTCTTGAAGGTGGGGAAGAAGGTGGAGAACTTTAGGAATTGCTGGGTCCTCATGGATCTCATGAGTGCCAACCCTCGGTTGGATCTACCAGAAGGGCTGCCGGAGAAGACCCCTATATGGAGCTCCACGAAGCTTTCTGAAACCCGGGCCGGGCCCGTCCTGGAGGGCTTCTCTCGTGATATCAGCACCAAGTGGCTGACTGGGGGGATGATAGTGTAGGAGTTCCTGGCACAGCGCGTGGCGCCCGTCCAGGCCCATTCTAGGCCCTTGTGGGAATATCAGGGCAACGACGACAATCTTAGGCTTCAATCAGCATGCATAACCCCCGAGGAATTGAGCAGGGCTGTGGCGACCCTGCTCAACGGTGACCCTGACGGCCTCCCTGAGGCCCACGCCCTGCTGTACTGCCGTGACGACAGGGCCGATGTGGATTCCGCGATGCCTGTCTTCAAAGAATTGGGGCTACTCCCTGTGGAGGACCTCAGTTCCCCAATGATGGTGTCCTCTAGTGACACCTCATGCAGGGAGGACTCGAAGAAGACTGCCAACAACGGCCCGGCGGGACCATCTCCTCCGTCCCAGGGCACCCTTCTACACAAGCTTGAGGATGACGACGATGCTGGTGAAGCTTCTGGTGCGGGCTCCTCTCGGGCCGCCAAGGCCCCCGGAGGGCTTCGGCCGGCCCCTCGCGCCATGCGGTCCGCCTACGTGTCGACTCCTCGGAAGCACAGAGTAGAGTCTTCTCCGGTGCGCCCTTCCTCTGTAGGCAAGGCGGTCGAGGTGCCGACCTCGCCCTTGCCTGGACCGCGACTCACGGGTGAGGCGGGCGAGGCCGGGGCCATAGTGATTCCTTCAGTAGACACCCTTGTGGGAAGTGGCCCGACTCCTCGCTCCATGAGGTTCGCCTGCGTGTCGACTCCCCGGAAGCGCAGAGTGGAGTCTTCTCCGGTGCGCCCTTCCTTTGTAGGCAAGGCGGTCGAGGTGCCGGCCTCGCCCTCGCTTGGACCACGACTCGCGGGCGAGGAGGGTGAGGCTGGGGCCATGGTGATTCATTTGACGGCCACCCTCGCGGGCTGTGGCCTGACTCCCATGCATGGTGGTGCCCCTGCTGAGGGAGGCTTGGGCGCCACGGTCGTTGCCGGGCGGAGAGGAAGAGGAAGTGGGTCGATGTTGAGGAGTAAGTAGTCGGACTTGGTTTGGCTCGCATACCGATGTCTTGTGCATTGATGCCCTTCCTTTGTTTTGTGTCCAGGGATGCCCCTATGCCGAAGATGAGGAGGAAGAAGATGGGCGTTAAGCTAAGGGCGACTTCCGACGCGCCGCCTGCCCCCGCCGACATGCCATCGCCTATCGCTATGGGCGAGGGGGCTTGCGAGGCAACCTCCCTGGTCATAATCGTGAAGTGCCCTGAGCCCCCAATGCCGCAAGCATGGCCGCTCCTGCCCCTGAGGGTGTGGTGACGCTGATGTCTGTGGGGGCAGCCCTCGAGGGCCAGCCGCTCGTCGTTTCGTGTGTGTCCATGGTCGCCGAGCGGCCTCCAGAGCCACCTGCTCCACACGTTGTTGCCCCATCAGGGTCGCCCCATGCGATCGGACAGGGGGCTCCTCCGGAGGGGCCCTTGATGCCTCCAGCAAACAGCCACGACATCCTGGATGGGGTCTCCGCTGCTCTGAACTAGGTCCATGGTGTCCTTAGAGGTGCCGACGATTGCCCCATGAGTGGGCGCCTAGAACTCCTCTCAGGATGGCTCCAGGCCATCGCCTCCATTGTGGCACCTTGGGGTCAGGTTGAGGCTGCCGCGGCAAAGAGCGAGGAGGGAGCTGCGGCCGCCCTGGCAGCACATGTAGATGCGCTCATCGAGGCGACATCTGCCGCCAAGCATTACGAAGAGGCAGAAGTCCGTCCGAAGGCCTTCCATGATGAACATGCCAGGCTTGCGGGGCAACTTCATCGGTGGGAGGAAGACCTCAAGGCTCGCGAGGCCAAGTTTGCCGTCCGAGACTCTGAGCTATCCTAGGTGGCGATCTGACAAGATGCGGAGCGGGTGCGCCTAGAGGCGGAGAGGGAGGAAATTGCTTCGAAGAAGACCCTTCTTGACACTAGGGAGGAAACTCTTGCCACGGTCGAGGAGAAAAAGACCGCGGAGTTGAGCGCCTTCCCTATCGTGGAGCTCAAGCTTCGCCGAGCATTCCATGCCCTTTGCCGGGATGGGTTCGTGGAGCCCCTGGCAGAGAGCGGCTTAGTGGTGTTCGCCTTGAAGATTGTCGAGGCGCTGGAGGGTGCCATCATCAAGGTGGAGACGGTTCTAGAGAGTGATTGTCGTGACCTCTTTTGTGGGGACACAACATGCATCTTCAGTCATCTTCATCTTCACGAGCCGCGGTTTGACTTCGACTCCATGACTGGCCCGGTCGCCCCTTAGGTTTGTGTCAGTGCTACAGCGGTGGTGAAGGGCACCATGGAGACGCTGGTGAAGAGGTTAACCCCCGTCATGGTTTCTTCGTCTCCAGATACTGCCGGGGTTGGCGGTGAGGTAGATGAGGCCAGCAATGTCGACGACGAGCCCCTCGAGGACGGGACGAGTGGTGGAGGCGGTTCCTCCTGACTCATCTCTCATGCTCCTTTCGTGCAATGCACATCTTGCCTCACGGAGGCGTTAAACTTGTTTTTGTCCGTGAAAACTTTTACTGCTTGTAATAACTGTTTAACTATGCGATTGCTCTCTTCGCCTTGTTTCCTTCTTGCTTGTTGTGATGCTCTGCGTCTATCGGCATTTTGGGAACGGGGGTACCCAGACTAGCCTGCCTACGGGCCAGGGCTTGGCCCACTTCATGGACTGAATGCGGCCAGACAAGGTGTCACTCAAGACAAGGCCCTCGCGAGGGTCCTAGCCTTGCGGGGAGGAGCAGCGTCAGGATCGATGAAGGAGGGACCTCCTCAGCCCCCCTCCGGAGTGGCGGAGATATCTATGCATGTCCTAGCCTCGAGAGTCAAGGTTGATGTAAGGAAGGACGTATGCACATTCCCAAAGCACCTTCCAAAGGTTTCCATTCCAGTGCATCAAGACCACAACCACCCACACCACAGGGCGGATGTCATCGCTGAGCCCATCCCTGCGACGGCAATAGCTACTTTGCAGGCAAAGACCGCATTTGGGAAGGATGAGCATGTACTCATTTCCCCCTTCAAAATTAGCTGTGGTTGGATCCCTTTCCGCCATAGTGATAAGGGAAGAGGACCCGAGACTCCACTATATATAGAGGATAGGTTGCACCATTGAGAGGGATGTCGATCCGTTCCATCATCCACCCACCACCGGGAAAAAGAGAGCCTCGAACACATCAAAGGGATCCCTCATGAGGCCCTAGAACACTATAGAAGTTCATACACACCACCTCCTCGAGAGGCAATCCACCAAAGCAGGAGTAGGGTATTACGCTTCGCAGCAGCCCTAACCTGGGTAAATTGTCATGTTTGTCTCCTTCCTCGTCATCATGAGAGTTTGCTGTTGTGTTCATCGAGTAGCAAGCTAGGTAGGACGAGGCTGCAGGGGATCTTTGCACACGCCCCTGTGTTCCAATCTTAAGGGTTTTGCGGAGCCCAAAATCCAACAACGTCGGTAGGGTCCTGCCCGTGCATGCCTCAATCGCCGTTGAGCCGACCAGATCACCAAGGATGGTCCAACGGGTTAGGGGCTACGGGTCCAGTTTGGCTCATGAGTCGCGATGCTCAGGAGTCCCCGTTGACGTGCGAGCAACCCTCATGAAGGGGACACGGTGGAGATCGGGTTAACTTGAAGATTTCGAACACCTTTAGCGCTCTGCGTCGGCAGGGCCCGGCCCGCGCATAGCTCAACCGCCGTTAGGCCGACTAGATCACCAAGGACGTTCCAAGGGGTGAGGGACTACGGGTCTAGTTACGCTCTTGAGCCGCGATGCTCAGGAGTCACCCTTGATGTATGAGCCCGAATGTCCTCCTTAAGGGTGTTTGAGCAGTTTTTTGAGCGCTTCGAGCTTACATCGGCAGGGCCCAGCCCGTGCATACCTCAACCACCGTTGCGCCGACTAGATCACCAGGGACGGTCCAAGGGGTGAGGGGCTATAGGTCCAGTTAGGCTCCTGAGTCGCGATGCTTAGGAGTCCCCCTTGACATACGAGCAGGTCCCATATCTTTCCTCGCCAGCTTTTTCGGAGATAGGGGCATGAAGAGCAGGTTCGCTGGACCTAGGAAGGTGACGTGTACTAGGCTTGGCCTAGTGGCAGCCCGCGTGTAGCCCCCTCCCGCGTGCATCCCCGAGGAACGCATCGAGCAAGGAGGGTACTGGGGACCTTCCTGATGTTGAATGCAGCCACTGGGAGTGCCTCAGTTGTTTATCCCCCCGCGCTGGGCGTGGGCCTTCCACATTGCATGGCCATAGCCATTGAACGGCCGTTTCGACCGCTAGCACGGAGCTCTGGCTTCCACATTGCATGGGCATAGTCATTGGTGGACCATGTTGACTTCTTCGCGAGCGCTTTGCTGTGGCTTCCACATTGCGTGGGCATAGTCATTGGTAGACTGTGTTGGCCACGAGCTCGGGGTTGTGGCTTCCAGATTGCATGGGCATAGTCATTGGTGGACCGTGTTGACTTCTCCGCCAGCGCTGGGCTGTGGCTGCCACATTGTGTGGGTAGGGACCCCTCTACGTCCTTGGGCCCCGGGCGTGTAACAGCCCATGAAGTTTGTATGCATGGCTGGCACGGCAGAACTGGGAGGTGTATCTGGGATCTCACGAGGGCATTTTGGCCTCGCGAGGTCCCTACCTCAAAGGCGGTTTGTGCCCGAGTCTTCTCGTAAATGGGGCCATTTGAGGCCCTGTTGACTTTTTCTTCTTGAGAGCGGCATGTTGGGAGTCCTTTTGGCAGTCTACGTCTACAGGTCCCGGTCCAGCACATTTCCCCACCACCGATAGGTACAACTAGAAAACAAGGATGCACTTCATGGGGCAAGGCCCCCACACTCCTGATGCCGACCAGAAACCTAGGACGACATCAGGGGGTCGAGTGGCATTATCACTAGTAAGGCTCCTGAGGAGCCCCCTTTGATGCCCAAGTGGCTCTACGTCTACAGGTCCCAGTCCCGCCCATTTCCTACCGGTGCAGTATACGACAGGAAACCAAGGAAGAAACTACAGGGCAAGGCACCAACACCCTTGATGCCGACCGGAAACCAAGGACGACACCAAGGGAGCGAGTGGCCATGTGACCGGTAAGGCTCCTCAGGCGCGATGCTTAGGAGCCCCCTTTGATGCCCGAGCGAATCCTATTCCACCTTCTCTATTGCTGCCTTGGGGCCTGTCGATACTCCACGCTAGGGCACCACTCCGCGGCCTCAGCCCCGAGCGGGGTTCAACTACCAAAAGATGCAAGTCTCTGAGGCGAGAGGGCTTTGCATCCCAATTCCGGGGAGCCCTAGGAAGGCCCATAGCGCACAAGCCCTTGCAAAACACCAACTCGGGGAAGATGGTGTGCCGCATTCACGCCGGCAAGGAGCCATGCAAGCAAGGCCTAACGTTAGAAAATAGAGCAGATACATGTGAAACTATTGAAATTCGCATAAATAAGGTGACTGCAGAGGTGTGCCCTGAGCACCTGAGGATAATATGGCCCTATGGGTGCCCTAAAATGGAGTAAACCGAAAAATTACCTGGCAATAGCCAACAAAAAAGGTCACCTGGCGGCCATGCTGTTCAAGAGTCGAAGTTGCCGTCATAGCGTGATCTTTCACCTCCACGAGCGCAACCTTCATGGGTCCATCGTCTCCCGAGGCTCAGGACCCTCGCCAGGTCTGAGCATCTCCTCCAACTCCTCATCGTGCCTCGCTAGGTGATGCACGAGCATGGCTCAGTAAAGGCATTGGAACATGATGCCTATCTTCGCCAATCCACAGGGCCTACGGAAGTAGGCGTTCGGGTTGACCCATCCACGATCAGCTCGCGCTGTCCAGAAGGGGCCCTGGGCCGTGACACTATTAAGCGCGAGCGTGTTGACGCAGATGCGTGGCCGGTCGACTGTGTCGATAAGGACGGCTGCGATTGGTGGTGCTGGGCAGCCACCGCCTTGTGCGTCCTGCGCCTCTAGAAGCTCCTCGATTGCTCTGATGACGGACTCTCGCGAGCTCGGCACATCGCGCCGTGCTCCCGATACGGGTCGATGCACACCAGACTGCGCCTTTAGGTTGTACTTGAGCGCCTCTCTTGTCTCACCGGCCAAGCTCGAGTCTCCCAGGGTGGGAGCCCATGGGCCCACCCCAAGAGTGGCGCCGAGCGCACCTCCCTATGCGAAGCGGGGTGGGGCCTCATCCCTGGGCATAGGGCCCAAGGCCCTCATGCGCCCCGTGGAAGTGAGCTGCTTCTTCTTCTTGTGCGGGTCCTCTCGGGGCAATGTGTCCTCCTCATCGTGCGAGTGTTTGGCCGCCGTGGCACGGTAAGCACGCTCGAGGGTGCATACAACATCCTTTTTGTCGCAAGCGATGGTGATGACGCGACCACTCCCTGGCATCTGAAGGACGTTTTAGCCGTGGTGGGTCACCTCCATGAATTCGGTGAGCATCGGTTACCCGAGAATCGCGTTTTACGGAAGGTGGTTGTGCGCAACGTCGAAGACGATGATCTCAGTGTGGTAGTTCTTCTGCCTACCGAAGGTGATAGGCAGACGCACCTGCCCGATGGGTATGGTGGACCCGTCTGTGACCCCTAAGAAGGGCTTGGATGACATAAGTTGTTCGTATGGCAGCTAGAGCGTCTAGAAGGTCTCAATGGAGAGGATGTTGAGCCCTGCTCCTTTGTCGATGAGGGTCTTGGTGCTGAGGACGTTGTTGATGGTTGGAGTGCACATCATGGGGAGCTTCCGGCCATGGCCAAGCACCTAGCTGGTCCCTCGAGTCGAAGGTGATAGTGTTCTAGAACCAGTTAAGGGGGCGCATTGCTTCGAGCTTCAGGAGAGCCGCATGCACCTCCCGTGCGAATTTCTTGAAGGCATGGTTTGATGCGGGGGCCTGTGTGTGCGCACATGATACAAGCCACGACCCCGATCTCCTAGAAGCCCCCAGCCCCCTAGTCCTGCCTGTCCTCTTCCTTCCTTCCGAGTGGAGGTGGTAGTGGTGGTAGGCCCACCTCACGAGGGTGAACCTCGCAAGGCTGGCCGCGTCGCAACCCCTCCGAAGGGTCGTTGCGCCAGCGGTCTACACAAGGCTTGTCGCGCCAGCGGTCGTCTCGAGCCTGATCGCACCAGCGGTCCTCCTAGGGATTATCGCGCCACCCTTGATGAGGTTCCCGGTTGTTCCAATGGCCTCCACCACGGCCACCGCCATGTCCGAAGCCTCGGTTAGCTTGTCCGAGGCGCCTGCTAAAGTGCTCGCCGCGCAACAGCCTCAGTTCCTGGCAATCGGCGGTGTCATGGTTGTTTGTGTCATGGAAAATGCAGGTTGGTCTTCCTCCCGAGGGGTGTTCCTCACCCTGGCTGCGCTTCGCCTCATGTTCTGCCCCAAGTACTGCTAGGGCCTTACGCTTTGCCTCCTTGGCCTTGGTCTTCTTTTCTTCTGGCTCCGCCACCGGAGGCCTACGGAGCGACAGGCGGCCCTCCTCTTCCTTGGTGCACTTGTTTGCCAAATTGAACATCTCCAGGGCAGAGCACATTTCGTCATTCATGGCGAGCTCCTCCTTCATCTTGAGGTCGGTGACTCCGTCCGTGAATGCTGTGATGATGGCTTCGTCTGAAGCTCTCAGGATCTTGAGTCGCATAGTCATGAAGCGTTGTATAAACTTGTTCAGGGTCTCTCCATCCCACTGCTTGATTCGCCGCAGGTCGTTCATGGTGGGTGCGCAGTCACGGATGCGTCGGAAGTTGGCGATAAAGCATTTGTGCAAGCCTTCCCAGGAGGTGATACATGCCTCCGAGAGGTTGAAGAGCCAGGAGAGCACGCCGTCCTTGAGAGCCATGGGGAACCAGCACGCCATGACCTTGTCATCTCCTCCGGCTGCCCGGATGCTCAGGGAGTAGAGCTGTAGGAACTTGGCTGGATCTAGGGTACCATCATAGCATGGGGGAATGTCAGTCTTGAACTTGCAAGGCCACACGGTTGGGTAGAGCTCCAGGGCGATGGCGAGGCACCCCACCGGCTCGACTGGTGCTGCGTGCGCGAGAGGGTCATGGTCTTGACGCTCCTACGGGGCCTTCTGGAGTGGTACCCGGTTGTGGTGCTGGGTCAGTAGTATGGGGAATGCGCACGCGTTGACACGAGGCCGGGGAACCACCTGGCATCTTAACTGATGTCCCAGCCATGCCTGTGGTCCGCGAGGCCGGTTGCTGGGGCGCTCTTCTCGCTTGGGCTCGGGGTCGATGTTACATCGCAGAGGTGGAGTTGGCGCATCGTGCGCCACATCATTTGCTAGGGTTGGTTGGGGTTGAAGCGAGTAGGAGAGTGCCGAGGCATTGCCGGCAATGCTGATGAGCTCCGCGATGCGCCAAAGCCAGTCATCAAAGCAGTCGGGGCGGGGTGGTAGTGAAGCAGATCGTTAGCCATGGCGAGTGCGCCTTGGACGCGCACTGGCCTCAGCCGAATATGGGAGGACGACCTGGAAGGTGGCACGACCAACAGAGTGGTGGTGTGGTCGTTGCACTATGTGGTGATCGACTGCGAGGAGTCATGTTACTCATGGGTGTCGGGGCCCATGACAACGTTCGCCACAAGCGAGGGCGACCTGCACATGCCAGCGCAGCCTACCGGTGCCGTCTGAGCGCCATCTGACCGACAAGGGTGGCTCGACACTCAGCGCAGGCTCGACAAGCGTCAGACATCGGAACAACGAGGTGGGAGAAGATCTTGGCTTGACGGAGACTCCGACACGCCCCCTACCTGGTGTGCCAAATATCGGATTTCGGGCTCCAAAAAACCCTTAAGATTCGAACACAGGGGCATGTGCGAAGATCGCCCATGCAGCCTCACCCAATCTAGCATGCTACTTGATGAACATGGCAACTAACTAGCACGATGACAAGGAAGAGATTAAACACGATAGTTTACCCAGGTTCAGGCCGCTGCGAAGCGTAATACACTACTCCATCTTTGGTGGATTGCCTCTCGAGGAGGTGGTGTAGATGAAGTAGTACAATGTTTTAGGGTCTCATGAAGGCTCCGTTTGAGGTGTTCAAGTCCTTATGTGATTTGGTGGTGGATGAGTGGTGGAGTGGATTCAGGGGTCATTCTCTACGGTGCAGCCTACCCTCTATATATAGCGGTGGCTCAGGTCCTCTTCACTTATTGCAATGGAGGGAAGGGATCCCACAACGTCCAAATTTGAAGGGGGACAGGAGTACGTGGTCGCCCTACCCAAAGGCGGTCTTCGCCTGCAAAGTGGCTGTCGATGATGTAGGGGTGGGCTCAGCGATGACATCCACCCTGCGGGGCGGGTGGTTGCGGTCTTGTTACACCGGAATGGAAACCTTTGGGGGGTCCTTTGGGAACCTACGTACGCCTTGATCCCTTTGCACCAAAGGGGAAACTATGTCGTTTGGCGTGTTGGAGCCCGCCTGTCCTTCCTTGCATCACCCTTATCTCCAGAGGCTAGGCCTTGCATAGAGATCCCCGCTGCTCCGAAGGTGGCCTGAGGAGGCCAATCCCTTGTTGGTCCTGACGCTGTTCCTCATCGCGAGCCTAGGTCCCTTGCAAGGGCCTTGTCTTGAGTGAGGCCACGCCTAGCCGTGCTTGGTCAATGAAGTGGGCCATGCCCTGGGCCACAGGCAGGCAAGTCTGGGTACCCCCATTCCTAGAGCACCGACTGTAATGTTCTCAAAGATCTTATTATTCCTGGATATCCAAATAGCCCATGATCATAGAATGATGATCTCCATGAGAAAAGGATGGACGAGCTTGTCTTTTAGGTCTCATATGATTCTTAGACCGACAAGTTATGTGTTCTTGAGGGACATATAAAATCCCAACACCGAGTGGCAAAAGGGCATCCCTGGAAGAGGTGGTGTAGTGTTTCTTCCTGCTATCAGTCTGTCACTTCACAGTTATATTCTTCAAGCTCAAAATTATTTCTTCTTAACAAATTTCTTGTATTGACTCTATCATGTAGGAGCATCCAAAATTTCTTGTGTTTGGTTGACAAGAGTTCTTCCAGATCCAATTGAAGTGTGGTGGTGTTTGTTTGTACCCAATCAGCACCTTGTATGCTTTGATGGAAGAGTAGAATTTGTTTCCCCATATATAGTTCCATGTGTCCATTGAGTCCAAGTGTTCATACTGTAATGTGATACAAATATTTTCCATTTCCAAGAATTCCTGATATGCTTGTGTAGTCAGGGGTAGATAGAAGAGATCTTGAAGGTATTTAGTGTTTATCACTTGGTGGACATTTAAATTTGTGTTCTTGGCAAACGTGTAAAGGTGATGGAACTTGTGTTTCCGAACAAATTGGTGTCACATGTCATCCCAAAACAAGACACTTTTACCATCTCGCACATTACATCTGGCAATTGCTTTGAAATAATCAATGAGAGCCAAGTTTGAACTCCACCAGAATGAACCAACCTTATTGTCTCTTGGAAGCTATCCATTACTGTAATAAGTCTCCAAGATTAAATTGACCCATGGTATATCTTGCGTATTGACGAATTTACGAGGTTTTTTCATGAGGAATGTCTTGCTTTGTGTGTAAATATCCATAACCCCAGACCTCCCTGATTCTTAGGTCTACAAACAGCATGCCATGCCACTAATGCTAGTCTATGATCTTCCAAATCAAGGCTTCTCCAAAGACAATTTTTCAAATATTTATTGTTCTTTTTTATGGTGATGGGTATGTCCAAGCAACACATGAAGAAAATTGAGAGGGATGCAAGTACTTATTTGACTAGCAGCAACATTCCCGCGTGGGTCATAAAATTGATAGAGCTCCATTCCAAACAGTCAAGATACCTCCGGAGACCCCAATGGAAGGGACGTATTGAAATTTGTTAAATCTTTGTGGGCAAAACTGATTTATGTAACCCATATCAAAACTTGCTCTTTTTGTTTCCTCAATGCATATAATACCAGCATCACTTTCTTCAACTTTTTTGTTTAATAGCCAGCCATTTTTCTGGGTTTAAAACCTCTTACATTTCAATTCAAAATGTTCCACGATCTATTGTTATTCATTAAAAATAAGTTTTTGCTTTATTTGAAATACCAACTACCATCCCTTGGTATATGTCCATGAATATTTACTGGATCTTTCTTTTCTCATACCCATGTTGCAAATTAACAGCTCCCCACCAAACATAAAGCGGATACAACCCAATGACAACATGATTAGGATAAAAGCAAGTCTTTCAATAATAACCATAGATTTATGAACATCCTCATAGAAATACCAACGCTAGGTATCTTTAACAGGTAGCAGAATGTCAACATACAAAAGGTGTCACATAGGTCCAAAAGCAAACTTTTTACATAAGCTAACATTTTTAAAACCAACATACACACAGAGATAGTGACCCAAGCTAGACAATTGAAGCATTTACCTACTATGCATAATTCTACGTTGTGACCTCATCATTACATAATATTTGGTTGGTTTGCAGCTCCTATGTCTTTGTCCAACTTGGCCACATCCTCCTATCCTTTCTTCTTGAGCCTTTTGGGGGACATTTGCTTTGAAGGACTACTAGCCCCACTGGAAGAGTGTGCAGCTGGGCTGATGGCCTCATTCTCCTTGCCATGCCCAAGCATTATTTCTTTTTAGCTAGGTCCCTGTGTAGTAGAACATCCATCAGGGATATGAAACATGATACCTTCTTTAGAAGAGCAATTTTCAACTAGCACATTCCATAGTTCAGATTTCTATAAGTGCTTGGGCATCCAAATTTATCAAGAGTTAACAGTAGATGGATTATGAAAATGCATCAACTTAGTGGTATCTCAATCTTGAAAGAATTTGTAGCACCCTTAGTGACAGGTGCAAAGTGTTGTATCCAAAGTTCCATTCCCTCTTTAGAAATTACGTTCGAGTCGTCAATAATATCCAATCCATGAGATGCAACAATGCTTTGAAAATCAAATGTATGAGAAGGGCTGAGGAAAGATTTTGTGTCATCAATACCTTTCTTGGGAATATATGAAGATGTGCCAACTTGAGGGTTTGGAAGAAGTGGAACATCCTCAGTTTCATTGGTGACTGCCGTGTCAGATACTGTCTGAATATTAGCTGTCTCTACCTTCTCCCCACCTGTTGAAGCTTCTATGGGGTATCCCTTGTGACATTATTAGGGAGTTTAACATTATGATTGTCAGCAACTTCCTCTAAGGGATTCTCATGTGCTGTAGAGTACCTTTGTTACTTCAGTCATGTATAGATTATGTAGAGGTTGAAACCCTGGGAAATCATTAGCATGTTGAGGCATAGGGTGGGGGTCCACTCCAGGAGGAGGTATGGGGTCCTCATTAATAGGTCCACCACCAAGCATTTCTTCCAACAGAACCTCAACAGAGGAGGTCCAAGGTCCTCTTCAAAACTTTCTCCCTCAGACCACCTGACGCTCTTAGGAATGTCAGTAAGATCTGTGACTCTTGCCTTGACCATAATCTTTCCTCTCAAAGAATTTTCCTTTTCCCAACTGATGATCTTGCCCCATTTTGCAATGGCAGTAGCAATATCCTCTGTATTGCAATAGTCAAATGGAACACCTATGAATAGTAGCTAGCAGGTTCTGTTGAAATGTACTCTATGCTAATTCCTTCCCTCATTGTGCTTGGTGCGAGCTCTATCGAATCAACCTATCTCTATCCCTGACATGTCTGAACTAGACATAAGCTTCACCAAACGGGCATGGTTGGCTTTCACGAAACCCCACTTCTTCAATTCCTTGCAAAAACTATTCAAGAACCTCTTGAACATTGGCAAAAACTACCTCATTATGGTGCGGGAAGATGGAACCAATCGCCCAGTCTTTGTGCCGACAAGGGCGATGATGCAAAATAGCTCTAAAACCCCCGTCCTCCCCTTAACCTCGTGTATGTGAAAACCATGGGGGACAAAGGGGATAGGGTCTATGTGAATGTTGGCCATCTATGGAGCCTTAGGTGAACGGAGCACGACAATTCTCACTGGCAATGAAAAGGAAGCAAGGCAGCTCGTCGAGGTGAAAGCAGATTTGAAAGGAGAAGGAGAATGCGAGGAGACAAGAAGAGGTCTCGGTTGGAAATCTGAGAAAAAATCTTCGACCAACTCCTTAAATGTAGATACCTACCTTAATGGGGGAGTCAGGCCGGCACAGTGAAACCACCAATCCACAACACCATTGGCCAAACCTGCTCTGGTGGGCTAGAAAAAGTGTCAAAATGAATAAAAGGCCAGAGCCCAGGGAGATTTAGGGCCGGGCAGTTTCACGTGTAATGACCCAAAATGCCACATGTATGGCATACCACGTACGCGCTCTCACGTGAACATTTCGTAGTCAGGGGCTCAGTTTGCAGTCTAGAAAAGCCAAAATTAAAATTGGAGTAATTGATAAGAGCCCCTTGATTATAGTCTTCATGTATAGGATCTGATAACCTCTCGACAACCGACCTACCAGCTCGGGCAGCCTTGTTGAAACTTCGGTGATCCTCGGAGCAAGGAACCACAACTTTTCCAAGCCTACCGATCAATGTCCACTACTTGTCATGTGCATCATAATAAGCAATTTCTTCCCGATGGCAGATTAGGCACCCAAAATTCTAGAGACTAAATACAACCTCAAACTCCTTCTCCATAATTATGCCCGCATTGTAAATCTCATATCCAACTGACTTGGAAGCAACCGAGAACTTGAACGATCTATCTTTCAAAAGACGCACCCGAAATATTTGGGCATAACCACCAAACATAGCATGGAGAGAAACACTAACCATATGAGCATCAATCTTGAAGGAGGATCTACAGAATGATACCACCAAAGTGAACTCTCGTTGCTGAAAGCCCGGAGAGAAAACCATTGGATGTCCAAACTTGGACCTCATATCTGCTTGGAACTTCTTGCCATAATGAAAATTGAGAGCAAAAGGTGCCATCTTGGAGAGGAGGGGTGGCTGCCGAGGCCAGAGTGGGCACCGACAGGGGAACGTAGTGGTTACCAGGGCCGGAGTGGCCACCAGAGCAAGATCGCGTAGGAGTCGCCAAGGAGTCGCCTAGGAGTCGCCTTCCTATCCTTGTAACTGAGTGTGAGAGTTATATAATAAAGTTAGTTGAGTTTGTGTGCCTTACCCTCGCATGCACCCATCATCTTAGCATGGCAATAAAAAGTATAGGAAAAGATCATATTGTCTCATGAGAAGTAATGACTTCACATAAAAAAGAGATGTAAGATATAAAAAGTGTTGAAAACCAACAAACATAATATTATTAATTGGTACGATCTATGCAAAAGTATGGTAGCGAAGAAGATATTTACGTATAAATATACCATCTTGAACACCTTCGATGGTTGTGAGCTCCCATCAAAATATTACATAATGATCAAGTGTTGAAGTTGGGCATGGAAGACAACATAATGATCATGGTTGTTTACATTTGCATAGAAGTTATATGGTATTGGATCCCTTAACATGTGATGCTTGCTTAGGATCTTTTGCTATCCCAAAGATTTTCAATAAGTAGAGATACTACTTGTGCATCCATAATCCTTAAACTCAGTTTTCTGACATGAGAGTCCACCATAACTACCTATGGATTGAATAAGATCCTTCAAGCAAGTTGTCATTAGTGCACGAGGTGATAAAAAATGCCTCTAAGCATGTAAGATGTTTTATTGTAAGGGAAAGTAAGCTTTGTACGATCTTGTGATGATGAAGAAATTAAAGCGATGAAGTGCACAATAAAGTTCACTATCACAAAGGACAATATAAAGTGATGTTCTTTTGCATTAAGAGATTGCACATATCAAACAAATAAAAGCTCATGAAAACCTCCGCTTCTCTCAGCGAAGGGCCTATATTTTACATTCTTATGAAATTTCATTTTCATGAAAAGTCAATAATATTTCCCCTTGTTCATATTCACCAACTCTTTAGTGGCAATCATTGTGTGTTAAGGAAAGATCCAAAAAATATGTCCAGTTGAATGTATATGATCATGATCCATTATTGTTGACATTATCCTTGAGGTAAATAAGTTGGGTGGCAAAAACAATAAAGCCCCCATCTTCCTATGTGTACCACGGAATGACTAGTTCCAAAAATATGCAATGTGTGACAACAATCATAGAAGGCTACATTATAGTTGAATATGTGAACTTGCTAGAAATACTAAGCTATTACATAGACTCTTATCTCGATTACGATAGCCATGATCATGTCAATGACTAATGTGATTGCTTGTCAGTTCTCAAAAAACATTATGCTTCATATTTCATCAGTTGTGAATAGATTGTTACTTGTTTATGAGAAGTTACATGATGAAAAGCTTGCTTCTATGATATTATTCATGATGCTCTCATGCCCATCTTGTATTTTTATCGACACCTCTCTCTACAATTATGTGGTCATTATTTTAGAGTTCGGGTTTCACTTGAGGACAAGCGAGGTCTAAGATTGGGGGAGGTGATCCGTCCATTTTGCATCACGATTTCTCATTAATATTCTTGTCAATTATTACCAATTATCACACAATTCTTATGTTCTTTCTCTCTCATTATGCAAGGTACATCACAAGGAGGGAAATGTGTGGAAACTGGAATTATGGTCCGGGAATCAAGGAAAAGGCAGAAAATCACGAAACTCCAAATGATCTGAAACTTCATGGAGAATATTTTTTGAATATTGAAATATCTCACGGACAAAAATATACCTAAGGAGGGCCACCAGCAGGCCACAAGCCAACAGGGCGCAACTCCCTAGGCCGTGCCCTGATATCTTGTGGGCCCCCTGTTGGCCCTACGATGCCATTCTTCTCCTATATGGTGTGTTTTACTCAAGAAAAAATCATAAGCCACATTTCGGTACGAAAGCGCCAGCTTCTCGAGGCGGAACCTGGGCAGAGGCCCTTTTGCACTCCGACAGTCAGGTTCTACCGTGAAATTCCTCTATGGGAGGGGGAGATCGAAGCCATCGTCATCACCAACACTTCCTCCTTCGTGGGAGGACAAATCTTCATCAACATATTCACCAAAACCATCTCACCTCCAACCCTAGTTCATCTTTTGTATTTAATGTTTGTCCCAAAACCTCAGATTGGTACCTGTGGGTTACTGGTTGTGTTGATTACATGTTGTAGTTGATGCTTATTGGATTACTTGGTGGAAGTAGTTATGTTCAGAGCCTTAATTTTTCTTATTATACCTCTTATCTTGAACATCTTGATGAGGTGTGAGTATTTACTATTGTCCCCGAGGACATGGGAGAAGTCTTGTTATAAGTAATCTTGGTAAGTTGGTATTTGTTCGATATTTTGATGATATGTATGTTGTTACTTCTCTTGGTGGTGTCATGTGAACATAGACTACATGACACTTTACAATTTTATGAGCCTAAGGGAAGTCACTGTGGACTAAAAAGTAGATGATGGGTTGTTGGAGTGACACGAGCTTAAACCCCAGTTTATGGGTTACTTCATAAGGGGCTGATTTGCATCCACACGTTTCATGGTATGGTTAGATTTATCTTAATTATTCTTGCGTAGTTGCGATAGGGGGTAATCCTAAGTTGGGGTAATCATAAGTAGGTGTTTAGTTCAAGTAATAAAAGCACCTTAGCACCGGTCCACCCCCATATCAAATTATCAAAGTAGCAAACGCGAATAAACTCGACATGATGAACATGACTAGACAGAAATTCCCATGTGACCTCGAGAGCACGTGCTTAATATAAGAGTACTTGTAGGCATGTCCTTTGTTACAAAGAGGATTGGGCTTTCTTTCTACACTTTGGTTACTATTGTTACTTGTTACGAATTATCTTGCCAGAAAACTATCTGTTACTATTACTCACAACACTTGCTGAGAATACCTTGCTGAAAACCGCTTGTCATTTCCTTTTGCTTCTCGTTGGGTTCGACACTCTTACTTATCGAAAGGACTATGATTAATCCCCTATACTCCTGGTTCATCAGTCCCCACCATGTCCTCGACTCTCCATCAAAGTCTGCCAACAATGCTTGTTGTGGACGGTGCCGTTGAGTCCACATGGCGCGTCCCCAAGCCCTCCATCTCGCACAAGGTTATCCGCAACCATCCCGACCACCCCGAGATCCCCGTTGACTACTGCCATGTCTGTGGTTTGCCATTTATGGCCTGCGCCACAATTAGGCATGGACGGCGCCGCCCGAAGGCCCTGGGCCAGCCAGCTAGCTTCCCTAAGTGATCTAGATGACCATAAACCGCACCTAATCGCACTAACCACGCCCCGACCACACCTCTCCTCTCACTGAACCCTCGGTCACCATGAATGACCACCTCACCGTGCTTATCTGGGGAAGACATGGGAACCAACGTCGCTCTCCTATAAAAGGCTCCCTAGCTCCCTCAGCCTCACACATCACCCTGCTTCCCTCTTAGAGTGGCCCCAAGCAATGAATCAGCCGGAGGTGGTCGTCACCCTCACCTCCGAGAACTTCGCCCGCCGACACTTTCCAGACAAATCTGAGGCTACAAGGGAAATTCACCCTCCACTGTTTTCTCCTCTAGATCCCTCTTAGCCCCACGATTTCATTCCCCCTCTAAATTTAGTGCGGAGGCCACCATAGGTGATGATTCCCTTTCGCCCATAGACACCGTCCGCCGGAGAGCTCACTATCGGTGACCACATCTACCCAGCCGAAAGTAGCTCACCTCCTCCCGACCACTACAATCCCTTGGCACAATGGTGCGGTCTTCTTTCGTCGTCGTGCTCCCAATCACCAACAAGGATCGTCAGAGGTCATGCCCTGTTCGGCCAAAGGAGGGAGATGGCGGGACACACTGTTAGTGACCAGGTGCCATCCATGTCCGAATTAAGTGAAGACATAATTTCGGAGTACGTCTCCACTCTTCCCAGAGCGCGTTCAATTCCAAATCGTTTTCTTTTCTCTATTTCAATTCAAAAACAGAACTTTGGCTGAAATTTGACTCGCCCTAGTTTCAAAACCGTAACTCCAGATGACATGATTTTTCTTCTGTTAATCCTCAAATTTCATCTAGTTTATTTTAGGATTTATCTAAAAAATTCCATAACAACTTTTTGTACTTTTTCTAAATTTTGTGTTGATTAGAATATTTTGGAAATAGGAAAAAGGAGGGAAGAATAATTTCAAAGAAATTGGAGTGGAATCAACTCTTATGCATGCTAAAGGCAAGCATCTTTAACACCTGATATGATATATGTTGGTTCTTTGTTTGCAAAAATAGATAAATCATGGTTGTGTTTATTCAAGTAAAATATTTGATTACGATAATTTACATGCATGGATTTCTTGGTGGAAATTATTTTCTGTTGAACAAGATACACATAGTAAAGTGGTTACTACCTCTTTCCACACATGACTTTGTGGTTCCAACAAATTCCGAAGGAAGGTTTATGTCTTGGATAAATGTGACCATGGAACTGATATCTCGTAGTGACAAGAATGATCAGTGAAGGCATGTTGGGGCATGATAGGTGGTGGCTCTTTTGGATGCTACGAAGTAATTATGATGCGCTAACCTTTTGTAGGGAAATTTGAAAACTCCAGAGTCGATCATAGATCAATTCTTGTTCCAGTGACCCCCATACTTGATTCGTGCTACCACTTTTCCCTACCACAATAGGTATGCTTCTGTAGGTTGTTAACCCCATTCCTTGCACACACCGTACAGAGAGGCCGTAGTGAAATATACTAGTGGCACCTATTAGGCATGTCACTTGGTCTAGGGGAATGGGTGTTTTGCTTGGACCGAGGGGTTGCACCCTTGTTTGCCCGCGTTATAAATATTGTGATCTCATGCTAATTGAGATTGTGGCCTTCCCATTTAAAGTATTACCTAATGGTTGCTTTGGGTGATTCCAAGCTTCGGAAGTAATGATAGTGTGTGCGGGTCAGGTTTGTTTTCAACTCAAAGGCCGTAATCCGAATTAGTCAATGTCTCAGGTTGACTAAAGAAATCGGTTATCCGCGGGTAAAGAGTACACCCTCTACAGAGTATAACACCTATTCGAATGGCCGTGTCCATGGGTAAGAAGTACAATATGCGATAGGTCAGGTGTCGGTCTTTGGAGGAATTAATTAAAGAAGGATATTGATCACGAATTATAACGGATGATTTTTATCAATTTTGTTATGGAGTAACCTTTTCTCTTATATGAATTGTTGAGTATCCATGGGAAGGTTCTGGAAAGAAGGTAAAGAGTCAGGTATAAAGCTTAATTTTGATTCTATTAAATCTTTTTTGGAAACTAATGGCTTCCATGATTTTAGCAATAAATATGGTATTGACTCTGAAATAGTAGGTACTTTTTGTGCATCATTTGCCACTCAGATTGATCTTCCCAAAGAAAAGTGGTTTAAATATCATCCTCCCATTGAAAAACCATTATAGTAACCTATTAAAATTAAGAAGGAATAAATAATTGTTAGCCACGTTGATAGAATTTTCCCTACTTCTTAAATTGAGAAACCTCCTTTTCCTATTAGAATTAGGGAACACGCTAAGGCTATAACTGTGTTTAATAAAAGTAATGTTAGGACACCTATACCTTGTGAACAAATAAATTTTGAGCCTAAGGTTGCAATGGTTAAAGATCTCTTAGTTAATAACATTGAGGTTCAAGTTATCTAGTTTTGTGGAGAAACTACTAGGATTGCGAAACCTGTTAGAAACTAACATATGAATTAGACAAAAATAAACTAGTGGTTGGCATGCCTGTAGTTTGAGTTAAAATAGGAGATCATTTCTATCATGGCTTGAGTGACCTCGGTGCTAGTGTTAATGCTATACCTTTTACCTTATATCAAGAAATTATGAATGACATAGCATCCTCTACGATTGAACATATTGATGTCACTATTAAATATGCAAACAGAGATACTATTATGCCACTTGGGATTGTTAGAGATGTCAAAATTTTGTGTGGAAAAGTCAATTACCCCACGGATTTCTTTGTTCTTGGTTCAAAGCAGGATAACTTTTGCCCCTTTATATTTGGTATACCTTTCTTGAATACTGTTAATGCTAAAATTAATTCTGTTATAGAGAAGTTTGAAGTAAGCTTTGTTGATGTGTCACATGAATTTAATTGATCCAAGTTTACTAATCAACCACATGAGAAGGAGTTACCTAGTAAGGACGGAACAATTGGTCTTGCTTCTATCGTTGTGCCTTCTACTGATCCTCTAGACATTTGCTAGACGATGACAATGATATGCATATGAATGAAATGAATGAAATAGATTACATATTTCTTAGATAAACACCTATTCTTACCAGTCGATATTTTAGGGGATCCTACTCCTCCCAAGGAAGATCCCGTGTTCTAAAGGCTTTACTTGATACTTTCATATATGCTTATCTTGACGAAAAGAAGATATATCCTGTTATTTTCAGTGTTAACCTTTCAAAGCATGAAGAAAGGAGACTATTTAAAAATCTAAGGAAGCACAGGGATTCCATTGGTTATACTCTCTATGATCTAAAGGGCATAATCCCTAGTCTATGTGAGCACAAGATTAATATGGAACTGGATGCTAAACCTGTTGTTGATCACCAACGCCATTGAAATCCTAAAATGAAGGAAGTGGTAAGAACTGAAATACTAAAGCTTCTAGAGGCAGGTCTAATCTATCCTATTGCTGATAGTAGGTGCGTAAGTCCCGTTCATTGTTTCCCAAAAAAAGGTGGTACTATTGTCGTCCCTAATGATGAAAAGGAGCTTATTCCACAAAGAATCGTAACTTGCTATAGGATGGTGATTGTTTTTAGGAAATTAAATAAGCTGTCGGGACCCCGATCCTAAGCCATAAGAATCCAGCCTGTAACACATCACATCACTTTACGGTCTCACGCAAGGTTATCTCCATGGCTGCCACCTTACCTGGGCCGGGACCGTTTGCGTATTTTGACTCACGAATGTGAATGTGTTGCTAGCATTCAAATGTCAAAGAATTCGGGCCGACATGACTAGTCGTAAAACCCAAGTGGCACATTCGTACAGGGACAAGCATACGTAACCCAGCAATGCAGGTGTCGATCTCTAGCGTGTGTAGATGAGTCATAGCAAGCTACAAGGACTCCATTACACCGTGGGACATAAATGTCATCATTACATGTAGACGAGTCGTAGCAGGCTACAGGGACTCCCTTACACTGTGAGACATTTCCCCGAAGGGACAGACATAGTATCAAAGAAGGATACATGCTGGTCAATCAATGTGTTCAGTGTAGTAGCAAGCTACCAAGGCTCGGTGGAAGCACAGAGGCATTTCCCCGTAAACAGTACTACTAAAGGCACAAAACTAGGTGTGAAATGCCATACATACCGTTGCACGTCACACGTATGCACGACATGCCCGATATGCATAGATACAACTGTGGCATCACAACATAACAATACAACATTACAACATTTATTTAAAAGGCTCGGAAGGGACAACACAATAAGATGTTACAAATAGGGCTTACAAGACCCAACATTCAGAGCAGCCGAGCAAACAAGCGGAAGTTAAACATGTCTGGGTGTAGACATCTACAAAAGTGGCTAGAGGAGCCTGAAAAGCTACAACAACCCTACCAAAGGAACCAGACCTTTGTTTGGGACTTCCAAGCTAATCTGGTCAACATTGAACTTCACATCATAAGTACCAGTAATGAGACTGACGTCTCCTCTACAAAAACAAAAATTAAGCAAACGTGAGTACAAGGGTACTCAGCAAGACTTAGATCAGAACTAACTACATATGCATCAATATCAGTGAAGGGGGTTGTGGAGTTTATTGCAGCAAGCTAGCTTTGACTCTTGGCTAACCTATACTACAATTACAAGTAGTATCTTTGAGGTGGGATAGCGCACACGAGTCCACATATTCTCCAATCAATACACCACTATGGATCCACTCCCGTCTCCCTACGAGAAGACCATCCATAGAACTCACACTTATCTTGCGTATTTTAGAGTATCCACTTCTAGTTTTCTATGAACTACATAAGTTCTCCAAGTAGTCCATATCCCAGGACGTGGCTATTCGAATAGATTCATAACCCTACAGGCGTGTACTTCTTACATGCTCCCAGAACTTAACGCTATGTGCACATAAAAGGCACCTCGGCAACCTTCAAGGGGAAGCCCAGCGAGGGAGTCATCCACGACCGTCAATCACACATGACCCTAGTCCATGTTTATCGCCTATTTGAGACTGAACCCGCACGGATGTCCGGCTGAAGTTTCCGGTACGGCCTCAAACGATGTGTGCAGGGTTCCCAAGCCCACCGTTCGGGTGCCACTTGGTACACCGTGCCACTGTGCATCTATCGCATCATAGCCCACCCCGTTGGGCAGCGCTATGCATGCCCCCATCACTTTTCCTACAAACTCCAGAAACTAGTTGCAACTCCTGTACTAAGATCTAGTCAATTAATAAGTCGAGCGGGGTCATATTTCAGGGCCCACGTGTGGTAGTAACTGTCTTGGATCACAAACACAGAACTCAGTTCTTAATGACGGTCGCAACGAGACAACCTGCCATGTACTCCTACATGGCTTCTCATCGCTACCTTTAGCAAATCGTGTTCACGCACTTAGCTCTCACACCATAGGACATGAACACTGCCATTCCGATTCATCGCCTAGATGGATCAGACCCGACCCGACATGACTCTAAGCATAGCAGGCACCGTAAGGAAGCGAGCATGGATGAGTAAGCACAACAAGGCTCAAGGAGTCGCTACTCATGCTAAGTGGTTTCAACTATTTACTGTGGCAAAGACATGTCATGCAAAGGAATGGGTTCAACTACCAAGAACATGTAACAGTTGAATCGCTGTTGTCCTAATGCAATAAAAGAGAGCAGGAGCGAGAGATTGGGCTCATATCAGTATGCTCAAGGGGGTTTGCTTGCCTGACCGTCCTGAAGATATTACTACCCTTCATTAGTGTCAACGTTCACATCGTCGGAACCATCGTCTACCAACAAGGAAAAAGCACCGACAAATAGGATGAAGGAACACATTCAATGAAATGCAACAACCATGATGCATGATATGACAAGTTAAGGTACTGAATTGGCCTAGAGGAATAATTAGCTAAGTTACTTGAAGTGGAATTCAAAAAAGTTTGAATTCCATCTCCGAATGATATTTCCTATATTGTGCTAGTCATAAAATGTCCTACTTGGTGATGTTAACTTGTTCAAACATGCATGATCAGGAACAGATTCATTGGATTTTTCTGATCATTTTTCATATCTAAATTATTTTCATCTAACTTACACATTATTTTCTATGATTTTTAGAAGTTTAAAATATTTTCGAAAAATATTAAGTCATTTATTGATTTGTTTTAATTCCAGAGACATTTACTATGTCATCATGACATCACTATGATGTTAGCAGGTCAAAGGCGTCAGCCCAGGTCAAACCTGGTGGCTGGGCCCCACCTGTCAATGACACAGTTAGATAATAGAGTTTCAAGTTAATCTAACTATTGAATTAAAAGGGTCGGGCCCATATGTCAGTGTCTAATTAGTTTAATTAATCAAATTAGTTAATATTTAATCTTAAGCAAAATTAAATAGGGGCTGGGCCCACCAGTCTGTGACCCAGGGGTCAACCCTGGTTAGCCAAGGCAAAGCCACTGGCAGCTCAACATCGGCGATAGCAGACATGGTGGGGGTCATTGGATTTTGCCATCCGACAACCAAATGGGTGGCCGAGGCCATCTAATCGGAGCTAGCACCGAGTCGCACCCATTTGAGCTACCTAGAGCGGCTGGGGTGGCTTGCAGCGACGGCGACGACATGGCTAGCGGCGGTCGAAGGTCGGGTCCGGTGGGGAGCTAGCTAGGGTGCGCTAGGGAGAGGGGAATCATGGGGAGGGGCAAGATGGGATCACAAGGGGGGCAGGAGCTGGTCGACTGGCTCGGGGAGGCTGTAAACACGACGAATCGACGGCGAGGAGCTTTGGTGCATCGGCCATAGTGCAACAGAGAGGGGGGAGAGAATAGCAGGGGAATGGAGGAGAGAGCGATGGGTACGGTGCTTGGGGTCTATACCCTCGCCAGTGCAACGAGGAGGAGGCTAGGCAGGCAGGAGACGTGCCGCCCAGGCCTCCATCGCCGTGGCCTCATATCCTCTACCTAATGGCAGAGGTAGATGATGACTAGCAGATGGGCTAGTTGGGCCAGCCTGTTGTTGGGCCTCTGGTGAGATCTCTCTTCTTCCTTTATTTAGTTTCTGTTTTTCTATTTCCTGTTTTTTAGTTAATTTTGTTTGGCAAAACTATAAAGCCAAAATTCTTGAAAATATTTGTGGAATATATTTGGAATATTTCCATGCTCCACAAAAAGTTTCAGAAAAATTGAAGCAACTAAAATATTTACAATGATTTGTTAGTCATTTCAGAAACTTTCCTAATTTATTTAATTTATCAAAATAGTTGTCAAAATATAATTCACCCTTGATATGTTGTTGCCAACATTTATCAAAGAGGGGGGACATTTTTGAAAAAAGATTTTGGATTCACTCAAATATCTTAATAGTTTAACCTATTTGAATTTTTTAATCTGTGCTAGGGTTTGATCACCCCCAATTCAAATTAATTTGAATTTATACATGATGACATGATGCACATGCTGATGTTGTTGCAAACAATTTCAAGCAAAATTCTAGGGTTGTGACAACTCACCCCCACTAAACAAGAATCTCGTCCTAAGATTCAGGCGTAGGGTAAGAAGTCAATGGGACACTAACTAACACAATCTTCATGATCCAAGTGCCATCCTCGCAGCTGTTGATTCACTGCATTATGCTGATCTTGACATCTTTGCCTTCGGGATCTTCATCCAACATAAAGACAACAGGGATGGAAAGCTCTACAAGATTCGATCTTCTCGAAGATTGAGCAACTCACTGTCAACTCGTAGAATGAGATGTGATAACATCTCTCGAGTTGAGACACAAAACACACATTGAGAATAGCAAATGAGGCAGATGACGGAGGTTCAATTGGTAGGCAACAATTCCACGCTAAAGCAGATGGTGAAGAGGTTTGAAAGTAGCGAGGAGATAATTGCCATAATACCATTACAGGCACCTTAGGGGAGGTGACTCGTAGGATTATCCTTAAGTGGCAAAAAGAATTACTTCTGATACAAAGATCATTGAAACTCTTCATACCAACCTAAGGCAATTCACAACTGATCGTTGGAAGGAATTCAAAGAATGGCATACTCAGATCAGAGGGAAACTAGAGTTATAAAACAACTCGGCAACGGAAGCCACATTCCAATTAATACCGGGAGTATAACCTAGTGCATGAGCGTGCTCTCAAGAACTTGAGCATTTCCATATTCATCAGGGTTTTTACCAACATCCGTGCCAAGTATTCTGGCAACACCTCATACTACCATGATGAATAACAATGGAGGATGCAGATGCAAAGGAAGACAACACTTTCTCAGATTTCACCTTAGCTATACGAAGGGATCAAAATCTAGATGATCGACCGAGAGACATTTAGCACTTCGTTTCTAATGTTCTCCTTGATTAAGTAGCGTAACCCAATTATAGGTAACATTTGGTATCTAGAACATCAAGTAAAAAGGTCGGACTTCGGGATCTCAATGTGTCCATGAAGAATAACTTCTATAGCAAGTCATACAAGGTCCGCATGGTAAGGTGGCCAAGTTGCTGAAACAAGATATTATAATCGTAGGTCTTCTGGATAGGTATGTTAACCACAACATCCCTTTGCCGGGTTATAGAGATACCAATATTATAATTCTTGGGGAAACGTCGCAACCATTATATCTGCCTGAGATTCAGATCTGGTTGGTGCGGGAATATTTCAGAGTCAGCTTGTCTGAAAGTGAAAGGTTGCAACACAAATCGAAGAGATGACGTTGCGAGATTCTCGGGAAATGAACTACGGAAGCCAACTCCAAAATATGAGTTGAATTGCAAGGCACATGTGAACACGATGTCCAAGACAAGCATGATCACATGACCTTTAAAAAAACACTACCGAGTTCAGGTTAGGAACCATCATTGGGGTAACGATGTCCTTGCTTAAGTTATATTAATAAATCTTAAGAAGGAACCTCTTTGCCTTAAACAAGTCAATCAGTGGCTTAGTGTGCTAGGGATTGCATAAGGAATGGATATGATCAGTCTATCGAACCATAGAATACTTCGCACGGGCATGACTGACTTGGGATGATTCCAGGAAACAAATCGACCTTTCTCAAGTTCATAACGGCAGCTTGCACCAACTGTACGTGACCTTTCAGTAAATCGCTTCTTACGCCAAACATATACTTCATGTACACGACACGAAGGTATGGCCTACAAAGTTTCCAACACCAACTTAATGTCCATCATGAGTCATGGGGTAGACGAGAATGTTGCCGATGAGCTCAACAACAATTCATCGAGGTATCCAAATGGATGGAATTCCACAACTATCAAAACAAGGTGATAACATTGGTCAGACCAAAAGATATAACGGTGTATGCCTGAGGATACCTCCATGAGTAAAACAACATTAAGAAGATCTTTGGTTCTGATTTTGATTTGACGATAGCCCATACTCAAATCAAAGATTGAACAAGACAAAAGATGCAGCAATTGATCACAAGGATTAATTGATGAATATATCATCTTTCTTTGACACCCACACAAGATATCCCTTTGGAAATAACTAAGTCAGGCAAAGCTTTTATCTTCCAACTCTCCAAGTTGTTGTTTAGCTTAACCAACTAGTTCGGGGCTATCCAACATAGATTCTTGAAGAATGGATGGTTTATAGAAAAACCATCTTGATCACGAACTCAACATAACGGTCAAGGAAGACCTTGGTAATACTTCCGAGAAGATATTGAGAAAATCACGATCCATCGATATGTTATCACGCTTGAGAACAATCTTGCTTTTCAAGGCAAGATGACACGATCAACAGAGTGAAGGATTGACACAGTCCTAACTCATTGATCAAAAAGTGCACCATAGAAAATGGACTAGGTAGAACAATCAATCTTATTATGACAATTCAAAGACCAACACACCAAGAGTGAGATTATTGTCCATTAACTACCAAGCAACAAAGTTGCTAGGAGTATCGATTACGCACATCATGATTCATTTGTCGGTGTTCTCGTTACAAACAACAAAGTGACCCGGTAATGAATGATTATGGTGAGAAGTATCACTACATAAAGATTTCATAAGAGGGGGTGCAGTTCTCATGATATTCTTGACATGAAGAGGGTAATACCTCAAGTTAGAACAGAGCAAAAGCTGGATCAGCATTTTGATCTGGGGAATACAACTGCTTTGACCCAATAATCCAAGAAATGGATGAGGCACGGGAGTTTGTTCTCCTAGTCATTTTGAAATAGAATGGCTTGACAGACCAGAAGAATAGTCGACATCGATAAGACAATGGATGACATACCCTTGACTATCCATTGATAGATAAAGCTTTGAATACAATTGAAGAAGGACAACTCAGGAGCACATGATATTTCTTGAATTTTAGATCCATGGATTGAATGTCAAACAAAGTTCAACATGTTTCTTCCAGATAATCCATGCAGGATGAAGGATTGGTAGAGTTACCACTATGGGATGGAGAACTCATCAAGAGCACTCATGTTGTGATCTTTGGTTCACAAAGAATTCTGCCATGACTGATTCATGGTATTGGAAGAATCATAAATGACAAACCTTGAAGTCTATAACAAGGTTACTAACCATCGTAAAGGAATGAGCAAATACTATCAACGGGAGGGAGGAGAATGATTCTTGGGTTCAAAAACCCAGATATAGAATACCTATTGACTATGTAGCATCACAACATGCTTTTGATAATGATGGCCAGAATTATCACACTGGAAACAAAAGACACAATTCGACTATTGGGTGGTTCACCGAAACAACATGGTTTCCTAAACACCTTCATCAAACAGGTCGAGGTAATATAGTACCTCAACTCAACAATTAGTGTGTTTTGTCTGGCCTGAAAGACATTGACTCAAGATGAAAGAGTTTCGCAATTGCGTCAGATAATTTATAAACCTTGGATAACTCAGACAGGATAATGGCTATACGAGCATGAAATATGTCCAACCTGCACCAGAAAACTGACAACCATGGCAATGAACTCTTATAGAGACAATAATCCAGAAAGACAATATCTTTCCTATAGGTCTCCAGCATAGTAACTCGTCATCCTAATAGATAGATGAGAAGGCCTAGTTCTTAATCCCGTAGAAAAGAAGAGGGTGACTCAGAATTAGAATGACACAAGGAAAGTAGTAAAAGAGCCTTACGTTTCCTTCCACAATCAATTCCCTTATATAACTAAAGCAGTTCTAGACTCAACATCGACCAGTTTGGCTTGGTGATCCTACAGGCAGTCAAGCTCTGATACCAAAGCTGTTGGGACCCCGATCCTAAGCCATAAGAATCCATCCTATAACACATCACATCACTTTGTGGTCTCACGCACGATTATCTCTACGGCTGCCACCTTACCTGGGCCGGGATCGTTTGCGTCTTTTGACTCATGTATGTGAATGTGTTGCTAGTATTCAGATGTCAAAGAACCCAGGCCGACATGACTAGTCGTAGAGCCCAAGTGGCACATCCGTACAGGGACAGGCATACGTAACCCACCAATGCAGGTGTCGATCTCTAGCGTGCGTAGACAAGTCATAGCAAGCTACGAGGACTCCATTACGCCATGGGACATAAATGTCATCACTACACATAGACGAGTAATAGCAGACTACAGGGACTCCATTACACTGGAAGATATTTCCCCGAAGGGACAAACACAGCACCAAAGAAGGATACATGTCGGTCAATCAATTTGTCTGGAGCAGTAGCAAGCTACCAAGGCTCGGTGGAAGCACAAAGAGGTATTTCCCCGTAAAGAGTACTACTAAAGGCACACAACTAGGTGTCGAATACCATACATACCGTTGCATGTCACACATACGCATGACATGCCCGATATGCGTAGATACAACTGTGGCATCACAACATAACCATACAACATTACAACATTTATTTAGAAGGCTCGGAAGGGCCAATAGAATAAGATGTTACAAACATGGGTCACAAGACCCAACATTCAGAGCAATCAAACAAACAAGCGGAAGTTAAACATGTCTGGGTATAGACATCTACAACAGTGGCTAGAGGAGCCTAAAAAGCTACAATGACCCAACCAAAGGAACCAGACCTCTGTTTGGGATTTCCAAGCTAATCCTGTCAACATCGAACTTCATGTCATAAATACTACTAATGAGACTGACGTCTCCTCTACAAAAACATAAATTAAGCAAACGTGAGTACAAGGGTACTCAGCAAGACTTACATGAGAACTAACTACATATGCATCAGTATCAATGAAGGGGGGTGTTGAGTTTATTGCAACAAGCCAGCTTTGACTCTTGGCTAACCTATACTACCACTACAAGTAGTATCTTTGAGGTGGGATAACGCACACGAGCCCACATATTCTCCAATCAATACACCATTATGGACCCACTCCCGTCTCCCTATGAGAAGCCCATCCCTAGAACGCACACTTATCTTGCGTATTTTAGAATATCCACTTCTAGTTTTCTAAGAACCACATAAGTTCTCCAAGTATTCCATATCCGAGGACGTGGCTATTCGAATAGATTCATAACCCTGCAGGGGTGTACTTCTTCACACATGCTCTCACCACTTATCGCTATGTGCACATAAAAGGCACCTTGACAACCTTCAAGCGGAAGCCCAGCGAGGGAGTCGTCCACGACCGTTAGTCACACAAGACCCTAGTCCAGGTTTATTGCCTATTTGAGACTGAACCCGCATGGAAGTCCGGCCGAAGTTTCCGCTACGGCCTCAAAAGATGTGCGCAGGGTTACCAAGCCCACCGTACGGGTGCCACTTGGTACACCGTGCCACTATGCCTATGGTCCATCACGGTCCACTCCGTCGGGCAGCGCTATGCATGGCCGCCAACACTTCCCTACAAACACCAAAAACTAGTTGCAACTCCTAGACTAAGATCTAGTCAATTAATAAGTCGAGCGGGGTCATACTTCAGGGCCCAACGTGTGGTAGTAACTGTCTTGGATCAAAAACACAGAACTTAGTTCCTAAGGACGGTCCCAATGAGACAAGCCGCAATGTACTCCTACATGGCCTCTCATCGCTACCTTTACCAAATCATGTTCACACACTTAGCTCGCACACCGTAGGACATGAACACTGCCATTCGGATTGATCGCCTAGATGGATCAGACCCGGCACGACTCTAAGCTTAGCAGGCACCGTAAGTAAGCAAGCATGGATGAGTAAGCACAATAAGGCTCAAGGAGTTTCTACTCATGCTAAGTGGTTTCAACTATTTACAATGGCAAAGACAGGTCATGCAAAGGAATGGGTTCAACTACCGAGAACATGTAACAGTTGAATCATTATTGTCCTAATGTAGTAAAAGGGAGCAGGAGTGGGAGAGTGGGTTCATATCAGTATGCTCAAGGGGGGTTGCTTGCCTGACAGTCTTGAAGATATTACTTCTCTTCATTAGTGTCAACGTTCACATCGTTGGAACCATCATCTACCGAGAAGGAACAAGCACCGACAAACAGGAGGAAGGAACACATTCAATGAAATGCAACAACCATGATGCATGATATGACAATTTAAGGTAGTGAATTGGCCTAGAGGAATAATTAGTAAAGTTAATTGAAGTGGAATTCAAACAAGTTTGAATTCCAACTCCAAATGATATTTCCTATATTTCCCTAATCATACAATGTCCTACTAGGTGATGTTAACTTGTTCAAAAATGCATGATCATGGCATAAACTAATTCATTGGATTTTTCTGATCATTTTTCATATATAAATTATTTTCATCTGACTTACAGATTATTTTCTATGATTTTAAGAACTTTAAAACATTTTCTCAAAATATTAAGTCATTTATTGATTTTCTTTAATTCCAGAGACATTTGCTATGTCATAATGACGTCACTATGATGTCAGCAGGTCAAAGGCATCAGCCCAGGTCAAACCTGGTGGCTGGGCCCGACCTCTCAATGACACAGTTAGATAATATAGTTTTAAGTTAATCTAACTATTTAATTAAAAGTGTCGGGCCCATATGTCAGTGGCTAATTAGTTTAATTAATCAAATTAGTTAATATTTAATATTAACCAAAATTAAATAGGGCTGGGCCCACCTGTTTGTGACCCAGGGAGCAACCCCTGGTTGACCGGGTCAAACTCACCGGCGGCTCAACACTGGCGATAGCAGACATGGCGGGGATCGTCTGATTTCGCCGTCCGGCGACCAAATGGGTGGCCGAGGCCATGTAGATAGAGCTAGCACTGACCCGCACCCATTTGAGCTAACTAGAGCGGCTGGGGCAGCTTGCAGCAACGGCGGCGACATGGCTAGCGGCAGTCAGAGGTCGGGTCCGGTGGGGAGCTAGCTAGGGCGTGCTAGGGAGAGGGGAATAACGGGGAGGAGTAAGAGGGGCTCACAAGGGGTGGGGGCAGGAGCTGGTCGACGGGCTTGGGGAGGCTATAGACGTGACGAATCGGCAGCGAGGAGCTTCGGTGCCTCGGCCATAGCACAGCAGAGGGGGGGGCTGAGAGAAGAACGCAAGAAAGGACGAGAGAGCGATGGGGATGAAGCTTGGGGTCTATCCCCTCGCCAGTGCGATGAGGAGGAGGCCAGGCAGGCAACAAGCAAGGCGCACTAGCCTCCATCACCATGGCCTCATTTCCTCTGCCTACTGGCAGAGGTAGACGATGACTGACAGATGGGCCAGTTGGGATATTTGCACGCTTCACAAAATTTTTTGCACGCTCCACAAAAACTTTTAGAAAAATTGAAGCAACTAAAATATTTACAATGCTTTGTTAGTGATTTCAGAAACTTTCCTAATTTATTTAATTTATCAAAATAGTTGTCAAAATATAATTCACCCGTGATATGTTGTTGCCAACATTTATCAAAAAGGGGGAACATTTTTGAAGAAGATATTGGATTCACTCAAATATCTTAATTGTTTAACCTATTTGAATTTCTTTATCTGTGCTAGGGTTTGATCACCCCCATTTAAATTAATTTGAATTTAGACATGATGACATGATGACATGATGCACATGTTGATGTTGTTGCAAACAATTTCAAGCAAATTCTAGTGTTGTGACATAAGGCTACTAAGAAAGATCATTACCCCTTGCCTCTTATTGAACAAATGCTAGAAAGATTATCTAAGCCCACACACTTTTTCTTTCTTGATGGATATTTTGGATTTCCTCAAATACATATGACAAAAGAATATCAAGAGAAAACTACCTTTACATGTCCTTTCGAAATTTAGGCTTATAGGCGTATGCCTTTTGGTTTATGCAATGCACCTGCTACCTTTCAAAGATGTATGCCTACTATATTCTCTAAGTTTTGTGAAAATATTGTTGAGGTGTTCATGGATGATTTTTCTATTCATGGGACTTCTTTTGACGATTGCTTGAGAAACCTGGATCAAGTTTTGCCGAGATGTGAATAAACTAGTCTTGTCTTGAATTGGCAGAAGTGCCACTTTATGGCGAATGAAGGTACAGTGCTTGGGCATAAAATTTCTAAACGGCGCATTGAGGTGGACAAATCTGAAGTTGACACAGTAGACAGAATGCCATGCCCGAGAGATATTAAAGGTATAAGAAGTTTCTTGGTCATGATGGTTTTTATAGGCATTTCATTAAAGATTTTGCAAAGATTTCTAGACCATTAACTAATCTTCTTCAAAAAAGGATTTTATTTCTTAGACGGTTTCGGGTTTTTAAAAATCTATCAGGTCAGAGCTCTTCCTCTCTTCTCAGCCCACAACCAACTCTAAATATCCCATGAGACCACATGTTGGGGCATGATGCACTCAACCACCTATGGGGTCGCAAGCCCCTTTGTGGTTCTGGAGGGGCGAGATCACATGCACAAAGAGAGGGATGGTGAGGTAGCGCGGCGATCGGGACATGGGTGTTTTACCCAGGTTCGGGCTGCTATGAAGCATAATACCATACTCCCGCTTTCGGTGGATTGATTTGAGGAACACGAAGCACACGCGAGCTCAATACCGACAAGGGTTGCCTTCGGGGGAGCTGCTACATGAGTACAAGTGTCCAAAGTTCTGAATGTTTAGCTAATCTGCCTTGGGCCTCCTTTTATAGTCGAAGGGGCAACCACAATGGCAAAAGAGACATTGTATCATGATTAGATAGCTAACTATGCTATCATATCTAACTCTGGCACTTAGGAAAAAATGCCATAAATGCAGTATAGGTAGCATGCGGGGGTGCATCCCTGGCAAGCTCCTACCACCGCTCTAGCTAACTACCACAACAGAACTTGACACGCCTACGGACGGGTGTCAAGGGGGCAGGTCTTCCAGCTTATCGCCACGTGCTTAGCCAGAGCGACTTAGCCACTTGGGAGCTCGGCACTGCATCAATAAGTGACTAGTGTTGTGATGCGGTGGAGTGGGGGCCGATCGGCCCGCGATTGCCGAGAGAGTAGCTTGTTGGGTCTTGTAGAGGGTGTGAGTGTCTCGGTCCTTGGCAAAGCACTGGGGACGTACTTGGCGCGCTCCGAGATTGTCTTGGATTGTAGCATTGATCTTGTTGGCATCGCTTGGCCTTCGTTTGTATTTGTGTTGATGGGTTCAGCTACTATTGCTTGTGCATAAGTCAGGGGCACTGGGTACCCATGTCATAGTGGACCGATAGGAGCCCCAGGGTCTGGCCCACATGCGCTCGCACAGCGCCGTTGGGTAAGGCCCCAAATTCATTCATAGGCGCGCAACGTGAGGAAGTAACCGCCAATTTACTAGTCAGCACTGACCCACTACCTTAGGCCATTTTCGCCACGCGCACCGCATGCGTTGCGGGAGGTTGCTGTGGGCACTCATGCCTTAAATGCATGTTCGTGGTAGAAACTGTAGCACCGTTGATTGGAGCAATTGGGCTGTTAGCTGTTCGCTTGTGATCTTGGGTAGTGGAATTGGTGGAGGTGGACGGTGACCTTTGGAGCGGAAGAGAGCCAGCCCCCCCACACCCTCCCATATAAATCGGAGGTCGCGAGGGTGATGCTCATCCATCTCCTTCTCCTTCTCGGTCCCAAGCTTGCAGAGCTCGCCCTTCTTCTCCTCTCTCCAGTAGAACAAGTCACCTCCATGCCCAGGGGGCGATGACGTCCCCTAGCTTCCACCGCGACAACGAGGGCCTCCCGTCGGGATCATGCCGCTGCTTCAGCCGGGGAGGCAGAGGGTGGTTCCAGCGCATGTGGTGGAGGTGTCGGAAAGGCCCGAGGCCAATGTGCGCACGTGGTCGGGGAAGATGGATCGCCGCTCCCCCTCCTCCTCTGCCATCGGACCCTCCTCCCGAGGAGCTACACACCAAAGGTACGACGCTATAGTTTGTCGTCAGGCTGCACGGCCCTCCCCGTAGTCCCTTGCATTTCCCTCGCCCTTTCGCCAGGGTGATGGAGGTCGACAAGCCACATGCGATATGGTTGCGGGTGAGTGGTTGCTGCACTAGGGCCGTGCGAGCGGACCTCGAGTTCCCGAAGCGTCGCGTCATGTTCCTCACACGCGGGTGGAAAACCTTCACACCTGCCCACAATTTCACGGGTGGGCACGTCCTCTGCTTCAAGTTGGTGGAGGCTGACCTGATCTCCATCAAGATTTACGGGCATTCGAGCTCTTGTCTTGGCTATTCCGAGGAGAGCTCCAGCGATGTTGAAAACTCCTCGAGCGATAGCGACAAGGAGGAAAATGTCAGTGAAGACGACAGTAGCGAGCCCCCAGCCGTCAAGTTGGAGTACGCAGACTTGGACTCAAGCTGAGAGCTGGCCGCACCATCACCATTAGTTAAACTCTCCCGGCAGAGTGATTTGCCGGGGTTTCTTGACTTCGTGTCGCCTTCTCCCCATTCGAATCTCGGTAGCTTCGGGGATTTCAGCTTCATCTTCCCTTCCGGTGGACCTACCATCCACGTAATGCTGGTCCTGTCGGTGTCAACCTGGGCTTCTACTGGGGTCTCCCTTTTGTCCCTTTTCCTTTTAGTACCGTTTTTCTAGGGGAGAAAGTCAAATAAAGGGCTATTGAAAAAGGCGCCTTCGAATGTAATCTTTATCCATATCATATTGGAAATGAATGAAAGAATGTTATTTTTCCTCCTTAAGTACTATCCTTTCTTCTCTTGTTTCTATTGTGTTTGTATGTCTGTCCTTGCTGCACTAGGCCGCTTGCCGGGCTACGAGTATCCAGGAGCGCCAAAGGGGGAGCAAGCCCCTGGCAGGAGGACGGTATCGTTTCGTGGCAAGGCTCCTTGCCGGTATTGGTGCAGCTTGTTGGGGGACGACTCGTTTCGGCAAGGGTTTTTACAATGTGGAGGACTCAATCGCTCACATCTATAAGGAGGTTAAGGATTTCCTTTAAGGGAGAAAATCAACATGGAGCTTGATATATGCGATTAAACTTATGTTTTTCAGGCAGTATCTTTTTGTGGCATATGCTAGGCCGTTGTCCTCGTTCCTTTGCCTTCCTCCTATGTTTTCCTGATGGACAAACACGTCAGGAGAGAAGCCTCTATCCCTGAAGAAAGAATGCGGCAACAAGCATTATAAGCTCAACAAGTACTATATCAGATATCTATAGTTTAAAAGCAATAACATTGCAATCATAAAAAGGTGCATAGTAAACATGTAATCACTACAAGAAATATGCTATCTTGTGACCTTCACTATGGGTCACTGAATTGTCACTATTTTCCGTTTGTGACCTTTTTGTGACCAAAAACTAATGGTCAAAAGCTGAGGGTCAAGAATGGAAATTAACAACCTTTCTTCTGAAAAGGTCGTAGAAGTTTATGACCAAAAAAAGGTCATAGGTTCAAAGACCATTTTTTTGGTCACTAGCTATCCGCCCACGCCACGTCGGATCCACAATGGCAAGCTGACGTGGCATCATTATGACCAAATGAGAAGGTCATAAATTAGAATAAGCCCGGTTCATTTCGACCGCCTACATGGGCCAAGCCCAATAATTCAACCAATTTTATGTTTTTTTCCTCTTTGTTTTGCTTAGCTACATGGGCCTGGCCCAATAATTTGGCCTTTTATTTTCTGGGATATAGCCTTTTGCAGTCCACTTTTTTTCCCAGTCAACTATTTTTTGGGCCACAACATTTTTAGTCTAGTTCTTGTTTGAGCCTTGGCCTTTTATTTTCTGGGATGCAACCCTTTACAGACTAGGTTTTTTTAGTCAACTCTTTTTTAGGCCCAAGCCATTTTAGTCTAATTCTTGTTTGGGCCTCGGCCTTTTTGTGTTCCAACTAAGGTCAGATCCCAATTCAATAATTATCCAGTGAACCAGGTGCTCAGCTTCACAAAATGGTCCAAACAAAACTCAAATAATTCACATAAAATGCATAGCTTCATAGTTTCACAAAATGCATAACTTCATAGGTTCACAAACTGCATAACTTCACAGTTTCACCAGTTCAGCATCACCAAAATGAGCCATCTATCTAAAACAGGTCCTACAATAGGTTAAACTTCACATGCTCACCAAAATGAGCATAGAGCTTCGACGATGGTTCAACCATCATAATGCTTTAGCTCCAAAGAGAGCCATCAAGTGGGCTAACTTCTCATCGTGTTCTTGAGCCTTCTTGTGCAGCAGCTCAAGTTCCTTGTCGCGTGTAGCTTCAGCTTCTTCCGCCTTCATCTTAATTGCCACCACTTCTTCTTGCATCAATTCTTCTTGAAGCTCTGACCTCTCTAGCTTTTGCTGAAGATCACGAAGATGAGCAGGCACAGCAGCACTTGCTTTGGCCGAGTTCTTCGTAGATGACTGGAGCCCAACATTCCTGAGGAATGTGCTTCGCTTTACTTCAGTCTTGAGCACTTCGTCAACAAGTTCAATAGCAGACTTTGGCTCTTCACCATCTGGTACCGGCGCGTCCTTCTTTTTGTCCATCTCAAGCTAGCATATGGAGAAAATGATAGACATTAGTGGCAGATCTATTTCACATTTTGCAAACCAAACCAAGCAAGAGAAACCAAAAAAGAATGCCACCAAACCAACACACAAAATGAATTATTTGAAGTAACCAAACCAGCACACGAAATCTATACGTAGATATTTTATCTTTGTTTAGAACTATACGACAAATTCTGATATCTTGGTTGAGATAGCAAACCTATCTTAGGAAGGAGCAAACAACATCAGCGTGGAACACAGTTTGTGTTCTTGCTGGCTATGACTCAAACAATACATGACAGAAGTTTAAACTGGGTGGACAAACCAGTCAAACATCATCAAACCTATCTTAGGCTCTAGAAGTTTGAACTGGTTGGACAAACCAGTCAAACAACATCAAACAGGGCATGACATAAGTTTGAACGGGCTGTGAATCAAAACAGGGCATGACAGAATTGTGAATCAAACAACATCAAACATGTCTTAGGCTCTAGCAAACAGCCTCAAAGCATACCAAATCTAGACAAAAGTTTGAACTAGCTGGACAAAGCATGGAGTGACTTACTACAGCTTTCCTTACTGGCTCCGAAAACCCGTGCTTCTTGCTGTTGTGGGTGGCCTTGAACAAGTCAATCGCAGATAGCTCCTCACCCTTTTGCTCTTCTTTCTGAAATGATTTTCAACAAAAATCAAAATGTTATTCGGCAAGAATCAAAAATGTTATTCAACGAGGATCAAACGGTCAGTTCTCTAGACAAAAGTTCTCACAGTGGCAAAAATGTATGTTGTGTAGTGCCTGGAACCAGTTGTCTGATGGTACACAACTTTTTCTCGATTCATCTTATTCGACAGACAGGTTTCCAACAAAAAAAAGCATACTGTCACCATGATCTAGCACTAGCATATCATGTGGAGAACATAAAGCAGCAAACAAAGGAGAGACAAACCTTGTGTCTTGGGGTGGACCACATCTCCACCAGAGCGCCATTCACGGTCTGTCAGATCCGGCACCGGAGACTTGATGTTGACTTTGTTTGCTGCTACGGTATCAAAATACTTCTTCTTGATCTGATGGCGTCTGTTCTTTGAATTTTTCTGCAAAATATCTTTGCAAGCGGTCCTGATGATCTCCGAGTCGGTGTTCGTCTCAAAATTTTCCTACCAAGATAGCAAACAAGGTAGGAACAATTTTAGTGATCATACACAGGTGTAAAAGAAAAAAGATAGCACATCAACTACAAAACAACTAGCTTACAACAACTTTCCCAATGTAGTTCGCCATTAGATTAAGGTTTTTTTTGTATTCCCTGAAGTGAGGAAGAACTAGCAGATGGGTTCTTGCAAAGAGTCCACACTCAGAAGCAAGCTTTGCTGCCTGCAGGGGCTTCTCTGGACGCTTCATCCCTTCGGCAATTTGGATAGGCACCTTGCTACCAACCGACTTGGTGATTTTCTCTAGCCCTTTGCCCCTTCTCTGTCTAAGCTTGGTACTCAGTGCATCTGAAAATGAAATTGAACTCGTAAATTTGAAGAGAAAACAACAAATGCAGGAATGGTTCTGCTAAACAGGTAACCATACATGATCACTTCCATTTGGAAAATGCACTAGTAAAAGAGAGCATTGCAAAGGTGAACTTGCCTGATTGAAGCACAAGCTGGTATTCTTCTTCACTCATGACAGCATTCCTGCCAATAGAAAGTGCAATAGGGCTGAGGTCTGTGTGGACATTGCCTGCTTCATCCATGCAGATAGGTCCTCCTTCATCTGGGCAGACAGTGCCTCTTTCATCCATGCAGACAGTGGTTTCATCATCCATGGGCAGAAACTCATCACCCATTTGCACCGAGCTCTCAGAGTCCATGCGTAGCATTCTTTCCTGATGGTCCATCATAGCCGGCATGTTTGTTTTCTGCCTCATGAATCTAGAAGGGGTCGATTCATAAAGTTCCAGTATCCTCTTTGTTTGTCCTGGAGGTGGGGCCATCACCCTTCCTGGAGGCATTGCAATAGATGTTTCTGAGCTCTTCCTCTTCTTGTTGATTGTCTTCTTAATAGTCGGCCTCTTCTTCAGAGACTTTAGTGCCTCGTATAAATAGCACGGAAAAAAGCATTAGATCACAAGACAAATATGTGAGCACAAGGAAACACAAAGCTTACAAGAAGCACAACCCTCCAAGCAAGACAGAGTTTGTACCTTAACAGTCTTCTGCACTACAACATCGTCCACTTCCTCCCCATCAATAACTCCATCTCCTTAGGATTGTACTCTGGGTCATCATTGATAACTCCACTACATTCTTGAACCTCTTCAGTTCTACCTTCTTGTACAACATTCGAATTCCTAATCATCGACGCTATTGCACCGATGCCAAGAGACTGGAATATCCGATTGTTCCTCGTGATATTTCTAGACCTAACCTTCTCATACTCGGTGAGAAGATCCTCTTTGCATGATAAAGGAAACAGGATTATTAGGTGAATGGTTGGAATGCATGGACAGACAGCCAAACATACCTTATAAGATTTTATTATCATTTAATCCTAGTTATTCGGGTATGGAAGACTAACAACAAACATTTAAGACATCTTATTCACAATTAAGATAGCTTATTAAGATTATTCACTATTAAGACAGCAAACATTTAATCCTAGTTGCACAATTAAGACAACTTATTCAGATTATTCACAATTAAGACAACAAACATTTAATCCTAGTTGCACAATTAAGACAACTTATTCAGATTATTCACAATTAAGATAGCAAACATTTAATCCTAGTTGCACAACTAAGACAACTTATTTTGATTATTCACAATTAAGACGGCAAACATTTGATCCTAGTTGCACAATTAAGATAGCTTATTCAGATTGCAACAATACATTTCACTTATCATATTAAGACACATATTTTATAAAACTAACAGTATACCCACAAGGAGCTAGCTGCATACCAACGGTTGGCCGATTACTTGACCTTGTCATCCCGACCATGGATGATCTTGAGGTGGTGCTTGCAAAAAAGAATAAACAACAATCAGATACAACAGGGATAAAGTAAAATGATGCACTTGTATCAATAAAGGAAAGCATTTGGACCAGCATGCACCTACATGGAATACATGTGAAGAAAACTTGATGGATCAACAATGTAGTGATGTAGTGTTATTAATTAAGCAAACATGTAATTGCACTAAACAAGCATGCATGTACACTAGAAAGATACGAAGCATCTCTTAATATCTTCACTACATCAACATGGCAATTTATATGCAACATTTAATTATGATGAAGAACTCAAACAAGGAAACAAATGAAATGGAATGATAGTTGTTAACATTGAGTACAAAACAGGCTTACTGAACTATTTCTACAACTTCTTATAGCATTAGGAAAACAGCATGGCTAACTCACAAGTGATACAGATTTCCAGACTTAGTGAAAAACACAGTTCATGGCAGAAAACAGATTCATGATGCAATGCTTAGAGCTAGCAAACTACATGCAATAGGAGTTGTTCATGGCAAATATGAGCATGGCAGGCTTGTACTAGATAACATGAGCAGCCACAACAACTTCTTGTAGTAAAATAACAAGGCATTAATGGATTTTAGTAGGCAATAACAACATGAGCAGCCACAACAACTTCTACTCCATCTACAACATGAGCAGCAACTTCTACTCTATCTACGTCATGAGAAGCAACAACATGAACCCTAACCCATGGCGTGCAACAAGAACCCTAACCGCATCAATAGTTTAGCCATGTTGCATAAATACATGAAACCAGGAGATCCAGCCTGAACAAGAATCACCATCAATCCTTCCCCATGAATAAGAAAAGCAGGAGATCCATCCCCATCTAGAACCCCATGAACCAGAGAGCAACATGTACCAGATGAACCCTAACCCTAACGCCATGGATCTACCGAACCATCCCTATACCCATCTATCCAACCCCATGAACCGTAGAAGAACCCATGATGGGGATCTACCGAACCCTAGAAAATCTACCCTAACCCTAGAAGATCGAGGGGAGATGGAGCGAGTGGAGAAGTACCAGGGAGATGATGTAGCGGTAGATGTGGCTGTCGTCATCGATGACGAAGCGGTGATTGTTGTCGATGTGGCCGCCGTCATGGTGGCCTAGGGTTACGAGGCGGGCGATGTCGTTGATGGTGCCATCGTCGGGGAGAGGGGAGGAGTGGCGGTGCGGCGAAGAGCAAGGGAGGAATGGGGCGGCGCGGAGCAGGGGAGGGGCAGCGAAGCGGCAGCAAGGCGGCGCGGTCATGAGAAGGAGGAGAGCGGTGTGGAATTGGAAAATTTTTGGAGGGAGGACAGGGGATCCTGCGGGTTAGTGGGAGAGGGGGTGGTGGGTCCCGCCTGTTAGTGGGAGAGGTTTTGGATGGAAATTTTGAGAGAGGGAGGGAAATTTTCGGAGAGTGGAGGGAATATTTTTGGGTGGGAAGGAAATTCTTTTGGGTTTTGAGGCAGAAAATTTTAGGGTTTTTTCTAAACTTTGTGCAAATAATGGTTAAAATCATACCGAATACCTCAAGAAAACATCGGTATTCCAAGTTTAATATTTTTACTAGTTGGTAGGCCAAATTTGATGATGTGATGCGGAGGTCTCCCATTTATTTGAATTTATTTGAATTTTTACGGTGTTTTTAAAAAACCGGTCTAACTTGTCGTGTTGGCCGTCCGTGGCTAGGGGTTTTATCATGCATATCTATTGGTGATTCTATGATGAAATGCCTACCTATGAAGCTAAAAATGATTTTTTAGCAAAAATAACAGGCAAGCTATGGAGGACCCGCACTTCAAATTCTAGCCGGTTCCAGCAGAATCAGTCGATGGTTGTCTGAATGGCCGGGAGTAGCTACGAGGGTCGGAAATGCATGATTTTTGGTAACCGTCCGTAGAATAGGGTCTACTTTGAGATAGACATGGAATGGCGCCATTTGGAATGTCCCTCTTTGTAGCCGCTTCACGAAAAACATGTGTTTTCGACATTCAAAAAATGAAAAATGGTTTTTCTTGTGAAACAAGCTAAAACCTCTCTTTGGCAACACTGTTTGCCATCACAAGACGGAGGCATGTGCCAAATTTGGGCATATTATCACAAACTATTCAATGAATGTGGCCATATCATTGCTCGTTTGGCTTGAAAGACATGAATATTCGTTCATGGTAAGTAGTTTTTGAGAACACTTTTTCAAGAAAACATCGGTATTCCAAGTTTAATATTTTTACTAGTTCGTAGGCCACATTTTATGATGTGACGTGGAGGTCTCCCAATTTTTTTAATGTTTTTGAATTTTGTACGGTGTTTTCAAAAAACCGGTCTAACTTGTCGTGTCGGCCGTCCGTGGCTAGGGGTTTGATCATGCATATCTGTTGGTGATTCTATGATGAAATGACTACCTATGAAGCTAAAAATTATTTTTAGCAAAAATAACGGGCAAGCTATGGAGGACCCGCAGTTCAAATTCCAGTCGGTTCCAACAGAATCGGCCGATGGTTGTCTGAATGGCCGGGAGTACCTATGAGGATCGAAAATGCATGATTTTTGGTAACCGTCCGTAGAATTGGGTCTACATTGAGATAGATATGGAATGGCGCCGTTTGGAATGTCCCTCTTTGTAGCCGCTTCACGAAAAAATGTGTTTTTGGCATTCAAAAAATGAAAAATGTTTTTTTTGTGAAACAAGCTGGAACCTCTCTTTGGCAACACTGTTTGCCATCACAAAGATGGAGGCATGTGCGAAATTTGGGCATATTATCACAAACTATTCAACGAATGAGCATCCATGAGCAAGCACAAAAACACACAATTTTATCTTTCATCCATGAGCATCCATGAGCATGCAGAAAATTTCGATTTCCATCAATTACCAAACCGAGCTTGGAAGGTAATGGACAGATTAACATGACCACGTACTTAACATTGACATGCTTAGATTTACATGACCTGACATACTTAACATTGACTTATTTTCTTAAGATCTTCACTTCTTCTTCTTTTTCTCCTTGATCATCTTGATGCACCTAGAGCGGCGAATTGGATGAAGTGGCCTGCGGTGGCCACGCTGTGGGATGTACCCCTCTACCACAATTGGCATGGTCTTGTTGCCCAGCGGTGGGATTGCTAGCGCCATCGTGAGGCCATCGTCAGGCACCGCCACCATCTCGAGGCCATTGTCAGGCACCACCACCACTAGGTCATCCTCGGGCACCACCACCATCTTGAGGCCATCCTCAGGCACCACCATCGCGAGGCCATCGCCAGCCACCACCATCGCATGGTCATCGCCAACCGCCTCCTCATCCCCGCTCTGCTCCTCCTCATCCTCACTATGCTCCTGCACATCCCATCTCCGCTCCTCCTCATCCCTGCTTTGCTCCTCCTCATCCCTGCTCTGGTCCTCCTCATCCTAGCTCTGCTCCTCCTCATCCCCGTTGTGCTCCTCCTCATCCTCGTAGCTGCATTTGCTGTATTCAGAGTCGCTGCTGCTCCTATTTCCTAACCAAATGCAACAACCAGTTTTATTTAACAATCGGTGTGAGACAAAGCCAAATGTAGAGGAAGAAGAGGTTGAGCGTACTGGTAGGATCGTCATCCTGGTAGCAAATGTGGCACATAGTCATGCTGAACACCTTCACGGTGAGCATGGCGTTGCCGTCGTACCTGAGGACAAGGAAGTACCGATGCTGCAGGTCATAGGCATGGACGAACTGCTTCCAGCTACGATCTAAATACATGTGGCCGTCGGTGTCGACCACCACCTCCACGTCCCACAGCCTGCGAAGCCCGCTGCCGGCCTACCATAGCTTCACTTTCTGTGGCCGGCGGCCATCCAGCATCTTCATAAAAGTGTCAGGCAGCCTCTGCAGCGAGTGTCAAGTAGTGATTTAGCAAACAACAGAGTTATGGTAAAGAGACGGGTGAAGGGGAGATCTCTTCTTTTATTTACCAGCCTGCTCCTGGAGGATATCTCAAGTATGATCGCGAAGAACTCGGAACTACCAAGTCGGCCATCTAAAAAGCAGCGATGTAGCAAACATTTACTATAAATGGCAAGAACACCTCTGTAGTACTACAATTTGGAATACAACTATAAATGGCAAAACAATTCATGCTGAAGAGAGAACAATTCTGTTAACATGTCTACTACTCTATCTACATCACTACTCTAAATTTGGACCATATCTGCCCATGTGCCCATGTCTACTATAAAAGGAAAACACAACTAGAACCATATCTACTATAAAAGGCAAACACAGCTAGAACTATAAATTTCTAAAAGAACCCTAATCTAATCCAATACAATCAACAGTGGGCCGCAAGAACCCTTATCCAACCACCCTAATCAAAACCTTATTCAACCACCCTAATCAAAACCTAATCCAATCCAATAGAAAACAACAGCGGCGCCAAGAACCCTAATTGAATGGAATCAAACGCTAATCTAAACAGCAGCAGAAAACCACCACGGGAGAGGAAAGAGTCAGCGGTGGATTCATACCTCCATGGGAGAGGAAGGAGTCATCGTCGGCGGTGGCGAGGAGTCGGCGGTGGCGGTGGGATGACCCCCCGGCGGTGGTGGGGATGAGACGGCGGCGGCAGCAGGGAGGAAGAGAAGAGTGGGGGAAATGACTATGGTGGGAGTGGGGGAAATGACTGGGATGGGAGTGGGGGAAATGACAGCAGTGGGGGTGCGGGTGGGGCCAACTTGCCAGCGAGTTGTGTGTTTGATACTTGACTAGTTTGATGCTTTCAAAAGAGATGGCACTAATTACATACCAGTAGCCTCTTCATAGCCCAGTGGTGGAACACCGAGAAATGAGCGCACGCTCATGGGTTCGAGTCCCTACTCGCGTATATTCTTTTGCAATTTCTCTATAACCATCAACTTTTTTTGCATCAGGAATTCATCCATTGTCTAATCAACTTTTTTGAACATCAAAATTGACAAAAAACAGCTCCATCAAAATCCATTTCCCTATGCAGCTCAATCTTCAACTTAACATGATGGATGGATGAACAACAGCTCCATGAGGAACCATTTTTTGTAAACTTGTTCAACTTAACATGCATAAACAACAGCTCCATCAGGAATTGGACATGGATAAACATAATAGAAATCTTCAACTAGACATGGATAAACAGAATATCAAACTTGTTAAACATAATAAAAGCAAACTTGTTCAACCACATAACTACATACTGAGACACATAATATCAAACATAACAAAAGCAAACTGCGCGAGTAGTGGCCGCGGCGTCTGGCAAGCACAAGCACAAGCACAAGCAACTACTGCACCCCCAAGTAGTAGGGGTTATCCCAATTCTCCTCTGCCTCTTGCCATAGCTCCAAACCTTCCTTGAGGATTTCGATTTTCTTCCATGCCTCATATGTGATGTACGCATCTTTTGCTGCGTACTCGATGAGGTGCTTTGGCAGTGGGCTGATCCCCCATAGTTTGTGGTCCTCTTGCCCATTGATCTTCTGGTTCATTGCCCTGAAGGATGGGTGGATCAGGCTGGCTGCAAACTCAGACAATGCTTGATACTTCTTTCCAGTGTTTGGAACTCTCCACTTGCATTGCAGGTCGATGTACTTGTCGAGGTTGATCTCAAAACCAGACAACTCGAGCTTCTCCTTGTCACCTCCAATGCAAAAGCCAACAAAGATGTACAGATTCTTCTCCTCCAGGAGCGGGCAGATTTCCCTAGGACTGCATCAAGTTCAGAAATTAATCTGGTGCATCTACTTCATAAATTAATCTGGTGCATCAAATTCATCTAGTTTAGAACTACAGAAACTTCAGAACTGTTGCATTAACCATTTTGTTGCCACGATGATGTGGTTTAACAGGACGAGATCCTCAATGCATAACTGCAGAAGTGCTGCCATCTGCAGAGGTTCATCTTCACTGGTATACTCCACATCAACGCCGATGTTCCGCTTCAACATGCCACCGAGCTTCATCCTCATCTCGCAGATCCTCTTGTTGACGACTTCTAGATTGCTGGTGCAGATGACATCCAGCGGCTCCTTCAGGTGGATTTCAACCTTGAGCTCCGTGGTGTAGTCTAGCTTCTACCCGACGGGGATCGGAATGTCATCGTCGACCACCAGCGGCTCCTTGCCAGACGCCTCATGTGAGAGCCTGGCTTAATAGGAATGATAGACTACTCATATCAACAAGGAATTCCTTCTTTTTCGGGAGCTCACTCGAAAAGAACTCCAAAGTTAAGCGTGCTTGTCTTGGAGCAATTCTAGGATGGGTGACCGACCGGGAAGTTGGTCCCGGGTGCGCACGAGTGAGGACAAAGTGCGTAGGAAAGACTAGTGTTGGTCTATGGGGCCAGTCTAGATCCCGCTAGGCGTAACCGGGTGTTACAATTGGTATTAGAGCTATCTAGGCGTAACCGGGTGTTACAATTGGTATTAGAGCCGACCCTTGCGGTTACACGGGCATGCATGGATCAGGTGCACGGGAATGTGGCGCATGGCGTGTGTGGCCCGTCGTGGCACACAACATGGCACATGTGCCGGGACTGGATGTGCATACGTGTGCCAAAAGGGAACGTTCCTGATGGGCCGACGAGGACGTCGGTTCCTTTGAGTGGGGCTGTATGTGAGAGCCTGGCTTAATAGGAATGATAGTCTACTCATATCAAAAAGGAATTCCTTCTTTTTCGGGAGCCCACTTGAAAAGAACTCCAAAGTTAAGCGTGCTTGGCTTGGAGCGATTCTAGGATGGGTGACCGATCGGGAAGTTAGTCCTGCGTGCGCACGAGTGAGGACAAAGTGCGCAGGAAAGACTAGTGTTGGTCTGTGAGGCTAGTCTATATCCCGCTAGGCGTAATGGGTTGTTACACCTCATCACTATGGTGATGCTTGGCAGAGGAGGGGAGTTTTCCATGATGCCATTCGCTTGCCAGACGGAGGGGAGTTGCTCCACGACGATTCCTCCGCCATTGCCCTCGTGGATAGAGCAGAGGGGAGTTGCTTGATGGTGGAGGCACATGGAGCGACAAAGGGAGGCAGAGGGGAGTTACCTCGAAGAAAACCCAGGTATGGCATCGTGGGGAGTTGCTAGTGGAGGGGAGACGTGCGTTTGGTTGCCTTGATGTGTGTGTCGTTGCCTCGAAAACCCAACCGCCCAAGCGCCACTGTGCCTTCTCTCGCGATTGTGGTTTCTCATTTAATGGCCTTCTCGCATGCTTCGCCCATTTCTGAAACAAAAAAACAATATTTTGCTCCTTCAACTCTGAAACAAAATAAAATAATATTTTGCTCTAAAATTAATGATCACTACAGCCATATTTTTGTCATAGCCCTAGCTAGACATTGTATGGCTCTGCTTTGTGCATCATGGCATCATGTTTAATTTTCTTTAACATGAAATGGGGATTAACAGAAACCCTAGCACTTCACCTAACCAAACAATTCTAATACTTGTGAATTTTTCATTGAACCAAAAATGTCCTTCATAAAATCCTATCCAATGGGATTTACATTGAATAGAATCACTCGTTCAAACCAACAAATTTTAGGTTTCAAAAGAAATATTTGAAACCACTAAACATTATTGTAGCAATTATTTAGCTACCTTTGGTTTTCACAAATAATTAAATTTGTATAAAATAGAAAACAAAATGTTCACCACGTGTGGAATATTCCACTCAATGACAAGAACGAGCCGGTGATTTAAGGAAAATGATTTGGTTCTGAAACAAAATAAAAACAACTTAAAGAAATAGAAAATTGAAATAAAAAAGAAGAGGTGCTTACCTGTTCTACCTGGGCCAGGGAAGACACCGGCCCAGCCCACCAGCAGCGAACCGGTCTTCTTCCACCTCCGGCCAGAAGGACGCAAGGCGCGTGGCCACGACGCGCTGGCATGAGCATGGCCACGTCCTGCCTGCCTGCTCGCCGTGGACGTCGCTTAGAGAACCACGCGGACCCGTGGACCAATCCTGCTCTCTCTTGCCCTCTTTCCCCCTCTCCCTCTACATCCGCTCCCTCAGACCCGAGCGGAGCTCATCGTCGCGCTTGCTATCCCCGCGGCCACCGACACCTAAAGCCCGGCCGTCGAGATCATCGGGACCGGCTTAGAACGTAGCCTCCCCTTGCTAGAGGAGTCCAGCCCGAACGCGCTGCATCGCTGACGCGGATGCCCTCTTCAACCTTTGGCTACCGGTCATCTTCGCCAAACTCGTCAGCTCCCGATCGTCCCCGACCTTGTCGTCTTCACGAGAAGCTCTGTGGTGAGTTTCTGCATCTTTCCCCCTCTGTCGCTCCGTCGCTCGCATTCCCTAGCCGCTGACCTCGCCGTGCACGAGCACCGGCCGCCGCCGTAGTCGATGCCATGCTCGAACCCGACCACCCCGCATCCTCCCTTTGCCTCAGATGGATGCACGCGAACCCCAACTGCCCGTAGGTGCCTTCCGCCGCCCAAATGGTCGCCATAGGAGGATTTCCGACGACCCCCGCAATCTCGGCTCGTTGCCGGAGGCCTCCCTCCGGCGAGGGCGACGTGACACCGTCATTAACCGCTAGTGACACCCCTAATTAAAACCTTTACCCACTGACACTGGACCCCATCGCACTAATTAACCCTCTGTTTTAGTTAATTAACCAGGTTAGCCTCTGAGTCAATGACAAGCGGGTCCCAGATGACAGGTTGACCTAGACCTGGCCCTTTTGACCTTTTGACGTCATGATGACGAAGAATTAATTTTTATAATAAAAAAAATTCAGAAATTCTAGAAATTATTATAAACTTATAAAAATCATGGAAAATAATCTGTGAGTCACATGAAAATAATTTATATATGAAAAATGATCAAAAAATCCAATGAATCTGCTTATGCCATGATCATACATGTTTGAACAAGTTAACGTCACCAAGTAGCACATTTCATGAATAGGATTATTTAATAAATAGTGTTGAAGTTGGAATTTCGTATATTTTTGAATTCCACTTCACTTCTTATGACTACATATAGCACTAGGTCAATTCAGTAACTTAACATGTCATTTCATGCATCATGATTGTTGCATCACTTTGAATGTGCTCATTTCTCTGTTTGCTGGTGTTTGTTCCCTCTTGGTAGTTGATGGTTCCGATGATGTGATCGTTGACACTGGTGAAGAGAAACGATATGTTCAGGACTGTCAGGCAAGCAAACCCCCTTGAGCATACTGATATGAACCCACTCTCTCGCTCCTGCTCTCTTTTACTGCATTAGGACATTGACGATTCAACTGTTACATGTTCTCGGTAGTTAAAACCATTCCTATGCATGACCTGCCTTTGCCACTGTAAATAGTTGAAACCACTTAGCATTAGTAGCAACTGCTTGAGCCTTGTTGTGCTTACTCATCCATGCCTGCTTGCTTACTGTGCCTGTTATGCTTAGAGTCGTGTTGTGTCGGGTCTGATACATCTGGGTGATGGATCGGAATGGCAGTATCCATGTCCTATTGTGTGAGAGTTAAGTGTGTGAACACGATTTGGTAAAGGTAGAGATGAGAGGCCATGTAGGAGTACATGGCGGGTTGTCTCATTGGGACCGACCTTAAGAACTGAGTTATGTGTTTGTGATCCAATATAGTTACTAGCACACATTGGGCTCCGATAACTCGATCCCATCTCGGCTTATTAATCGCCTAGTCCTCTGTCCAGCAGTTGCAACTAGTTTCTGGTGTTTGTAGGAAAAGTGATGGCGGTCGTGCATAGCCCTGCCCGACGGGGTGGGCTGTGATGCGGTAGATGCACAGTGGCACGGTGTACCAAGTGGCACCAGAACGGTGGGCATGGGAACCCTGCGCACATCGTTTGAGGCCATACCGAAATCTTCGGTCGGACTTCCGTGCAGGTTCAGTCTCAAATAGGCAATAAACCTGGACTAGGGTCTTGTGTGGTTAACGGTCGTGGCCGACGCCCACGCCAGTGCTTCCACTTGAACATTGTTGAGATACATGACGTGCATATGGTGATAAGTGGCGAGAGCGTGTGTGAAGAAGTATACCCCTGCAGGGTGAAATAATTTGTTCGAATATCCGCGTCCTCGGATATGGACTACTTGAAGAGCTTATGTGGTTCATAGAAAACTTGAAGTGGATACTCTAAAATTCGCAAGATAAGCGTGAGTGCTATGGATGGCCTTCTCGTAGGGAGATGAAAGTGGATCCATAGTGGTGTATTGATTGGATAATATGTGGAGTCGTGTGCACTATCCCACCTCAAAGATACTACTTGTAGTCGTAGTAGAGGTTAGCCAAGAGTCAAAGCTGGCTTGCTGCAATAAACTCCACAGCCCTTCACTGGTAGTGATGCATATGTAGATAGTTCTGATGTAAGTCTTGCTGAGTACCTTTGTACTCACATTTGCTTAATTATGTTTTTGCAGAGGAGACGTCAGTCTTAGTAGTGATCGTTACAACGTGATGTTCGATGTTTCCCGGATTAGCTTGGGAATCCCAGACAATGGTCTGGTTCCTTTGGAAGGGTCGATATAGCTTTTCAGGCTCCTTTAGCCACTTTTGTAGATGTTTGTACCCATACATGTTTAACTTTCGCTTGCTTGTTTGAATGCTCTGAATGTTGGGTCTTGTGACCCCTAATTGTAATATCTTATTGTATTGGCTCTTCCGAGCTTTCTAAATAAATGTTGTAATGTTGTATGATCATGTTGTGATGCCATAGTTGTATCTATGCATATCGGGCATGTCGTGCGTACCTGTGACGTGCAATGGTATGTATGGGATTTGATACCTAGTTGTGTGCCTTTAGCAGGACTCTTTATGCGGAACTGCCTCTTTGTGCTTCCACCGAGCCTTGGTAGCTTGCTACTGCTCCGGACACATTGATCAACGGGCATGTATCCTTCTTTGATGCTGTGTCTGTCCCTTCGGGGAAATGTCTCACAGTGTAATGGAGTCCCTGTATCCCGCTATGACTCGTCTAGGTACAGTGATGACATTTATGTCCCACGGGGTAATGGAGTCCTTGTAGCTTGCTATGACTCGTCTACACACGCTAGAGATTGACACCTGCATTGCTGGGTTACGTATGCCTGTCCCTATATGGATGTGCCACTTGGGTTCTACGACTAGTCATGTCGGCCTGGGTTCTTTGACATTTGACTACTAGCAACACATTCACATACGTGAGTCAAAAGACGCAAACAGTCCTGGCCCAGGTAAGCTGGCAGCCGTGGAGATAACCGTGCATGAGACCGCAAAGTGATGTAATGTGTTACATGCTGGATTCTTACGGCTTAGGATCAGGGTCCCGACAATTTTGCTCAATCCAAAATAGTCACTACAGCCGTCCGAAAATGGCACCAAAATGGCACCAGAGTCACCAAACCAATATTACAGCACAAAATGGCACCAAAATGGCACCAAAGTATCAGCCAAATGGCACCAGAGTCACTACAGCCATCTTCACCATCAGCCAAAATGGCACCACAACTACATGATTTTGCATTGTATCTTCACCATCTGCCTCTTCATCACGAAAGTCTCATGCATTTTGCTACCTAGAGAGAATTGTAGTAGAAAAACTACATCAGGATCACATCAACAAAAACTATAGAGAAGGTTGATCACCAATCAAAACAAGGAACATGCAATAATAGTATTAGGTCACCAAGGAGACAAAATTTACCTTCATGTCCATTTTCTACTCATCGTCGTCGATACCAACCAAAGGAACTCTATGCCCACTCGTGTTTTCCTCATCGTCACTACAATATTGCAGCATGGTATGAACAGTCCTATTTTCCTTGTCCTCATCCTTGCTCTCATGCCCATCCGCTACCACCTTTCTTCTTTTCTTAATGTCTTCAACTGTTGTAGCATCAACGAGCACACGTTCCCGGTCCCTCTGCACTCTGCTTTGCATCGGAACTTCCGTAAAGTCATCATCCTGGTATGTTAGTCCACCACCACCGGGGCCCTTTTCCATTTCAGTTTTAGTCACACTCCACAAGTGTCTGTGCTGAAAGGTTTGCACAACTTGCCATTTTCCGTGCCAAAGTGTGTCTGGCAGATAAAACACCATTGTTGCTTGTGCTGATAGAATATAGGGATCATTCTTATACCAGCACCTTCTAGTGTTGATGCTTTTGAAGTGGCCATCATATTTGACAAAAATGTTTCTCTTCTTTTTGCCACCAAGCTCAAACCAGTCACAACGAAATAAGACAACCGAGCGATGGATGCCTCCACTAGAGTTGTACTACAACTCTACGATGCTTCTCAGCTGACCATAGAAGTCAATGTTCTCACCATCATGTGACCCCTTGGTGACAATTCCACTATTTTGTGTCTTCCTTCTTTCCTCGCGGTCAACGGTGTGGTACCGGACACCGTCAGCAATGCATGCTGAATACACTATCAGTCGCTTATCCGGTAACTATGCCAAAGCAAATACATCATCACTGACCTTCTTCCCCTCATGCAACTTTCCAATCTGCACAAATAAACCATTTAGCAACAATGGTATTTAACAGTTGGAGAATAACACAAAAAACATAATACATGTGGCTAAAGATCTCTCATGGTTCTTAAACCATTGAGCAAATCCCTTGGCAACCCTTTTATCAACATGAATCTGGCTTCCTTCCTGATTTAACTCAACCTTGCATTTCCAGCAATGCCAACAAAACATGTGAATTGAAACATTAGGCTGGTACCAACCCAAGCAAAAAAATATAATGAGTGCACAAGATATAACGTACTCGATATATGGTAGAACCTCAGGGCAATTGCTGAGCACATACCAAACCATCTTGTCATACTCATCACCAGCCTCCATGTATTTTGAGGCTCCAAGAAGTTTCACACCATGGTTGAAAACCGAGACATCACCACTTTGTGAGTCAAACCGCTCTATATTTTTGGCCGGCTGGTTCCATCTCGTTTCCACATCTTCAAAGTATCTAGAGCAAAATGTCAAGCACTCCTCAAGGACATATGCTTCAGCAATCGAACCTTCCAGTCTTGCCGTGTTTCACTCATAACGCTTACAAGCAAGCAGCCTTCTTTCGATTGGGTACATCCAACTATATTGCACAGGGCCTCTAAGCATTGCCTCTTTTTGTGAGTGCACCGCCAAATGGACCATCACGGTGAACAAAGCTGGAGGGAAAATCTTCTCGAGCTTGCAAAGAATAATTGGGATTTACTTTTCAAGTCTTTGTAGAATAGTTACCTTGAGTGTTTGGTAGCATAGTTCTCTACAGAAATTTGCCGGCTCAGCAACCGCTTCATATATATCCTTGTCCATGATTCCTCGCAGGCCCGCCGGTAAAATCGTTTGGAGGAGGATGTGGCAATCATGGGTTTTCAGTGCTGAAAGCTTGAATCCATCAGAAGTAACACACTTTGCTAGGTTAGCAGCATAACCATCTGGAAATCTTACCGCTCTTATGAATTCACAGAATGCAAGCTTTTGTTCTTTAGTTATTGTATACCTTGCTCGTGGCATTTCAAATGAATCTTCACCTTCATTAGGCTGTAGATGCAAATCTTTTCTTATGACCATCTCCTCCAAATCAATCCTAGAACTAACCGTGTCGTTTGTCTTCCCTTCAATTTTTAGAAACGTCCCTAGCAGATTCTCGCATATGTTTTTCTCAATGTGCATTACATCGATATTATGCCTTAATTTCAGATCAGCCCAATATGGCAGGTCCCACAAACAAGACCTCCGGTCCCAACATTGACCTTCCTCATGCTTTATTTTCTTGGAAAGCTTTCCTGGTCTCACATCGTTCACCTTTTCAAGTTGTTGCTCCAGCTCTTCTAAGTGAATTCAGCTGGCTTGTCACGGGTTTCATTCTCACCATTAAAATCTTTGCTTCTTCTCCAGGGATGGTCTTGGGGAAGAAAATGGCGGTGCCCTATATAGCAGATCTTGTTCCTTAGTCTCTTTGAGCAAGGGTCTTTGTCACAATGGAAATATGCCTGATAACCCGCTGTGATCCTCCCAGACAGTGTGTGCAGCGTCGGGAAATCGTGGATGGACCATATGATTGCAACACATAGATTGAACTTTTCTTCCGGACTATAGGCAGCATATGTAGGTACACCAATCCAGAGTTGGAGAAGTTCTTCTATGAGGGTCTCCATCAAGACATCAAAATCCTTTCCTGGAGACTCTGGACCTGGGATAAGCAACGACATCATGAAGTTGGACTGATCCATGCATGCTCATGGTGGCAGGTTGTACGACACCACAAAAATAGGCCAAATGCTATAAGATGTCCCCATGTTCCCAAATGGATTAAAGCCATATGTGGAAATGCCGGGTTTTATGATCCTTGGATCTGCAGCAAAATCCAAATGTTTACTGTCAAATTCTATCCATGCATCTGCGTCCGCTAGATGGCTAAGCGCACTGTCCACAGGTTGCCACTTCAGCTTGTGCCATTGTACCTCCAATGATGATTTCTTTGAGATAAACATCCGCTGCAGCCTTGGTATCAACGGAAAGTGCCTTAGTACCTTCTCTGGTATTGACTACTTCCCATCAGCGTCTTTCCACCTAGAGGCATTGCATTTTGGATAGTTGTCATGCTTCGCTAAATCCTTCTGAAACAAGACACAGTTATTTGGGAACACATGTATTGAAACAAAACCTAGCCCCAATCTGCGGATTATGCTCAATGCTTCATCATAAGACCTGGGAATGCAGCTATCAGGGAATTGCAAGGTCAAAAGGCGGAGTATTGCGTTGAATGCAGCATTGCTAATCCGGAAGAAAGACTTGATATGGAGTAACTTCACGGTGAAGGTGAATCTTGAAAATTTACCCCCTTCATGAGCTGCGTGCTTTGCCTACTCTACCACCTCAGCAAACATCGACTTCTGTCCATCAACACGGCCTTCAGAGTTGTAGAGATCCTTCAATAGGTCAAGAATTCCATCATCTTCGTGCCCATCCTCTTCCTCCAAACCAGCATTCTCTCGCAAAACCTTTTTTGTAAAATCAATGCCAGCATCACCATGTGTGGAATATTCCACTCAATGACAGGAACAAGTCCGGAGATTTAAGGAAAATGATTTGGTTCTGAAACAAAATAAAAACAACTTAAAGAAATAGAAAATGGAAATAAGAGGAGCTTACCTGTTTTACCTGGGCCAGCGAAGAAGACGGCCCATCCCACCAGGCGCGAACCAGTCTTCTTCCACCTCCGGCCAGAAGGATGTAGGGCGCGTGGCCATGACGCGCCGGCACGCGCACGACCACGTCATGCCTGCCTGCTTGCCGTGGACGTCGCTTAGAGCACCATGCAAACCCGTGGACCCATCCTGCTCTCTCTTGCCCTCTTTCCCCCTCTCCCTCTACTTCCGCTCCCTCAGACCCGAGCGGAGCTCGTCGTCGACCTCGCTGTCCCCACGGCCACCGGCCACCTAAAGCCCTGCCGTCGAGCTCATCGGGACCGGCATAGACCGCAACCTCTGCTTGCTAGAGGAGTCCAGCCCGGATGTGCTGCATCGCCGACGCTGATGCCTTCTTCAACCTTCGTCCGCCGGTCATCTTCGCCAAATTCATCGGCTCCCGATTGTCCCCGACCTTATCATCTTCGCGAGAAGCTTCGTAGTGAATTTCTGCATCTTTCCCCCCTCTGTCGCTCCGTCGCTCGCGTTCCCTAGCCGCTGACCTCGCCGTGGTCGAGCACCGACCGCCGCCGTAGTCGACGCCATGCTCAAACCCGACCACCGGCATCTTCCCGTTGCCTCAGATGGATGCGCACGAACCCTAGCTGCTCGTAGGTGCCTTCCGCCGCCCAAATGGTCTCCAGAGGAGTATTTCCGACGACCCCCGCCATCTCGGCTCGTCGCCGGAGGCCTCCCTCCGGCGAAGCCGACGTGACACGGTCATTAACAGCTAATGACACCCCTAATTAAAACCTTGACCCACTGACACTGGACCCCACCACACTAATTAACCCTCTGTTTTAAGTAATTAACCGGGTTAGCCTCTGAGTCAATGACAGACGGTTCCCAGATGACAGGTTGACCTAGACGTGGCCCTTTTGACCTGCCGACGTCATGATGATGTCATGATGACGATGAATTAATTTTTATAATAAAAATAATTCAGAAATTCTAGAAAAATATACTTCTAAAAATCATAGAAAATAATATGTAAGTCACATGAAAATAATTTATATATGAAAAATGATTAGAAAAATATAAGGAATCTGTTTATGCCATGATCATGCATGTTTGAACAAGTTAACATCACCAAGTAGGACATTTCATGAATAGGATAATTTAATAAATAGTGTTGAAGTTGGAATTTTGTATATTTTTGAATTCCACTTCACTTATGATGACTACCTATAGCACTAGGTCAATTCAGTAACTTAACATGCCATTTCATGCATCATGTTTGTTGCATCACTTTGAATGTGCTCATTTCTCTGTTTGCCGGTGTTTGTTCCCTCTCGGTAGATGATGGTTCCGATGATGTGATCATTGACACTGATGAAGAGAAATGATATCTTCAGGACTGTCAGGCAAGCAAACCCCCTTGAGCATACTGATATGAACCCACTCTCTCGCTCCTGCTCTCTTTTACTGCATGAGGACATCGACGATTCAACTGTTACATGTTCTCGGTAGTTGAACCCATTCCTTTGCATGACCTGTCTTTGCCACAGTAAATAGTTGAAACCACTTAGCATGAGTAGCAACTGCTTGAGCCTTGTTGTAATTACCCATCCATGCATGCTTGCTTACTGTGTTGTTATGCTTAGTCGTGTCGTGTCGGGTCTGATACATCTGGGTGATGGATCGAAATGGCAGTATCCATGTCCTATTGTGTGAGAGTTAAGTGTGTGAACACGATTTGATAAAGGTAGCGATGAGAGACCATGTAGGAGTACATGGCGGGTTGTCTCATTGGGACCGACCTTAAGAACTGAGTTCTATGTTTGTGATCCAAGACAGTTACTAGCACACATTGGGCTCCGGTAACTCGACCCATCTCGGCTTATTAATTGCCTAGTCCTCTGTCTAGGAGTCGCAACTAGTTTCTGGTGTTCGTAGGAAAAGTGATGGCGTCCGTGCATAGCGCTGCCCGACTGGGTGGGCTGTGATGCGGTAGATGCATAGTGGCACGGTGTACCAAGTGGCACCCGAACGGTGGGCTTGGGAACCCTGCGCACATCGTTTGAGGCCGTACCGAAAACTTTGGCCAGACTTCCGTGCGGGTTCAGTCTCGAATAGGTGGTAAACCTGGACTAGGGTCTTATGTCGTTGACGGTCATGGCCGACGCCCACGCCAGTGCTTCCGCTTGAAGGTTGTCGAGATGCATGACGTGCATATGGTGATAAGTGGCGAGAATGTGTGTGAAGAAGTATACCCCTGCAGGGTGAAATAATTTGTTCGAATAGCCACGTCCTCGGATATGGACTACTTGGAGAGCTTATGTGGTTCATGGAAAACTTGAAGTGGATACTCTAAAATTCGCAAGATAAGCGTGACTGCTATGGATGGCCTTCTCGTAGGGAGAAGAAAGTGGATCCATAGTGGTGTATTGATTGGAGAATATGTGGAATCGTGTGCGCTATCCCACCTCAAAGATACTACTTGTAGTCCTAGTATAGGTTAGCCAAGAGTCAAAGCTGGCTTGCTGCAATAAACTCCACAACCCCTTCATTGATACTGATGCATATGTAGATAGTACTGATGTAAGTCTGGCTGAGTACCTTTGTACTCACGTTTGCTTAATTATGTTTTTGCAGAGGAGACGTCAGTCTTATTAGTGATCGTTACAACGTGATGTTCGATGTTTACCGGATTAGCTTGGGAATCCCAGACAAAGGTATGGTTCCTTTGGTAGGGTCGATGTAGCTTTTTAGGCTCCTTTAGCCACTTTTGTAGATGTTTTTACCCATACATGTTTAACTTTCGCTTGCTTGTTTGAATGTTGTTAATGTTGGGTCTTGTGACCCCTGTTTGTAACATCTTATTGTATTGTCTCTTCCGAGCCTTCTAAATAAATGTTGTAATGTTGTATGATCATGTTGTGATGCCATAGTTGTATCTATGCATATCGGGCATGTCGTGCGTACGTGTGATGTGCAATGGTATGTATGGGATTTGACACCTATTTGTGTGCCTTTAGCAGGACTCTTTATGGGGAACTGCCTCTTTGTGCTTCCACCGAGCCTTGGTAGCTTGCTACTGCTCCGGACACATTGATCGACCGGCATGTATCCTTCTTTGATGTTGTGTCTGTCCCTTCAGGGAAATGTCTTGTAGTGTAATGGAGTCCTTGTATCCCGCTATGACTCGTCTACGTGAAGTGATGACATTTATGTCCCATGGGGTAATGGAGTCATTGTAGCTTGCTATGACTCGTCTACACACGCTAGTGATCGACACCTGTATTGCTCGGTTATGTATGTCTGTCCCTGTACGGATTTGCCACTTGGGTTCTACGACTAGTCATGTCGGCGTGGGTTCTTTGACATTTGAATGCTAGCAACACATTCATATACGCCAGTCAAAAGACGCAAACAGTCCTAGCCCAGGTAAGGTGGCAGCCGTGGAGATAACCGTGCGTGAAACCGCAAAGTGATGTAATGTGTTACAGGCTGGATTCTTATGGCTTAGGATCAGGGTCCCGACAATTTTGCTCAATCCAAAATAGTCACTGCAGCCGTCCAAAAATGGCACCAAAATGGCACCAGAGTCACCAAACCAATATTTAGCAAAAAAATGGCACCAAAATGGCACCAAAGTATCAGCCAAATGGCACCAGAGTCACAACAGCCATCTTCACCATCAGCCAAAATGGCACCAAAACTACATGATTTTGCATTGTATCTTCACCATCTGCCTCTTCATCACCAAAGTCTCATGCATTTTGCTACTTGGAGAGAATTGTAGTAGAAAAACTACATTAGGATCACATCAACAAAAACTATAGAGAAGGTTGATCACCAATCAAAACAAGGAACATGGAGTAATAGTATTAGGTCACCAAGGAGACAAAATTTACCTTCAAGTCAATTTGCTACTCATCGTCGTCGATACCAACCAAAGGAACTCTATGCCCACTCCTGTTTTCCTCATCATCACTACAAAATTGCAGCATGGTATGAACAGTCCTATTTTCCTCATCCTCATCCTCGCTCTCATGCCCATCCGCTACCACCTTTCTTCTTGTCTTAATGCCTTCAACTGTTGTAGCATCAATGAGCACACGTTCCCGGTCCCTTTGCACTCTGCTTTGCATCGGAACTTCTGTAAAGTCATCATCTTGGTATGTTAGTACACTACCACCGGGGCCCTTTTCCATTTCAGTTTTAGTCACACTCCACAAGTGTCTATGCTGAAAGGTTTGCACAACTCGCCATTTTCCGTGCCAAAGTGTGTCTGGCAGATAAAACACCATTGTTGCTTGTGCTGATAGAATATAGGGATCATTCTTATACCAGCACCTTCCAGTGTTCACGCTTTTGAAGTGGCCATCATATTTGACAAAAGAGTTTCTCTTCTTCTTGCCACCAAGCTCAAACCAGTCACAGCGAAATAAGACAACCGAGCGATGGATGCCTCCACTAGAGTTGTACTCCAAATCTACGATGCTTCTTAGCTGACCATGGAAGCCAATGTTCTCACCATCATGTGACCCCTCGGTGACAATTCCACTATTTTGTGTCTTCCTTCTTTCCTCGAGGTCAATGGTGTGGTACCGGACACCGTAAGCAATGCATGCTGAATACACTCTCACTCGCTTATCCGGTAAGCATGCCAAAGCAAATAGATCATCACTGACCTTCTTCTCCGCATGCAACTTTCCAGTCTGCACAAATAAACCATTTAGCAACAATGGTATTTAGCAGTTGGTGAATAACAAAAAAAACATAAAACATGTGGCTAAAGATCTCACATGGTTCTTAAACCATTGAGCAAATCCCTTGGCAACCCTTTTATCAACATGAATCTGGCTTCCTTCCTGATTTTACTATTCCTTGCATTTCCAGCAATGCCAACAAAACATGTGAATTAAAAATTAGGTTGGTACTAACCCAAGCAAGAAAATATAATGAGTGCACAAGATATAACGTACTCGATGTATGGTTGAACCTCCGCGCAATTGCTGAGCACATATCAAACCATCTTGTCATACTCATCACCAGCCTCCATGTATTTTGCGGCTCCAAGAAGTTTCACACCATGGTTGAAAATCGAGACATCACCACTTTGCGAATCAAACCGCTCTATATTTCTGGCCGGCCGGTTCCATCTCGTTTCCACATCTTCAAAGTATCTAGAGCAAAATGTCAAGCACTTGTCAACGACATATGCTTCAGCAATCGAACCTTCTGGTCTTGCCGTGTTTCACACATAATGCTTACAAGTAAGCAGCCTTGTTTCGATTGGGTAGATCCAACTGTATTGCACAGGGCCTCTAAGCATTGCCTCTTTTGGTAAGTGCACCGCCAAATGGACCATCACGGTGAACAAAGCTGGAGGGAAAATCTTCTCGAGCTTGCAAAGAATAATTGGGATTTCCTTTTCAAGTCTTTGTAGAATAGTTACCTTGAGTGTTTTGCAGCATAGTTCTCTAAAGAAATTTCCTGGCTCAACAACCGCTTCATATATATCCTTGTCCATGATTCCTCGCAGGCCCGCCGGTATAATCGTTTGGAGGAGGATGTGGCAATCAATGGTTTTCAGTGGTGAAAGCTTGAATCCATCAGAAGTAACACACTTTGCTAGGTTAGCAGCATAACCATCTGGAAATCTTACCGCTCTTATGAATTCACAGAATTCAAGCTCTTGTTCTTTAGTCATTGTATACCTTGCTCGTGGCATTTCAAATGTATCTTCATCTTCATTAGGCTGTAGATGCAAATATTTTCTTGTGCCCATGTCCTCCAAATCAATCCTTGAACTAACCGTGTCGTTTGTCTTCCCTTCAATTTTTAGAAACGTCCCTAGCAGATTCTTGCATATGTTTTTCTCAATGTGCATTACATCGAGATTATGCCTTAATTTTAGATCAGCCCAATATGGCAGGTCCCACAAACAAGACCTCCGGTCCCAACATTGACCTTCCTCGTGCTTTCTTTTCTTGGAAAGCTTTCCTGGTCTCACATCGTTCGCCTTTTCAAGTTGCTTCTCCAGCTCTTCTAAGTGAATTCAGCTCGCTTGTCACGGGTTTCATTCTCATCATTAAAATCTTTGCTTCTTTGCCAGCGATGGTCTCGGGGAAGAAACCCGCGCTGCCCTATATAGCAGATCTTGTTCCTTAGTCACTTTGAGCAGGGGAATTTGTCACAATGGAAATATGCTTGATAACCTGCTATGATCCTCCCAGAAAGTGTGTGCAGCACCGGGAAATCATGGATGGACCATATGATTGTAGCACGTAGATTGATCTTTTCTTCTGCACTATAGGCATCATATGTTTGTACACCAGTCCAGAGTTGGAGCAGTTCTTCTATGAGGGGCTCCATCAAGACATCAAAATCCTTTCCTGGAGACTCTAGACCTGGGATAAGCAATGACATCATGAAGTTGGACTGATCCAAATGCTATAAGATGTCCCCATGTTCCAAAATGGATTAAAGCAATATGTGGAAATGCCGGGTTTTATGATCCTTGGATCTACAGCAAAATCCAAATGTTTAGTATCAAATTCTTTCCATGCATCTCCGTCCGCTGGATGGCTTAGCGCACTGTCCACAGGTTGCCGCTTCAGCTTGTGCCATTGTACATCCAGCGATGATTTCTTTGAGATAGACATCCGCTGCAGCCTTGGTACCAATGGAAAGTGCCTCAGTACCTTCTCTGGTATTGACTTCTTCCCATCAGCGTCTTTCCACCTAGAGGCATTGCATTTTGGACAGTTGTCATGCTTCGCTAAATCCTTCTGAAACAAGACACAGTTATTTGGGAACACATGTATTGAAACATAACCTAGCCCCAACCTGCGGATTATGCTCAATGCTTCATCATAAGACCTGGGAATGCAGCTATCAGGGAATTGCAAGGTCAAAAGGCGGAGTATTGCGTTGAATGCAGCATTGCTAATCCGGAAGAAAGACTTGATGTGGAGTAACTTCACGGTGAAGGTGAATCTTGAAAATTTACCCCCTTCGTGAGCTGCGCGCTTTGCCTATTCTAACACCTCAGCAAACATCGACTTATGTCCATCAGCACGGCCTTCGGAGTTGTAGAGATCCTTCAATAGGTTAGGAATTCCATCATCTTCGTGCCCATCCTCTTCCTCCAAACTAGCATTCTCTCGCAAAACCTTTTCTGTAAAATCAATGCGAGCATCACCCTGTGTGGAATATTCCACTCAATGACAGGAACAAGTACGGAGATTTAAGGAAAATGATTTGGTTATGAAACAAAATGAAAACAACCTAGAGAAATAGAAAATGGAAATAAAAAAGAAGAGGAGCTTACCTGTTTTACCTAGGCCAGGGAAGAAGCCGGCCCAGCCCACAAGGGGCGAACCGGTCTTCTTCCACCTCTGGCCAGAAGGACGCAGGGCACGTGGCCACGACGGGCCGGCATGCGCACGACCATGTCCTGCATGCCTGCTTGTCGTGGACGTCGCTTAGAGCACCATGTGGACCCGTGGACCCATCCTGCTCTCTCTTGCCCTCTTTCCCCCTCTCCCTCTACTTCCACTCCCTCAGACCTGAGCGGAGCGCGTCATCGCCCTCCCTGTCCCCACGGCCACCGGCCACCTAAAGCCCTGCCATCGAGCTCACCGGGACAAATATAGACCGCAGCCTCCCCTTGCTAGAGGAGTCCAGCCCGGACGCGCTGCAACGCCGACGCTGATGCCTTCTTCAACCTTCGGCCGCCGGTCATCTTCGCCAAATTCGTCGGCTCCCAATCTTTCCCGACCTTGTCATCTTCGCGAGAAGCTCCGTGGTGAGTTTCTGCATCTTTCCCCCATCTATTGCTCCATCGCTCGCGTTCCCTATCCGCTAACCTCGCCGTGGCCGAGCACCAACCGCCGCCGTAGTCGACGCCATGCTCGAACCCGACCACCCCGCATCCTCCCGTTGCCTCAGATGGATGCGCGTGAACCCCAGCTGCCCGTAGGTGCCTTCCGTCACCCAAATGGTCGCCGGAGGAGGATTTCCGACGACCCCCGCGATCTCGGCTCATGGCCAGAGGTTTCCCTCCGGCGAAGCCGACGTGACACCATCATTAAACGGTAATGACACCCCTAATTAAAACCTTGACCCACTGACACTGGACCCCACTACACTAATTAACCCTCTGAGGGGCCTATGTGCCATCTTGAAAATGTTGAGGTTGTCCATCTAAAGGTTCTCCATGATATATCCATCTATCATATGTGCTGGCCATCCCATGAAGAAGCAGACGATCTTCCACCATTCCTTGTTCTTTTCTTTTACGATTGAGGCATTGACAATATGGGCAAAGAATGGCAGCATCTTTGGCAAAAATTTCCCGAACAAATTGCATAAATTCATTAAATCCCTTCATATGTTCTTTGGAAAAGCTTCTAACTCCTTTTGTAATCTAGCTTCTGTCCATGTGCCAAAGACAACAAATTGTTGCAACTTAGCAACCAATCTAAGTGCATCAACATTAATTAATGAAAGTCGACGGCAATAATGGCAGTTAAAAATCCAAAAAAAATTATATGCTAATTGCCTAACCACAACATAGAAACAAACCAATTTGTAAATCAAACTAATATTGAAATTGGCATGAATTTAAATTGCTCACATGGATAAATCAAACCAAACAAAACAAACATTTTAGAAGGATTTTGTTTCAGGGAAAGACCAAGCTAGCTAGCTCCTAACAATTACTATGCAGACAAACAATCTGCACACAAACAATCTGTAGACAAAAAAGCTGATGAATACCTAAATCCTAACAATATGCAGACCAAGCTAGCTAGCTCCTAACAATCTACATCAGAAAAAATTATCTATGCAGATCTAGGGTTCTTTAACAGATTTAGATCAGAAGAAAGGGGGAGGAGAGGGGGAGAGGAGAGGGGGGAGAGGAGAGGGGGGAGAGCATACCGGGAGGCCTGCTTGCGGCGATGGCGGCGGCGGTGGCGGAGAGTCCCCCATGCTTGGCGAGGCGCTCCTGTCGAGCCAAGCAGCCCCTGCCAGTTGCTTCTGCCGTCGTGGGCCAGGCGTGTGCTGAGGCAACACCAGCATCGGTGGCCCACGGCCCCGCCTCCCCACCGGTTGCTTCTGCCACGGGCCCGGCCCTGCCCCCCCCACCGGTTGCTTCCGCCGCCGGCCCCGGCCCTGCCACCCCTGCTGGTAGCTTCCGCCGCCGCCTACGCTAGACCTAAGAAACGCGAGGGGGAAAATTTTTGCTAAGTGTTGGAGATAGCTACCGCTCTAATCCCCGCTCGATGCTGCCGTCGGAGTGAATTGGTCCCACTTGTCAATTAGTTAAGACAGCTACTGGATATATAATAGATACAATACTACTGCTAGTTGAGCAACAGAGCTTCTCTAGCCCAGTGGTTGGGAGCGTGGTCCCACTACCTTAGGTCACGGGTTCAAGTCTTTGCTGCGCTTCTTTTTTAACGATCGAATAAATGAATTTAGGCGTCTGCCAAATGGGTCTCGCCTCTCAGAGTGTGATCCTATCAGCAAAAATTGCACATAGACACTGACACATAAGCGAGATTGCAGAGGTGCCTACCTAATTATCCTAATGCATTCGAACTCAAGTGCAATGGCCTTTTATATTGGTCACAATCAGTTAGAAAAAGGCACCGGACCAGTGCCATATTCTTTATGACCTTGTGGTGCAATGAAATTACGATGTTTCTGACCAAAATGGTCATATGTGTTTATGGTTAGGACCCCTCCAGACAGCTTACGACCAATTTGCCTCAAAAGGTCATAGATTTAAGACCATTTTTTTCAAGGTCACTGATAGAAGGTCAAAAGATAGCTTATTTCTTGTAGTGAATGCGATGATATGATGCAATGCCTAGCTTCATTATTGTTGCTCAGGGTCTACAATTGGCTCTGTACAAAGGGCAACGTGCAACTTCAGCAAAGCTTGTACAAAAGGAGGCTACCGAGGACTGCGCCCGACAGCCGTGCCTCACGGGTAGAACTTATGAAGATGCTCAATATGCCATGAGTTAAGCACCTTGGTGCCATCTTCAGTATCCAGATGGATACCGCCAGGTTTGGTGACTCGTGCTACCTGGTAAGGGCCTTCCCACTTTGGCGTCAACTTGTTGGTACCCTTGGCATACTGAACACACCTAAGGACAAGGTCACCTTCCTCAAGACTCTAGGCGTGGACCCTGCGGCTATGGTAGCAGCACAGGGCTTGATGGTAGCGTGAAACACGCACACCGGCCCAAAGACGATCTTCCTCGAGGAGCATGGCATCGTTATGCCGTAGCCGCTTTTGCTCTACTTCTTCATAGGCAAGTACTCAAGGTGACCCGTATATGAGTTCCATGGGGAGAACTGCTTCCGCTCCGTACACTAGTGAGAATGACATCTGGCCGGTGGCTCGATTCTGTGTTGTTCTGAGGGACCAAAGAACCACCGACATCTCATCTATCCAGTGCTTGTCGCTCCTCTGCAGCCTATCAAAAGTCCTTGTCCTGGGTCCTCGCATCACCTTAGAATTCATCCACTTGACTTGCCCTTTGCTTCTTGGATGGGCAATGGAGGCGAAGGAGATATTGCTTCCAAGGTTTTGGATGCATTACATCAAGGGGTGGCTCGTGAACTGGGTGTTGTTGTTAGTGATTAATCTAGTGGACACTCCAAAACAGCACACCAAAACTTTCATGAACTTGATAGCTCACTGCGAGTTCACCTTCCTCACTGGCTCCACCTTAGGCCACTTTGTGAACTTTTCGATTTCTAAGAAAAAGAAATCAAAGCCCCTGACAGTGCAGGGAAAGGGGTCCAAGATATCGAGCCCCAGACCAGGAATGGCCAGGACAAAGGGATTGTCTGAAGAGCTTGCACTAATTGATGGATATTCTTCAAAAAGAACTGGAAGGCTTCACACTTGGTGACCAACTCAGTTGCATCTTGAAGGGAAGTGGGCCAATAGTAACCTTGCCAGAAGGCTTTCCCCGAAAGGGCCCTTGATCCAATGTGAGAGCCACATACGTACACCACTATGAATCACCGCCAACAGCTTTAGTCCGTCGTCCTGGCATATTCACCTTAATTTCACACCGCTTGGTCGTCTTCTGTAAAAATTATCATCGACAAACAAGTACATACTTGACTGACGGGCTACTTTTTCGGCCTCTCCTTACCCTTCAGGGAGTTCTCCTGTTTGAAGGAAATGGACTATCTGCTGTGCCCAGGTTGGAGCCTATGGCTCGACAACAAGGACTAAGGGCATCTCCTTGCTAGTGGGAGCGTATACCTCAAGAGCGTGAACTTGGGGCTCTGCCGGAGGGAGCTGCTCACCAATCGAAGCGGGACTCCCCCCAACAGCTTCTCTACTAACGGCTTCGGGAAGCTCTACCGGGAAATGCTTGCCGGATTTCAGCATTCTTCTCTTCGTGGCCATTGCTGACGAGGATACTAATGATTGAGTGAGCCAGAGGGAAAAAGTCCCCGATTCTACATGAAGCTTCTCCATAGCGCACTTCGATAGATGCTCAGCGATGCTCTTTTCCACTCATGGCACATGTTCTGCCTATAGTCCATGGAAGTGCTCCTCCAATTTCCTCACTTCCTATATGTATGCTTCCATCAACAGGCTCTGATAACCCTTGTTGAATTGCTTTACCACAAGCCCAGAATACCCATGAGGATCAGTTTCTTGATTCCCAATTCCACTGCGATTCTGAGTACGATGGAGAGTCCCTCATACTCAGCGTTCTTGTTGGTGGCCTCCTCCCTGGGAAAGTGCATTTGTACCACATACTTGAGGTGATCTCCAGTGGGAGAGATGAGGAGAACCCTTGATCGGGCACCCTGGAGTGAGAAAGCACCGTCAAAGTACATGGTCCAATCATTGGGTGCCTCCTTGCCAGGGAGAACTGTCTCTAGAACCTCTTCGTCTAGCATTGGTGTCCATTCTACAATGAACTATGCCAATGCCCTGCTCTGAATCATGGCATTTCTCTCATATTTCATTCCAAAACTCAAAAACTATAGTGCCCACTCAAATATCCTGCCAGTGGCTTCGGGGTTCCTCACTATACCCTGTAGCGGAAAGTGGGTGACAACTGTGATCTTGTGGGCTTGGTAGTAGTGGCACAGCTGCCTCGAGGCCATGATGTGGCCAAAGATCAGCTTTTGCACACCAGAATACCTTCATCTAGCCCCCTACAGTAGGGAGCAGACAAAGTATACGGGTCGCTGTACCACTTTCCTCTTCGCCGCCTCATTTGAACTTCCTTCGCTTGCTTGCTGAGGTTTCCCGTGCTCTATATCGGGCCCTGCCGCGGATGCTTCGATGTTATCCCTAGCAGCATTAGTCGCAGCAACTGGATCTTCATACACTTCTTGTTGCGCCACTAGTGCTGCACTACCCACTTGATTCGTTGCCGACAAGTATAGAAGCAATGGTTCTTGCGGTTTAGGAGCGACTAACATGGGAGCAGAGGAAAGGTAAGAATTCAAATCCTACAGTTCTTCTTCTGCTTCCGGGGTCTACTTCATCGGCCCAGCCTTCTTCAATATCTTAAAGAATGGCAGGGCACGTTTAGCAGATTCGAAGATGAATCTTCTCAACGCAGCAACAGATACGGTCAAACGTCTAATGTCCTTGATAGTCTTGGGTGCTTGTATCTGCTCGATTGCCTTGATGTTGTCGGGATTGGCTTCTATTCCTCGTTGAGACACAAAGAACCCAAGTAGCTTGCTAGAGGGGATGCCCAATATACACTTCTCAGGTTTGAGCTTCAGGTTGATCTTGCACAGGTTTGCAAAGGTTTCTTCCAAGTCTTGTATCAAAGTCGCTTTGTCCTTGGTTTTTACTACTATGGCATCCATGTAGGCTTCCAAGTTTCTGTGCAACTGAGGTCCAAATCCAATCTAATCAGCTCTGGCAAAGGTAGATCCGACACTCTTTAACCCGAAGGGCATACGTACAAAGCAGTACGTACAACCCGGAGTTATTATTGCGGTCTTTTCCTCATCTTCCTTAGTCATGAATATCTGGTGGTATCCGGAGTAGGCGTCCAAGAAGGAGAGAAAATCACATCCGAAAGTGGAATCAACAATGTGATCGATGCGTGGCAAGGGAAAAGGGTCCTTCGGGCATGCCTCTTGTTCAAGGCAGTGAAGTCTATGCAAAGCCTCCATTTCCCATTGGCTAACCAAGTCTGACACAATACTCCTTTGACCAAACCAGTTGCTTCAAGTTTCTTGATCTCCTTAGCAATGAACTGGTGCCGTTCCAAAGCATGCTTCCTAACCTTTTGCTTGACGGGACTGGCATAAGGGCAGACAGCAAGGTGGTGCTCAATTACCTGCCTAGGAACACCCGGGATGTCAGATGGTTGCCAAGCAAACACATCGACATTCGCCCGCAGGAAGGCAAGGAGCACGCTTTCCTATTTGTGGTAAGGGTGGCGCTGATGGTGAATGTACCGCTAGTGCCATTGAGCACGGCCGAGACCTTCTTTGTCTCAAGATAGGTGGCCTTGGACTTCTTGCTAGTGGAACTCTCTAGCAGGTCATCTTCAGGTGGTGCGCACTCCGAAGAGGCGTGCTTGCTAGAGTCCTCGCTATTGTTCGCACCAGATTTCTTTGCTTTCTTCGAATTCTGGGCGGGAACTGGGATTTCTGCTACTTCAGGTGATACTGCGTCTCGATACATCTTGTCCACGCATATGACTATGTCCTTCTTGTCATATGGGATGGAGATGATTCCAATGGGTCCTGGGATCTTCAAGGTGTTGCAAGCGTAGTGGGACGCTGGAGTGAATTTTGCTAGAGTGGGGCGACCAAGAATTCCATTTTAGGTCAGGGGAAAGTGAATCACATCGAATACCACCCTCCCGGTCCGGTAGTTCAATTCCCCGCCAAATGTCAGATGCAGAGTGATCCTTCCCTTGGGCCGGCTCCTGTCAGGATTGACACCTTGGAATGTACTAGTTGCTTTGAGCTCTCCGTTAGGGATCTGCAGCCTTTCAACCACCTTAGAGGAAATCGAGTTCAAACCTTCCCCATCGTCAACTAACATCTTGGTGACATTGAGGTTGCGGATTGTCGGAGAGACCAACAATGGAAAGGATCCGACTGAAGTGATGTGGTCAGGATGATCCTCTTCATCAAAGATGATAGGCGTGCGGGACCATCTAAGGTGTTTCATGGACTCTGCAGTTGGTTCCACGGCATTGACTTCACGTGCCAACTGCTTGAGTTGGCGGTGAGCGGAATGCAAGGATGCAACCCCGTAAACACACATGTCTTCAGTTGCCTTCTTGAATTCTTGATCACTGGAATCCTCCTCTTCATCCTTATCCTCACTCATGTCATTTGCCTCTCTCTTCTCGTGGCCTCTAGTTGGCTTTTCCTTCTACTGTAGGGTCTTGCCGCGACGACCTCCCCTACTATCACGACCCTTCCCGGCAGTACTATCTTGGCCCTTCTCCTTGTCATGTTTCTCGTACTCAACCCTCTGTTTCTCAACAAGCTGCTCAACTTGGCGGCACTCTTGGATATCGTGGCCTTTGGTGCGGTGGGTCTTGTAGTATGGCCTGCTGGATTTTCTGGTTTTCTCTGCGGCAATGGCCTCCAGGCAATCACCGCACGTGGCAGCTCCCTTCACGGTGGTCTCGGGCTTGGATTTCTTGCCAGTGCTGAGATCACCAGAGCTCTCAAATGACAACACCGCTTTTCCTTTGCTTTTCTTGTTGCACCTTCAGTTCTTCCCCTTCAAGCCAGGGGCATCTTCATTGTCATATGAATCGACTTCAATGCCAGCCTTCTCTCCGGGAAATCTCCTTCCTTCCTCAGCATGAGCACACTTGTCCGCCAATGTGTACAACTCATTGAAGGTTTTGGGGAGTTTGACATTCATCTTGCCCCGCATACTCCTGTTACGCATGTTCAAGTGGAACGCGACAATCAAGTCTGCGGGGTATATCTCTAGAATGTTCCGGTGCACACGACTGAATCTCTGGATCGACTTCCGCTGAGTCTCTCCCTCTTTCTGCGGAAGGACTTGCAGGTCACTAGGCTATCTAGGCTCCTGATGACCACCGGTAAAGGCACCTACGAACTCGTTGCACATGTCATCCCATGACGAAATGGAGTTTTCCGGCAGGTGCGTTAGCCACGATCTCGCATTTGGCTTGAGAGCCAAAGGGAAATAGTTGTTGAGCACCTTCTCATCTCTTCCTCCGACAGCTTGAACGTCTATCATGTAGATGCCCAGAAATTCTTCCGGATTCAATTTTCCATCGTACTTCTCCGTCACCTCTGGTTTGTAAGCTAGGGTCGATGGCCAGCAGACCTGCTGCAGCTCGCGAGTGAAGGCACGGCACCCAACCTCGTAAGGCAGGTACCCGCGAGCATTGGGCGCAGGGTTGCCCACACATGAACCATTGCGCTTGTCAGATTAACGGTGTTCTTGTCGATGCTGCTCGATGGTGATGCACGTGCCTTCCTTCTGCCGATCCTCTAGGACACGTTTGTGGTCCCGACGATCGCGTTGGCCTGACGAAGCCATGGATGCTTCATCAAGCCCGTCACCATGTGAAGTTCACTGTGGTTGCCTCTGGGTCTGCTGTCGCGGAGGGGGTAGCACCATGGGTGTTGCCCCCTCGACACGATCGCCGGCCCAGGCCGTCGTCGCTATCCATGTGCGTCGCGTTGGCTCTGCATGTTAGGACTTGTCTTCGAGCAAGGTGATCAAACTATGGATCGTAGCTCTCCACTCATCCATCTTGTCAATCACTGGAGGGAAGTTTAGCAGCATATCTACTTGCCTCATTGCTTCAGATGTCATATCCGGCATGGTGAAGGAGGCGGACTTCTGCGTCACCCGGCTCCTGGTGGAACCATGATAACCGTCGCCACGTTCCTGCCGACATGCGCCACTGGAACCATGTAACGTGGAGGAGGCCGAGCACAAGGGTTTGCGGCCCCGCTCGGTGCTCCGTCTTGTTCTGGACAAGGCGTGTGCTCAGTGGTTGCACTGGTGATGGAGGCAGCCAAGGGATCACGATTCGCTCTACATTGTGGGTCGTTGTGGCAGCCACGACCATCTGCGTGACAAGGAGGTGGACACTGGTTGTTTCCTCCGCCTGCAATATTCGGACCGTGCTCACCAGGTTGTTGCTGCTATTGCTCCTCTCCGGCGTTCCCCGTCCCAACTTTGGCCAGGCAGGACATGATGGTGGCACCGTCTATGCCACTCGCGTCGCCCACGCTGCTCACCTCACTCGTAGCCGCTGTAGTGCCAATGGCATCTGCGGTTGCATGAGAGGGAGCATTCGAAGTGGAAGGATGCGTGGTCGTGCCAGACTTCTTCTTGGGAGCCATGGATGAAGAAGATAATGATGAAGATTGATTCGCCACTCACGAACACTGGTTCGCACAAATGACACACCCCTACCTGGCGCGTCAAAGATGTCGGGGTAGGATGCACTCGATCACCTATGTTGCTGCAAGCCCCTTTGTGGTTTGGCATGGGCGATATCACATGCACGAAGAGCGGAGATGGTGAAACAGCACGGTGATTGGGACATGGGTGTTTTACCCAGGTTCGGGCCGCTGTGAAGTGTAAAGCCCTACTCCCCTTTTAGGTGGACTGATAAGAAGAACACAAAGTACACGCGCTCAAGTCCGGCAAGGGTTGCCTTCGGGGGAGCTTCTACGTGAGTACAAGTGTCTAGAGGTCCGAATCTTTAGCTAGGTTGCCTTGGGCCTGCTTTTATTGTCGAAGGGGCAACCACAACGACAAAATAGACATTGTCTGATGAATAGATAGCTAACAATGCTACCATACCTACCTCTCACAATTAGGACAAAATGCTATAAATGCAGTCTAGGTGGTGTGTGGGGGTGCATCCCCGACAAGCTCCTACAACCGCTCTACCTACCTATTGTGCCACAGCTTGACACGCCTACCGACGGGTGTCAATGGAACATAATATGTCTTCCAGCATGTCACCACGTGCTTAGCGAGAGACACTTAGCCAGTTGGGGGATCGACCCACGCTAGCCGGGGGAATAGCTTGTTGGGTCTTCTTGAGGATGCAAGCGTCTCGGTCCCTGGCAAGAAGCGGGGACATGCTTGGCGGGCTCCGAGCTTTTCTTGGGTTGTAGCGTTGATCTTGCCAGCGTCGCTTGGCCTTGGTTCATATCAATGTTGATGGGTTCGGCTACTACTGCCTATGCATAAGTTAGGGGCACTGGGTACCCATGTCCTAGTGCACCGACTCCACTGCTACCTAACCCTACCACTCCAACGGTCCAAAAACAGACAAAAGACCCCTCTCCTAGCCTCTGTCTATAAATAGACGCATACCCATGCCATTTTGGGGACAAACCCTAGCCCCTAACCTCCTAGCCACCTCCCTCACCTCAAATTGCATGACCTCCCAGCCGCTGGCTGCCACATGTTGCCCCTCCACCGCGTAGCTGCCGCCCGAGCCGTCAGCACCCGGCTGAGCCGCAACTTCAGCTTGTGAGCCTCGATCCGGGCCATCCGTGTCCAGACCAGACAGCCATGGGAGTCGGGCGTAGCCACCTGCAGCCATAGCCATGCACCAGTCGCGTCTGGCCCCGTGGAGCCTAGGGAAGGCCTACCCGGCCCGTCCATCACTGCCAAGGCCAAGGCGCCCCATGCCCTCTCCGTGCCGCCCGATAGACTAGCCACCGGTTGCCTCGGCTGCGACATATCTGGCATCCTGCAGCACCGACGGGCCGGCCGAGCCGCCACCAGCACCCCGTGACCATGCTCACCCCACCCCGTCATCGATCTGGCAAGTCCGGAGCCCCGACGACTTGACCTCGCCTCGCGGGACTCCGTAGCAGCCCGCACCAGCCCCGACGGCCCCAGAGCTTCCATGTCACCCCGTGTCCTCTCCCTCTCACCAGATACAACGGCCCCAAGGTCGAATCCGTCACGTAGCTGCCGCCCAATACCACCTCGTGCACCGCCCGCTCATCAACATCGCCGGAGACGCATCAGCTCCGGCCATGACCGGCCTCCTCCCGCGCCAGGACAACTGTGTCCTGGATCCGCGGGATCTCCCATCCAAATGCCCCAGCCACCTCTCCCGCTCCACATCATCCCGATTTCCACGACGTGAGTTTTTTCTAAGTCCCCAAAATATTGCATGTTATATCACCGTATTGCCTTTTGTGACCCTCGTATCTCGTAAACCGTGCATTGTATGAAAATGTGTAACGTATGAAAATTGTTGTACTCTTTGTGCTCTACAACATGGTGCCTTTTGCACGCATGATATATTTTATTTGCATGCTCAAAAGGTCTGTTGCAAAGGTGCATTCCATCATAACCGTAAAAACTATTATCTTGTTCGCTTTTGCACGGATGATTGCATGATATCCATAGGTCTTTTGCATATGGTTTCTTCATGACAATTGCTCTATGTGATGTGTACTTTCATGTCATGCCTATGGTTACTCAGTAGGACTTCATTAGCATGTCAATTACCTGCTGTAAAGTAGCCATCGCGTTAAAACTGAAATATGTTAATGAACTGTTCCATTTTGCAGAGTTCACATTAAGCAATCCATGCCTCCTTTGAACATATGCCAATAGAGTATTTTCAAGTGTGTCATGTATACTTCATGTTAGTGTCTTTTCCATGCATATAAATGATCATTATGCTACTGTTATTGCCATGTCAACATGCCTAGTCAAACTGCAGTTTTGGGAGATGGTTAAATTTCACTAAGTCTGAATCTGGTTATTTTATTGCTATGTTTTCATGATGATTGCCATGAATCTGTAGGTCCTTTGTGGTTGGCACAATGGAATGAATTGCCGAACATGTTATATTTTGGTAGTTTGTGCCAATAGTTTGGAAGTATAGGTTTTGCATCCTAATTAATTTCACTCTCAAACATGCTAATCTGATAAAAACTTCTGCACATGCCTACTCTAATTTCCACCAAGTCTAAAACTTTTTAGTTCAATATGCCATCTTGTGAGCTCATTTGCTATTGATACATGCTTCTATTCAACATACTGATCTATAATGTATTGTTGTGCATCATGTGGGATACATCACCATGTACTTGGTGAGCATTTTAGATTGCTATAGCTTGTTGATTTGTGGGTTGCAATATGCCATGTCCCTGTTTTGGGCAGATTATAACCAAAACTTGTATAGGTTGTTGTGTTTGAATCGTTGCTCCTTTTTGAACAAGTCATATATGAAACTTTCTTAGAATTTCATGTAGTATCATATTATCATGTTGCATCTATATTTTGAAATGTATGTGGTTGTCGTTTGCATGCATTTTGCATTCATGGCATATTCATCTTGTGTTTGTCATCTCTTTTAGATCGTAGCTCCATTTTAAATGTTCTATATATGTAAATCGCCTAGAATGATGGGTACAATCACATGATGGCATTTATTTTTCTTTTTAATAGCAATAAAATATTGCTAGTTCAGATCTGGACCAAAATCATAATATGCATATGAAGTCGTTTCAGAAGTGCTATATGTTGCTTCCAGCCTCATTTAACATCTCTAGATGTTGTAGTTGTTTATCCTTCACCATTTCCCATGCTAAGCAAAATTTAATCTTGATGAGTACCTAAACGGGAGTGAAATGAGCAATTCAAATGTGGAGTTTTGTCAATATGCAACTCGTTGCATATTGAACTTCACTTAATATGTAGTATTTGATTGTTGTGTTTCGTAATGCCTTGGATACTTGCATGGACATGCATCATATTTGTTTGCGCATCATGTCATGAAGATATGATAGTGTTATCATGTGTTGATTGGTTGTTTTCGGATTGCTTCTTCTCGATAGAGTTCCGAAAGCGTTCGGAGTGTGAGGATTCATTCGAATACGCCCCGTTCTTCTACTTCACGAATTCGTTCTTCTTCCAAGCAGAATCTTAGGCAAGATGACCATTTCCCTGGATACCACTACTATCATTGCTATGCTATTTGTCTCACTTCTATTGTTATGTCCAGCTACCTACTACTTGTATGTCAAGCCTTGCAACATTGGCATGGAAAGCCTCTAACTCGTCCATATCCCAGAAAACCATTGTTTGGCTATGTTACCGCTTGCTCAGCCCTTCTTATCGTGTTGCTTATTGTAGGTGCAGTTGCTTCCATGTGTCAACTTGGATTTTCTTTTCAGATATCGCAATATTATTGCTATTTAATTTAATGCACATATATACTTGGTAAAGGTGGAAGGCTTGTCCTTTTGCTTGGTGCTTTGTTCCACTTTTGCCGCCCTAGTTACTTGTGTACCGGTGTTATGTTCCATATTGAGCGATCTGTTCAAGCCATGTTCTAGCAAATTCAGCCCATAGTGTTTTTTTCCTGCGTACGATTTTGTCAAATTCATGAGATTACTATTTTACAGAAAAGTCCCTCATGTTCATCAATTTAATATCTCACAAACCGTGCATCACATGTAAAAACTTAATATATGAAAAATGACTATAATTTCGTGTAGATTCACAATATTCAACTCTCACATATGTTTAAAAAGGTTTACTTGCTGTTTTCAAGAAATTTCCGTTAATGCCATGTAAAATCAGTTGTTTAATAAATTTTGATCCGTGACTCCGATGCAAATGTTTTATAGATGTAACTTGACTAGAAAAATGTGTAGAATCACATGATGACATTTATTTTGCTCTTTGACAACTCTAAATTATGGCTAGTTCAGATCTGAACCAAACTTAAAATATGCATATGAGGTCGATCCGAAATTGTTATTCGTTGCTTCCGGCCTTGTTTAAAGTGCCTAGGTGATGTAGTTGTTTGTGCTTCACCTCTTGCCATGTCGAACAACATATAATATTGATGACTACATAAATGAGAGTGGACTAAATATTCAAATGTGGAGTTTCATCAGTACGAAACTTGTTGCATATTGAGCTTCACTATAATGTGTAGTAGTTGTTTAATGTGATTTGCCATGCCTTGCATTTTCAAACCGGACATGCATCATATTTGTTTACGCATAATGTCATGCATATGTTGTGGTGCACCGTGTGTTGATTGTTGTTTCGGATTGTTCCTTCTCGATAGAGTTTCGAAAGCGTTCAGAGTGTGAGGATTCATTCGACTTCTTCATGGACTCGTTCTTCTCCCAAGCGGGATCTCAGGCAAGATGACACATTTCCCTGGGTACCACTACTATCATTGCTATGCTAGTTGTCCCGCTTTTATCGTTATGTCTTGCTACCTACCACTTGTTTGTCCAGCCTCCCAACATTGCTATGAAAATCCTCTAACCCTCCACCTTCCTAGCAAACCTTGTTTGGCTATGTTACCGCTTGCTCATCCCTTCTTATAGCGTTTCTAGCTGCAGGTGCAATTGCTTCCATGTGACAACATGGACATTTTGATATCACAATATTATTGCTATTTAATTAACGCACATATATACTTGGTAAAGGGTGGAAGGCTTGGCCTTTTGCTCGGTGTTTTGTTCCATCTTTGTCGCCTTAGTTACTTGTGAACCGTTGTTATGTTCCAGATTGAGCGCTCCTAACATGCTCGGGGTTTTTATGGGACCCCCTTGATTTTTGTTTTAGGATAAAAAATCATTAGGCAAGGCCCAACTTTGGTACTATTTGCTTAATAACAACTAATAAAATATGCATAGGGCATGATCACCTAGTGGATAATTAATCAACACCCGAGCCAGTGCTCCTCATGAGTGTTGGTCCAAAATGGCAGTAGACGGGGCCACCAACGGGTGTGCCTGACGGAAACTTAGCCAATCCGGTCATGTCCCGGGAACGAGATACGTGGCTCTTATCGGGTTCGTCGACACGTCGGGCGGTCTTGCTGGACTTGTTTTATCTTTCTCGAACGTCTTGCGTGTGGGATTTTGATGACAGTTCTGGCTATCTCGAAGTTAGGATTTTCCATCGGGATTCCGCAAATACTACGGGTGATTCCACAGTTGAGGAATTCCAACGTGGCGTGCGGTTATTTTGTGATGGACGAGTTGGAGCACCCCTGTAGGGTTAAATCTTTCGGAAAGCCGTGCCCGCGGTTATGTGGCAACTTGGAAACTTTGTTTAATACTCGGTCATAGTAAACTTGAAGTAAAGTCAAATAAAATACACCAACTGTGTGTGTAACCATGACTATCTCTTCTTCTGAGTCCTTATCCGAGAGAGAACATAGTGGCGTTATGTTTAACGTAAGTAGGTGCTCAGGATCAGTTAGTGGTCATTACTAGTTCACGTCCGTTATTCGTAGACCACCATACTTTACTTTCTGTATTCGTAAGTTAACCACTCAAATAAATTCTTAGTCGCTTACTGCATCCTCACCACTTAACCATATGTCACCCATTAAGCTTTAATAATCTTGATACCCTTGGAAATGAGATTGCTGAGTCCTTGTGGCTCAAAGATTACTACAATAATAGTTGCAGGTGCAGGTAATGCGATGATTTGACGTGAGCGCGATGCTTGTTTGATTTGGAGTTCTTCTTCTTCATCGATCTAGGATGGGTTCCAGGCGACAGCTTGGGATAGCAAGGATGGATGTCATTTTTTCATTTTTTTTTCGTCCCTTCTGTATGATATTTACATATGTTGTTATATTGATGTGATCTTGATGTAGCTTGTTGCGAGTGTAATACAATTCCATATACTCATATCTTTTGTAAATGTACTTCTAATGATATCCATTCTTGCAACACGACGAGATGTGCTTCTATCCCTGACGAGGCTCTCGTGCCAAAAAGGATAGGATCGCATCTTGGGTGTGACAATTTGGTATCAGAGCCTGTACCGTCCTAGGAGCCACCTTGATTGATCGAACTTGGTCGAGTCGAGTCTAGTGAAAAACTATTTTGAGTCTTGTTATATCGGAGAGTAGGATTCTTTTTACTTCTCTTCTCTAGTCTAGTGAGGAATTACGACTTAGGAATTTTGATTCTACCCTCTTCTCACTCATTTTTTAGGATCACATGGTTTTTTTGGAAACTATGTGATGCCGATGTGACGGAGTTCTGTCTTGGTGCCTCCTGTATGACTTGATTTCTTTCGGGGATTTGAGCTCCAGGGGATTCTTGACACATCATTATCATTCAGTTTCCTTGGTATAGAAGGATGGAGGATGTTCGAAATTTCTTCAATACTTCTCGTGGTGATATAAGGTCAGAGTCACCTAGTACTAGGGAGGCATCTGGGGTACTGCCATGTTTGGTATCGTTGTGTTTTCGAGGGTCCGAGATAGATGAGTGTCCGAGACATCTGGTTATGTGTTGACGGATGGATACAATTGGAGTGTAGGGCTTGTTAGTTGTGTGAGATATTTTGCCTCCCTGTATCCCCAACACCCGATTGCATAACCGACAGATTTCAGAAGTTCTTAGGTCGGAATTCAGGTAGTTACCTAGGCTATCTTCCAATAGATCATGACGTGAGGTTGGGGTTCGATATCTAGTGGATTTGTTCGTTCACGGTCTTTCTTACAGAGGATAGTCTCGATAAATGTCATCAGATATGCTTCGTCAAGCCTTGTAGTTCTCTAAGCCTAGGGAGCCTATTTGAGCGTCATTTCAATATGACAATCCAATGTACGATCGACCCCGCGCGAACATTACCATGAAAATATCGAGCGAAATCTCTATCCTGAATTTGTTCTTGCTTGTTTCGTAAGCCCCATCCTTTGTTTTGTTTTCTATATGGCAATTCATGGTCCTTCGATGTCAACTGGTGATCTCATATCTTTCAGAACTGGTGTTATCATATTTCTATGAGAATGATAATTCTTTTTCCCAATCAAGTTATCATATCAATTCTTTTCAACCGGGGTGCTCCTCTTCAAGATATTCAATCATCCCCAATATTTGCAAGAACAATCCTCATGCTTCTTTCCGGAGTTCTTTTCATCCGTCCTAAGTAGTCTTTGTTTTTCCCCACCCTCACGCCCTTTTTTTCTTCAGTGATTATATTCTCGTCCAATTGCCTTCTCTATTCATGTGATGCTTCCGCTATCTTTTCTTTCGTTTCGTATCTGGTGATTCATTGTGAAAGTCGTCATGTGCTTCAAGTTCAGTATTCCTTGTTCTCGTAGTTATTCTTCTCCGGTGGATTCAATACAAGCTCTCAGTGTTCATCATATCCTTTCTCATTCGTTCAATGGTTTTCATGTTGGAAATTCTCATCAAGCCTCTCTTGGTTTTCATATCTCTCTATTCTATCCGAAGTGCTGAAGATATCTTAGAAGACTTTCATTTCCATTCATATCTTCTTAAATTATTTTGTGGTTCTCACCTCATCAAGTTCTTAATTTTTTCTAGTGCAATATCTCTTTCTAAGCAATTGTTTCAACAGTGTTTTCTTTGAGTGGGCCCATAACCTACAGGTTTTCACCAGGATCTTACCTGGCTCTTCTAGTCTTTCCGGAGACGTTCTCAAGTTCTCTTCTAATATGACGTAAGAATAAATTTCCTCAGTCATATGCCTTCTCCAAGATTGCTTCTAAATCATTTTCATCATCGGCTCAATCTTTCTTTCTTCATTATTTTGGAGTGTCTCCGTATTCATGGTGTTGATTCTCGTCATCATTCTCACCATTGAAGACCGAAAGTGTAACAACCCAAGTGCTACCCTTGCCATTTATGGTCTTGCAACCTATGTGAACCCTTGTTGCCTTGTGTTCAATGATAAGATTTGCTCATTGCCATTCCATCTCATGCATCATGCATCATGCCATCTCATCTTCATGTCATGCATGAGATATTTTGTGGTGTGATTCCATGTGACCATTATTGTGAGGCTGTTAGTAGATCTTGTGTGATGTGTGGATGTGTGCAAGTGTGGTTACCTCCCTCTATGTCCCTGATTTTCAAAACTACCTAAACCTTTTTATTCCTTTTGTTTTTCTACAACAGAATTAACTTGTTAGTAAAATCTGTTAAAAATGTTCATGGTGTAGGCATTATTATTTTGAGTTTATCTGTGTTGCTCTCTTTGGAGTTTGAGCTTTGGGCTCATAGGTTTTTCAATGAATAGGGGCTGGTTGTTTTAAAAATTATTTAATTTACTTGCTCTGAAAATCATCTTTGTAATTTTATTAAATAGGGCATATTTCATTTTGTGTCAAAGTATTTTTGCTTTGTCAAAAATCCTTTTCTTTTACTCTGGTTTTTTCTCTTGTTTACTTTTATTTAAAATAAGAGAAAACCCTAGTGTTCCCGCGAGAGAGAGCACTAGTGGGCTTCCTCCTCCCCGCAGTGGGCCAGTAGCAGCTTAGCGCAGCCCAGCCGGCCCCCTTGCGCTCGCATGTTCGTCATCCTGTATGGCAGGACATCAGCAGGAGCCACGTCGACCTCATCGTCGATTTGATGGTTGACAGCGTCCTGAGCCGCCTATTAAGCATGTCCGACGTGACCTAGCTTGTCCCCTCTTCCCTCTACCTCCTCCTCTTTCCTTGCTACCGTCGTAGGTAAGCCCTAGTGCCATGCCATCGCCACGCCCGCCGTGCTCTGATCAATCTGCTGCTTGTGCCCGGAGGTACCCTCTACGCCGCTCCCCGCCATGATGGTGACGCGGGAAGGACACCCTTCCTCGGCCTCTTCTTCCTCATCGACCGAGGCAGCGCCAGGTCCTCCGAATCACTATGCCCCCGAGCTCTTCCTCCTCTACTTCGCGTCTAGGGGCATCGCCGCGTGCCGTCGTTGTTCGCGTCGTCTCCGTCGCATGCCCGACCTCACCTTCATGTATAGTGTGCACTAGGTGAGAATCCCCTATCGTCTGCCCTTCCCTGCCAATGTCAGTGTCGTATAGTCGTCGCCTCGCCCGTGTCTCCGGCGTGTTCCTGCAGCTCTGGCCAAAGCTAGGCTTTTATGTGCGTGTGTGTGTCTGGTTAGGCTAGAGTCATGCCGCCTTCGCCCCGTTGCGCATGCGTCGTGCGCGTGCCCTCAGTCCCTGCAGCCTAGTAGTTGGTCTCCCTCACTGGAGATCCCCTGACCTCGCCCTGCCCGCCATCACTAGCGCTGCCGCGTTGGTTAGTTTTAGTTTCGTCAGGTTGTTGTATCAGGCTAGCTCTAGTGGTGTGCATCCACTCTCTGTTTCAGATCCCCCTCCTAGCCCGGCTGGTTGCCGCGCGCGCTTCCCACTAGGGAGACCTGGGTTCGAAACCTAGCAGGCACAAAGCCCCTTTTTATTTTCCTTTTGTCTGATTGGCTAGTATTGGTGTTGTGTGTATTGGATCCCTTGTGGCCATAGACGGATCTGGTGTGGCGTCCACGTAGTGTGTGTGCCTGCGTGTGTGTATGTGTGTGTGGATCTGCTGTGGTAGGAGTATCTAGAGCTGCGTATGTGTGTGTGTATTGGTATGTATGTGTGTGTGTGGTGTTGTGTGTATGACAAGTCGGCCTGGCCCCACTTGTCATCCACTAGGGGGCCCTGGTGACTATGCCAGGTGGGCCCCCTCCTTCATGTTGTTTTTCTTTTATGTGTTTTAATGTTTCATGTGATATAAATGGGTTTTTTTATTTCTGGTAATAATTTCAAATCTAGTATGAGCATATATGAACATGAGCATTTTTAGTAAGTTTCAACTCATAGGAATTATTGGTATTTTTCTAGCTAGTGTTTTTCCATGTTGCTCCATACAAACATATGAGTGTGATACATGAATTTGGGGTAGAATCACCCAAGAAATTCATTGATGTAACTTGTTTGGTCATTTGAGCAAGTTTGACAAAATGTCATTTTGTCTCAAAGTGCCATTTTGTCATTTTAGTCATGATTAATCCATGCCTGATATAAAAATTGTGTCAACATGAAGTGATAGCCTTTGATGAGTAGAATGCCATGGTATTTACCTTTGTCATGATACTCTTGCATCTAAGTGGAAACCATGCTCCAAAGTGACTATTAAAATGTTGTTGTTTTCAACGGGCTAAATATTTCTAAATCTGAGGATCTGTTAATATTTTTATGCCATGAAGATTGGGTGCTACCCAGTGATATGTTGTGAATTAGCTCAAGCTCAGTGCTAGTGTTTTGAATTATATGTTGCCCTCTACCATCCTGTTAATTTCATGCCATGAGGTGGTTTTTATCACCATTAGTTTCTTCTGTCAACTTACTATCAGCTTAACTCAGATTCCAGAAAACTGTGATTTGCTCTAAGTCCCTAGAATCTGTTTCATCATGCCAACTTGTGAGCTTCATGCTTATTGATATGTGCCTCCTTTCCAGTTTGTGTAGTTGGATGATTTGATAAGAATGCCAAGTAGTTTCTGTAAACGCCTTGTTTGTGGTTGCAAACTTCCTGTAGCTCTAGATATTTGCTGTGAAAGTTGTCATGTTGCTGTTTTATGGAAGATTGTTTGTTTTAGTGTTTTGTGGCTTGTGGGAGCTATGCTCCATATAATTTCTTTCTATTTGATTTTATTGTGGCTGGTTTTGCATTGTATAACCAGTGGCTACCTTGGAATACCAAGGAATAGCCCATGGCCTTCATTGTGTTGTGTTTTGCCTTCATAACTTGCCGTGAGCGTAGCGTGAGAACCGTAACTCCGTTTCCTATGTTCTACATATGCATTTGTATCGATTTTGCAGGAAGCATCCATATTTTCCTTGATCATGCATGTTTAAACAACTTAACATGACGTTTTGTCCAGAATCATAAATAACTTAACTTTTGCATATGAAACATGACTAGCTTATGATTGCCTTGTTAAATACTTCAAATGAATCATGCATCATCTTGCTTGTGCATTGCACCTTGGTTGGTTGTTTATTTTTGCTGTTTCTCTTGGGTAGATGTGAGTGTTGAACCTGAGTACGAGGATCCAGGAGAGTAGCACTACGAGGACCCCGCTCTTTGTCCCTTTGAAAAACCAGCAGGCAAGATGATCGTACCCGAATCGCGACAATATTTTTGCTTTGCTAGATGTCTCGTTCTTATCGGTACATATGCATTACCTACCACTTGAATGTCAAGCCTCCTACATTGCCATGATAGCCTCTAACCCTCCACATCCTAGCAAACGTTGTTTGGCTAAGTTACCGCTCCTCAGTCCCTCTTATAGCGTTCTTAGTTGTAGGTGCAGGTTCTTTCCATGTGATAACAGGGATATCTGGAGATATGACAATATTAACTGCGATTTAATTTAATGCACACATATATCTTGGTATGGTGTTAGGCTTGGGATTTTTTTCGGTGTTTTGTTGCACTTTTACCGCCATAGTCTCTTGTTACCGGTGTTATGTTTCCATATTTTGTTCTCCTAACATGCTTGGGGTTGTTATGGGGACCCCCTTGATTATTCCGGTGAGATTAAAACTTGTCTGGCAAGACCCACTATTGGTACTATTTTCTTAAACAACTTAATAAACTTGCATAGGGCTTTGCAACCCCGTGGATAATTAATCAACAACCCGGGCCAGTGTTCCTCATGAGTGTTGGTCCAAACTAGAGCACTGTGTGGGGCCAACCTGGGGCAACTCGGGAGATTTCTATCAGGCCACCATACGCGTAGCTTATCTGTCATGTCCCGAGAACAAGATACCCGGCTCTTATCGGGTTCTTCGACACGGCAGGTGGTCTTGCTGGACTTATTTTACCTTTCTCGAGTGGCTTGCATGAGGGACTCTGATTTTCTTTGGGCTATCACAAGGTGTCCGAATTCCTTTGGAGTTGCATAGGATGATCACGAGATCCATGGTCGAGGTTATTCCCGCGGAGTGTGGTTAATTTATGATGGACTAGTTGGATCACACCTACAGGGTTAAAACTTTCGGAAAGCCGTGCCCGCGGTTATGTGGCAACTTTGATATTTGTTTAACACCCGGTTATAGTTAACTTAAAGTAACCTCTAATAAAATTCACCAACTGTGTGAGGAACCATGATTGTCTCTGCTCTTGAACATGAACCGAGAGAGAACACGGTGGGGTTATCTTTGACGTAAGTAGGTGTTCAGGATGTCTTAGAGGTCATTCTAGTTCTCGATCGTTTATCGTAGACAACATATTTACATTCATGTTCTCGTAAGATTAGCCACAATAAATGCTTAGTGATGTTGCAAACTAAACACTTACCCCCATCCAACCTATAAGCTTCAATAGTCTCCGTACCCGGGCGCGAGATTGCTGAGTCCCCGTGGCTCATAGATTACTACAACAAATACAGGTGCCGGTGCACATGAGATTGTGCCAGATTATGTGATGCAGCTCCAGTGGGAGTATGACGAGGAGCGTGGCGGCATGTATGCCACATATATAGATGAGTAGAGTGGCGGGATGCATCACTGTCATTGCATCATTTTATCGTTTGTTTTCGTCTGTAGCCAGACCCTGTCTTTGGATTAATGTTTGAATAATTTGTGTGGAATTGTAATTTAGCATGTGATGAGTGTAAGCCAACTCATATACTCGTCTCTTCATAAATGTTTGTAATGATATTGTACCTGCAAATGGCAAGATGCGCCTCTATCCCTATCGAGGCCCCCGTGCCTAAAGATGGATAGGCGTGCATCTTGGGCGTGACAAGTTGGTATTCGGAGCCATACGACCATAGGAGCCCTTTGCTTGATCGAACTTGTCTGAGCCGAGTCTAGTAAAAACTATTTTGAGTCTAGTTATGTCACACCCTGTGATTTGCCTCATGACTAAGATATCATGACTAAAAAATTAGGGTCAATTAAAACTTTTGTGTGCTTGTTATGCGTGACTTGTTTGCTGATTGTCTGATTGCTTGCTAGTGCTCTATATTCATAAAATCTCTCCTACTCTCAAAACTCTTTTCCTTGATCCCCACTATTGTCCAATGATCATGCCATGTGAATAGGACTTAATTATAATTTTTACAAAAATATTATTTTGGCCAAAAATGTTTTTTTCAAAATAGGTTTTTCAAACCCCCCTTATTTGAGATTTGCACTGCAAGTCCCCAAATTGGGTGGATCCTTTTTCCCCAAATGCTTTATTTGGAAACTAATATATATAACTCCCCAAAACCACAAAATATTATTTTAAAATATTATTTCCATATTTTATTTAAAGGCTTTATCTTCAGGCCAGGAATGGTCTTTTATAGGAAAAAAATATTTAAATGCTTTAAAAATATTTGAGAAAATTTAGAAAAACTTGGTGGACATATATTGTCCATATATAAGACATTAAACACATGGTCATGTTCAAAATATTGGACAAAACCTCTCAAAAACCATTTCTGCCTATTTCAAGGATTTGAAATATTTCTATAAGAAATATTCTCAAATAAATCCAGGAAAATTCTAGCATGTCACATATGATATATGTGCTCATCTTGCCAAGTTTCATCTCAATCCCAATTGTTTTGATTCACCAAAATATCCTGAAGCCGTTCCTGTCCAGAGCCAATTATGAACAACTTTACATTGTGAAGTATCTCCTATTGATCCCAAACTTTGTTGACATTCTCTATTACCCAAATGATGATGCTACATCAAATGGTTCATCAAGGGGAATAGAATTTCATGATCATATATATAGAAATCAATTTCTGTCCATTTCTAGGGTTTACCAAGTTTAAATTATCCACTTTCTACAAATCATCTCAAAACTTTTGATCAGTACCAAATGGACTTACCATTTACCCGTGGTAAATCTTAAGGTCATAGGATTTCCCTGACTAGCACAATCACAACACAAACACCTTTAGCCATAAACTTGTGGACAAGCAAAGTGGGCCCAAAAAGATTCCCCTTGCCCCCAACTTTTTACCACAACATATTATACCCCTTTTCTACCTCCAGTAACTTTGCCATGGCCTCTGGTAAATTATTTGTGGGGTAACTCCCTCAATATCTCTCTCTTTTACCATGGCGAGACCTCTTCTTTCCCCTCTCCCATTATTCTGTTCCTAATAATGTCCCCAAACCTTACCTAAGCATCCTAGGCATCAAACCCAACCCAAATTATGCATGCTCATGTGGAGTATATGAGCAAACCATCTGCGCTAAGTTTAGGGTAGTAATTGTAGCCTTGAACTACAAGTACCTTGCCACCTCATCTCCATGATATGAAAATTGGTGGGTGCATAGTCCTTGCTATCCCTTGACCAGTAGACAAGGTTTTACCATAAGAGTACAACAGTAACAAAACCTTGGGTGAGCCCCAAGTTTGCTGCTACAAACTTCCCAGTTGTGGAAAACCCCTCTAGCCAGCTCCATTTAGCATGATATTTTACCACCACTCTACTTCATGCATGCCTCACCACCCAGAAAACTTTGCCCGACCAAAATATGCCATGGAAAAGAGTTGGCGTGGTGACCATGCAACCGGCATGCAAAATCAGCGCTCTGCCGCTTGTCCTTGTCCTGTAGCTTGCAGCAAGCTTCGGCAGGGCATCTTCCCTCGCCATTGACCTCCCGTCTGCCTCCCCCACCCCTCCCTAACACTCGCAAGGATCCAAGGAGGCTTTCTCATGCGCGCTCGCCATGCTCGAGGGCATCCGAGGCGCTCCCGAGCTCCCCCCTCATCGCCCCCTTATTTCTACCCCTCCTCGGGCCCCCTCTCGCGCCCCGGGATGCTCCCCTCTTTCTCATGAACCCCCGGACCAAGGCATTAGAGCTCCCGAGCACCGGAAGCCCTCTCATGGCCATGAGGTTGCCGCCTCGGCCTCGGGAGAAATCCAGGCAGCTTTGGCTCCCTCCTCCCTCCTAAGCTTCGCCAGCTCCCCTGAGTTGCCGCCCTTCTCCACCCCCTGCTCCCTCTTCCTCACTTCCGTGACTGTGGCATGGGCCCATCATCGCTATCGGTGCCCCTCCGCCATGGTCAAAGCAGCGCTCGGGAACGGCCTCCCTGGTGCTGTTGGACCTCCTAGGCGGGTGCAGTAGGGCGTCCCGAGCACCCTGGTGGCCGGAGCCCCAACGGAGGTGGCCGGAGCCACCGGGACGATGTCGACGGGCGCTCGGTCTCGCCTCCCCCACTCTCCCCTGATTCCGGCAGGAGGAGGGGGACGACCCTACCAAGCGGGCCCCGGCTAGGAGCGACCCACCGGCTGGGCCATGGCTTAAGTGCAAGCGGGGACGCTGGGGCAATGCCTTCGCCAGGGGAAGGCGTATTCCCCAGGGTGCGCCTTTGGCGTGGCACCCTGCTGGCCAGGCGGGGCCACTAGGCCGGACGAGGCGCTATCCTGTGCCCATGAGCGCAGTTTAGCTGATTTCTCGCGACATAAATTCTTTTGCCCTTTTTGTTTTTCCAGAGAGACAATATAAATCCTATAATATTCTTAGTAGCTGCAAATTTAGTTATTCAAATTTCTATAGATTCCTAAAATCTTGAACTATCCAAATATGTGCATTGCACATTTGTCCTACAAACTTTTGTGTAGGATTGAAATTAAAATTGGAATTTGAACTTTGAATGACCCACTTGTAAAAATAACTATAGCATTCATTATACCTCCAATTGGAGTGGTTCAAAATCCTAGGTGTAAAATTCATGCACTAAGTGGTGAGCATTTTCCTTGCACTTATTATGCCATGTCAAATATTGAGCCATTTATTTAGGTATAACCCACTTTGAAAATCCCTAGGATATTCTTACCAACTCCAAAACTAGGAAAACCAATTCCTAAATGTTTCTAAAATCATGCCGTATTAAATGGGTGCCTTCCCCCATGTTTGTAAACATCCTTTCTATAGACATCTTATCGGAACATCAAATTTCTCCATTCCTCGATTCCAAAATCATCATTCATCCAATTCTAGTTCAACCATTTTATAAAAAAATTCTCATGACCAGAGAGGTCTCAGAAAAATATATTTCCTATTTATAGAGCACTTTTGTTTTCTTCTTGTTGTGTTGCTTATTGCCGTTGTTTTCGGGGATAGTTGACGAGGTAGAGGAAATGCTCAGAGTGGACGAGAAGTGGGTGAAGATCTCAAAGACATTGCTAAGCCAGGCAAGCAACCCTTTGTCCATGTTAAGAAAGTTTTTATGCATGTCATATAACACTTGTTGTTTCGATGATTGATCATGATATGGTGTCCCCGCCCCTTCGGTGGGATGCCTCTGATACTTTTCTGTTGACACTTGCATCGTGCATGACCCTACCACCTTATAAGGGTTATGCGGGTGGGGTGTAGATAGGATGCTAGTAGATGCTACGCAAGTGGGATGGGATTTATGCATGGTGATGGATAAGAGGAATGATTTCAAAGACTTTTCTAAAACACCGTTGGGTGCCACTAATGCCCGAGGGAGAGATTGATGAGATGGCTGACAACTTGAGAAAGAAGTGGTGTACCAGAACAAGATAAGGGTGTGTTTTCGAAAATGGAGAGTTTTAAGGTCTGCTGGCCATCCCAACCTTACGTGCACAACCACTCTAGCCCTATATGGGAAGGGGATTTGTTGATTACCTTGATGGGTACTAGCAAGGAGTCTGTGTTACTAGTGGCGGGAGTGGAGTGGTCACTCTCGATACAGGGTCGTATCGGTATGTACGATCATGCGCTGTCTCCACAGGCACCGGGCACACCGTTGGTCCCCTCATAGATGATACGGTTTAGAGCGAGGCTCGTGTGAAGTACATCATGAGGGATGGGTACCAATCGAGTGGACTCTTTTTTTAGTATCGCTAGGGGAAAGGTCGAATCTCCGGTGTTTATGTAGCGACCCGACCTGAAAGGTCGAATCTCCGGTGTTTCTATACCATCCCAAGATCATGCTGGTACACACACAGTACATCAATGTATATATCAAAGGGAAATCCCACAGCATAAATTAATCGAAATCTCATATCGAGTCCTTTATTACAATAATGATTACAATAAAGTGGCTGAAGGCCAACTCATGAGATAAACTAAACCATAAACTTGTGGAAGCTCCAAAGGTAGATGAGTCCATCTGACTCCAAGGGCATCTCGCCAGCGTAGAGCGTATCCTCACTCCTGGTCGGAAAAGTACTCTCCAACATGATATGTTGCGGCCATATAGGTCAGCATATTGAATATGCCGGCAAAGTCACAAGAGAGGGGGTAAAGTAATTATCTCGTCTATATACAAATATGGCAGGTGGGGTAGTAAGTTTTTGCATAAAGCCAAAATTTTCCTATAACAAGAGAGGGCAAGGGCATAAGTACTACAATGTTGGTTGATTAATGAGATGGTTCCAGCAACCAATTCTCATACCCAAGTTGACATTAATAACCCACATCAATATGATTAATTGTGTTGAGAGTTCCAGATAGTTTCAGTTCCTTTGGCTCAGACTGTCCATGACCGTGGACACGGCTAATCGATTAGGTTTTGGGTACTCTGCAGAGTTTTGCGCACGTTCCCCACAAGATTTGAGCGCCTCCGTTGGATCTCTCGCACTTCAGGGTGTTTGAGAAACAGATGACCAAAACATGGTCTTCCAAAGGGTTTCCCTGCAACTCTGTCGGTGCCCATCCATTCCTACCGTTCTTCTACATCTCGTAGCACCGCCTGTCCAGGGTCACCACGATATCCAACCAAGCCAGAGACCATAATTACTTGTGTCTATGCAGGTAAGCCTTGGGTCTTGAAGCATCCATCCATCTCTTTGTGCCTGGGTGGACCTTTCCGCATGAATACTGGCACATCTCTAGCATCATCTAGGCTAACCACTGGTTTCTCCAGGGCGCCGTTCAACCATCATCCACCCAGAGGTAAGTTGAAAACTTGGAGTCTTGAAGACTTGATCATCATGTAGGTCTTGAAATTATTAACTCACAACTCTCATGAATCACACAACCAACCCCGTCTACTAATAGCATAGCAAAATGTAAAGCAACGTTTCCTGGGGCCAATGTGTCGAAGGGTTGAGGGTACCTATCACATGATACTACAACTAGTAACCAAGTTTCCAATTTAGTTACTTTGCATGCAATTGGGGTGATGGAAGAACTAATGCAATAAAACATAGGTATACATGATCAAAGTGACTTGCCTTGCTGACGATCCTCGTAATCAAGTGACTCTAGATAACAGGCTTCGCACTCCGGATGATCTAACGAATCAAACAAGAGCACACCATAAGCATAAATACAAAACAATTCACACAATTCAGCAAGGTTAAACAAATGATACTAAAACCATTCAATAGTATCAATCAAGAGAAAGAAATAAAAATAAACTACTACTACTACTTTAAGACAAACAGCCAAGCAATAGCTAGTAGGAAAGAAATAGTAAAGAAAATCAATTTTAGGAAACAGAAATAAATTCACTAAAACTTTTGTGTAAAGAAACACTACTAAAATGAAAATAACTAGCGTGTTCCTATAACTTTGGAATAGGAAACCAGAACAATAATATTATTAACACTAATATTATTATCATCATATTACTTAACAGAATAGAATTACTAAAATTATTTATTAGAAATCTAACTTAACCATCTAACTAGTTTGTGAAAGTAAAACTAAATTGTTTTATAAAACTATACCTAATGAAAAAAAACATAAAGATTCCTATAACAACATGGTATAAAACTAAACAATCATATTAGCAAGTAATGTTACATAAATATTTGAAACAATAGAAACTCATGAAAACTATTAACAAAAGTTAAACTAATTTAGGTTCAAATTAAATTAAAATTAGGTAATCTAAACTACATTAAGAACTAAACAGATTATATTTTTGTTAAAAACAGTAAATAAATTCATTCAAAAAATACTCAAATCGTGTAGAATGATAGGTTTAACTAATACCAAATAGTGGCAAAAAGATTCACTCAAAAATATATTTTTAAACTATAGTTATGCAGATTTTAGTAATTTGAACAAATTTGATTAGATTCAAAATTTAAAGATTAAATTTGAAATCTAAGCATACAGACATAAACTACATCCAATTTGTGAACTAGTGCAAGAAGAATCAACTAAAACCACTAAATAGTTTAAAAGATATAACAAAAACAAAAACAGAAAATATTCTGTTATCTAAAACAGAATCAGAAAAAAGGAAAATAAAACTCATCGGACAGGGGCTACGTGGCGGGTCATGGTTGGACGAGAGGGTGTGCATGCGGGCGTTTGTGGGCGGGTGACCGAAGCTTTGCGTGTACCGGTTCCATTTTAAAAAATGATGTAAACTGACGTGTTGATCTACGATCAAACGGACAGGAAGGGTTTCAGTGGCTTACAGAGAGAGGGGTCGCCGGCGAGGGGGTTCTTCGGCAAGGCCGAGGCGACGAGGTCGTCGGGGGCGGCGCTTCGGTGGTTGGGGATGGCATCCGTGGGCTTCAAACGACGGTGGAGGGGCCCGGGCGCACTTTGGTGGTTTCGGAGAGGAGTGGGGACGACATAGGCGACGAGCACGAGCTCCGGGAGCTTCGATGGGGATCCAAACTCCGGCGAGGGTGTGGTGCAGCGCTCGGGCAAGGTGGAGTGGGGGCTCAGGGGTGGAATGAGGAGCAGAGGGTCGGGCTACTTATAGGGACGAAGCGGTGGTCGGGGAAGGAAAGAGGAGGGAGATCCGGAGAGGAGGATTCGCCGGCGAGGTTCTCTCGACGCGAGGAGGAAGGAGACCGTGGTGTCTTCGGGATCGGACAGTGGGGCAGGGGCATCAGAGAGAGAAAGGGCAGCATCAGCGCGTCGGTCGGTCGGCTCAGAGCGGTTTCGGGAATTAACTGCTATGGGCCGGCCCGTTTCAAATTAAAACGTTTCCTTTTTAATATCCAGAGCAGTAAAACTCCTTTAAAAGCATTCAAAACTTTTCCAAATATAGGAAATATATATATCAAAATGATCAGGAGAATTAGTGCTATTCAATGAACATTTTTCCTCTGTCATATTGAATACTTTAAAAAAATATTTTTCCAGAAAATGCTTATTTGGTTTTAAATCCTTTTGCAATACATTTTCAAATAGCCCCCTGGTTTTATTGTTGAAATATTTCACCAAGATGCCCCTGGTGTGGAGTGTCATGTTACTCCCCTCTTTTCTTTGAACTTTTCTAGAGGTTTTCAAATAGGTGAAACAAGAAAAGGGAAAAAATGAAAGTGGCATTTCAGAAATTCAAAAGATGCACTTCAACCATTCTATTCATTCAAACAATATGATGATGATGCATAGCTATATATCGTAACATTCTAAAATGAAATTTGGGGATGTTACAAACCTACCCACCTTAAGATGAATCTCGCCCTCGAGATTCGGGTTGGCTAGAAAATAGGTGCGGGTGGTCTCTACGAAGGTCTTTTTCACGTTCCCAGGTGGCTTCTTCCTCGGTGTGGTGACTCCACAGAACCTTACAGAACTTGATGATCTTACTATGGGTAACTCTGTTGGCAGTCTCAAGGATTCTGACGGGCTTCTCCTCGTAGGTCAGGTCACTGTCAAGTTGTATGGCCTCTAGGGGCACTGTGTCTCTCAAAGGAATATCAGCCATCTCAGCATGGCATTTCTTCAACTGGGAAACATGGAAAACATCATGAACTCTAGACAGTCCTTCCGACAATTCCAGCTTTTATGCAACTTCACCTCTACGTTCCAGAATTTTGTAGGGGCCTATGAATCTGGGTGCTAACTTTCCTTTAACACCAAACCTCTTTATTCCTCGAAGTGGGGACACACGGAGATATGCTCGATCCCCTACTTCATATGTCACCTCCTTGCGTTTGTTATCAGCGTAGCTCTTCTGTCGGAATTGAGCTATCTTAAGTTGGTCTTGAATCAGATTGACCTTATCTTCAGAATCTCTGATAAGATCGGGACCAAAAAGTTGTCGGTCTCCAATACCATCCCACGTCAATGGTGTTTTACACCTCCTTCCGTATAAAGCTTCGAAAGGGGCCATCCTCAGAATGGTCTGATAACTGTTGTTGTACGAGAACTCTGCGTAAGGTAAGTTGTCATCCCAACTGGACCCATAGTCTAGCGCGCAGGCTCTCAACATGTCCTCTAGAATCTCGTTGACTCTCTCAGTCTGTCCATCGGTCTGCGGATGAAAAGCTGTACTGAACTCTAGTCTTGTACCCAAAAAGTTTCATGTAGCTGATGCCAAAACTTTGAGGTAAATTGTGTTCCTCTATCTGACACGATACTCCTCGGAATTCCATGCAGACATCCGATCCTGGTCATATATATCTTGGCTAACTTAGCACTGGTATAAGTGGTTTTCACTCGAATTAAATGAGCCACCTTGGTCAAACGATCGACCACTACCAAAATGGAATCATATCCTGAACGGGTCCTAGGTAGTCGTGTGATGAATTCCATACCGAGCTTATCCCATTTCCACTCGGGTATCGGCAAAGGTTGGAGTAACCCTGCTGGTTTCTGATGTTCCTCCTTTACTCGCTGACAAACATCACATACCACAACATGTTCGGCAATATCTTTCTTCATACCTGTCCACCAGTAACTTTCCTTCAAATCCAGGTACATCTTGGTGTTGCCTGGGTGTATCGAGCATGGTGAATCATGGGCTTCTTGAAGTATCAACTTCTTGAGCTCTGGGTTGGGCTTGGCAATCTTTGAGAAATTCTCAATGAATCTCCAGTAGAATCCGGCAAGTCCGAGAAAACTGCAGATCTCCTTAACTGAGGTGGGTGACTTCCACTCAATGACTACTTCAACCTTAGCTGGGTCTACTGCTATTCCTTCTCCGGAAATAACATGTCCAAGGAATCCGACTTCCGTCAGCCAGAATTCACATTTACTGAACTTGGCATACAACTGATGCTCTCTAAGCTTCTCCAGAACTAAATGCAAGTGTTCCTTGTGTTCTTCCTCGCTCTTGGAGAATATCAAAATGTCATCGATGAACACCACGACAAACTTGTCCAAATATTCCATAAACACTTTGTTCATCAAATTCATGACGTAGGCAGGAGCATTAGTCAAACCAAAGGACATGACTGTATACTCGTATAAGCCATACCTGGTGGTGAAAGCTGTTTTGGGTATATCCTGTTCACGAATCTTCAGTTGGTGATACCTTGATCAAAGATCGATCTTGGAGAATACTTTGGCGCCTACTAGCTGATCAAACAGGTCATTAATCATCGGCAGAGGGTACTTATTCTTGATAGTCACCTCGTTGAATGCTCGATAATCCACCACCATCCTCAAGGTTTTGTCTTTCTTCTCCACCAAAAGAACTGGGGCTCCCCAGGGTGATGAACTTGGGCGAATATATCCCTTGTCCAATAGCTCCTTAATCTGCTTCTTGATTTCCAATAAATCATTTGCGGGCATCCGATAGGGTCTCTTGGATATTGGGGCTGTCCCTGGTAGTAGATCTATCAAAAACTCGATCTCCCTATCTGGTGGCATGCCTGGTAATTCCTTCGGAAATACATCTCGAAAGTCTCGTACAACCGGTACTTCCTCCTGAACAACTCCTGTGAGGAATTTAATCGAGCACTCATCTGTGTGCGTCGGGATACATACTTAATCCTCTTGTTCTCCAGAGTGGTGAGTGAAATAGACTTGCTAGGGCAATCAAGGTTTCCTTCATACTTGGTCATCCAATCCATACCTAGGATTACATCCAATCCCTGGGATTCTAAGACAATGAGGTGGGTAGGAAAAACATGGTTTCCTATGTGAAGTTTCACAGCGTGGCATCCTATCCCTGCCATCATCATTCCTCCTGGGGAATTGACCTTAATGGGCTGACTAGGGGTTCTGGTGGGTAAACCATACTTTTCCACAACTATCCTTGATATGAATGAATGAGTTGCACCAGAATCAAAAAGTACCATAACTGGATGTGAATGCAATAAAAACTTACCAACCACAGTCTCAGGTTGGTCATAGACTTCTTCCACATTGAGGTGGTTCACCTGAGCACGAGGAAACGGATTTGGCTTCTTAGCTGCGGAGTTGCCATTTCCATTCCCTTGCTTGTTCTGAGGGCATTCAGTGGCATAGTGCCCTGTCTTCTTACATTTGAAACATGTGATATGGTTCAGATCCTTCTGAGCTGGAGCAGGACGGTGTTGGTTGCCATTCCCACTTCCATTCTTGAAGCTGCCATTGTTGGGACGATTATTCCCATTTCCTCCATGGTGGTGGCCTCCATGGTTGTGCACTAGATGAGTATGTCCTCCATACTTACCGGTCCCTGATCCGGTATTTCCTGAGTATGGGGTGTAGCGGGGCTTCTGATGAGCTCTAGAGGTAGACTTCCCATGTGCATACTTCCTCTTGCGGTTCTCAATTTGCTGATGCTTCCCCTCCAAGATGAGGGCCTTGTCTACCAGCTACTGGTAGTTTCTGAAGGTAGCCACCATCAGCTACACGCTCAACTCATCATTGAGTCCTTCCAAGAACTTTTCGTGCTTGGCTGCATCATCGGCCACATCTCCTGGTGCATAGCGAGCCAACGTGCTGAAGTCGTCCACGTACTGGGCCATGGAATGGTTCCCCAGGCTTAAGTTGCGAAACTCATGCTTCTTCAGGCTCATGGCTCCAGCTGAGACATGTGTTGCACGGAAAGCTTGCTTGAACTGCTCCCAAGTCACACCAGTAATGGGGTATGTGGTGGTTTAGTTCTCCCACCATGAAGCTGCTGGTCCCTCCAGTTGATGGGCGGCAAAACACACTTTCTCAGCCTCAGTGCATCCTGCGGTGGTGAGTTCCCTCTCCATCTTGCAGAGCCAATCATCTGCCACAATGGGTTCTATGCTACTGGAGAAGGTTGGGGGATTCAGTCTCAGAAAACGGGTGAGGTTGTCGCCTTGTGGTGGAGGGTGGTTGTTGTGGTTGTTGGTCTGATTCTGAATCAATAGCTGCATCAGGGCGTTCTGCTGCTGAAGAAGTTGGGTGAGCTCTGGCGGGAAAGTGAAGTCGGGCTCACGACGCGGAGGCATCTTGCTGTTTTCAGAGGGGTGAGAATTAGAATAGAACAATGACCTAAAAGGGAAATTCACTACCCATATGCAATGCAACAACATATCACACAAAACACTCATTCATTTATTCAACTCAAGGTCAAACATCGAGATACAAATCTCCATTCAAACTAAACATCGACCTACGCTTTAACAACGAAAATGAAGATACATGGGGGCATCACTAAAGTTGTCCTCAAAAGTACATGGTGAAGTGGTCTCCTCCGGTGGTGCTCTCCTCATAGTCATCATTGTTGCCGATCAAAGGAGCCATGTCTCCTTCTGGATGAAGATTTTCACCCATGTCCATCTGTTCCTCCAAAGTTGCGATGCGAGTGTTCAGCTTGTCGATCCTCTCTAAGAAATCCTTCACCTCATACTCATGCTCGTACTCGGCTTCCCGTAAGTTAGCTTCGAGGTCAATCTCATGGTTCATTAGCCTCTTGATCGTCTTTGTGTCGGCACGTACCCGAAGCTCCAAGGTCTTGACGTGCGTCTCCAAGGTCTGGATATAGGAGATGGTGGTGTCGTCAGTGGGAGTGGTTATGATATTTCCATTGGCATCCCTGCGACAAACCACGCTGAGTCCTGATGAAATGGTTCCACCTCTGTATTCCTCCTGAATACGTCCAAGGGCACGATGAATGGCCATGTCTCTCCCAAGTATCTAGCTGGGTGCCACAAACTTGAAATTGATGGGTTCCTTTCGATTCCCAAAGGTCTTCCCGGGGATGTGCACCTCGATCCTGTAGCGTCCGTCTTGTGGAAAAGACATGATAGGAGTCCCGGTGATGCTCGACAAAGCAATCCTCACGTCCCTGACGATCCTCATCAGCTCCTTGCCAAATGGCATCGTTGCGTTAGGCTGGCAAAACTCCATGATCAAAACTGGGATGAAGGTGGCCATCTATAAATTTTGAAATAATCGGAGGGAAGTCAGAAATGAGTAGATGAGAGTATAAGAATTTTAAAGACAAAAGGGAAATAAATCCTAAGGATTTTCCAATCCTAGAGGTTACGTCCTATGGTCAGTGTGTGCTCTGATACCATTTCTATAGTGACCCAACCTGAAAGGTCGAATCTCTGGTGTTTCTGTAGCATCCCAAGATCATGCTGGTACACACACGGTACATCAATGTATATATCAAAGGGAAATCACACAGCATAAATTAATCGAAATCTCATATCGAGTCCTTTATTACAATAATAATTACAATAAAGTGGCTGAAGGCCAACTCATGAGATAAACTAAACCATAAACTTGTGGAAGCTCCAAAGGTAGATGAGTCCATCTGACTCCAAGGGCATCTCGCCGAGGGTAGAGCGTATCCTCACTCCTGGTCGGAAAAGTACTTTGCAACATGATACGTTGCAGCCGTATAGGTCAGCATATTGAATATGCCGGAAAAGTCACAAGAGGTAAAGTAATCATCTAGTCTATATGCAAATATGGCAGGTGGGGTAGTAAGTTTTTGCATAAAGCCAATTTTTTCCTACAACAGGAGAGGGCAAGGGCATAATTACTACAATGTTGGTTGATTAATGAGATGGTTCCACCAACCAATTCTCATACCCAAGTTGACATTAATAACCCACATCAATATGATTAATTGTGTTGAGAGTTCCAGATAGTTTCAGTTCCTTTGGCTCAAATTGTCCATGACCGTGGACACGGCTAATCGATTAGGTTTTGGGTACTCTATAGCGTTTTCCACACGTTCCCCACAAGATTTGATTGCCTCCGTTGGATTTCTCGCACTTCAGGGTGTTTGAGAAACGGATGACCAAAACATGGTCTTCCAAAGAGTTTCCCTATGACTCTGTCGGTGCCCATCCTTTCCTACCGTTCTTCTACATCTCGTAGCACCGCCTGTCCAGGGTCACCACGATATCCCACCAAGCCAGAGCCCATAATGACTTGTGGCTGTGCAGGTAAACCTTGGGTCTTGAAGCATCCATCCATCTCTTTGTGCCTGGGTGGACCTTTCCGCATGAATACTGGCACATCTCCAACATCATCGAGGCTAACCACTGGTTTCTCCAGGGTGCCTCTCAACCATCATCGACCCAGAGGTAAGTTGAAAACTTGGAGTCTTGAAGACTTGATCATCATGTAGGTCTTGAAATTATTAACTCACAACTCTCATGAATCACACAACCAACCCCGTCTACTGATAGTATAGCAAAATGTAAAACAACGTTTCCCGGGGCCAATGTGTCAAAGGGTTGAGGGGTACCTACCACATGATACTACAACTAGTAAGCAAGTTTCCAATTTACCTACTTTGCATGCAATTGGGGTGACGGATGCAATAAAACATAGGTATACATGATCAAAGTGACTTGCCTTGCTAACGATCCTCGTAATCAAGTGACTCTAGATAACAGGGTTCGCACTCCGGATGATATAAAGAATCAAACAAGAGCACACCATAAGCATAAATACAAAACAATTCACACAATTCAGCAAGGTTAAACAAACGATACTAAAACCATTCAATAGTATCAATCAAGAGAAGGAAATCAAAATAAACTACTACTACTACTTTAAGACAAACAGCCAAGCAATAGCTAGTAGGAAAGAAATAGTAGAGATAAACAATTTTAGTAAACAAAATTAAATTCACTAAAACTTTTGTGTAAAGAAACACTACTAAAATGAAAATAACTAGAGTGTTCCTATAACTTTGGAATAGGAAACCAAAACAATAATATTATTAACACTAATATTATTATCATCATATTACTTAACAAAATAGAATTACTAAAATTATTTATTAGAAATCTAACTTAATCATCTAACTAGTTTGTGAAAGTAAAACTAAATTGTTTTATAAAACTATACCTAATGAAAAAAAAAATAAAGATTCCTATAACAACATGGTATAAAACTAAACAATCATATTAGCAAGTAATGTTACCTAAATATTTGAAACAACAGAAACTCATGAAAACTATTAACAAAAGTTAAACTAATTCGGCTTCGAATTAAATTAAAATTAGGTAATCTAAACTACATTAAGATCTGAACAAATTCTATTTTTGTTAAAAACAGTACCTAAATTTATTCAAAAAATACTCAAATCGTTAGAATGATAGGTTTAACTAATACCAAATAGTGGCAAAAAGATTCACTCAAAAATATATTTTTAAACTATAGTTATGCAGATTTTAGTATTTTCAACAAATTTGATTAGATTCAAAATTTAAAGCTTAAATTTGAAATCTAAGCATACAGACATAAACTACATCCAATTTGTGAACTGGTGCAAAAAGAATCAACTAAAAACACTAAATAGTTTCAAAGATATAACGAAAAGAAAAACAGAAACATTCTGTTTTCTAAAACAGAATCAGAAAAAAGGAAAATAAAACTCATCGGACGGGGGCTACGTGGCGGGTCGTTGTTGGCTGAGAGGGTGTGCGTGCGGGCATTTGCACGTACCGAAGCTTAGTACGTACCGGTTCGGTTTTAAAAAATGATCTAATCTGACGCGTTGATCTACGACCGAACGGACAGGGAGGGTTTCAATGGCTTACAGAGAGAGGGGTCGCCGGCGAGGGGGTTCTCCAGCGAGGCCGAGGCGACGAGGTTGTCGTGGGCGGTGCTCTGGTGGTTGGGGACGGCGTCCGAGGGCTTCGAACAACGGCGGCGGGGCTCCAGCGCACTTTGGTGGTTTCGGAGAGGAGTGGGGACGACAGAGGCGACGGGCAGGAGCTCCGGGATCTTCGGTGGGGATCCGAACTCCGGCAAGGGTGTGGTGCAGCGCTCGGGCGAGGTAGAGTGGGGGCTTGGGGGTGGAATGAGGTGTGGTGGGTCGGGGCTACTTATAGGTCCGGGGCGGTGGTCGGGGAAGGAAAGAGGAGGGAGATCCGGAGAGGAGGATTCGCCGTCGAGATTCTGTCAACGCGAGGAGGAAGGCGACCGTGGCATCTTCGGGATCGGACGGTGGGGCCGGGGCGTCAGAGAGAGAAAGGGCGGCGTCAGCGCGTCGGTCGGTCAGCTCGGAGCGGTTTCGGGAATTAACTACTGTGGGCCGGCCCGTTTCAAATTAAAACATTTCCTTTTTAATATCCAGAGGAGTAAAACTCCTTTAAAAGCATTCATAACATTTCCAAATATAGGAAATATATATATCAAAATGATCAAGAGAATTAATGCTACTCAATGAACATTTTTCCTCTGTCATATTGAATACTTTAAAAAAATGTTTTTCCAGAAAATGCTTATTTGGTTTTAAATCCTGTTGCAATATTTTTTCAAATAGCCCCCTGGTTTTATTGTTCAAATATTTCACCAAGATGCCCCTAGTGTGGAGTGTCATGTTACTCCCCTCTTTTCTTTGAACTTTTCCAGAGGTTTTCAAATAGGTGAAACAAGAAAAGGGAAAAAATGAAAGTGACATTTCAGAAATTCAAACGAAGCACTTCAACTATTCTATTCATTCAAACAATATGATGATGATGCATAGCTATATATCATAACATTCCAAAATGAAATTTTGGGATGTTACATTTTATTTGCCAGGCATGAAAGATCAGGTTATGATGAAGATTACCTCGGTGACGGGCATGCGAGTTAGGACGCTTTCCAGTCAGAATGCATGTAGGGTTAAGGCAGATGGCATGGGTTCACGCTATCATTGAAGTTTTCCGCTGCAATCAAATGAAGACTTGGCCGTGAAGGCCACATTTGAATAAACCGGTATGTAATGAGTCTAAGACTCTTGTTATTCTGTTTCTGTTTGTTCAGTGAGCATTGATCTCTGGGTTCAATGTGCATATACATTCGATGATCACGACTTATGAGTCGGGGTCCCCATAGACCTAGTATCAGAGCCATCCTGACTGTATGAAGCCCTTAGTTAGCATGGACGTTAGTCAGGACAAAACCATTTTTAGAGACCCTTCAAAATTACCTACAAAGCCTCTATCTTTTGTCGCCTCTCCTAAAATTCCAAAGGAAGCAAAGGTCTTTGCCTTAGCACTTCCACCACTTTTTCTTTTGGCTATCCTCGTCTACTTTTCAAAACTTTGCAAATGGTCGCTACTACCCTTGTGCCCCTGACCACGGGATTCCTTATAATCCTCGCGGGTAACCTGGAAGTTAGCCACCTTGTCAGACGATTTCGACATATCTTGGACCCAAGTTGGAGCCGCTAGACAAGGAGCTACCAGCAGAGGATACCTTCCCGAAGGATAAGGAAGTCAAGACTTAGATAATGGTGACACCATCGACATAGCCCCAGTATAATGCAACCCTGACCTTCGACGACTAGGGCACAAGACATGCAATGTCATGATAATGCATCGCTTATAGAGCAACCCTGCCCTTTTCGTTGTTATATCGATAACCACCGGTGGATGAGAACCTCTCTATTTGGTCCGACTCACTATAGTGAGCAGGAAAATGGTCCTCACCATCCTCCGCTCTTGGTGCCGATGATATTGTCAATGAGACCGACAGGATACAACTCTACCATGCCTTGTTAATGTCATTGCATAACAGGTTGCCTACCTAGAATGCTCGATGTCTAAAGAGACAAGAAGTCATTGTCACGATCACAAGGACACTAGAAGACCCTGTCAACAACAGCCGTGAAGAATCACCTTCGTCGTCAACTCAACAGACCCAAAGTCGTCAAGGACTCTTCAGGCGCAACCAAGATCGTTTTGATGAACAACACCCAGAGACTTAGCAACACCTAAAGAAGACCCAGAGGCTAAGTGGACTCCTCTGCAAGACACGAAGCAAGCATGATTGATAAGTCCGAGAACCCCTAGGGGTAGAATAGGTCATGTATCCACCATACGAAGTCGAGTCCGTATAATGGTTCGAATGGAACCATGATGTGTGTTGCTTGTTTTTCTTGTTTGTGCTTTGGTATAAGTCACACTTTTGCCCTAGGCAACAAGTGTGTGACTATATCACCTACCTTACCTTGATGTTTTGTGTTCGGCCTTTTCGGCACTTGCACTATACCACCCCCTTAGGCACTCCTCTTGATTCTACTTTCTCTCCCCAATCTCGTCACCTGAAGACCGGCAAGACAAGATGCACCAAGGATCCACCTTGAAAAGCAACCGACACCGAAGACTTCGACTACAACAAACTCAACCAGACGAAACCCCATAGAGTTATGCTTTCCCCTCAGGATTGGAAACCCCTCCCTTGCCTAACCTATACCTCACAAGCTCCCCAGCACAAGTCTCTGATCACGTGTTTAATACACGGATTTGCCAGAGCACTTATTGAGCTTCAATAACCCCTGCTGTGCACTAGGTTCATTATGGAGGTAGGATCATAGCGAACAAGCGTCCTTCATTCTTACTCTAGCACAAGAACCTTGATGCCATAGGAAGGATCGTTCTAAGGGTATACGATTTGTGGAGAATGATTGGATTTAAGGATAATAGATGTCCCGAGCAAGCGGTTCAGGCCCTTTGGTGGATTACGAGGCCTGATGTTGGTAGACGAACTTGGTGGGTCCAGATTGATAGAGTAGCATAATTTTCTTATACCTTGAGCAAATTGGATTTTGTAGGACCATTGGGATCACAGGCTGAAAATTCTTGGAGGATAATGGCTTGACTTTGCCAATAATAATAATATTGGATTGATGGTGATATGATAGCGACTAGAGTAACTAGTAGGAGGCTCGTACTAGGTGTAACACTTGGATTTAAGTATGTGATCCTACTAGGTGCTCGGGATCAATTAAACCACATGGTTCGGAGTAACTTGGATTTAGTCCAATGATCTTGATCAGGATACCATGTTTTTCAATGGATGATGGTACAAGCAATCCAATGATGTTAGTGATAAATTAGGGATCTATATAAACTCGACCTTGGAGTTTTGTTGGCCATGAGATTGGAAGTTCATGGATATATTGAGATAATAGTCCTTGCAATGATATTTGGATTATATGAACTCGAGGAGATTATGTTGGACACCATCGATGTTGGATTTGTAGCAATAATGAATCATGTAAAGTGGATGATATTCGAGGATCGGTTAATTGGATTCATAGGAAGGAAACAAGATCCTGGATTGGTAATTTCTTGATCCAGCTTAGCGGCTTGTCAATGATCCTGAGTATTTTTATATAGGGATATATGTGAGTTAACTATAGTATGCATATGAGATTTTCAGCATAGTCCTTCCCTCAAGCCCTACACATATGAGTAGCATGTGTAGTATTGGGGTTGATTTATATGAGATGATACCTTCGAGGATATGGGGTGATTTTTGTTTGGGGTAGTAGGCAGTACTGTTGGCATCTAATAGTTGTGCTCAAGATAAGGTGTTAGACGTTCACTCACATCCTAAGCTCCTTGAAACCCCGAAGCTGTACCGGACCATGATGCAGTCGGATTATGACCATTGGCCTTGGACTATAAGTCCTTAGACTGTGGTCGGTACTCCACCTCGACCACCACCAATCTTGTTCAAAAGGAAGGTGGCCACGAAGATCTTAATATGGTGGACCACAAGCCCTTGATACTAGTGGCCATCCATGACGAATGGCTGCTCCTCTCACATATCCCATGAGCAATGTGTTTATGTGGTACTCCGAGAAATAGGTTGTTGTCCTCCAGGATAACATACTTATTTACCCAATGAGAGGAGGAACACCTTAGTCATGTTTGGACTAGCCCTAGGGACACTAACTACCATGCCTCTCAAGTATAAGGTCTCACCTTGAAGAAGTTGGACTCCGCAAAGCACCCTCCCTACAGGAGAAGACTTTCTTGCCCAAGCAAGATCAAGGACCACTGCGATTGCGAAGCCACGACAATGACAAAGAAGAAGCAAGAGAAGGCAATCTCACTCCTATTCCAGCTACATCAACTAGACTACATCTCGAAGCACCGACGCTCAAGCCCGATGAAGCCCTTGGAAATCCAGAGAAGTAGAGATCCCCTCACTTTAAATGGTCATCTATCAGATCCTAGCCAGGATGGAACTGAGAAGTTGATGGCACTCCCTTACTCCACCAAGTTGATGGTGTACGTTGAGCATCACGTCCCTGCTACCTTCACATGCCTGGAATGGAGTAGAATGACTGTCCTAACCTCATTGCTAGCCCCTTTTTGGTTCAATCAGGGGCATAAACTGTTACTAAACCATGGTAGGCCACCTCTCAAAGGTAGTTCAACCCGTCTGCCAAGCCTTAGACCCTGGGGATTTGATGACTGGTCTACACTTTTGGGTAGCCAGCTCATCTAGGACCCCCTCAAAACCTTCCCATATAGTAGAACCCGTTTTGACACCAAGTCTATAGGCTCAGCCTTAGGGACGAGACTCAGCGCAGACTTTGCCACAAAGAGACGAGTAGACCAAACACTCATGGACCCTCCAAAAACGTGCGTCCATGACGATGAAGAAAAACAACCAAAGAAGAATGAAGAACCTACTTGGGCAACTTACTCAAGCAGAAGATCTCGATGAGAAGCCCACGATGACGCACCTAGCACTCTAAACGATGGAGACCACCTATGACTAAAGACCTCCTGCTTTAAGGAAGCTAGGACCTCCCCACCAACGAGAAGCTACATCGAGACTTGACACTTCTATTCTAACACGAGACATCTAGATGTCACTAACCCACGTGAGCAGTCCCACGACCAGCACACAGAAACACTACAGGCCAGGTATTCCGACTTTGGATAAACACGCAAGCCGGGCCTTGGCTAGTACCTCGTTCACCAAACCTTTAACCATTAGGCAAGCCTAGCAGGTTGTTGGAACCCCGTTCACCCTGAGACGAAGACAACGATGCACTCGAAGACATATCATCAAGCATTTCAAGACACATCAGGACAACCATGCCAGAGTAGAAGCAACATGGAGCGTGCAGACTACCTCACCTCTGGATTTCCGCATCTTCCCACGCCTAGCCTAGGAGTCTCGGTGACGAGATTCTTGTAAGGGGGGTAGATATTTCACACCCTATGATTTTCCTCATGACTAAGATAACATGACTCAAAAATCAGGGTCAATTAAAACTTTTGTGTGCTTGTTATGCTTAACTTGTTTGTTGATTGTCTAATTGCTTGCTAGTGCTCTATATTCATAAAATCTCTCCTAGTGTCAAAACTCTTTTCCTTGATCCTCACTCTTTTCCAGTGATAATGCCATGTTAATAGGACTTTATTATAATTTTTACAAAATATTATTTTGGCCAAAAAGGTTTTACTCAAAATAGGTTTTTCAAAACCCCCTGATTTGAGATTTGCACTTCAAGTCCCCAAATTGGGTGGATCCTTTTCCCCAAATGCTTTATTTGGTACCTAATATATATATATATAACTTCCCAAAACCACAAAATATTATTTTAAAAGATTATTTCCATATTTTATTTAAAGGCTTTATCTTAAGGCCATGAATGTCTTTTATAGGGAAAAATTATTTAAATGCTTTAAAAATATTTAAGAAAATTTAGGAAAACTCAGTGGACACCATATATAAGAGTTTAAACACATGGTCATGTTGAAAATATTGGACAAAACCCCTCAAAACCATTTCTGCCTATTTCAAGGATTTGAAATATTTCTATAAGAAATATTCTCAAATAGATCCAGGAAAATTGTAGCATGTCACATATGATATATGTGTTCATGTTGCCAAGTTTCATCTCAATCCCAATTGTTTTGATTCACCAAAATATCCTAAAGCCATTCCTGTACAGAGCCAATTATGAGCAACTTTACATGTGAAGTATGTCCTATTGATCCCACACTTTGTAGGCATTCTCTATTACCCAAATGATGATGCTACATCAAATGGTTCATCTAGGGGAATAGAATTTCATGATCAGATCTATACAAATCAATTTCTATCCATTTCTAGGGTTTACCAAGTTTACATTATCCACTTTCTTAAAATCATCTAAAAACTTGTGATCGGAACCAAATGGACTTACCATTTATCCCTGGTAAATCTTAAGATCATAGGATTCCCCTGACTAGCCCAATCACAACACAAACACCTTCAGCCATAAACTTGTGGACAAGCATAGTGGGCCGAAAAAGGTTCCCCTTGCCCCCAACTTTTTACCACAACATATTATACCCCTTTTCTACCTCTAGTAACTTTTCCATTGCTTCTGGTGAATTATTTGTGGGGTAACTCCCTCAATCTCCGTACCTTTTACCATGGCAATACCTCTTCTTTCCCCTCTCTCATTATTCAGTTCCTAATAATGCCCCAAACCTTACCTAAGCATCCTAGGCATCAAACCCAACCCAAATATGGCATGCTCATGTGGAGTATATGAGAAAACCATCTGAGCTAAGTTTAGGGCAGTAATTGTACCACAAGAGTACAATAGTAATAAAACCTTGGGAGAGCCCCAAGTTTGCTGCTGCAAACTTCCCAGCTGTGGTAAACTCCTGTAGTCAGCTCCATTTACCATGATATTTTACGAATACTCTACGGCATGCATGCCTCACCACCCAAACAACTTCGTCCGACCAAAAGATGCCATGGACAAGAGTTGGCGTGGTGACCACGCAGCCAGCATGCAAAACCGGCGCTCTGTCGCTTATCCTTGTCCTATAGCTCGCCGCAAGCTTCGACAGGGCATCTTCCCTCGCCATTGACCTCCCCTCTGCCTCCCACGCCCCTCCCCAAGGGCATCCGAGGCGCTCCCGAGCTCCCCCACCTCGTCGCCCCGTATTTCTACCCCTTCCCAGCCCCCCTCTCGCGCCCTCGGATGCTCCCCTCTTTCTCATGAACCCCCAGAGCAAGGCATTAGAGATCCCGAGCTCCGGAAGCCCTCTCATGGCCATGAGATTGCCGCCTCGGCCATGGGAGAAATCCAGGAAGCTCCGGCTCCCTCCTCCCTCCTAAGCTTCGCCAGCTCCCCCTGAGTTGCTGCCCTTCTCCTCCCCCCATGCTCCCTCTTCCTCCCATCCATGACAATGCCGCGGGCCCATCATCACCTTCTGTGCCCCTCCGCCAAGGTCGAACCAGTGCTCGGCAACGGCCTCCCCGAGGCTATTAGATCTCCCAAGCAGGTACAGTAGGGCGCCCCGAGCACCCCGGTGGGCAGAGCCCTGTTGGAGGTGGCCGGAGCTACCGAGACGATGCCGGTGGGCGCTTGGTCTCGTCTCCCCCGCTCTCCCCTAATTCGGCCGGGAGGAGGGGGATGACCCTGCCAAGCGGGCCTCGCCTAGCAGCGACCCAATGGCCAAGCCGTAGCTTAAGTGGAAGCGGGGACGCCGGGGCGACGTCTTTGTCAGGGGAAGGCGTATTCCCCTAGGTGCGCCTTCGGCGTGGCACCCTGCTGGCCAGGCCGGGTCCCTAGGCCGGCCCAGGCGCTATCCTGCGCCCATGAGCGCAGTTTAGCCGATTTTTCGATAGGTAAATTCTTTTGCCCTTTTTCTTTTTGAAAAGAGAAAAATAAATCCTAGAATATTCTTAGTAGCTCCAAATTTAGTGATTCAAATTTCTATAGATTCCTAAAATCTTGAACTATCCAAATATGTGCATTGCACATTTGTCTTGCAAACTTTTGTGTAGGATTCAAATTCAAATTCAAATTTGAACTATGAATGCCCCACTTGTAAAATTCCCTAGAGCATATTATAGCTCCAATTGGAGTGATTCAAAATCCTGGGTGTATCTAAATTCGTGCACTAAGTGGTGAGCATTTTTCCTTACACTTATTCTGCCATGTCAATTATTCAGCCATTTATGCATGTATAACCCACTTTGAAAATCCCTAGGATATTCTTACCAACTCCAAAACTAGGAAAACCAATTCCTAAATGTTACTAAAATCATGCCCTATTAAATGGGTGCCTTCCCCCATATTTGTAAACATCTTTTCTCTAGACATATTATCGGGACATCAAATTCCTCCATTCCTCCATTCCAAAATCATCGTTGATCCAATTATAGTTCAACAATTTTATTTTTTTTCTCATTACCAGAGAGGTCTCAGAAAAATATATTTCCTATTTATAGAGCACTTTTGTTTTCTGCTTATTGTGTTCCTTATTGCCGTTGTTTCCGGCGATAGTTGACGAGGTAGAGGAAATGCTCAGAGTGGACGAGAAGCAAGTGAAGACCTCGAGGACATTGCTAAGTCAGGCAAGCAACCCTTTGACCATGTTAAGAAACTTTTCATGCATGTCATATAGCACTTGTTGTTTCGATGGTTGATCATGATGTGGTGTCCCCCACCTTCGGGGGGATGCCTCTGATACTTTTCTATTGACACTTGCATCGTGCATGACCCTACGACCTTATGAGGGTTATGCAGGTGGGGTGTAGATAGGATGCTAGTAGATGCTACGCAAGTGGGATGGTATTTTTCCATGGTGATGGAGAGGAGGAAATTATTTCAAAGACTTTTCGAAAACCCCTTCGGGTGCCACTAATGCCCGAGGGAGAGATTGATGAGATGGGTGACCACTTGAGAAAGAAGTGGTGTACCAGAACAAGATGAGGGTGTGTTTTCGAAAATAGAGAGTTTTAAGGTCTACTAACCATCCCAACCTTACATGTGCAACCACTCTACCCCTATATGGGTAGGGGCTTTGTTGATTACCTTGGTGGGTACTGACAAGGAGCCCGCATTACTAGTGGCAGGAGTGGTGTGGTCACTCTCGATACGGGGTCATACCGGTATGTATGATCATGCGCTGTCTTCACAGGCACCAGGCCCACCGTTAGTTACCTCATGGATGGTACGATTTAGAGCTAGGCTCGTGTGAAGTACATCATCAGGGTTGGGTACCAATCGAGTGTACTCTTTGTTTAGTATCGCTAGGGGAAAGGCATTGTTCGGGTGCTCACCTTGAGTATGTTATATACCACGAGTCGTGGATGACACGGAAGTTCCCCGAGTCTTGTGGGTAAAGTGTGCAACCTCTGTAGAGTGTAAAACTATTCAAATAGCGGCGTCTGCGGTCATGGACAGTTGGAGGTCCTTCTTAAAGTATGTCCAAAAGTTATCGCAAACTTGGTGTGTGTGGTGATAAGGATGATACTTGAGTCGACTCGGATGACTCGGCATGATGACTAAACATGAGATGTTCAGACGCTACATGAGACAAGTCTGAGGACTTGGTGTGATGAATGAACATGAGATGTTCAACCCCTGCTTATGATGATGATGGTGACGTGTTCTTATGAACACTTGTCCATGGTTGATGGATGCTTACTTTAGTTACTTGATCATGTCATTGCACTCAAAACTAGCTTTCTGTAAAACTTACCTATTAGAGCTATATCATGCATTGTCATTGCCTTGTTCCAATCGTGGGTTGCTTGCGAGTACATTCAAAGTACTCATTGGTTGCCACTGGTTATTTTATTGGCCAGGCATGAAAGATCAGGTTATGATGAATATTACCTCGGTGACGGGCGTGCGAGCTAGGACGCTTCCCAGTCAGAATGCCTATAGGGTTAAGGCAGATGGCATGGGTTCACGCTATCGTTGAAGTTTTCCGTTGCAATCAAATGATGACTTGGCCATGAAGGCCATATTTGAATAAACCGGTATGTAACGGGTGTAAGACTCTTGTTATTCAGTTTCTGCGTGTTAAGTGAGCATTGATCTCTGCGATCACTGTGCATGTACATTCGGTGATCACGACTTATGAGTCAGGGTCCCAACAAGTTATATCGGAGAGTAGCTTTCTTTTTACTCCTCTTCTATACTCTGGTGAGGTATTCGACTTAGGAATTTTTATTCTACTCCTCTTCTCGCACAGAAAAAGTTAGGATCATGCGGGTATTTTGGAAACTATATGATACCGATGTGACGGAGTTCTATCTTGGTACCTCCAGTCTGACTTGATTTCTTCCACGGAGTTGACCTCCAGCAAAATCTTGGCACATCGTTATCATTCAGCTTCCTTAGTATCTCAGGACGGAGGGTGTTCGGAATTACTTCAATACTTGTCATGGTGAGATAAGCTCGGAGTCACCCAGTATTGGGGAGGCGTCCGGGGTACCACCATGGATAGTATCGTTGTGCTTTCGAGGATTCAAGTGAGATGGATTTGCGAAAGCCTCTGGTTATGTGTTGAAGGATGGATATAGTTGGGGTGTAGGTTTGCTAGTTGTGTGAGCTATTTCCTGCTTGTATTCCCCACACCGGATTGCATAACCAAAAAGTTTTCGGAAGTTCTTAGGTGGGAACTCATGTAGTTATCTCGGATTATCTTCTTCAGATGTATGAGGGCATATACATTTGTTCTGAGCAGTTAGCTCAATACTTTTTTGTTATTACAAGTGGCTTTTAATATCTTATGATGTTATCGCAAACCAAGAAGGCATTCTTACTAATTTTTAGTAGGAAGGATGTTTGTGTTATTCATTCAATTTCTTTCATGCACTTGATTCAGCTTTTGAATTCATCTTGTCAGTGAGGTGCTGATGTTCTTGTCCATTTCCAGGATGGCTCCACCAACTCGCGGGAATCCGGGTCGTGGTGAGGAGCAGCCTGATGTTCCACCACCCCCGCCACCGCCTCCTCCTCCAGAAGCTTGTCAAGCTGTGATGGACGCAACCAATGCGAATACTCAGATGTTACTCAGGCTGTTGCAAGAAAAAGATCAGGGTCAGCCAGGCTTTCAATGGAATTTTCAGAATCAACCTCAGTTTGCGACGCTCAACTAGTTCCTTGCCAACCAGCACAAGTCGTTCACCTATTGTGAGCAGCCTTTTGATGTTGATGATTGGCTTCGTGAGATGAGTAAGCATTTTGAGTGCAGCAATGTCAGATGAGAGGACTTTGTCAGATTCGTGTCATTCCAGCTCAAGGGTCAGGCAGCAGATTGGTGGCAGCAGTACAAGGACTCCAGGGGCGATCGTGTTGTTACTTGGGATGATTTCTGTCGTGACTTCAGGGCCCATTACATTCCGGCAAGCTTTTTCGAGGAGATGCATGAGAAGTTCAGGGACCTGAAGCAGGGAAGGAAGTATGTCTATCAGTACAACATCAAGTTCCAGAATCTGGCCCGCTATGCTAAGCAAGATGTTCAAGATGAGAAGTCCATGATCTATCAGTTCAGAGGTGGTCTCAAGGATGAGCTTCTGCCGGGTCTAGTCCATCAAGAGCCTCGTGGCTTTGATCAGTTCTACAATATGGCTTTGAAGGTCGAGGCAACACAACTCAAGTTAGAGAACCCAAGGAAGCATTAAAGGGATTCCTATTCTTCTTCTTCCAGTTCTCAGATGGTCCCTAAGTAGCAGAAGTATTGGGTTCCTAATCCTCCCCCGTTTCGTCCTCAGCAGCATAAGCAATTCGGTGCCATGGTTCTTCCCACCCACCCAACCCAGGATAACAAAAGAGGCCACAGGCACCCAAGTCAACAAATGTTCCTCCTCCAGGAAACTTTCGTCCGCTCTCTGAGGTTACTTGTCACAAGTGTGGTCAAAAGGGTCACTACTCAAACAAGTGCAACCAGCGGCGTCTTCCACCTCCTCCTCCAGTCAGGCCTCAAGGCAATGCAATGGTTACGCATAATCCCAAGTCAGTCCGTGTGAACATGGTGAATGCAGTAGAGGCTGAGGATTCTTCTCAAGTGATCATGGGTAATCTCTCCATTAATGATTTTCCTGAAAAAGTGTTGTTTGATACTAGTGCATCGCATTCATTCATTTCTAGACCTTTTGCATGGAAGCATGACTTGGATTCGGTAGTCCATCCTAGTCCTTTTCTTTTTGTGTCCCCGGGCAAATTGATGAGCTAGAATATGGTGGTTCCGGATGTTTCTATCAAGATGGGCAATTATTCTGGCTTCTCCAATTATTCTCGGAAATTTCGATATTGATCTCATTCTAGGCATGGACTTCCTGGCTATGAACAAGGCATATGTTGATTGTCAAGCAAAGAAGTCAAGCTGTGTGACAGCCCGAGACCGACGTTCCAGAAGATTCTAGAAGATTCCCCTTTTTATTTTTGTTATCGTCATGTGTTTCGTTTATGTGTTGCATTCATCATCGCATTATTCGCATCATCTGCATTGCATCGTCACCTGTTTTCAAAAGCTTGCATCCGTTCGTAGTTGCCGGTTCTCTGCGTTCTTGCGTTGCCCATTTCGAGACCAGGCACACACGCATGTGCCTGCGGCACCATTTAAATCAAATCGTTTTTAAGTGCATGCAAAATATTCTTGGATTGGGTCGAAACTTGACGTGCGGTCTTGTTATGTCATAGGTAGAACGCGTGTTGAATTTCGTCGCGATCGAGTTCGTTTGATACCCCGTCGGACAGTCGTAGCGGTGCGGTCATCGGTAATCGTTGGATGTTTGTTGGTGTTTTAAAAACCTTCTTGTCACGGGCCACAAACTTCCTTTCTTCCCCTCCTAGCCCCACTGCACAGCCATCGTAGCCCCCGGTCCGCTTCCGGACCGTTGAACCAACATCCGGCGGTCCGAAAATGGACAGCACCGCTAACCATAGCCCCGAAACCTATAAATAGCCCCTCCCCTTCCTAATTGGGCAGGCAACCCTAGCTCCACCTCGAATCCCGTGCCAGCCAGCCTTCTCCCTCCTCCAGCCGCCGGCCCGCCAAAGCCCATCTGGGCCCGTTCGAGCCCATCCGGGCCCGAGATCCCCCAGCTCCCCTGAGCTCCCATGGTGGCACAGCTCCTCCCGTCCCCGCAGCTTCCTCCAGCCGGCCACAAGCCACTGCAGCTTGTCGGAGCCGCCGCAGGTCGCCGCCTCGCCGCCGCCGCACCAGCCCGTCTCCCTCTCCTTCCCTCTCCTTTCCTCTCCCTTCTCACCCCGCGGCCTCTCTCTTCTTCGCAGATCTGCTGCCACCGATCTCTGTGCCGCCGCCGCCGCCGCCGCCGCCTGCCTCCCCGCCACCGGGAACGTATCCTGCCACCCTGGATCCGGCAGTTCCCCTCGCCTCCGCGCTGTTCCGGTCGCCGGAGGGTGGCCATGCCGCCGCCCGAGCCCCGCCATGGCCGCCTCCTGCTTCTGCTCGCTCGGGAGGAAGGGGACGAGCCCATTGACCCGAGCGCTTGCTAGCACATGGGCTCGGCCCAGCCAGCGCCAACCGGCCCAGCAGCCTCCCTAGCCACCGATTGGGCCAGGCCCATGGGTGAGCAGCAGCCTCCCCCCTTGCCTTTTTATTTATTTTGCGTATTTAGAAGCGTTGATAAATATTTATCCGTGCACCGTTTGAAAATATTTTGATCATGAAAAATGTTTAGAAAAGTACGTAGATTAATAATATGCCATTTGCATCCCTGCTTAAAAACGTCTAACATGCCATTTGTGTTGTTTCTGCATATGCGCATATATATTGCATTGTCATTAATTAACCGTGCTTCGAAATTAATATAATAAAGTATTAAAAATGTTCATCTCATCGGCATCGCATTTTCATGCATGATAAAATTGTTGGCATGATGTTTGAATATTATTTGCATTAACGGATTGCTATAAGGTGATTAGGCCTAATACTCCCATAATTAATTGTGATTAATTTTCCACATGAACCTATGCATATTATATATGTTTTCGGGGTAGGAAAATCCATAGGAATTATCTGTGCTTTTAGTTTTGTCATTTGAGAATTTTGTGTGCATGTCATTTTTTTGTGATGCCCTTTTGTTATTTTCGTGTGATTTAATCCATGCATGTTTTGGAATTAGTTTGAACATGAGAAATGCCCATTGATATGTGCCCAAGCCCTTCGACATTTTGGTTGTCATAGTTATGCATGCTTAGGTGTCGTTTTGCTGTTGTCAACTTGCTATAAAAATTCTGCTGTTTTGAGATGCTAAAATATTTCCAAGTCTGGAATCTATTATATTTTGTTGTTGTCTTGCCATGTGATTTGCTAGTGATCTAGAACCCTTTTGTGGTAGGTGTAATGGAGTTATTTGTAGTTGATATTGTCCTTTAGTATGCTGTTAAGTTTAATGCCATTCTATGACCTGTAGCATATAGTTTTACTGCTGTCAATGTGCCTTCGTGATAAAAACTGCACTGTCTAAAACTGCTATTTTCACTAAGTCTCAAACTGTTTTCAAGTAGCGTCCTTGTGAGCTTCCTACCATGTGATCCATGCATGTTTTGATTATGATATGTGAAGATGAAATGAAGTGTGTGTTATATACTATTGCCCCATGCTTAGTTTTTGCATTTTGGAATAGTGTAACTTGTTGTTTTCATGTGTGCAAAATGCTAAGTTGCTGTTTTGGGCAGATTTCGACTATAACTTGTGTTGGTTGTATATGTTGAACCGTAGCTCCGTTTGAACATGTTGCATATGAAACTTGCTTAGAATCTCATATAGTTTAATAATAACTTGTTGAATTCACGATTTGAAATGTTTGTGATTATATTTTCCATGCATTTGCAGTCATGACATGTGCATCTTGTGTTGCTCATATCTTTTAGACCGTCGCTCCGTTTGAGATGTTCCATATATTTAAATCGAATAGAATGGCGTGTAGAATAACATGGTGAAATTTATTTTGATGTTTAAAAAATATATAATATGATTAGTTCAGATCTGGACCAATTTCAAAATTATCATATGAGGTCATTTCGAAAATGCTATAAGTTGTTTCCGACCTCATTTAAGAAGCCTAGATAGATAGTTTACTTATGCTTCACCTCTTGCCATGTTTAACAACATTTAATATTGTCGTGTACCAAACAAGAGTGAACCAAATAATTCGAACGTGGAGTTTCGTCGATATGCAACTCGCTGCATATTGAGCTTCACTTTAATGTGTAGAAGTTGATTGTTGTGATTTGCCATGCATTGCCTATTAAACCGGACATGCATCATATTTGTTTGTGCATCGTGTTTTGCATATGTTGTGATGTATCTTGTGTTGAATGTTTGTTTCAGATTGCTTCTTCTCGATAGAGTTCCGAAAGCGTTCGGAGTGTGAGGATTTGTTCGACTATGTTGGTTCGTCTTCTTCATGGACTCGTTCTTCTTCCGAGTAGGATCTCAGGCAAGATGACACATTTCCCCTGGATACCATTACTATCATTGCCATGCTAGACATCTCGTTTTCTATCGTTATGTCTCGCTACCTACCACCTGTTTGACAAGCCTCCCAACATTCCCATGAAAAGCCCCTAACCCCTCCACATCCTAGCAAACCTTTGTTTGGCTATGTTACCACTTGCTCAGCCCTTCTTATAGCGCTTCTAGCTGCAGGTGCAGTTGCTTCCATGTGCCAACAAGGACATTCTTTGCTATATCACAATACTACTGCTATTTAATTTAATGCACATATATACTTGGTAAAGGTGGAAGGCTTGGCCTTTTGCTCGGTGTTTTGTTCCACTCTTGCCACCCCTAGTTACTTGTGAACCGGTGTTATGTTCCATAAATGAGCGCTCCTAACATGCTCGGGGTTGTTATGAGGAGCCCCTTGATTTTTGAGTTGGAATAAAACTTGTCTAGCAAGGCCCAACATTGATACTACATTTGCCTAATAATTAATGAACTTGCATAGGGACTTTCCGGACCCCGTGGATAATTAATCAACCCCCTGGCCAGTGCTCCACATGAGTGTTGGTCCACCTACCTAGCAGTCGGTGGTGCCACCTCAGGGCAACTCGAGGCATTTTCAGGCTACTGTCCACTTCGCATAGACGGATGATGCCCGTGTATAGAGAGCGCACGGCTCTAGCTGCAGATCTGGCTCACCGGGAGGCCTTGCTGGATTTGTTTTACCTTTCTCGAACGTCTTGAGTGAGGAACTCTGATCTTCTTCGGGCTAACTCGAGGTGTCGGATTTCCATTGGAATTGCCTAGGAAGATCACGAGATCCATGGTTGAGGTTATTCCCGTTGCGTGTGGTTAATTTGTGATGGATGAGTTGGAGCACCCCTGTAGGCTTAAATCTTTTCGAGAAGCCGTGCCCGCGGTTATGTGGCAAACTTGGATACTTTGTTTAACGGCCTGTCATAGCAAACTTGAAGTAAACTCAAATAAAATACACCAACTGTGTGCATAACCGTGACGGTCTCTTCTCGTGAGTTCTTATCCGAAAGAGAACATGGTGGGGTTATGTTTGACGTAAGTAGGTGTTCAGGATCAGTTAGTGATCATTTCTAGTTCTCGACCGTTATGCGTAGACCACCATACTTTACTTTCTGTACTTGTAAGTTAGCCACTCAAATAAATGCTTAGTCGCTTGCTGCAGCCTCACCACTAAACCATACCTTACCTATTAAGCTTTAATAGTCTTGATACCCTTGGAAATGAGATTGTTGAGTCCCTGTGGCTCACAGATTACTACAACAAGAGTTGCAGGTACAGGAAATGCGGTGATTTGACGTGAGCGCGTTGCTTGATTTGATTGGGAGTTCTTCTTCTTCTTCTTCATCAATCTTCGATGGGTTCCAGGCGGCAGCCTGGGATAGCAAGGGTGGATGTTATTTTATCCTTTGATTTCGTCCATAGTCGGACCCTACTCTTCTGTATGATGAGTGAGTATGTTGTTGTATTGATGTGACTCTGATGTAGCTTGTGGCGAGTGTAAGCCAATTCCATATACTCATATCTTATGTACATGTACTTGTAATGATATCCATTCTTGCGAACGCATCGAGATGCGCTTCTATCCCTGTCAAGGCCCTCGTGCCAAGATATGGATAGGACCGCATCTTGGGCATGCCAAGCTGACTCCTCCTTCAGAAGATATGGTTATTTTTGTAGCTCGCGATAACACGATCCATCTCTTTGCTCTTAATGAGAAGGGTGAAATCTCGGCTATTTCTCACATTTCGGTGGTTTGTGAGTATGAAGATGTCTTTCCAGAAGAATTGCCAGGAATGCCTCCGCACAGGCTTGTCGAGTTCGTGCTTGATCTCGAGCCCGGAACTGAACCGGTTTGCAAGCATCCTTATAAACTTGCCCCCGAAGAGCTGACAGAGTTGAAGAAGCGGCTACATGAACAAGAACGTCCGGGTCTGATCAGACCAAGTTCTTCTCTATGGGGTTGTGGTGTTTTGTTTGTCAAGAAGAAGGATGGTACGGACTGACTTTGTGTCGATTACCGTCAATTGAACAAGAAGACAATAAGAAACAAGTACCCACTTCCCAACATCAATGAGTTGTTTGAACGACTGAAAGGTGCCAAGGTTTTCTCGAAGCTTGATCTTCGCATGGGCTATCCAAAGACCGCTTTCAGGACAAGTTTTGGCTCTTATGAGTACACCGTCATGTCGTTTGGTCTTGCCAATGCTCCTCCAACCTTCTCAAGAATGATGAACTTCATATTCTCTTCTTTCAAGAATAAGTTCATCTTGGTCTATCTGGATGATATCCTCGTGTTCTTGGAGATAGAAGAAGAGAATGCAGAGCATCTCTGGCTTGTGCTTGACAAGCTAAGAGAGGATCGATTCTATGCCAAGTTTTCCAAGTGTGAGTTTTGGCTCAATGAAGTGGTGTAACTTGGGCATGTGATCTCTGTCGAGGGCATTAAAGTGCACCCTAAGAAAGTTGATGAAATCTTGAAGTGGGAGCCTCCTCAGAATGTGAAGCAACTTCGTAGCTTCCTCAGGCTTGCTAGTTATTGCAGAAGATTCGTGGAGAACTTCTTCTCAAATTGCTAAGCCTTTGTATAATCTCCTCCATAAGAATGTCAAGTATGTTTGGTCTCTTGAGTGTGATGTGGCGTTCAATACGCTCAAGCAGTGACTGACTTCAGCTCCAGTTCTTGTTCCTCCAGAGCAATCTAAGCCTTTCCAAGTTTTCTATGATGCTTCTCTCCCAGGTCTTGGTGGTGTTCTCATGCAAGATAAGAAGATAGTTGCTTATACATCATGTCAGTTGAAGTGTGCCGAGAAGAACTACCCCACTCATGATCTCGAGTTGGCGGCAGTTGTGCATGCTCTGATGACATGGAGGCATTTGTTGTTGGGTATACCAGTTGAGGTGTACACCGATCACAAGAGCTTGAAGTACATATTGACTCAACCCAATCTCAATCTTTGACAGTCTCGTTGGGTGGAAATGCTTGAGGACTTCAATCCAAGCATGGAGTATACTCCTAGAAAAGCAAATGTCATTGCAGACACGCTCAGCTGAAAGGCATACTACAACGGTCTCATCCTGAAGCCTCTTCAACCCGAGCTTTGTGAAGCCTTCCGCAAGCTCAACCTTCAAATGATTCCGCAAGGATTTCTTGCCAACCTTCAAGTCTCTCCGACTCTAGAAGATCAGGTCCACCAAGCTCAACTTCTTGATGCAATGGTGAAGAAAGTGAAGAAAGGTGTGGCCAAGGGCATTCCGAAGTATAAGTGCTTTTGCGTTGATGACAAAGATACCTTGTTCTTTGAGGACCGTCTGGTGGTTCCAAAAAGTGATCTCAGGAAGTTATCATGGACGATGCACCCAATTCTCTTATATCCATTCATCCAGGCAGTTCCAAGATGTATCAGGATCTCAAGCAAACCTTCTGGTGGACTCACATGAAACGTGAAATTGCTCAGTTCGTGGACGAGTGTGATGTTTGTCGCAGAGTGAAGGCGGAACATCAACGTCTAGCAGGTCTCCTTCAGTCGTTGCCTATTCCAGAGTGGAAATTCGATCATGTGGAGATGGATTTCGTCACTGGGTTTCCCAAGTACAAGAGGGGCAATGATGCCATCTTTGTGGTTATCGACAAGCTGACCAAAGTTTCTCATTTCCTTCCGGTCAAAGAATCTATCTCGGCAGCTCAGCTAGTAGAGTTGTATACATCAAGGATAGTTTACGGTATTCCTCAGCTCATCTCATTTGACCGTGGAAGCCTCTTCACTTCCAAGTTTTGGGAGTCCTTCCAGACTGCTATGGGTACCAAGATCCATTTCAGCACTACATTCCATTCGTAGACAAGTGGTCAAGTTGAGAGAGTCCATCAAGACCTTGAAGACATGCTCAGAGCTTGTGTGATTTCATTTGGCATGAAATGGGAAGACTGCCTTCCATTCGCTGAATTTTCATACAATAACAGCTTTCAGGCTAGCTCAGGCAAGGCCCCTTTCGAGTTTCTCTATGGCAGGAAGTGTTGTACCCCGCTTAACTAGTCTGAAACTGGTGAGCGTCAACTTTTGGGCAATGACATGATCACCGAAGTAGAAGAGATGTACCGTGTCATTCGTGAGAACCTCAGAGCAGCTCAATCCCAACAGAAGAGTTATTATGATAACAAACATCGGGATGTCTCGTTTCAAGTTGATGATCTAGTCTATCTTAGAGTCACTCCCATGAAGGGCACTCAACGGTTTGGAATTAAAGGGAAGCTAGCTCCTCGTTTTGTTGGTCCTTTCAGAGTTGTTGGCAAGAGAGGTGAACTTGCATATCATATAGCATCCTCCAAACTTTGCAAATGTGCACGATGTCTTCCATGTCTCTCAAATCCAGAGGTGCTTCAAGACTCCCGAGCGTACCATTGACCTCCAAGACATTGATCTCCAAGAAGACCTCTCTTATCGTGAGCATCTAGTAGCTATTATCAAAGAAACTGAGCGTAAGACTTGCAACAAATCAATCAAGTTTCTCAAGGTGAAGTGGTCTCATCATTCTGACAAACAAGCTACTTGGGAACTGTCGGGACACCGATCCTAAGTCATATGAATCCAGACTGTAACATATCACATCACTTTGCGGCCTCACGCACGGTAAGCTCCATGGCTGTAGCCTTACCTTAGCCGGGACCGTTTGCGTATTTTGGCTCACGTATGTGAACATGTCGCTGGCAATCAAATGATAGAGAACCCGGGCCGACATGACTAGTCATAGAACCCAAGTGGCACATCCGTATGGCAACAGGCATATGTAACCCAGCAATGCAGGTGTCAGCCTCAAGCGTGTGTAGACGAGTCATAGCAAGCTACAAGGACTCCATTATGCCATCACTCCATGTAGACAAGTCGTAGCAGGCTACAGGGACTCAATTACACTACGACACATTTCCTCGAAGCGATAGACACAGCAGCAAAGAAGGATACATGCCAGTCAATCAGTGTGTCCAGAGAAGTAGCAAGCTACCAAGGCTCGGTGGAAGCACAAAGGGGCAGTTTCCCGTAAAGAGTACTACTAAAGGCACACGACTAGGTGTCGGATCCGATACATACCGTCGCACGTCACACGTACGCATGCCATGCCCGATATGCATAGATACAACTATGGCATCACAACATAACCATATAGCAACACAACTTTTATTTAAGAGGCTCAAAAGAGCCTTGCATAATATGTTCTTACAGATAGGGGTCACATGACCCACCACTCAAGTCATACACACAAGTTGATACAAACCAAGCGGAAGCATAAAGCTTTCTGAGTACAAACAAGTGAAAGGGTAAAAAGGCACATGGCATGACTATCTACAACCCGCCACAGGGCATAAGGTCGTAGCTGGGACACCAGCTATTCGGCATCGTCAACATCAGGATAGAACCCACCTGATGGGTCCGGAGTCTCATGTGCAACATTTATTATGCAAACATGAGTACACTCAGCAAGTCTTTAAAGGAGACCTAGACTATTCATGCTCATGTATCAACAAGGGGAGTGGTGGAATTTATGCAGCAATGCCAGCTTTGACTCATGCCTAACCTAAACTACACAATTTTAACTCTGTGTTTAGATTTTAGATATTGCACACGAGTCCACTAAATCCATAACAATACACCACCATGGATTCACTTCCCTCTCTCGGGAGAGTGCCATCCACGGTACTCACACTTGTCTTGATATTTTTATGAGTATCCATTTGATTATCTATGAATAGCATAAGCTTTCCAAGTAGTCCATATCCGAGGACACGGCTATTCGAATCGTTTTATACCCTGCAGGGGTGTACATCTTCACACACACTCTTGCCACTTATCGCTGGGTGCTTATAAAACCATGCACCTTGGAAACCTTCAAGCGGAAGCCCAGCGAGGGAGTCGCCCACGACCGTCAATCACATAAGACCTCTAGTCTAGGCTATCGCCTATTTGAGATTGAACCCTCACGAAAGTCCGGCTGAAGTATCCGCTACGGCCCCAAATGATGTGCGCAGGGTTCCCAATCCCACCATCCGGGTCACCCTTGGGACACCATGGCACTACTGGACTAAGGACTAAGCGACTGATAAGTCGAGCGGGGTCATATTTCAGGGCCCAACATGTGGTAGTATCTGGTCTTGGATCACGAACACGGAACTCAGTTCCTAAGAAAGGTCCCAATGAGACAACCCACTATGTACTCCTACATAGTCTCTCATCGCTACCTTTACGAAATCGGGTTCATCATCAGCTTATCACGTCAGAACATCGTTATTTCACTCTAGTTCATCACCTAGATGAATCATGCCTGACACAACTCTAAGCATAGCAACATCAGAGTCAAAGTAAGCTAAGCACATCATGGCACAAGCATCTAACAGGTATGCTAGGATACAAGGTTTAGCTATTTACTATGACAATGACGGGTCGTGCAAAAGAATAGGTTGATCTACCGTGTATGACAGACAAGTGAACATTTGTCCTAATGCAATAAACAAGAGCAGGAGTGAGAGAGTGGGATGTTATCAGAATGATCAAAAGGGTTGCTTGCCTTGCTGGGTAGCGGGAAGGTTGTCTGCTTCGTTGCAATACTCGGAGGTATCCTCAAAAGCAGGGCCTACTGCAATGCAGGTAAATAACAATCAATACACACAAATGCAACAGTATGATGCATGATCATGACATGGCAGCATGTATGGATGAACTAATGCAAATATTGTCCATGTTAAATGAAGGAAGTTTGAATATATGTTCAAAATCATTCTCCATTTCATATTCCATATATTAACCTGTTAGTAAATGTCAATGTTCATCTACATAGGTTGCTCTAACATGCATGATGCACCATTGGATTCATTGGATTTTTCTGATAAATTTTCTTATATAAATTATTTTCATCTGATTAACTGATTAATTTATATGAATTTTTGAAGTTTTAAACATTTTCTAGAATTATTTTAATTTAGAAAAGTCATTACTGCATCAGCATGACTTCACCATGACATCAGCTCATCAACAGAACGTTGACAGGTCAAACCTGACCAGTGGGGCCCACTGGTCAGTGACCCAATTACTAACAAGGTTAATTATTTAACTAATTAATAATTGGATTAGGGTTGGGCCCACTGGTCAGTGGGTCATTAACATAATTAGTGTAGTTTATTTATTTTTTCTAAATCTAATTCTAATTAAAAGGGGGCGGGCCCACTTGCCAATTGGCCTGGGGTCAAACCCCGTGGTCAGCACCGGTTGACTCGCCGGTGTTGAGCCGCCGGCGACGTCAGAGATGGCGGAGGGGTTCGGAACCCCTCCTCCGGCGACCAAAAGGACGGCGGAGGGCACTGGGAGGTCCTAGGCTCGAGCCCGCGTCGATCTAGCCCCAAACCAGGGGCTGGGTAGTCGGGACCGACGCTGGCGACGAGCTTAGCGGCGGCGGTGGCTCGGGCAGGACCGGATACGGTGCTAGAGGGCACGGGAGGAGGAGATAGGGGCAGCTACGAGCTCCTGGGAGCGCTACGAGCACGAGCCCGCGGTCAGGTGCAAGCTATAGCCGTTGTGGCCACGGCTACGCCAAGGCCGGCGGCGAGCTCCTCTCGGCTCTAGCGACAGACAGGGCTAGAGGAGGGGAACGGCGACAGGACAAGGGGGAAAAGATCCAGGGCCTCACCGAAGGGGCTTTTGGCGCCTTGGCATGGTCAGGGACGCATGAGAGACGGCGAATCACCGGCGGCTTCAGTCCGGCAACGGGGAAAATAGAGGAGACGAGGGGGAAGAGAGAGCACGAGAGAGAGAGCATGCATGGGAGAGAGGGGAGGAGAAGAGGGCCATGGCGAGAGGCCTCGCGTTGGAGCTCTTAGAGCTCTCTAGGCAGCAGCCAGGCAGGGAGGAGGTGGCCGGGTGCGTGCCTGCACGCAGCGAGCACGTGCCCCTGTCCTCCTGGCAAGAGGACACGGATGACTAGCACGGGCCAGTTGGGCCGGCTCCCCCTAGGCTTCTTCCTCTTTTTTTATTTTTCTCTCTGTTTTCTAATTCTCACATTTGTTTTATTTCTTTTTCAGGTACAAATTCTGTTATAAAATATTCCAAATATTTTATATAATTAAGTTTGAACATTTCAAACTTCTGTAAAAAGTTTCAGGATATTTTGAAATCTAAAATAATGATAATGCTTTATTTTGCATTTTTAGCAGCTTTGTTATTTATTTTAAAATTCTATAAATGTTCAAATATTTAAGATGGCCCCTGATATATTCATGTCCATATTTATCAGACATAGGCGACATTTTAGATGACCATTTTGAATTAGGTTGTTTTACACATGCTTTGAATTGGTTTGATTCAAATGAGGGTTTGGGGTTTCTTTTAATGCCCACTTCATGTTGATGCAAAAATGAAATATGATGCACACACATGCTATCCTAAGACATCTAGATAGGGATATGATAGGAACATGAGGATCTTCTCCGTTCCGAATATCCAGAGTTCTTTCGTTCCTAGATCTCGGGTCGAGATCCTCTTGTAGTGTGGGAGGGTTCTAACAGCCCAAGTGCTACCCTTGACATTATGGTCTTGCAACCTATGTGAACCCTTGTTGCCATGTGTTGAATGATAGGATTTCCTCATTGCCATTCCATCTAATGCATCATGCATCATGCCATCTCATCTTCATGTCATGCATAATATATTTTGTGGTGTGCTTCCATCTTACCATTGTTGTGAGGTTGTTAGTAGATCTTGTGTGATGTGTGGATGTGTGCAAGTGTGGTTACCTCCCTCCCTCTCCCTTATTTTCAAAACTACCAAAACCTTTTTATTCCTTTTTTTTCTACAGAAGAATTAACTTGTTAGTACAATCTGTTAAAAATGTTCATGGTTTAGGGAAAATTATTTTGAGTTTATCTGTGTTGCTCTCTTTGGAGTTTGAGCTTTGGGCTCATGGGGTTTTTCAATGAACAGGGGCTGGTTTTTTTAAAAGTATTTAATTTACTTGCTCTGAAAAAATCATGTTTGTAATTTTATTAAATAGGGCATATTTCCTTTTGGGTCAATGTATTTTTGTTTTGTCAAAAATCCTTTTCTTTTACTCTGGGTTTTTGTCTTGTTTTCTTTTATTAAATAAGAGAAAACCCTGGTGTTCCCGTGAGAGAGAGCGCTAGTGGGCTTCCTCCTCCCCGTAGTGGCCCAGTAGCAGCTTAGTGCAGCCCAACCACCCCCTCACACTCGCACGTTCGTCGTCTTGTACAACAGGACATCGATAGGAGCCACGTCGACCTGCTCGTCGATTTGACGGCTGATGGCGTCCCGAGCCGCCTATTATGCATCTCCGCCGTGCCCTAGCTCATACCCTTCCTTTCCCTCCTCCCCTTTCCTCACTGACGCTGCAGGTAATCCCAAGTGCCATGCCATCACCGCGTCCGCCGTGCTCCGACCAAGTTGCTTCTTGTGCTCGGAGGTAGCCTCCGCGCTGCTCCCCGCCATGCCAGTGACACAGGAAGGACGCCCTTCCTCGGCCTTTTCACCTCATCGACCGAGGGAGCGCCAGGTCCTCCGAATCGTTGCACCCCCGAGCTCTTCCTCCTCTACTTCGCGTCCAGGGGCATCGCCGCACGCCATCGTCGTTCGCATCGTCTTGGTCGCGCGGCCGGCCTCACCTTCATGTCAAGTGGGCACTAGGTGAGCCTCCCTTACCGTCTGCCCTTCCCTGCCATCGTCCGCATCGTGTAGTCATTGCCACGCCCGTGTCTCCGGCGTGTTCCTGTAGCTCCAGCCAAATCTAGGCTTTTATGTGCGTGTGTATGTCCGGTTAGGCAAGAGTCGTGCCGCCTGCGCCCCGTCGCGTGTGCGTCATGCGTGTGCCCTCAGTCCCTGCAGCCTAGTAGTTGGTCTCCCTTACTGGAGATCCCCCTGAACTCGCCCTATCCATCGTCGCTAGCCCCGCCACCGCGTAGGTCCATTTCAGTTTCGTCAGGTTGTTGTATCAGGCTAGCTCTAGTGGTGTGCACCCCCTCTCTGCATCAGATCCCCCTCCTAGCCCGACTGGTTGCCACGCGTGCCTCCCACTGGGGAGACATGGGTTCGAAACCCGGTAGGCACAAAGTCCCCTTTTTGTTTTCCTTTTGTCTGATTGGCTGGTATTGGTGTTGTGTGTGTTGGATCCCGTGTGGCCACAGCCTGATCTGGTGTGTCATGCACATAGTCTGTGTATGCCTGCGTGTGTGTATGCGTGTGTGGATCTATTGTGGTAGCAGGAGCCAGACCTGTGTATGTGTGTGTATTCCTGTGTATGTGTGTGTGGTTTTGTGTGTATGACAAGTGGGCCTGGCCCCACTTGTCATCCACTAGGGGGCCCTGGTGACTATGCCAGGTGGGCCCCCTCCTTCATGTTGTTTTTATTTTATGTGTTTTAATGTTTCATGTGATATAAATGGTTTTTCTATTTCTGGTAATAATTCCAAATATGGTATGAGCATATATGAACATGAGCATTTTTTGTAAGTTTCAACTTATAGGAATTGTTGGTATTTTTCTAGCTAGTGTTTTGCTATGTTGCTCCATACAAACATATGAGTGTGATACATGCTTTTGGGGTAGAATCACCAAAGTAATTCATTGGTGTGACTTGGTTGGTCATCTGAGCAAGTTTGACAAAATGTCATTTTTTCTCAAAGTGCCATTTTGTCATTTTAGTCATAATTAATCCATGCATGATATGATAATTGTGTCAACATGAAGTGGTAGACTTTGATGAGTAGAATGCCATGGTATTTACTTTTGACATGATACTCTTGCATATAAGTGCAAACCATGCTCCGAAGTGAATATTAAAATGTTGCTGTTTTCAACAGGCTAAATATTTCCAAGTCTGAGGATCTGTTAATATTTTTATGACATGAAGAGTGGGTGCTACCAAGTGATATGTTGTGAATTAGCTCAAGCTCAATGCTAGTGTTTTGAAGTAGATGTTGCCCTCTACCATCCTGTTAATTTTCATGCCGTGAGGTGGTCTCTATCACCATTAGTTTCTGCTGTCGACTTGCTATCAGCTTAACTCAGATTCCAGAAAACTGTGGTTTTCTCCAAGTCCCTAGAATCAGTTTCATCATGCCAACTTGTGAGCTTCATGTTTATTGATATGTGCCTCCTTTACAGTGTGTGTAGTTGGATGATTTGATAAGAATGCTATGTAGTTTCTGTAAATGACTTTTTCGTGGTTAGAAACATCCTGTAGCTCTAGATATTTGCTGTGAAAGTTGCCATGTTGCTGTTTTATGGCAGATTGTTTGTTTTAGTGCTTTGTGGCTTGTGGGAGCTATGCTCCATGGAATTTCTTGATCTTTGACTATATTGTGGTTGGTCTTGCATTGCCTAACCAGTGTCTACCTTGGAATACCAAGGAATAGCCCATGTCCTTCATTGTCTTGTGTTTTGCCTTAGTAACTTGTCGTGAGCGTAGCGTGAGAACCGTACCTCCCTTTCCTATGTTCTACATATGCATTTGTATCGATTTTGCATGCAGCATCCATATTTGCCATGATCATGCATGTTTAAACAACTTAACATGAGGTTCTGTCCAGAATCATGACTAGTTTAGGATTGCCTTGTTAAATACTTCAAATGAATCATGCATCATCTTGCTTGTGCATTGCACCTTGGTTGGTTGTTTATTGTTGTTGTTTGTCTTGGGTAGACGCGAGTGTTAAACCTGAGTATGAGGATCCAGGAGAGTAACACTACGAGGACCCTGCTCTTTGTCCCTCTAAACAACCAACAGGCAAAATGATCGTACCCGGATCCCGACACTATTTTTGCTTTGCTAGATGTCTCGTTCTTATTGTTACATATGCGTTACCTACCACTTGAATGTCAAGCCTCCTACATTGCCATGGTAGCCTCTAACCCTTCACATCCTAGCAAACCTTGTTTGGCTAAGTTACCACTGCTCAGCCCCTCTTATAGCATTCTTAGTTGTAGGTGGAGGTTGTTTCCATGTGATAACATGGATATCTGGAGATATCACAATATTAACTGCTATTTCATTTAATGCACATATATATCTTGGTATGGTGGAAGTTTTGGCCTTTTGCTCGGTGTTTTGTTCCACTTTTACCGCCATAGTCTCTTGTTACCGGTGTTATGTTTCCATATTTTGCGCTCCTAACATGCTTGGGTTTGTTATGGGGACCCCCTTGATTTTTTGGGTGAGATTAAAATTTGTCTGGCAAGACCCAACATTGGTACTATTTGATTAAACAACTTAATAAACTTGCATAGTGCTTTTGCAACCCCGTGGATAATTAATCAACAACCTAGGCCAGTGCTCCTCATCAGTGTTGGTCCAAACTAGAGCACTTTGCGGGGCCAACCCGGGGCAATCAGAGGATTTCTATCAGGTCACCGTACGTGTAGCTTATCTGTCGTGTCCTATAGAAAATGCAGGTGCAAGTGCATATGAGATCGTGCCAGATGACGTGACGCAGCTCCAGTGGGTGAATGACGAGGAGTGTGGCAGGATGTACATCACATATCCACACGAGTAGAGTGGTCGTGGTCGTGATCTTCGGGGCTAGCAAGCCTGTGTCATTGCATCATTTTATCGTTTGTTTTTGTCTGTAGCCGGACCCTGTCTTTGGATTGATGCTTGAATAATTTGTGTGCAATTGTAATTTAGATGTGGCTAGTGTAAGCCAACTCATATACTCATCTCTTCATAAATGTATGTAATGATATTGTACTTCCGAACGGCAAGATGTGCCTCTATCCCTGTCGAGGCCCCCGTGCCTAAATATGGATGGGCACGCACCTTGGGCGTGATAGAAGGAGAGTTTCTCCTAAATCTTTGGTCATTCTCTTGAAGATTCATGGTTTCAGCTTCCTGCTATCCTCTTGAATTGTTGTCAGTCATGAGTAATTCTTTCCATATCTATCCGGTGCATTTCATTATTGTTTTCATTTCTCGATCCTCTGAAGGCCATCATTTTACAAAATTTCTTCGTTCTCACCTTTCATCTTTCATTCTCAAATTCTTCTCAATTGTGGTCCCTTCGTTCGTATCTCAATTATTCTGGTGCTTCGTTCAAGTTTTCTATTTGGTAGATCGTGCTCTCTTCGTTCTCATGTTATATCATTTATTTGTAGTATCCTCTTTAGTTTATAATTCTTATAGGTGTTTTCATTCAAGGCTTCTTCAAGTTTGTGCTCTATCTCTCTTTCCTGTTGTTTTCAAAAGAATAAGTGGTGTGCAAAATTCGTTGCTTGTCATCAATTTAACTTGATGAAGGATAGCATAACGTAATTCTTATTCTTTTTTCATCAAGTGATTTCAATCCCTCTTCCAGAGTTGTGCATGATATCAATTTTGGGTTTCAAGTGTTCTGATCTTTCCTTTTCCGGAGTTCCTAGTTTTCTCATGTATCTGGTCGCTAAGCTTCGTCTAATTCGGAGCAAGGTATCAATCTTGTTGAGTTTCTACCTTCAATGTCAAGCTTCATCCTTTCATTCCGGAGTTCATCCTGATGCTTCTTCATGGTGGTTTGTGAAGGATGTAATTCTTCTCGAAGTTTTCTTCAAGATTCTTGATGGAGGTTCTCAAGTGTTCTTTATCTTGGATGTCTAAGTTCAATTATTTCTCCCTTGTCTTCTGAGATGGTGTTATTAATTCTTGATTATGAGGAGTCTAGAAGGAAAATTGTTAGGAATGAGATAACTAAACCCAGCATGTCCTCCCGGAGTTTTATTGGGGATGATTTCACCTAAAGCATTTCCTCAGGATTGTTGCGATCATGGTGTCATAATGATCCAAGTTTTCTCCTCCTCTTCTTGGTGAAAGAATTTTTTTATCTCTTGTTTCTCTCAAGCAATCAATTCTTTCCATTGTGGTAGGTTGTCACCTCATAATTTTGAGATGTTTTCCATAATCCCATAACAAGCTATTCTTTTCGTTGTTGATTCTTCATCAACTCCGTTCAACCATGCTTTTCAAATTCAATGGTGGTAGAAGTTATAATTTTATTCTCCGTTCTCTTCTCTCCAAAGATCTCGCTTCTATTCTTTTGTTCCGAATTCATTATGGTGTTGCTCTTTTCAACCGACATCTAGTTTGATTAAGATCATGTCCTTTCTTTGCTTAAGTGATGTGTTCTATGTTCAAGTTCTTTTCCTTCTTATCAAGTTTTGCCTGTCTTTCCTACCGAAGTAGTGCCAAAATTTCTTGTGAATTCTTGCTTGTTCCCATGTCATTCTTCATCTCGTTCAAACCTTCATGATCATTGGTTTCACTCATTTGGCAGAGAAGAAACTAAGTTTACCTCTATCTCTTTCTCTTCCCCTTCTCATTTCTACATCTCGGGATGAGATCCTCGTGTAGTGGAGGAGAGTTGTAACAGATCGGGGCCGACGCTCCAGAAGATTCCCCTTTTATTTCCATTCTCGTATGTGTTTCGTTTGGTTGTTGCATTCATCATCGCATCATTCGCATCATCTTTATGTGATCGTCACTCGTTTTCAAAAACTTGCATCCGTTCGTAGCTGCCGGTTCTCTCCGTTCTTGTCGTTGACCATCTTGAGACCATCGACACATGCACGCGCCTGTGACATTGTTAAAATGTTGTTTTTAAAAGTGGGTATAAAATATTCCCGGATCGGGTCAGAAGTTGTCGTGCGGTCTTGTTTTATTGTAGGTAGACCGCTTACCAAATTTCGTCATGGTCAGAGGTCGTTTGGTCCCCCAACGGTTAAATATATAGCGACAGTAGCAAGTCAAATATCGGACATTTTTGGTTTGACAAAACTTCGTCGCAGGGCTGCAACACTTCCCTCTCATCTTGGCCCAACACCCCTCTACATAGCCCACCTAGTCTCCTTCCGCTTCCGGACCGTCGGATCGAGATCTTACGATCCGAAAAGAGGCAAAACGCCCCCTAACTTAGCCCGATTGGCTATAAATAGACCCCCTACGCGTCCAAATTAGGCAACCCTAAGCCCCTGCCTCGAAATCCGTGCCGCCGCCGCAACCTCCCACCACTCAGCGCCGCACCTCCAACCTCCTCTCTCCTTCAGCACGTAGGGCCCGCCAAGCCCACCCTTAGCCTACCCAGTCCTAGATCTCCACCGCCGCAAGCCCGCAAACCCAAAACTGCCATTTCCCCGGCTCCTCCCGTAGTGCCGCCCTGCCCATGCGCCCCTGCCTTCCTGCCGTCGGCCAGGTGCGCTGCCGCGTCGCCGCTGCCGCGCCTCGCGACGCGGGCCAGGTGCCTCGCCTCCTGCGCCAGCCGCCGCCATGGCCCCTCGCTGTGAGGTCGCCCCACCGCCTGCACCCCTCGGCTCCGTCTTAGATTGCCGGAGCAACCCCACCGTCGGTAGCCAGCCGGATCCGAGCCGCTTTGCCCGAGTCTTCCTCATCTCCGGCCTCTTCGACCCAAGCCCCCTCGTCGGAGCCACGAGACCCACCACCGCTCGTCCCTGTCGTGCGAGGGAGATGAAGCTTGCTCGCTTGCCCGAACGCCAGCGCCCGTGTGGCTCAAGCAAGGCCCAGCCACAGCAGCGCCAAGGCCTAGCAGGCGGCCTCCTCAGCCCAGCCCAGCGCCAGATCTGGCCCCAGGCCTCTGGTGTGAGCGCTCCAGCCCAATCCCTCAGCCTGGTGCAGTTCTATTATGTCGCGCTCACTTTGTTCAAGCCATGTTCTAGCAAATTCGGCCCATAGTGTTTTTTTCCTGCGTGCGATTTTGTCAAATTCATGAGATTACTGTTTTACAAAAAAGTCCCTCATGTTCATCCATTTAATATCTCACAAACCATGCATCACATGTGAAAACGTAATATAAAAATGACTATAATTTCATGCAGGTTCACAATATTGAACTCTGACATATGTTTAAAAAGTTTTACTGCATGTTTTCATGTAATTTGCGTTAATGCCATGTAAAATGAATTGTTTAATAACTTTTGATCCGTGACTCCGATGCAGATGTTTTATATATGTAGCTGGACTAGAAAAATCAGTAGAATCACATGGTGACATTTATTTTGCTGTTTGACAACTCTAAAATATGGCTAGGCCAGATATGGACCAAACTTAAAATATGCATATGAGGTCGATCCGGAATTGTTATTCGTAGCATCCGGCCTCGTTGAAAGTGCCTAGGTGATGTAGTTGTTTGTGCTTCACCTCTTTCCATGTCTAACAACATTTAATATTGATGAGTACCTAAACCAAAGTTAACTAAATATTCGAATGTGGAGTTTCGTCAATATGCAACTGGTTGCATATTGAGCTTCACCTTAATGTGTAGTAGTTGTTTAGTGTGATTTGTCGTGCCTTGCATATTCAAACCGGACATGCATCATATTTGTTTGCGCATCATGTCATGCATATGTTGTGGTGTACCGTGTGTTGATTGTTGTTTCGGATTGATGCTTCTCGATAGAGTTCCGAAAGCGTTCGGAGTGTGAGCATTCGTTCGACTATGTTGGCTCGTGTTCTTCATGGACTCATTCTTCTACCAAGCGGGATCTCAGGCAAGATGACACATTTCCATGGGTACCAATAATATCATTACTTTGCTAGTTGTCCCTCTTTTATCGTTATGTGTCGCTACCTACCACTTGTTTTTCCAGTCTTTTATCGTTATGTCTCGCTACCTACCACTTGGTTGTCCAGGCTCCCAACATTGTCATGAAAAGCCTCTAAGCCTTCACCTTCCCAGCAAACCTTTGTTTGGCTATGTTACTGCTTCCTCATCCCTTCTTATACCATTTCTAGTTGTAGATACAATTGCTTCCATGTGACAACATGGACATTTTGATATCACAATATTATTGCTATTTAATTAACGCACATATATACTTGGTAAAGGGTGGAAGGCTTGGCCTTTTGCTCGGTGTTTTGTTCCATCTTTGCCGCCTTAGTTACTTGTGAATTGGTGTTATGTTCCATATTGAGCGCTCCTAACATGTTGTGGGTTGTTATGGGGACCCCCTTGATTTTCATTCAAGGATAAAAATCATCTAGAAAGGCCCAACTTTGGTACTATTTGCTTAATAAGAACTAATAAAATATGCATAGGGCATGATCACCCCGTGGATAATTAATCAACAACCCAGGCCAGTGCTCCTCATGAGTGTTGGTCCAAAATGGCTATAGCCGGGGCCACCAACAGGTGTGCCAGCCAGAAACTTAGCCAATCAAGTCATGTCCTTAGAACAAGATATGCGGCTCTTATCGGGTTTGTCAACACGTTGGGTGGTCTTACTAGACTTGTTTTACCTTTCTCGAACATCTTGCGCGTGGGATTTTGACGACACTTTAGGCTATCTCGAAGTTGAGATTTTCCATCGGGATTCCGCAAATACTACGGGTGATTCTCCGATTGAGGAATTCCAATGCGGCATGTGGTTAATTTGTGATGGACGAGTTGGAGTACCCCTATATGGTTAAATCTTTCGAAAAGCTATGCCTTATGTGGCAACTTGGAAACTTTGTTTAACACCCGGTCATAGTAAACTCGAAGTAAACTCAAATAAAATACACCAACTGTGTGCGTAACCATGATAGTCTCTTCTCGTGAGTCCTTATCCGAGAGATAACACTGTGGGGTTATGTTTGACGTAAGTAGGTGTTCAGGATCAGTTAGTGATCATTACTAGTTCACGTCCGTTATTCGTAGACCACCATACTTTACTTGCTGTATTCGTAAGTTACCACTCAAATAAATGCTTAGTCTCTTCCTGTAGCCTCACCACTTAACCATACTTCACCCATTAAGCTTTAATAGTCTTGATACCCTTGGAAATGAGATTACTGAGTCCTTGAGGATCATAGATTACTACAACATCAGTTGCAGGTGCAGGTAATGCGATGATTTGACGTGAGTGTGATGCTTGTTTGATTTGGAGTTCTTCTTCTTCATCGATCTAGGATGGGTTCCAAGCGGCTTTCTGGGATAGCAAGGATGGGTGTCATTTTGTTGTTTGTTTTCGTCCATAGTCAAACCCTACTCTTCTGTATGATGTGTGAATATGTTGTTGTATTGATGTGATCTTGATGTAGCTTGTGGCGAGTGTAAGCCAATTCCATATACTCATCTCTTCTGTACATGTTCTTGTAATGATATCCATTCTTGCAACATGACGAGATGTGCTTCTATCCCTGTCGAGGCTCTCGTGTCAAAATAAGGATAGGATCACATCTTGGGCGTGACATAACATGCTAAGGGTTGTTATAGGGACCCCCTTGATTTTTGTTTTGGGATCAAACTCTTCTCGCAAGTCCGAACAACGGTTTTACTCGCTGCCTAATAACTAATAAAATCGCATAGGGACTCGTCGGCACGCGCAAATAATTAATCAACAACTCGGGCCAATGCTCCTCACGAGTGTTGGTCCACCTACCTACTAGTTGATGGTTCGTCCTCTTGGGCAACTTTTAATCTTCCGCCAATAATGTAATAGCCCCCAAGATTTGGTTTTCTCTTGCAAAGACCCAGGGTTCTCTTTGAAAATGACCAAATGTGTCTCGCCATGTCTGTAGCCCCCGAGTCTTAAGCGGACTTGAAGAGGCAGCTTGAGAATCTGCACTGAGGGTTGAGTTTGATCATGGCGGGTTGCAGATGATCCCGTATGAACTGTTTCGATAATCCGGTCCATGGTTCATCCTAGCTGGTTGTTGAAGTGAACCAAACTATAGCGGCGGCGACTTGCGTGCCTGTCCGTCGGGCGGCTCGGGCAAGCGAACCCCGCACCGATATGTCAATGTAGATTGGACCATAGGGCGGTGATTTACAACCGTCCATGGGGCGGCTCGTACTAGTGTATGCAGCCACTAGCGCGTTGTTGTAGACGTAAAAACCAGCCGCAGCATTGTAAGCCGATGCTGTTGTGAAAGACTTGTAAGCCGGCGTGGACGGCAAGAGGCGGCCACAACATTATAAGCTGATGCGGATGGCAAGAGATGGCCACGACATTGTAAGTCATGAATTCCGCCAAAAAGCTTCAGATATTGTAGGCTGCCACGAGAGACGACCACGGTGTTGTAAGCCGGCACGGCCACGAGAGACGTCCGCAGGACTGTAAGCCGGCTCGGGCGCGAGAGACGGGCGTTCGCAGCCCCAACATGATGATGTAGACTGGATCGCAGGGCGGCGTCTTGCACGTGTTCATTGAGTAGCATGACACAGACGAATATCAGTACAAAACAATGCTGGCGCGTGCTTCGTCTCTGTGGTATAAAGCCACTTGAATAATTGTCCTGCATACATATATTTCAGGCCAAAGTAATTGTTCTCGGATGAATCATACACTGAAAAAATAGATAGGATAAATGTCACCTGATATTTTTGTCGGTTGAATGCAGACACCGGAGTGAAATAACTGTAGATCTAATCAAACGACCATCTAGATGATCTTTGAAAATAGTACTAACCACCGTGGCCAGGCATAGCTGTTGCGAAACGGCGAGCCAGCAGGCGGCTTAAGGCGACGGAGGCCGCGCGTGGTGGCAGCTCAAGACGGCAGCATCTCAACATGAGGCGGCGTGCGGTGGCGGCTCAAGGCGAGGCGGCGGAAAATGGCACGACGGCGGCTCAAGGCGAGGCGGCGCGCGGTGGCGGCTCGAGTCGCGGCGAAACCGGTCGGCGTGCGGTATGGCAACAGATGCCAGAGCAATCCATCCCTCGTTCACAACATCCGCCCACGAAGACAACCATAGATCAATTCCTCACGTAGGAGCCATCCATCATTGACATGCACAACCCACGTATCCATCCATCACGCACAACCCGCGCATCCATCCATCCATCAGCGCATGTATTCTGCCGGTGTTTGATGGGGCGAGGCCAGCTTGTGGGCGTGGTGGTTGAGGCGTGCGGCGAGGTGGTGGAGGCGAGGTGAATCTAAAGCGCAGGAGAATCGGCCGACGTGGAGCGGCGAGTCAGTCGGGCGGCTTGAGGCAACGGAGGCTGCGCATAGGAGCACGACAGCGGCCATGGGTCGAGGCCGGCTCGGAAGTGGAGGGGAATCCTTGGTGGCGGAGGGAAAGTGCGGCGAGCTCGCTTGATTTCAACAAAAGTACCAGTGTTTCAATCAGATTTTTGGAGTCACGACATGCGATAGTACGAGCAGTTGACGTATACTAGTATTTGTTTGAGCCTTCCCGTGACCTAGTAGTAATGGATGCACAACTTGATGACCACTTCGGATTCAGTTAGTATTCCTAGCTCAGAATGAGTCAAACAAATGACGGGAGTCCAGCTTTCCTCCGGCACAATCAACAGGCTAATTGTCCGCGCGGCTGATTCTGGTTCGGACTGCACGGGTAGGATCATACTGCGGCTATCAGGGCAGGCCCCAATGCTAGCGTGGGAGGCAGTCCGTGTGACTGCAGACTGAAGTCTAGCTTGGTATAGACATTTATGAGGTCCTCCGACGTCAACGTATGCGGGACTGCTGATACAACGGTGTCGTGAACATATCTGTCGATAATCCAACATGATCTCCGGCTTGCTGGTCTGAGCTCCAGTTGTGGTGAACCAAATCATTGGAAACAACGTGATGTGCTCACAACCACCGGCTGTCGGCGAACTCAACGACCAAACTGTACAGATGGTGGGTTGTGGCGCAGCACCATGCAGATGCGGCCACTTGGCAAGGCGAGGAGGCTGGCCACGGGGGCCGGGCGGCTTGGTAGGAGGCAAAGCGCAGCGGTGGTCAGGGTGAGCGGGAACGACCGGTCGCGGACGTGGGCACGGCCCTGTAGAGCCAGCAAGCAGAGCCCGCTGGAAACCTCCCGGGCGCAACGGCGCATAGAGGCAGAGCGAGGCTGGTGGTAGCACAGGGCGACTCATGCAAAGCCGGCGACGTGGTCGGAGGTGATGACGGAGGTCGGCGCCACGGCAGCTCGAACCCACGGCTTTGGAGTGCATCGGCTTGAGGCAAGGCGAGCCGCGTCGGAGGCAGGCACAGCGCCGGAGATGTAGCAACGACGATAGGTGCGGATTGGCGACGAGAGGGACGGCGAGCCGCCGGAGCGCGATAGATAGGCCGTGTAGGCGAAACAGGCATCATGGTTGGTGGAGGCCGAGCACAAGGCGGAGGATAAGCTCAGCGCGGCGTCTGCGACGGGGCAAAGCGCACATAGGCGGACCGAGCACGGTCGTACACTTGCATGATGGCGGCTAGAGCGGTGTGCCGTGCGCGTCAGTGGGCGAGTCCGTGGGGGTTCGATCCATGGCGGAGGCGAGCGCAACAACTCGAGGCCGTGACGGCTGAGCCGCGCGTGTGAGGCAGCAAAACCAAACACGGCTGTGGAGGCGAGGGCCACGGCGGCCGGGCGACTCGGCGAGATGGAGCTGTGAGGGTCGGCTCGGACGCGGGGTTGCATGGGCTATGGCAGCGGAGGCGAGGTGAGGCGGCTGCCTCTATAGTGCAGGCGCAAGGTGAGGCCATGATGGCGGCTGGCCGGGTGAAGCGGTGGAGCAAGGTGCGACGCGGCGAGTGGCGGGCGTGCGAGTTAGGCGAGCCGGACGGGCATTGCAACGCGGGCTGCGGATGCGAGATGGCTAGGCAAAACGACATCATCGGAAGCATTCTAGAAGAGTCTGAGCCCACGTTGATGTTAGCTTCCTTGTCGAGATCGAGTTGTGCTAGTTTTCATTTGGTCTCTTCCCTCCTGAATCCTCATGGATGTTGACTTTGTGGTTGTGAACTAAACTCTTGGTAGCCGGTTAACATGATGGCTCATGAACTTTTTGAGAACCATTAAGTATTGCAATGTCTTTGCTTGGCAGTTGAATCAACGTCATGTTCGTCTCGATTTTGATAGAGGCTGTTGTAGCGGAAATTAATCTGGCTCGGACTGGCGGATCAACCGGTAACATGCGGCAGTGCCTACGGAGCCCCGGTGGCTTCAAAAACGTGGAACACGGCCTGCATTGTCATCTTGGCAGACTGTAGGACGGCGGCTCAGTTGACGTCCCTGCTTTAGTTACGAAAGGTGGAAATTCCCTTTTATTGATCGCACGGCACCGAGTCAATCTCCTTTTGGTCTCGATGATCACAAGTCGTGGCGATAACGCACCGAGGAAAACCCAATTTTCCTTGATTTCAAATCTTGTATATGTCATTTTACTGTTGGTCAACGATGTTATCTTCCGTGTCGGGTCTTCTTCATGCGGCATATAGCTAGCTTCTCGATCCCTGATGAGATCCCTTCAAGAACACAACATCACTGTGTGCGGGCCCCACAGTGGGTGCCAACTGCCATGGATTTGTCACGGCAGATGTCCAGGTGAACGGACTTACATTCGGGGTAGAAGCGCAACTATGTGGCGGCATGAAGGGGTTGGTCGGAATCGAGAGACGCGGAGTTTACCTAGGTTCGGCCCCTCCGATGGAGGCAAAAACCTACGTCCTGCTTGTCTGGTATTGATGATGAAGAAAATCTCTCGGTTACAAGGGTGCTGTTTTGCTACCTCTAATCATGAGAGTATCTAATCTCTTGTCTATCTAAGACTTGTCTACTGAGACATCTAAACACTTGACCCTCTTCGGGTGACCCGCCCCTCCTTATATAAGTTGAAGGGGCGGATTACATGTAGAGTCTAAGTCAGACTAAGACTTAACTTATTATGACTTCCTATTGTGGGCTTCTGAGTCACCAGGCGGCTTACACCAAGCGACATAGAGCCGTGTGTCATACACCAAGCGGCTTACACCGGGCGGCTTAGAAACAGGCAGCTTCAAGACGCATCTTCAGGGACTCATCTTTAGAGAACCATCTTCAGGGACTTACAAACATGACTTATCTTTAGACTCATCTTCAGGGACTTACAACCGGGACTTATCTTCAAGACTCATATTCAGGGACTTACAACCCGAACTTATCTTCAAGACTCATCTTCAGGGATGCTTCTCCAAAGACTCATCTTTAGGGACTTTCAACCGGGACTTTAACTTAAAGCCAGGTCATAACTGTCACCGGGTTATAACTGTTTCCTAGGTCATTCCGCGGGGTATATCCCCGACAGACCCCCAATTTTATTTTGAAGCAAGCTCAGCATATGTCAAAACGCAAGACCCGAAGTGATCTTGAAGCTGGCTTACCCAACAATCTAGCTGCTCATAAGTTCCCATCTCAGGTACCCTTCAGCCTGATTTTTCTCTTTTCCAAGGCCGACTTATACTATCAATCTTCTAATCATCCTGACTATCAACAGGAGTCACCACCTTCGTCAGGCAACTCAACTGCTTCCAAATTACCACCCCTTATGATCAATCCTCTGTGAGTCTCTTTTGTTAGATGCTTGCCTTTATACCCCTTTTGGCACGTTGTAGATAGTGCCTTCTTGTTTTATAGGGCCCAAGCTAAGGCCAAGAAGAGGAGAATTGGCGAATCGTTAGCCGATCCTGAGGCCCCTAACCTAGGAAATCATGAGTCTTGTGCCCCTGAAGTTCAGGAGAGTCATCTTGTCGATCATTAAGAGGTCCAGACTGATGTCACTCCTCAACCTGAGCCAGTGAGTACCAAAGTTGTGTGTTGTGAGGTTGACCTGGCGGTAAATCCTGACCTGCCTAGTCTTCCCAAGACAATTGAAAAAACTCATTATGACAAGAACGAAGAGGTTGTTGTGTCTAGGTTAGGCTATGCCACCCCTAGGGTCTCCAAAGTGCTGACCAAACTTGTTGTTAAGGATGAACCAACACCGCCAGAGAAAGGCAAAGCCAAGTTGAGGTTCCCAAACTATGAGAGCATGAGTGCTGAAGAAATTCGTGCTGGTTATTTGGATCGTCTTGCAACAAGAAGGGAAATTGAAGTCGGCCTTGTTAGCATGATGAATATAAAGTATGAGGTATGCTCCTCTTCATTGTGTACTTTTCATATCCTTATCTATCCCCCAAAGGGTCGGCTCATTTTGGTGATATGAGTCGGGCCACTGATAACAAGTTTTTCAGAATTCAACTGATAGCCCCCAAGGCCGGCTCATGTTTGATTGATGAGTCGGGTATTTTGCAAAAAAAAATTAAAGAACTCAACCTGTAGCCATCAAGGACTATCTAATTGTCTTGAGATGATTCGGGTCTTCTCGATATCTTTGCCTTGGAAAAAATTGATATACATTAGCCCCCAAGTGTCAAGGATATTGCTTGCAATTTTCTAAGGACTTGATATAATATTTCATTATATAGGCTTGAATCGTGTGCTCTTCTCATTATCATTGAATATCCTAGCACGTTTATGCAGAAAGCTTTACGGAAAGCTGAGTCAAGCGTGACCGGCTTGAAGAAAGATTTAAAAATAGGGAAAGGCGCCCAAGCCACCACAGAAGAAAAATTGCGCCTCCCTTTGGAGGAATTGGAGAAGACTAAGTCACTTTTTGAAAAAAATGAATCCTTCGATGTTGAGAAGGCCATCTTGCTGAAATGCGCAGAGAGTGTCTACGGTTAGCTGAGACCCTTGACTGTATAACTGGCCAGGTTAAAGCGGGAGATTTCCACTATGACCCAAGCTATCTTTGGTAAGTCTCTCATGGTATCTTACAAAAACTAATGTTTGGACATACACTATCTGGCGTTATTTGATGCTTATGTTGTTTTACAGGCCCAAGGACATCCAAGCTCCAGGAAAACCACTTATTTATGTTGAAGGATGTATATCCTTTAAGTGAGCAACTCTATACTAGAGGCCAACTTTCTATTAAAGTTGTGATGGGAGAAAAGGAGACGGTAAGACTCATCAAGCATATGCTGAAGGTCCTTTCAACTATTCCCAAGAAAGTCGAAGAAATGAAAAAATCAGTTGCCCATTCTGGTGCAACTTCTGCTTTGAGTCGGGCCTTTGCCGACATGTAGGAGCTTGATCCGGCAGAGAGGGCCAAAGATTTTCCTAAGATCATGGATGACGACACCGTCGGCAATGCAAATTATCTAAAGTGTGTCAAGAGAACTCACGTGCTGGCCACACAACTTCTTGTTGGGATGGGCTTGAAAGGATATCAGGCAGCTTATGATGCGAGCAATTCGCAAATTCGGCTGCCCACCTTCCTATCAGTGGATCTGATTCCTCAGTGTCGTAAGCATACTTTTGCTCCTGAAGTTGACCGGTTCCCTATGCTAAACGAATAGGTTGTATTCCAAACCCTAACTCATTGCAACTGGGATGTGGACAATTCTCAAATTGTAGAGCCGGAAAAGGCAGCAAAGGATGACCCGAAGGCGACTCACGCGATAGAACAACCTGAGGTTAACCTGGACGGTGCACGAGGCAAAGCTCGGGAGTGATGTAAAAAACAATTTAAGCCGCCCGTTGCTTATAGCCCCCCTGTGTGTTGGGCCAAACAGATATTTTGTGACTCTTGACTTGAGTTTGTAATAGGAGTAATTTTAAAAACTTCCTGAATAACTCTATCATGCCTTCATGCATGTTTACTTTGGTGAAGGTGTTTATCCAATGATCCTTTTTCCCTTCTATAATGATTGCAGATTGCTTTGTTCTTCTGCTCGCCTTGAATATTTCCACCATGCTTTGATGACTTTTTCAGGAAAACAAGCCGGCAGAGAAGTCTTAGTAATCGAAGCTTTAGGCTTTGCTTTGATGATATTTAACTGCCCATAATATGATGGTGGTTGGTAACCCAGACTCTCATGTCTGAGATGGTAATAAAATAATGTTTATCTACAAAATCTTATGTGGTAGCAATAATTAACAATATCAAGTATTGTGGTATAAGCTGGCTTAATGAATCTCCACATAAAGCACTTGCCTTTGAGGCTTAGTCAGACAAGCCAGTTTTTCTAGAGTCGGATCGGAAATTCCAATCACTAAATTTTGGTTAAACAAAAAGCAAATAGTGCAACCTGGTCCGGCGACCAAACTTACACAACAAGTATAAATAGGTATGATGTTTTATTCAAATAATGCCATGTTATGATGTCACACACATGTCGAAAAAATATGCTAGCTTTCGAGGCTCGACATAAAGACTCGCTTTCGAGGCTCGAGTCTTGCTTCAATGAAGCATGTATGATAACCCGTGGTTTATCCTAGGTCTCTGCATGCCATCTCTCTCGTGACTCAAGACGATGTTTTAACCTTAAGAAGTTCAGGGTCCATGAAAAAGGACTGACTCTTAAGAGTACATGGGGTCACCTGATCATAGTCGCATCAAGCATACAGGCAGGATTAACCACATGTGGCATTTTTCTTGTGCCGGGTCAAGAGGGTGAGAAAGCTGAACTCGATGAGTTGGAAGCCCCCAAATGCGCAATATTGTCGTGCCATTTTTTCTAGGTCACAAAGGTGAGAAAGCTAAACTCAGTGAGTTGGAAGCCCCCAAGTGCCCAAAGAATAAAGACTCAGGCCAAGTTTGTGGCTGAAACGACAAGAACTCGAAATTTCAGGTAAGCGGGCTTTATTGAAATATAAAGAAGTATGTACGAAATTTGCAGGGGGGTACAAAAGTAAAGGAGCTGGTGGCTCTAAACATAATCTGGTCATAAATGTGTAGTATTCTAGGGCCCTCTTATTTTCTCCTTGGTGGCATATGATATTCCTTGCAAATCTTCCAAGCAATATGATTTTAAACTCAAGTACTATTAGTACTCACCGCTGTTCAGCTGCTTGGGATTGCTCTGGAAGCCACCTTGGTTATTATGTTGATTGTTCTGGATGGGATGCTGTCCATTGCCATTCTTTGCCTGATGCTGGAAACTAGCAGCTAAGCCGGCCTGCGACCCATCAGGACCGTGCTCGCCAGGGTGTCCGCCACCATTGTCTCCTGGATCAGTTTGATGTAGCAGTTCTCCCATGAATGGGCAAACGGCTTGTCCGGGGTACTACGTTTGGGACATGGTGCTTTGAGCGCCTCCTCATAGTTATGAGGCTTATTCCCATTGTAAGCCCCTCCAGGACTGCCATTACGGTGTTGGTTTTTGAAACACCATTAGTATTGGCAAAGAAATCTAACCCGCCATCTAGTTGCTTCCATTTACCACTATTATTCTGGTGCCCTAGGTTACCACCATGGTGATGCAGGCCCTTGCCGCCTTCACCCTTCCTGCCTTTGCTAGTTTTATCTTCATCTCAGCCGGGATCCTTTGTGCAATCTGACTCGGTGTACCTGGAGAGGACATCCATTAAGACGCCCATATCTTGTAGCTTTCGCTTCAGTCGCCCGAGCTTCAGGACTAGCGGCTGGAAGGGGCAATTCTTTTCTAGAATCAGGATGGCTTGAGCCGTCGTGATGCTATTTGATGAATGTATAATTGCCATGACCTAGCAGGTCCAGTGATGGCATGACTCATCGACTCGCTGGATGCAATGTTGAAGGTCCACAATTGGCATTTGCCTTCTGCACATTCCTTGGAAATTCTTTATGAAACTCTTTAAGCTCCCACCAAGTATTGATGGAATTGGGTGGTAGATTTTTCAGCCTTCTTCGAGCCGGCCCCTCGAGCATCATGGTCAAGTACTTGGCGCACACAGCATCACTGACATACAGGATATTCATTGCCAACTCGTAGCTTTCGATCCAGGTCGCTGGATCTACTTTGTAATTAGGCACCTTACAAGGCCCTTACAAATCTTTAGTCATACGCTCTGCACGGAGAGATGACGACATGCAAGGTATCCCAATTGTCCTACTATTGGTCCTGGTTTCCGTTTCAGGAGGTGGTTGCTGGATCATCTGTGCTTCTGCTTGTCGTATCCCCCTAGCCGCATCAATAACTTCTTGTGCTCCTGGTAGTATAGGCCGGTTTGGGGGAGTTAGGAGTTTTTGATTGCGCCCACTCCTAGAAAAAGCCAGAAATTCCAACTAGCGCTTCTGACTACAGTTAATGTACGGGGTGTAGTGCATCCGGTCGTCGTTGTAGGAATATTGTGCTTGTTGGACAACTGTTGTTTTCGGCATATTGATAGCGTTCCTTGCCTCAATATCAACATGGGTGTTCCCCAATATGGGCAATGTTTCCAAGTGCCGGGTTGCAGACACCATATTGTCAGTGGGGTTCTAAAAATGACCATGTGGTGTGTGAAAACGTTGTGGTGGCGAAGGAACTATCAGTGGCTGGGGTAGTTTGTTTCATCAATTTGTAAGTGGTTTCCCAGCCCCCGACGTCTGATTAGGGGTGTTGAAGAGTCTTTGCAGCTCGAGGTACGGTGGCAAACGGCTTCGATGTCTCCTTTGGTAAACAACATCATATGCCTCTCTCTAGAGCTCTAGCTGCCAAGCCTCGGCCTTAAGGCGTTCAGACTCATCATGCATGCGGGACTGTAGTTCTGCCATCCTCGTATTCTCAGCTTCAATTTTCCTTGAGTCATCTGGTCTCTCAGCTTGGTTAACTCCATGTTACGCCCTTCTTGGTTTTCCGTTGTAATGGTATTCTCCACAAGCTGTGTCATCTCGACTTGCCTAGTTGACTCATGGACTTCTTCGGGGGCTTCAACCTCCAGAGGCCCAATGAGTCTGTCATCGTAGAGAGGACATATCAACTCAGTTTCTCCCATAGAAGAGTCACCATCTGAATCTCTGAGAACATTGTCGCTACTTGTCATCTCATCCATGAGGGAAACTCCCTGAGTGAAGACGATGAAGACGTGACACAGGACGGCTTGGTCCTGACCGAGTCGGATGGGCCGAGCCTGCTCATTCGTGTGGGTGTAGAAGTCCGGCTCGACGATAGTAGTACCAAACATATCGAGGGGGATCGCGTGTTCATACTTGGAAGAGCCACCCTGGATCCCCCGGATTGGATCGCTGATGCAGATCTTCCCGCAGTGGCTCCTTATCATCTGATCAACCTCGAACTTGCCGAACCATGGACATGTTTCCTTTGAGGACTAAATTCCACCGGATGATGGACCCATGGTGGGCGCCAAATATTGTGGTTTTTTCATTGATGATGTCCTCATGCAAGGACTTAGGTGTGAGGCCATCGCCACTAGTTGGCGACTGAAAGAGATCAAACGAGAATGGGAGGCGGATTTACCCAGGTTCATACCCTCCAATGGAGGTTATAGCCTACGTCCTGGTTTGTGTCTATATTAATGGAGATCTCGATTACAAGGCTGCGGAATCACTAACCTCGATTTTGAGGGTGTCTAACTTAAATCTTTTCGACTGAGGGCTTGACATTATATATAGGTCAAGAGCATTGGGTTTAGAACAGATTCAGGATCATATCATGACTCGTAACCTACCATGTCTCTAACCCGCCTTGTCTCTCAAGCAACTAAATCCTCTAGCGTGATCCACCATACGGCCCTTGAACCACCATCTCCTAGTGCGAGGGTCGCCCTTAATCGTTCTGCCTTCTTAAGAGTCTTGAATATCTTTGGAGCCGCCAACAAGTTAACCCGGCCCAACAAGGCGGGTTACATCGCGGGGTTATACCCCCAACACCTAGTGCCCACTTGACTTGAATATGTGCCCAGATATGTCAGGCCTGTGGGACTGGGGGTACCCAGGCCCGTGTACCTGGGGCCCGGTTCGCGGCATGTGCCGTGGGCCTGACGAGGTTCCCCACCGAGCCTCAGGAATCTATACTCGTGAGGGTCCCTGCCCCGTGAGGCGCATGCTGGCAAGCACCGTCAGGTGGCATGGAGAGTTCCCTCTTGAGGCCGCTTCCCGAGCCTTGTTGTAGGACCCCCTCTTGAATCCATCTATAGGAATATGCGTGGGAGCGTCAAGGAAAGCACTGCGCGATCAGACGCCCCCCCTTCATGTGGCTGATGCAGCCTGCACCGGGCAGCCGGTAGAGTCGTACCAACGTGTGCAGACCGAGAAGCTTTCCTTTTTGGTGATAAGGGAGCAGCACCATCTCATGGGTTCCCAAATCAATCCCCAAAGGTTCTCTTTCAGGTGTAAGAGGACCGGGACCAAGGGCTCAGCAGGACGGAGATCATCCCCATGCCCACAGACGCGTCACAGCAATGAGGTTTAGCAGGCGAACACTACCTTTTGTCAGGATAGGTTGGAATCATGTCCCCCTTCAAACTGGCCATTGTGGCAACTCTTCCCGCCTGATATTTTTGGGGGATGAGGACCAGGGCCAATATAAGGAGGGGGCAGGCTACCATAGAGAAAGGCAATTGGGAGGCACGAAAGAACACGCCTTGTACTCGTATTCTCCCTCAAGCAATCCACCAAGCAGGAGTAGGGTCTTACACCGTGAGGTGGCCCGAACCTGGGTAAACTATGTGTGTGAGTTCCTTTTTCATCTTACTTAGAGCGAGCCACAGTGGGATCATCGTGAGGCAGAGGAGTAGAGTAGGGAAGAAAGTGAGCGCACCCTAGAGTTCGAACCTTCTTGGGTCTACGGAGCACCGATTCCAACATTTGGCGTGCTAGGTAGGGGTGTGCTACCGCTTTCAGCTCTATTTCGAAACCAGTTTTATCGATCCCATGGATGACACTTGCCATGTGCGTGCTAAGCAAAGGGCGGCCCGGCTCATCGAGACCGCGCCCGTGGGTCGGGGTGGTCGCCGCCACTCCGTCGGTTGTGAGGCTGGCACGACCACCGACCCTGTGGCCCACGAGCAGCAAGATTCCTCTGCGCACCCTTATGTGCAGAGTGAGGGGCGCACCGCCACGCCTCCTCCTCCCATGCCCATCTCGAGTAGGTGAAAGCACAATATGCTCCCTTGGTGGTTTTAATAATTCAAGACAACGTACATTGTCTCTTGGACTAATACTTTCATCTAGTGCATTTCAGATAAAGTCCACAGAGATGGCTTCGCAAAAAGGATTGTGGAGAAACCCCAAGATGCAAAGAAATGGATTGTGAAAGATTCAAAGAAGGGGACTCTACATTTTACTTCGTGAGAAATCAGTTTTAGTCCATAGGACAAGCCAATACTATCAAAAGGAGGTAAGGTAATGTAGGTGAACAAGATACTCAAATGTGCACGCGTGATATTCACAAAAAACACTCACAATCTCTCCAGATAGTCTGTCCAAAGCCAAATATCAAAAAATGGTGCAACCCACTATTTCCACACGATCCCACCGATTCCTAAACTCACACAAACCCATGCCACACCCTAGCCATTCGGTGCAACCGATTCGGCGTCGGTGCCACCGATTTTTTGGATTGGTGTCATCGAGACGCAGATTCTGACCATAGGACACCTGATCGGTACCAAAGAGAATTATATATCGGACTCACCGAGATTCAAAAGTTTCTACCTTTGGAGCAACTCGGTAGCATCGAGATTCACACATCAGTGTCACCGAGTTGGTCACTTAAGGTGTAATGGTTGGATTTTTGGAGATGCCTATATATACCTCTCCACCACCACTCACATGCAAGATAAGCACTCAGAACAGATCCCCACTTATCCCAACTAATTTTGTGCGAGAGAGACACCTACTCATGTGTTGAGATCATGCCATTCCATTCCAACCATACGGATCTTGATCTCTAGCCTCCCTAAGTTTCTTTCCACCCAATCAATATCTTCCACCAAAGCCAAATCTATGAGAGAGTGATTAAGTGTTGAGGGGTCTATCATCTTGAAGCACAAGAGCAAGGATTTCATCGACATTATCGACCCTATTACCTTTTGGAGGGTTGTGCCTCAGAGATTGGTTGGGTGTCACTTGGGAGCCTCCTACTTCATGTTGGGGAGTTAACCAAGAAGTATGTAAGGGCAAGGAGATCGCCTAATTCATGAAGATATACCCGGAGTTAGGCTAGTCCTCCATGGATGTAGGCCATCATGGTATAGTCAAGGTTGCTTCTTCATGGAACCCTCCGTGGGTAGAGCCCTCCGTGGATTCTCGTGACTGTTACCCTCCGTGGGTTGAAGACTCCATAAACGTGGACGTAAGATAGCACCACCTATCGGAACCACGGGAAAAATCGTCGTGTCCTTCATGCGTTGGATCTCTCTATCTGAACTCCTTACTTCCATATGCAATGTATTTACTTTCTGCTGCTATACTTGATGACATGCATGTGTAGGGTGTGCTAGAGTCGCTATAATTGCTAAAATCTGCTAACACTTAACATTGGATATTGTGTACATTTTAATTTGTGCTAGTAGTCTATTCGCGCCCCTCTAGATATACTCTTCTAGTGATCCCACAATTGGTATCAAAGCATTGATCTCCATTGCTTCGGTTTCATCATCGTGTAGGAAGATGGATGTGTCTAGTGTGGAAAGTTTGAGTTGCAAAGTGCCCAATCTTGATGGAGATTACTATAGTCAATGGAAGAATTCTATGATTGATTTATTTGAAAAATTCCATTTGAGAAAACATATTGAAAATCCTTATGTGTTCCCCATCTATGAATTACATCCCACATACGAAGAGGAAATTGACATGATTGGTAACCTTAAAACTGTTAATCTTATCATTAGAGGTTTACCAAGATTTGTGCTTTCTCAATTGAAGAACTTCGAATGTGCTTATAGTTTGCGGAACAATTTGGATAAATGATATACAAATCTATCATTAAGTAATCTTGATGAAATTCTTCATAAAACTCTTGCTTTTCACAAAATGAAGCCTAGTGATCCAAACTTTGATAAATGCCTATTTGAGCTTCGTGTTCGTATGCGTGCTAAAGGAGATGTCAAAACTATCAACAACATTATTGTTGAAGCCATTCACATTCATAAGTTTGAACATTGTCATGATTACAATTCTAATGAATCTCTTGGTTTCTATGACGAGGAGATTCTACCCAATGATGACAATGAAGAACATGGCTACTATGACGAAGATGAGTTGTTCGAAATCGAGCATGAAAAGATCATGAAGAATCTAAGTCTCATGGAAACTTCAAGGATTACATGTCCGGTGGAAAAGAGTGGATTCTCGATAGTGGATGCACCGATCATATGACTGGTGATAAAGACATGTTCCAAGAGATCACACCTAATCAAGGACCTCAAAGATATATGACCTTTGGAGACAACTCTAAGGGTAAGATACTTGTCCTTGGTAAGGTGGCACTATCTCATGATAGCTCTATTCAAAATGTTATGCTTGTTGAATCCCATGGCTACAATCTTCTTTCAGTATCTAGACTAGCGGACTTCGGTTTCAATGTGCTATTGACTAAAGTGGATTGTCGAGTGTTTTGTCATGATAATCATAAAATTTTCTTTATCGGTATTTTTAGAGGTGATGTATACATTGTCGATTTCACTAAAAAGGCTCAACCTCGTACTTGTCTGATTGCAAAATCATCTAAAGGTTGGCTATGGCATAAAAGGCTAGGACATGTAGGCATGCACAATCTAGATAAGCTTATCAAGGGTGAGCACATTCTTGGTGTTAAAGATGTTGTCTTTGACAAACATAGGTTTTGTAGCGCTTGTTAAGCAAGAAAGAAAGTAGGTGGAGGTCATCCGGTCAAGAACATCAAGACCACTACGTAACCACACAAGTAACTTCATATGGATCTTTTTGGTCCCAATGCTTACAAGAGTATCGGTGGAAACTCTTTTGGTCGAGTTATAGTTGATGATTTTTCTAGATTTACATGGGTATTCTTTCTTGATGATAACTCGCATTTACAAAAGATCTTCAAGAACTTTGCATGTAAATCACGAAATCAATTTGAAGTGAAGATCAAGAAGGTTCGAAGAGATAACGGATCATAGTTCAAGAACACCCATGTGGATACCTTTCTTGACGAAGAAGGTATTTCACATGAGTTCTCGGCTACGTACATGCCTCAACAAATGGAGTTGTTGGGATAAAGAACCGAGCCGTCATTGATATGGCAAGAACGATGCTTGACGAATACAAGATGCCAAGACACTTTTGAGAAGAAGCCATGAAAACATCATGTCATGCCAAAACCGACTCTACCTGCACAAGCTTCTCGGTAAAACGGCATACGAGCTTCTCACCGGTAACAAACCTCAAGTTGGATACTTTCTGGTATTCAGCTCTAAGTGTTATATTCTTGATAAGCATCATCGCTCTAAATTTGCTCCCATATCTCATGAAGGTTTCCTAATCTTTTACAGATTGAACTCTCACACCTACTGTGTCTACAACAACTTCACTCAAAAAGTTGAAGAGACGGTAGATGTGAAGTTTGATGAATCTAATGGTTCACAAGTCAAACAAGTGCCAAATTATATAGGATATAAGGATCCTTTGGAAGCTATCCAAGATTTGCCAATCGGCAAGATTCGTACCAAGGAGGTGAAGGAAAGTACTTCATAAACCCAAGTGGAAGCTCCTACTTCAGATCAAGACTACTGACAAAACGACATGGAAGCATCCACAAGTGGTACACGGAAAGATGAAGCGGGGGAGGAAGTACATCATGAAGATCCACCACAACCTCCTTAACCACCACCTCAAGGATAAGACCACTTCGACAACAACGAAGATGAAGGAGAAGCTGAAGAAGAAGCTCCACCATCCAACAAGCCAAAGCTACCCCGAGTTCGTGCACAAGTGACCAAGAACCACCCCCTAAACTAAGTCTTTGGTGACATACAAACAGGGAGGATCACTCACTCTAAAACTTGCTCGGCTAAATTTTGTGAGCATTATTCTTTCATCTCTAGCATTGAACCCTTGAAGGTTGAACAAGCTCTTGAAGACGTGAATTGGGTGATTGCTATGCATGAAGAGCTTCACAACTTTGAGAGGAACGAAGTGTGGACACTCGTGGAGAAGCGCAAGGATGAGCAAAACATCATTAGCATGAAATGGGTATTTTGGAACTAGCAAGATCAAGACGGTCAAGTTGTACGCAACAAGGCTCGTCTCGTAGCCCAAGGATATACGAAATTCGAAGGTATGGACTACGGTGACACCTGCGCCCCCGTTTCTAGACTCAAAGCCATTCGAATTCTTCTTGCTTATGCCAATCACCATGACATCACTCTTTACCAAATGGATATCAAAAGTTCCTTTTTAAATGGATAAATAGAGGAGGAAGTCTATGTTAAACTACCTCCCGAATTTGTCAAACCTAAGAAACCTAACCATGCATACAAACTTTGCAAAACTTTATATGGTCTTAAGCAAGCTCCTCATGCTTGGTATAAATGCCTAATGAAGTTTCTCATTAAAAAGGGTTCGAAATTGGTAAAATTTATGCAATCTTATTCACAAAGGGAGTTAATGGTGAATTATTTGTGTGCCAAATTTATGTGGATGATATTATCTTTCGATCTACTAACCCACAATATAGTGAGAAATTTGGAAGGTTAATGTTAGAGAAGTATGAGATGTCTATGATGTGTGGGCTGAAATTCTTCCTTGGTCTACAAATAAAGCAAACGAGAGAAGGAACATTCATCTCTCAAACCAAGTATACCAAGGACTTAATCAAGAAGTTCAACATGCAAGAGTGCAAAGGTATGAAAACTCCCATGCCCACTATCAGAAACGATGATCTCACTAAGGAGGGTGAACCAGTTGATCAAAAGGTTTATTGATCAATGATTGGTTCATTGCTATATCAATGTGCCTCCCATCCCGATATTATGCTTAGTGTGTGCATGTGTGCCCGATATCAAGCTACACCTAAATAATGTCATCTTAAGGCTATGAAACGCATTCTAAGATACTAGATACATACACCATACTTAGGAATTTGGTATCCCAAGGGATTTTCTTTTAATCTTGTTAGCTACTCCAACTCAGACTATGCCTGTGACAAGGTCGATAGAAAATCCACCTCGGGTACATTTCAATTTCTTGGTAGATCTCTTGTGTCTTGGTCCTCCAAGAAACAAAACTCAATATTTGTATTTGCCGCCGAAGCTGAATATATTGCTGCCGGATCATGTTGTGTGCAATTATTATGGATGACAAAAATGCTTAAAGATTATGGAATACATGTGAAACATGTTCCATTACTTTGTGACAATAAGAGTTCTATTAAGATTGGTCATAATACCATGCAACATTGTCGAACCAAGCATATTCAAGTTAACATCATTAAATTCATGATCATTTTGCAGAGACATTAATATTGAGCATGTTCGTACTAACAAGCAATTGGTCGATATATTTACTAAGCCACTTGATTAAAAAGTGTTTTTTCATTTTTGGAGTGAGTTGAACATCATTGATGCTTCAAACTTGAGCTAAGCTCACTCGGATGCATGCAAGGGGATGATCTTTTTTAACCATTCCATGATATTATTACTATGTATATCGTGTATCTTGGAATTAAACCTTCCTTGTCATGCATCTAACCTTTTGTAGGTAGTTGAAAGAACAACACACCACAAGATTGCCAACCATTCAGATTTTAAGCAATCTTGTCATGACCAAGTATCCACAACCTCTCCTTGGTAATGAAATGAAGAAGACAACAACACGTATCCTTGAAATATATTTGATGTGATCACAATTGCTAACTCTCAATTGGTATCAAGTCAGTTGGATATATCATGTTTTTCCCTGCGTGACTAACCTATGTAGGTGAAAAGTGAACGAAAAACAAAAAAATTTCTCCCAACTCAAGATGAACTTCATAAACTTCGAGCATCCTCATCAAGTTCACCTACAAGCTACGTTAACAACATCCTGAAAGGTATGTACTCGTATCCTTGATATAGCTTTACTCCAAGCCATGTGATAAAGCAACTCAAGTGATATGAAGACTTTAAAACGCTTAAACGAAAAATGGTAACCCCACTTTGATCTTAATGATGAGTATGACCTATGATCAAGTATTCTTTCTTGACTCCTTAAGTCAATATACTCTAATATAGATGATGTAGTCACCTACCATCATCTAGTCATAAGAATTGAATGGAAACCCCTTCTTGTGTTGCTCTTTGACATTTCCATTCACCTCTAACCTAGATGAGAATTAATTGCAAATATTTCTGAAAATTCATTGCAAATCCTTCTTAAAATTCATTGCAAATATTTCTAAAACTCATTGCAAATCTTATACACACATTTGATACTTTCTGAAAAATCACATTTGACAAAGTTCCCAAGTTTCTGTTTTCCAACTCGGAGCCTCCGATCACAAAAACTCGGTTCTATCGATAATGCAGTCCTACTGTAGAAACACATATCGGTGCCACCGAATCCGTTTGCCCCGGAGCCACCGACCTTTATGCACTTTGTCTTCTCTACTTTATGATAAACTCAATGATTCCAATGATGTAGGGACAGAAACTGCAAGAGATATAATCACAATATTATTAAGGATCTCTACATCAAAGGGGGAGAAATTGTTAAAGGTTTTCTGATCTTAAGGGGGAGAAAACTGTCTTCAAGGAACCTTTGTGTCAATACTCTCAATGTCCCTATATCTCTAGGATCCCTTTCCATTAAAGGATTCCTTTTATCTGTCCCTTGTGAGACCTTTTTTGGAAATTAATGCCCAAGCGGGAGAAATATCAAATCTTCAAAGCTTATACTCATACCAAAGGGGGAGATATTCATACCAAAGGGGGAGATTTATATCTAAAGGGAAGAATATCTAAGCATTCATGCTTTAGGGGGAGAGATGATCATGGAAAGAAGAAGTGTAACCTTATCATATAAAGGGGGAAATATAAAGGATCCCTTATCAGACAAACACTTCTTAAGGAGAAGAGAGAAGAATGAATTTTAAATTTGATTCTCATATGCTTTAGACTTTTCTCAACCCTAACTACTCTCAGTATCTACATATTATGATTCAGGGAGAGAGGAAAAATTTCACAATTGGTGTGTGGGGGGGGGGGAGAAAACTCTAAACTTATTTGGAGACATATCTTTCTCAAGAAATCATTTCTTATACGTCATCCATATCTTGGTACTCTTGGTTCCATTTGCATTTGCACTATCAAATACACTTGTGTTTCCTAACATTGTTTTCTCAAGTGTGTTCCTACTATTAAATGCTCAAGGACCTCAAGGTAAGTATATGCATTATATTCTAGTTTCAAATGATCTCTTGTTTCTTGCACATATTGTTTGCAAGAGTGAGTCTTAAACATGAATTCTTTTCATTCACATACATTTGGTGCATATTTCCAAGATATACATGACTTCTCATGTCCTTCCTACCATGTGGGTTCTCTCTCATTCAAAGAAACTGTCCATGAAATGGATTTCACACATCTAGGGTGAGCTTGTATTAGTCATCTATGCTTAAAAGTCTTCATATATTTTTGCATATCTTGAATTGAAGCTTTGATTGTATGTCTGCATCAATTACCAAAAAGGGGGAAGATTAAATGCAAAATATGCTCCTTTGGTGGTTTTCATAATTCATGACAACATACATTGTCTCTTGGACTAATACTTTTATCTAGTGCATTTCATATAATAGTCCATGGAGAGTTGGGTTGGCAAAGATATGGGTTAGCAAAAAGGATTGTGGAGAAACCCCAAGATGCAAAGAAATGGATTGGCAAAGCTTCAAATAAGAGGAATCTACATTTTACTTTGTGAGATATCATTTTGAGTCCATAGGAAAAGCCAATACAATCAAAAGGGGGTAAGGTACTGTTGGCGAACAAGATGCTCAAACGTGCACAAGTGATAGTAACCAAAAACACCCACAAACTCTCCACATAGTGTGTCCAAAGCCAAATATCCAAAATCAATGCGACCAACTATTTCCACTCGGTCCCACCAATTCCTAAACTTAGACGAACCCATGCCAAAACCTAGCCATTCGGTGCAACTAATTCTGCATCGGTACCACCGAGTTCAGGATGCTAATTTTCAGTTGCCTCGGTTAATAAAATCGGAATTTTTGAGTTTTTGGATCGGTGTCACCGAGATGCAGATTCTGACCATTGGACACCTGATTGGTTCCATCGAGAATTATATATCGGTCTCACTGAGATTCAAAAGTTGCTACCTTTGGAGCAACTCGATACCACCGAGATTGACACATTGGTGTCACCGAGTTGGTCACTTAAGGTGTAGTGGTTTGATTTTTGTAGATGCCTATATATACCCCTCCACCACCACTCACTCGCGAGAGAAGCACTCAAAAATGATCCCCACTTATCCCAAGTGATTTTCTGAGAGAGAGCCACCTACTCATGTGTTGAGATCATGCCATTCCATTCCAACCATATGAATCTTGATCTCTAGCCTCCCCAAGTTGCTTTCTGCCCAATCAATCTCTTCCACCAAAGCCAAATTTGAGAGAGAGTGACCGAGTGTTGAGGATTCTATCATCTTGAAGCACGAGAGCAAGGAGTTCATAGACATTATTGAGCCTATTAACTTTTGGAGGGTGGTGCCTCCTAGAATTGTTAAGTGTCGCTTGGGATCCTCCTACTTCGTATTGTGGAATGATACAAGAAGTTTGTAAGGGCAAGGAGATCGCCTACTTTATGAAGATCTACCCCGAGTTAGGCTAGTCCTCCGTGGACATAGGCCATCATGGTATAGTCAAGGTCGCTTCTTCGTCGAACCCTCCTTGGGTAGAGCCCTGTGTGAACTCTTGCAACCATTACCCTCCATGTGTTCAAGACTCCATAAACATGGACGTACGATAGCATCACCTATCGGAACCACGGAAAAATCTTCGTGTCCTTCATGCGTTTGATCTCCCTATCACAACTCCTTACTTCCATATGCAATGTGTTTACTTTCCGCTGCTATACTTGATGACATGCATGTGTAGCGTGTGCTAGACATGCTATAATTGCTAAAATCTGCCAACATTTAACTTTGGATATTATGTAGATTTTAATTTGTACTAGTAGTCTATTCACCCCCTCTAGACATACTCTTCTAGTGATCCCACAAGGTTGCGCTCCTAATGGCCCACAAGCTACTCCACTACCGCCCCACGGATGCTGTCTATGAAGCATGGTTGGGCCGCATCATTGAGATCGCCACCGCCGCCGGGGAGGCTCCCACGCCTTCATGCTCATTCCGCCCTCCACCATACCACGTGGGGAGCATGGATCACAGGGCACCTTAGCCCCTTCCCCTGCATGGCGATCCGGTGTATTCCCTGCACGAGGCACGTCCGCACGAACAACCTCATGAAGCGCCCTCGCTGGCCTAGGATGAGGTTAGCCGCCAGATCATTCTCCGTGCGCCGTCCGATGCGCGTGGGGTACTTGAGGAGCAGCGCTAGCATCAAGACCAGGTCGTATAGGATCTGGCCGCAGTTGGACAGCTGAACAGGGACACCCATGCGTGATGGCCCCGTGAGCTCCATGGGCTGCAGGGCCTTTACGCGGGATCTGCGCAAGATGGTTTAGCCAGCGAAGTTCAAGCATGAGCTTCCATAGTGTTACTTCAGCTCCCTTGACCCCATATAATTCCTATAGCTTTACGCATTGAGCGTCGAGGCGACGGGTGGCAATGACAAGGTGATGCCGAACTGGCCCCCGATGGCCCTCAAGGATGGTGCGTGGTCTTGGCTCCTGAACCTATTCAAGAACTCGGTCTCTTCATGGAGCGACCTCTAAGAGATGTTCGTCGCCAACTTCAAGGGCACGCATGACCGCCCCCTCATGATCAACGACCTGCGACGCATGAAGTAGCGTCCTGGGTAGACCCTGCACAAGTACATCCAGCGGTTCATCCAGGTGTGCAACAAGATCCCACACGCTATGAACGAAGCTTTTATCACAGCGTTCTCCAGCGTCGTCAAGGATTGCAAGATGTGTGAAAAGCTCACCATCAACGACAACCTGAGCACAACCCTGGATCTTTTCAGCATCGCCGATAAATATGCCAAGTCCGAGGAGGGCTGCATGATCATCCATAATGAACCCGACGTTGCGCCAGACGATGGCAAGGCCAAGGGCAAGGAGGTCAAGCGCAAGGGCTCCACTGTTCTAGTAGTAGAGCCTAAGAAGAAGCATGGCCGTGACCATGGCATGCCCAAGACAGACCAACGCCAGTTCTGGATCTACAAATCGTGCGCACCCACAACACCGAAGACTACCAATATCTCAAGATCCTCCGACACGAGCGCGTGTGCTAGCACCCGGAATGCAACGACTATGGCGGAGGCAGGTGGGATTGTCGTGGTAGCAACCCTCATTAGGGCTAGCATGATCATCCCCGGGATGATGGCTCGTGCGATTAGCCCCATGAGGCGCATCCTTGGAACAACGCTACGCTCCCACCACTACCACTGACACCAAGGAGGAACGATGACAACCAGCGCGATGAGGGGGATGGGGGCCTACCAGGAGCCTCGCATAGTGGCCCGCATTCTCGATGGAGTCAGTTCCCCTTAATTAAACCGTCATTTCAAGCAATTTGCCCGCGAGGTGAACGCCACCCTCCCAAGGCTGGAGGCCGCAAAGTCCCTCAAGTGGTCCCATTATGCTATCTCTTTCGACTCTAGGGACAGCCTCAGGTCCAAGGCAATTGTAGGAGCACTTCCCATGATCTGCATGCCAACCATCAGCAACATGCTGGTCACCAAGACCCTCATCGACAGAGGCACATTCCTCAACATGCTCTTTGTGGAGACCTTCGAGTGCCCTATGACCAACTGATGCCGACCAGGCCATTCTTTCGGGTGACCAATGGCTCCACCACTCCGCTGGGGCAGATCCACCTCCTAGTCACCTTTGTCATGGTGACAACTACCACACCGAGCTCATCGACTTTGATGTGGCATACATCGGCCTCCCGTCCAATGTGATGTTGGGCTATCCCGCACTCGCCAAGTTAATGGCGGCGACGCACCATAGCGACATTGTCCTTAAGATGCCGGGATGCAGCGGCGTCATCACCATCACCTCTGATGAGAAGGATATTGTCTGTTCCCTCGAGCGCGCCTACAATGCCGCCACGACAGAACATTCCGATGAAACTAGGGATGGTGGGCCTCGCGAAGCGCCCCCAAGAAAGAAGCAAATGTTACCAACTCCCGATGTCTCCAGGGCGAAGGGCGTGGCACCTGACGCTGACATCACGAGCCCTATGCTTTCTACCCTCGCCAACCTCTTCTCGGCATAGGAAGGCATGCCCGGTGCCTCCCTCAGGCTAGGCTTGGGGGATTCCACCTGGAGGGCGTCCAACTTGGCCAACGTAACGAGGGTGGTGCTCGGGCACCACTTGGAAGCATACTTCAACACGCGCCCCCGCGATCAAGGAGTGTGGCGCCTGATGCCAGGGTCATGGGAATTCCCCGATCGAGGGATCAACATGCTATGTGAGGAGCATCAATAGGAACGCCTCAAAAACCAAACTGATGCACCTAGGAGGAGCAGCGAGGTGCACATGTGTGTCGACATTGCTGGCCTTAATAGGGCTGGACCCGGGATCACTTTTATCCCTCGCACATCTCGACCAACCGTATTTGCATTCCTTTCCGCCCTATGGACGCCAGTGTCACCTTCCAAAGGTTGACAAAACTCGCGATGGCGCCTCACGTGGCGCCAAAGCTTCGCGGGCCTCCAAGGCCTCACGGGGGGGGGGGCAGACGACCCATGGCAGGCGTCCGCAAGATGCCTCGCCAGACGATTTGACTGTTCAGCAACATCACGATCGCCGGGTGATTTTTTAGTTTGTTGAAGTTGAGGTCCCCTTCAGGATGCAGTATCCTCGAGCTGGCACGATCCCCCCTACAGCGTTCTCTCCTTTTTGGTTGTCTAGTGAACTTTATTATTCACTTCGAAATTTATATTATCTGCTTAATCCTTATGTCCATGGTGCGTTAATCCTTGTGTTCAGTGCCTCGCCTCCATTTGAAATCTCCGCGCCCCTGCTTAGGGAGTCAAGGATTAAGGAGTTCTTGGACTGCGGCCAATTTCTTATGCGCCAGACTCATGGGCCCCTAGCTGAGGATTGGACTGATCGAAGGCCCCGTCGCTAGGGAGGAGATCTCAGTAGCGGTGGCGTGTCTTTCAAGTTTAAGATAGTAGAATAGGCATGTTCTTCCCCTCCAATGGGCAACCTACTATGTGTAACCATAGGGGCCCCTTGCATCTATATAAGCCAGAGGGTTTTAGATTGTAAGGCGGAGACACTGATCTAGGGTTTTAGCTATTCGATATCGAAGTATATCAACTATGTAACCTTCATATAAATCAATATAATCGAGTTGGACGTAGGGTTTTACCTCCATAGGAGGGCCCGAACGTGGGTAAACATCGTCTACTTCGTTCCCAGTTACCATCGATCCTAGACTCATAGATCGGACCCCCCACCCAAGATTCACCGGTTTTGACAGCGACATTGGTGCTTTCATTGAGAGTTCCATTATGGTCGCCAACCGAATCGATGGCTCACCTCATAAGCAATGAAATCTGTAGCAAGGATGTCTCCATCCCTGGTCAGATCTCCATAGGCGGCAAGATCCTGTCGCGTGCTGATCCGACTGACCATCTTGGCCAGATCGAAAGTTTCTTCCCCGATCAAGAAATCATATTCGGAACCCTAGAGTTCATCGCGATTCACTAGGAGAACTTGTTTTGATGGAGCCTTCAACTATGATGGAGGAGCCCGTGGATCTCGACGCCTTGATGTCGGGAGCATCGGGCCCCACCTCTGAGGTAGCCTCTACCCTCGGGCTGTCTAGAACGCCCAACCCAGTCGATGTGCCCGGATCCGCCTCGGTCGAATATAACCTAGATTGGCTCGCAAGCGACCCTGGAACCACGGCGCCGCGGACCCGTGCGCTTCGGTGACACATGCCCCACCAACGTATCATCCCTAAATGAGCTACTTGATCGGATTCAAACTATGGGCATGTATGACGACCAGACCACGGTCTACGACCGGATCGGGCAAACCTGGTGATAGGGAGATTTGCATCCCCTCAATCACTCACTTAGTCTCCACAGTTGAGTGTCCGGCTGGAGGCTTGTCCCCCGAACAACCGGAATTAAAGATGATTTATATCACGGCTTCCGATCATCAAGATCTCTCCTATAACCTGGACTACAGAGTTCGCTCTAGAAATAGCTCGGGATCGATCCCCAATCTAGCACGCAACACGAACCCCGCGCAAAAGGGTCCTATAGTCAACTCCCCTGTGCTGAACCCCATGATCCTGGACTCACATCATGGAGCGGAACCAAAACTTTTCCCACCCACCTCCCAAGTCGAGCATTTAAGCATCACAGGAGAGTCCAAGTCTTTGGACTTACGGGATGTTAAAAAACTACCAGGGGTGTCGGTTCATCATTTTTGTGCTAGACTCCTCCTTGTTAGAGACAGAGTACGAGGCTCTAATGACCAGGAGATAATGGCAACCTTCGGTTGCAATTGTCGTGATGGAGAGATCCTCAACACTCTATCCCATCGACACATTCACAACTTCACCGAGCTGTCAGACCTGGTACAAAAATATTGTGCCATGAAGAGCACCTGGCAAGCTCAAAGACTACTTTTGGAACCAGCCTTTGCCGAATACCCTAGAGGAGATCAAAAAAAGCGGATACCTCCGAAGCGGCTGGCCAAACACGGACCCACCAAAAAAAGAAATAGACCAACTATGGGAGTTAGAACAGTCCTTGACGGACTATTGGACAAGCCATGCCCTATAAATTTTGTCTTGCTGAACATAAGCCCGACTCACAGCCTCCGAGCTTACTGGGTCGTTAGGTAGGTCTCAAAAAGTGGAGAGTCTATTCTCGAGGCACTACCTCCGAACAGGCAGTCAACAATGCCACCAAAATGCAATGCTGAAGTCTTGCGGATATTTGAAATGTTTCCCTCCAGGAACATGAGGAAAAGAGCTCTTAGAGAACTCGAACAGGTCTACCATGTGGCGGCAACAAGTTCATGGGCAGACATGCCCATCACCTTCGGAGAAACTAACCAACCAACCGCCTGACCGGTCGAACACCATACGCACTGGTCCTAAACCCCATCATCGATGGTTTCAGGTTACAAAAGGTGCTAATGGATGGCGGCAATGGTTTAAAACTCATTTACGAGGACATCCTGGAAAAAATACAGTTCGACCGATTTCACGTCGAACATAGCAACACAACCTTCTAGGGATCATCCTTGGAAAAGAGGCGCATTGTTTCGGATGCATCACCCTGGACGTGGTGTTCGGCATGCTCGAAAAATACCGATCCGAAGAACTTTTCTTCGATATCATGCCCTTTCCCACCGGCTACCATGCCCTGTTGGGGCATGACGCCTTCACAAAATTCCAGGCTATACAACATTATGGCTATATGAAGCTCAATATGCTAGGCTCAAATGGAGTAATCACAGTCACTAGTGACCCGAATATATCCCTTCGAGCTAAGAACAAAATAGCAACACTTGCCCTCGAGGCACCAGCCGAGACCTTTGCTGTAGAGGAATTGACTACTCTCCTGTCAACAGTGGACAAGGAGGATGTGATCCTTAGTAAAATACCCAAACCCACATCCTTTAAACCTCCAAACGAAATTGTTAAATTTCAGGTACACCCAACGGACCCCAATAAAACAGCGTCCATTGGAGCTCAGCTGGACCCCATGGTGGACAAGGTAGTGCGAGCATTCTTACGACAAAACTAGGATATCTTCGCCTGTCATCCTTCCGATATGCCAAGAATCCCACGGCGGCTAGCAGAACATAGTCTGAACATAATTGCAGGCTTCAAGCCCGTCAAATAGACTCTACCTTGCTTTTCCGAGCCCAAACGACAAGTTATGGGCAAAGAAATAGCCAAATTGCTAGAGTCCGGATTCATACGAGAAATCAAGCGCCCCTAATGGCTGGCAAACCCGGTGATGGTACCGAAGAAAGATAAATTCCGGCGGCTGTGCGTTGATTTTAAAGAACTTAATAAGGCCTACCCAAAGGACCCTTTTACCTTACCACGCATAGACCAGATTATTGACGCCACAGTCGGACACGACTCATTGTGCTTCCTTGACGCTTATTCCGGATACCATCAGATCAAAATCAAGGAATCTGATCAAGCTGCAAGAGCATTCATCACCCCATATGGGCCATTCTGGTTCAACACAATGCCTTTCGAGCCAAAAAACAATAGGGCTACATACTAGCGTATGATTCAGACATGTCTCGAGAAACATGTCAGTAAAATAGTCGAGGCATACGTGGACGACGTGGTCATTAAAACCAAACACGTCAGCCAGATGATTGATGACCTAAGGCAAACCTTTGCTAGCCTACGTGAGTATGATATACGACTCAGTCCCGATAAATGTGTCTTCGGCGTCCCTGCTGGTAAAATACTTGGATTCATTGTTTCCCATAGAGGAATAGAAGCCAATCTGGCTAAGATCCACACCCTATCGGAACTTGCGATCCCTAGAGAGCTAAAGCATGTTCAAAAATTGACGAGCTGTGTGGCGGCATTAAGTCGCTTTATTTCCCGCCTTGGTGAAAAACCTTTACCGCTCTATAGGTTGCTGAAACGGACCAAGAATTTCGACTGGACCATTGAAGCAGCGGTTGCGCTAGAGGAAATCAAAACACTGCTGGCAAGTGACACGTATCCATCGTATCCACTTTTCCAAACACTTTTGCCCTTGTTTTCGACTCTAATTTGCATGATTTGAATGGAACTAACCCGGACTAACGTTGATTTAAGTAGAATTGCCTTGGTGTTATTTTTGTGCAAATTTTTTTTTCTCTGGTCATCCTAAAAATTTATGAAGAATATTTTGGATTTAATAAAAAATACTGACGCAAGAATTAACAAGAGGGGGCCCACCTGCAGGCCACAAGCTTGCTAGGCGCGGCCACCCCCTGGCCGCGCCTAGCAGGATTGTGGGGCCCTCGTGGCTCCTCGGACCTCCTCTCTAGCTCCATATAACCCGATTCACGGAGAAAAATTAGAGAGAATAGTTCATCGCGTTTCACGATACGTAGCTGCCGCCACCTCCTGTTCTTCCTTGGGAGACCAGATATGCAGTCCGTTTTGGGCTCCGGAAAGGGGAAATCGATGCCATCATCATCACCAACCATCCTTCATCACCAATTCCATGATGCTCTCTGCTGTTCGTGAGTAATTCCATCGTAGTCTTGTTGGACAGTGATGGGTTAGATGAGATTTATCATGTAATCGAGATAGTTTGGTTAGGATTTGATCCCTAATATCCACTATGTTCTCAGATTGATGTTGCTATGACTTTGCTATGCTTAATGCTTGTCACTAGGGCCCGAGTGCCATGATTTGAGATCTAAACCTATTATGTTTTCATGAATATATATTTGTTCTTGATCCTATCTTGCAAGTTGTAGATACCAATTACGAGTTATGATCAGCATCCCCCAGGGTGACAATAACATGGATTCTTTCCGGTGATTACCGTAGTTTGAGGAGTTCATATATTTACTAAGTGCTAATGCTTTGGTACGGTTCTCTATTCGAAGGAGGCCTTAATATGCCTTAGTTTCCATTACGACCCCACAGCCACAGGAGGGTAGGACAAAAGATGTGATGCAAGTTATTTTCCATAAGCACGTATGACTATATATAGAATACATGCCTAGATTACATTGATGAATTGGAGCTAATTCTGTGTAACCCTATGTTATAACTGTTGCATGATGAATGAGATCCGACATAATTATCCATCACCGATCCATTGCCTACGGGCTTTCCACATATTGATCCTTGCTAAGTTACTTCTCTGTTGTTACTGTTACAATCACTACAAAACGGCTACTATTACTTTTGCTACTTTTGCCGTTATTTCCATACTACTTTGCTACTGAATACTTTGCTGCAGATATTAATTCTTTCAGGTATGGTCGAATTGACAACTCCACTGCTACTACACGAGAATATTCTTTGGCTCCCCTTGTGTCAAATCTATAAATTTGGGTTCAATACTCTACCCTTGAAAACTATTGCGGTCCCCTGAACTTGGGGGTTATCAAGACCTTTTTCTGGCACCGTTACCTGGGAGAATAGCTATATTTTCCGAGTCACTTGGGATTTATATTTGTTGATCACTATGAAGAATCTAAAATATACAAAAACCAAGATCTATCCCTCTACTACGAGGGGAGGTAAATAACTGTCATCTAGCTCTGCACTTGATTCACCTTCTGTTATGAGTAAGTTTGCCACACCACCACCTCCTTGTAATTATGATATTTCGCAAGTAATATATGATGCCACTTCTGCTATGCATGATACTTATGATGATACTTTGCTTGATAATACTGTGCCATTGGGTGAATTTCTTGATGAACAAATTGCTAGAGTCAGTGCTGAAAATTATGATACTTCTGAAACTGACGACATTCTTGAAACTAGACACTTTAGGACACCTGCTAGACCTAGCTCTCCTAGATATGAATTGCCTGATATTCCTGAGGGTTATGTTATGGAAGAATAGGTAGCTAGATAATTTATTGCTTGTAGAGAGAGATGGTCTTAAGAAATTAGTATGCAAGTAAAAATAATAATCTTTGAATGCTAGAATGAAATATGATTCTAAGTTTGCTACTTCACCTGTCTTTGTTACTGATAAGGATTATGAATTCTCTGTCGATCCTAAGTTAATTACTTTGGTTGAATTTGATCCTTTCCACGGTTATGAATCTGAAACTGTTGTGGCGCATCTTACTAAACTGAATGATATAGGAACCCTATTTACTAATGAGGAAAAAATTCATTATTATTATATCCTCAAGTTGTTTCTTTTCTCCCTAAAGGGCGATGCTAAGATATGGCTTAATTATCTTTCTCATGGTTGTGTGCGTAGCCCCCAGGATATGATTTATCACTTCTCTGAAAAATATTTTCCTGCCCATGAGAAACAAGCTGCCTTGCAGGAAATATTTAATTTTGTGCAAATTGAAGAAGAGAGTCTCCCTCAATCTTGGGGGACTCTTCTCCAATTACTTAATGCTTTTCCTGATAATCCTCTCAAGAAAAATGAAATACTTTATATCTTTTTATAATGGACTAACCGATGCTTCTAGGGACCACCTAGATATTTGTGCTTGTTGTGTTTTCAAGGAACGAACTGTTGAACAAGCTGAAATACTATTGAATAATATATTGAGCACTGATAATGATTGGACTATTCCCGAACCACCTCCGAAGCCAACTCCGAAGAAAAGAGGCATTCTATTTCTCAGTGCTGACCATATGAAAGAGGCAAACAAATCTATGAAAGAGAAAGGTATTAAAGCAGAAGATGTTAAGAATCTACCACCTATTGAAGAAATACATGGTCTTGATAACCCGACACAGGTAGTAGAGGTAAATTATCTTCGTAGATTTGACGAAAGCCATATTCCTTATAATAAGTTTGCTAGCCAATGCTTGGATGAATTCAATAATTTTGTTGTTAAGAAAGAAATTTTTAATGCTTATGTTAGTAGACAATTGAAACATGATGCTTTCATGCTTGATCGCTCAGGTGATTATATGAGTAGAACTATCAATGATCTTAAACTAATTAGTAAACATTCTTCCGTGGTAACTACTCAATTAGAACAAGTACTTAAAGCACAGAATGATTTGCTTAATGAGATGAATAGTAAGAACAATTATCATTCTGTTAAAGTTGTGACTAGAGGTGGAAGAATGACTAAGGAACTTTTGTATCCTAAGGTCCATCCTAAGAGAATTGAACAATATTCTCAAAGGAGTAATATTGATGCACCTAGTCGTTCCAATATTAGGACGAACAAGGATGATGATAGAAATTTGCATGCTACTAGTGAACCTGTTATAGATACACCTGAAAACCCAAATGATATTTCTGTTTCTGATGCTAAGACACAATCTGGTGATGAACATGAGCCTAGTAATAATATTAATGATGATGTTCGCATTGATGCTCAACTTAGTGATGATAATGACGTGGAGCTTGAACCTATTGTTGATATTGATAACCCACATCCTAAGAATAAAATATATGATAAAAGAGATTTTATTTCTAGAAAGCACGGTAAAGAAAGAGAACCGTGGGTTTAGAAACCCATGCCTTTTCCTCATAAACCATCGAAGAAAAAGGATGATGAGGATTATGAGTGCTTTGTTGAAATGCTTAGACCTGTCTTTTTGCGTATGCGCTTGACTGATATTCTGAAAATGTCTTCTTATACTAAGTATATGAAAGATATCGTGACAAATAAAAGAAAGATATCGGAAGCTGAGATTTCCACCATGCTTTCTAATTATACTTTTAAAGGTGAAGTACCAAAGAAATTAGGAGATCCAGGAATACCAACTATACCATGCTCTATTAAAGGGAATTATGTTAAAACTCCTTTATGTGATTTGGGATGGTGTTACTGTTATGCCCTTCTCTTCATATCATAGACTAGATTTGAAGAAGTTGACACCTATTGAAATCTCTTTGCAAATGGATGATAAATCAATTGCTCTACCTATCAGTATTTGTGAGGATGTACATGTCGTAGTAGCAAATGCTACTATCTTGACAGTCTTTGTTATTCTTGGTATTCTCGGGGATGACAGTATGTCGATCATCCCTTGTAGACCCTTTTTGAATACTACATGGGCTGTTATTGATTGCAACAAGGGCAATGCCACTTTTCATATTATTGGTAATAAGCTTACGATACACTTTTCGAAGAAACAACCTCAAGTTCATAGTATCAACTCTATTGAAATATTCCGACGATCATTATTGGAGACTTTGAATTCCCTCTTCCTACTGTCAAGAAGAAATATGATATACTTATTATTGGGGATATACATATCCCCGTTGAGTTAACTTAGTGTTATTCAAAAATTCTTCGGTTTCATGTTATTCGAAAGAAGGTTATTAATAAGACTTGATCAACCTTATTGATGCATTCCTATTGATGAGCATGAGATGGATGAATTTAGAAAGCACAACTTTTCTGTACCCAACTTTTACTTTCTGTTAGTTAGATTAAATTAAGTAAGAATGCTATTATTTTTCTGTTTTCTGATCTTTCTATGCAATAGAAAAATGACCTGAAAATAGAAGTTCTTCAAATGCCCTTAAAAATGAGTATGATTTTTTCTAGAATATTTAAAAATTTCTGGCACTGAGCACACTATAGCGGGCTACACCAGTGGGCCACAAGCCCACAAGGCGCAACCACCCCCTGGTCGTGCCTATCAGGCTTGTGGGTCCCACATGGCCCCCGTTCACTTATTGCAGCACCCATCCAATTCATTTTCCTCCAGAAAAAATCCAACCATTGCTCAAACACGTGTTCTAGCTCATTTTCTTACCATTTTTGATCTCCTTGTTCAAAGCTTCATTCGCAAAACTATTTCATGGAATTGCTCTTCGGTATGTGACTTCTCCAATGGTCGAATTAGTTTTTGTTCTAGTGCTTTATATATTGCAATTTTTTGCTATTGTGGTGACCTTGTTCTTGAGCTTGCATGTCAAATTTATATGGTTCCAAGTAGTTTTGATGCATGATATAGACTCTAGGCATTTGAGGGAGTAGTTGCTATGTGTTTTGTTCAGTTTTGTTCACCTTTATTTTGGGTCACTAAATTTTTTAGAATTTTTCGGAAATGTTGAGGAGATTATTAAGAGGCTTTTCATGTCGGGGTTCTAAGGGAGATGAAAATGAAATGAGGGAGAAACCCAAGTATAATCTTCCTCTAGTCGCAGAAGTTTGACCATGTGAATGGCCGTGCGACACATTCTTGAGGACTGCCAGAATTTATGAAGATTTCTATTATTTGGCCAAGAATCCAGGCATCACCGACTTCCTCAACGATAAGTGTGACCAGTACCTCTTACTCACGAATACCTTTGTGCAAAAATTTCAGTTTCATTATACGGAAGACCCTCCTACAATAGAATTTCACTTATCTGATATGACTAAGAAAATGAACCATTATGATTTTTGCAAAGTTTGCAAAATACCCTATGAGGGCATCATCGGGGAACCACATCCTCGAGACATGGAAGATTTTATTGCTGCAATCACTATAGGGGAAGAGAGAGGTGTGTCAAAGGCAAGAGAACCTAGTTTAGACTTTCCTATGCTACGTTATTATTCACTATTTGTGGGAAGATGTTTAGTGGGTCGCTGGGAGAGTGGAAGTCTTAGTGCCCCTAACGTTGCCATTCTGCGCCATGCTTTATTTGCTGATAGAACCTTTAGTCTGCGTGTTATGGCGGACCAACAGTTGAACACTAACCGTTCGAAGGGGCCCATATTCGGAGGTATCTATGCATCTCGTTTAGCTAAACATTTTGATATACCCATTAGGCTTAACGAGAAAGATGGGAGGCTACTACCCGTGAAGTTTTTAGATTATGACCGTATGGTATCCCATGATGTTATTTAGAAAAATGATGATAGGAGGATGCTTTACAACTTAGTTTTGAGCCAGGGTACTTGTGAAATTATTACGCTGCCCACTTCTTCTTTGTTTGATAGTTGCTTAGGCAGGTACAAAATTATGCCCGGATACATCTACAAATATTGGGGTCTAACACAACCCCCAGCTCCGGAGCCTCCACCAGCCTTTGATCCGTATCTGGTGCCAGTCTTTCAGTGGGAGCCACAGGAGCTCGCCAACCAATGGAACTATGAGGATGCTCCTGAGTATCCGGGAGGGAGCTCCTTCTAGCCATGGCCATAGACCAACTTAGTCCAAAAGCCTAAGCTTGGGGGAGTATGTATTTCTGACCGACTTTACATTCATGTTCACACACTCATCTTAGTAGTCGGTGTTCATACTCTTTCATGGTACCATCCATGGTAGTTTATTTTCTTGTTTTGCTTTCTTCTTGTGTTTATTCAACTTTGAGAAAAATACAACAAAAATAGTTCTAGCTTTATTTCCAGATGCTTAGTTGTAGCATTAAAAACAAAACCCAAAAATATTTTTCGTTCTTATTTTGCTTGTTGGGAGCTTTCCCGTGTAAATAGTTTTCTCGTTCATGTTTTGATTTTTCTTTCTTTGGGTCATAAGGAGAAGACTATAATTAAAATGTCGAGTGGCTCTCATATGCATTATTGTTTACCTATTAGAGAGCCCATATTACCTTGTCTTCTCGTTTGAGTTTTTGTTTGCAGATTCCAGCTTAGTCCAATGTACGTGCACTCTTATTATTATCCACACCGGTCGGTCGTGCAAGTGAAAGGAAATAATGAAGATATTTGATGAAAAGATTGAGATGGAGAAAAGCTAGTATGACCTCGACCTATCTTGCTTTTGTAAATATGATTAGCTCATCGTTCCGAATTTAGTTCATCGTGGATGAAACATATTTGTAATGATAGTTAGAGATTATAGTTACTCATGCCATGCTTAATTAGCTAAGAGTGGATAATGGTTTTTTTGGGTGCCAACATGCATATAAAAACGGGTGTGATGTAGTATGATGGGATGGTATCCTCCTCTGAACGATTCAAGTGGCTCGACTTGGCACATTTTCATGCATGTAGTTGAAACCAAATCAACATAGCCTCCATGATATTTATGTTCATAGTGATTTATATCCTACTCATGCTTGCATTCAATGTTGGTTAATCTCAAAGCATGTTGATGACTGTGTCGCTCTCTAGTTGGTCGCTCCCCAGTCTTTTGCTAGTCTTCACTTGTACTAAGCGGGAATACTTCTGGTGCATCCAATCCCTCAACCCACAAGTTGTTCCATATGAGTCCACCATACCTACCTATATGCGACATTTACCTGCTGTTCCAAGTAAATTTGCATGTGCCAAACTCTAAACCTTCAAATAAACATTCAGTTTTGTATGCCCAAATCACTCATGTGGCGACTAGGAGCTGTCAGTATCTTCCATGCTAGGTGGGTTATTCTCACAATATGTGTTGATTCACTATCATTCACGAGCAAGTGGCTGATAATCGGGCTGCCCAGTTCCATGCTCGAAATAACAAATAAATAATTAAACAAAACTCCCCCAGGACTATATTTGTATGGACGGTACCCGTGTACTCGGCTCGCTGTGGGGTGTAACTTATTGGTGGAGGACGAGTAAAAACTTTATCATTCTGTTTGGGAACCTACTATAATGTATCTAGCATGGAAGATATTGAAAACCTTTTGGTCGTTGTGTGTGCAATGAAAGCATGCCGCTCAAAATTCATTACTTATCTCTATTTTAAAAGCTCGAGCTCTGGCACCTCTGCAAATCAATGTTTCCCTCTGCGAATGGCCTTTCCATTTACTTTATATTTGAGTCATCATCTTCTTATAAAAAGGCACAAGTTAGAGAGCACCACCGTCATTTGTATGCTTGATGTTAATTGATATTGAGTATGAGCATGACTGGATCTCTCTCACCGTGAATTACAATGTCTAGTTAGTCCTTGTTCTTTAGAGGTGCTCTGCATTTATGTTTTGCAGTCTCTGAAAGGGCTAGCGAGATACCATTTCGTCATATTGTATCATGATTGTTTTGAAAAAACTGTTGTCATCTTAAAGTTATTTTTATTGATCGCTAGTTGATTATGTCATTGATATGAGTAAATGTGAGACCTAAATGTTACTGTGAACGTGGTTAGTCCATGATATTTGCTGAAAATCTAAACATTAGTTAGACGTATTTACAACAACAAGATCTATAATTATTTTCGACGAAGAGTGTCAAACCCAAGAGAATTTGTAAATGTCTTTCTTTATCACTTTCAGTTTATCAACTGAATTGCCTAAGGACAAGCAATGGGTTAAGATTGGGGGAGTTGATACGTCTCCATCGTATCCACTTTTCCAAACCCTTCTGCCCTTGTTTTGGACTCTAATTTGCATGATTTGAATGGAACTAACCCGGACTGACGTTTTTTTCAACAGAATTGCCTTGGTGTTTATGTGCAGAAATAAAAGTTCTCGGATCGTCTTGAAAATTTATGGAGAATATTTTTGGATTTATTAAAAAATAATGGCACAAAAATTAACTAGAGGGGGCCACCTACAGGACACAAGCCTGCTAGGCGTAGCTACCCCCCTAGTCGTGCCTAGCAGGCTTGTGGGGTCCTCATGGCTCCTCCGACCTACTCTCCAGCTCCATATAACCCTATTCACAGAGGAAAAAATCAGAGAGAAGAGATCATTGCGTTTCATGATATATACGGAGCCGTCGCCACCTCCTGTTCTTCCTCGGGAGACCAGATCTGGAGTCCGTTTTGGGCTCCAGAGAGGGGAAATCGACGACATCATCGTAACCAACCATCCTTCATCACCAATTCCATGATGCTCTCCGCTGTTCGTGAGTAATTCCGTCGTAGTCTTGTTGGATGGTTATGGGTTGGCTGAGATTTATCATGTAATCGAGTTAGTTTGGTTAGGGTTTGATCCCTAGTATCCACTATGTTCTCAGATTGATGTTGTTGTGACTTTGCTATGCTTAATGCTTGTCACTAGATCCCGAGTGCCAAGATTTCAGATCTGAATCTACTATGTTTTCATGAATATATATGTGTTCTTGCTCCTATCTTGCAAGTTGTAGACACCTATTACGAGTTATGATCCGCATCCCCCAGGGTGACAATAACTAGGATTCTCTCGGGTGATTATCGTAGTTTGAGGAGGTCATGCATTCACTAAGTGCTAATGCTTTTGTCCGGTTCTCTATTAAAAGGAGACCTTAATATCCCTTAGTTTCCATTAGGACCCCGCTGCAACGAGAGGGTAGGACAAAAGATGTCATGCAAGTTCTTTTCCATAAGCATGTATGACTATAAATGGAATACATGCCTACATTATATTGATGAATTGGAGCTAGTTCTGTGTCACCCTATGTTATAACTGTTGCACGATGAAAGACATCTGACCTAATTATCCATCACCGATCCATTGCCTACGAGATTTCCACATATTGATCCTTGCTAAGTTACTTCTTCGTTGTTACTGTTACAATCACTACAAAGCTGCTACTATTACTTTTGCTATTGTTACAGTTATTTCCATACTACCTTGCTATTGAATACTTTGCTACAGATAATAGGTCTTTTAGGTGTGGTTGAATTGACTACTCAACTTCAAATACTCGAGAATATTCTTTGGCTCACCTTGTATCAAATCAATAAATTTGGGTTGAATACTCTACCCTTGAAAACCGTTGCGATACCATATGCTTGTGGGTTATCAACAAGCAACCCCATACTCACAGCAGTAGGCGCCGGTGAAAAAATGTTATTGTACATATCCGCCACTAATCAAGTGGTTAGCGCAACGCTCGTTGTCGAACGAGAGGAGGAGGGTAACAAATTGTGGATACATAAGCCGTTCTACTATGTGTCAGAAGTGCTAACGCAATGCAAGTCCAGATACCCGCATTACCATAAGATAGCCTATACAGTGTTTATGGCATCATGGAATCTCAGACATTACTTTCAAGTTTGTTCAGTCATGGTGGCATCCGAAGTACCCCTGAATGATATAATCAATAAGAGGGATGCCACCGGCCGCATAGCCAAATGGACCATTGAACTCCTTACTTTCAAAATCGCCAACAAGTCATCATGACCTATTAAATCTCAGGTGTTGGTAGATTTCCTCGCCGAATGGACAGAGGCCGAGCTCCCTAGGGAATATAGTACATACTCCCATTGGACGATGTACTTTGACGGATCGAAAACATTGGCCGGACTGGGAGCTGTAGTTATTGTCACATCTCCCACAGGTGGCAACGTCCAATAAGTGTTACAAATCATGTATCCCGATTCCAACAACCCAACCGAATATGAAGCACTTTTGCACATCTTTGGGCGACATCATAAATGGCCATGCAACGGCTGGAGGTACGGGGAGACTCCAACCTGGACATATCTCAAATCAACGGCGAATTCGATGCCAAAAACCCGAAGATGGCGGCATATAGAAAAGCCGCCTTAAAATATCTGCACGGTTCGAGGGGCTGGAATTCCATCATGTTGCTAGAGACAACAACCAAGCTGCTGACATACTGGCCCACATGGTGGCCAAACGTGACCCTATCCCGAAAAACACCTTCCTTGAACGGCTCTTCAAGCCATCGATGCTCTCGCAGTACGAGAATAAGGGCGCCGGATCCATCTGCAAGGAAGAAATCGTTCCCCCTATAAATGAACTAGACGACCAAATCATTGGCGGCTCCATAATGGACGAAACGCCTTCGACTCATGAGGTCATGTAGTAATCGCACCTTGGACTGAGCCCTTCCTCGCTTACCTTCTTCGCCAAGAACTCCTCGACGATCAGACAGAGGCGAGACGCGTACTTCGGCAATCCAAGGTTTATAAAGTCGAAAGGCCTTGCTTACTAAGCACCACCGGGATACTCCAGCGGTGCATATCTGAGGAAGAAGGAAGGCAGCTCTTTGCCGGAGTCCACACTGGAATGGGCGGACACCATGTCACGGCAAGGGACTTAGTAAGCAAGGCCTTTCGAGTTGGTTTCTCATGGCCCACCGCTCGAGCGGACGCCAGACACTTGTCTAGCATTGTGCGGGATGTCAACTATTTGCAAATCAAAGCCACATCCCCCAATAGCTTTTTGTGCTATTTCGATTACCTGTCCTTATGCGGTCTGGGGATGGATATGGTCAGACCACTTAAAGGCGGGGACCAAGATGAATAAATATCTACTGGTCATGGTTGACAAGTTCACCGAATGGATCGAAGCAAAACCTTTCAAATCGGCCAAGTATGGACCAGTAGTCGACTTTATATCCGGCATGGTACACTGTTACAGTGTCTCACACAGTATAATAACACACAATGGATCCAACTTCACCTCCCAAGAGGTAAAAAGACTGGTGCGCAAACATGGGCATCAAGCTCGATAATGCATCAGTGGACCACCCGCAGACCAATGAACAAGTCGAATGGGCCAACGGCCTATTCATGAGTGGTATTAAACCACGTGTGGTCCGTTCTCTTCATGAATCCGACTACAATTGGGTAGAGGAGATTGACTCCGTTTTGTGGGCTCTGCGTACCACCCGAATTGATCAGTGGGATACGGGGCAGAAGCAGTCCTTCCATGTGATATTATTCATGACGCACCAAGGGTGCGGATGTATGTAGAAATGGAGGCCGAGTTAGATCGGCAGGACGACTTGGACACCTTAGAACGAGAGCGTGACATAGCTTGGGCTCGCTCTACTTTTTATCAACACCAGGCCCGACGTTACTAGAGTAGGGAGGTCAGTGCAACGTCGTGTAATGTGGGCAAACTCGTCTTAGGACTCTTGGAGAAGGAAAAGAATAAACTCAATCCCAAGTGGGAGGGCCCCTTCATAATTGACGAAGTACTCACAAGAGGGGTTTATCATCTTTGCAATCCGCTGGATAACCGCCTCAACCAAACCCATTGAACTAAGCATGTCTTTGGCGCTTTTACTACTAGATCGGTGTATTTATACCTTTTACCTTCATTTCCCTTTTCTTTCTTTCCTTTCATATTTATTTCCCTTCCACCTTGATTTTGCAGGATTGGATTTCTTTTCCCCATATTATGTTCGGCTAAACCGAGCTTGTGTTAAGTTTTTCGGCATACAACCTCGAATGTTAAACCCAAACAAAACACTTGGGGGCTTCTTCCCAAAGTTGATGATTACATATTTTAAGCATCTATTCACATTTATTCTGTATGCATGTTTCCCTTGTCGATTTTCAAGCCATTATATGCGTCAATTGGAACTAAGATTTTTGCCAAGTTGGCATGCCTCGCTCCTGTGTTTACCCTCTACGTTCCTGATTGTTCGGCCAGAGGGTAAACGGAGGACCTCTGCGATTGTTTTGACCGGATCACCCAAATACGTACCTCAGACGGGTGAAGCCAAAAGCTAGCTAACTTTAGCAGACAATTGGTCGGCTATGACAAAAGCAACAAATAAAAATAATGGGTGTTATCACCATTACTTGGGCTTCTTTTTCTCAAAAAGTCAGAAGTCCCATACTAACAGTATACGGCCTTACTATCTACGATTTACCGATAGAGGTGCTATTTTCTTTGGAAGATGTTTCTTCTGCTAAGCAGTAATATTACATATCTCCCTGTACATTTTCTATCTGTTCACACCTCATGGCCGGATTGCCTGGTTCCGTGAAAGAATTCACGCTTATCGAAGGTACCGATAGAGGTACTATTTTGTTTGGAAGATGTTTCTTGCGCTAAGCAGTAATATTACATACCTCCCTTTGCATTTTCTATCTGTTCGCACCAAATGGCTGGATTGCCTGGTTCCATGAAATAATTCCCTCTTATCGAAGGATATTTGATAAGTAACACTCCCAAGCTCTTAGCAAGGGAGGTTGAAGCCGATGGCCGGTTATGAAAAAGTTTACAACACAGACGGAGCAATTTTTGATTTAAAGTACATAGTTACATAAAATCACAAATCACTTGGGCGTACACCAAATGAAGCAGCACTTCTTTCCCATCCTGCCCTGCCGGCCAAACCCGAGACATATGCTCGGGGTCAATACCGGTATAACGCTTCTTGATCATCGCCCACGCCTCGCACGTTCCCTTCCCACAGGTCGACGTCTTCCTTCACTCGAAACGACGTCGGGCTCCCTTTAACCGATCAGCTAGTTCGGCCATCCCCCCCGGAGGCATCTCGGCAGGCCATAGCGCTTTCATCATGCTCCTCATAGCCTTTCGAGCCTGCTCATGTAGGTGGACAGTTCCTTCAGAAGGTACCCTCAATAGGATTCGATCTCTTCTTCAGGCTGCCCAGTTAGGAGACCTATACACAAGACGAAGCATGTGCATTACACTCCATATGTCAGAGGTACCCTTCGACGTTATAATCTCACTTACCGAATATCCCCCTCTGCAATTTCTGGTTCTCTTCTTGGGTTTGAGGCAATTGTCTTTTTCAACTGTCAATTTCTCCGGCCTACTATAGGTTTTCCGCGTCGAGATGGTTCTTCTCCTCTAGATTTCATTGCTACGAGAGGCAGTTGACCTCATACTGGGACTCGACATACCTCTCGGATTCTCAAGACGCATCTAAATCTTTTTGCAACTGGCCTATAGACTCAGCTGCTACGAAGTACCCTCGCGTCAGCACGAGACTATACACCAAGATCGACAAAATGGATGTACTCACCATGCGCCTCCCGTGAATAATTCTTCACCTATTCAAGTTCAGCCGTCATGGCTTGCACCTGCTTTCGGGTCACTTCTAGGTCAATCAAAAATTGCTCATTCTGCTGCCTTGAAGCCTACATCATCAATAAAACATTATGCGGGTCCTTAACTCGGACGTCCCGACCAATTCAAGACTTAGTGGCTACTAGGTTAATATGTGTGTCCGGATTACTAATGTCGACCACTCACCTCCAGGCTGGACAATGTCAATTTCATAGCTTCCCCAAGCCTAGCTTGGGCAGCTCCGATGTACGCATCTACCAAACATAGAGCGTTAAACTCTCGTCCGGAAAACGCCTGGTGGCACAGGGCTTCTTGTCGTCACCGGTGGTTCATCACAGGCTCTACCTCAGAGTTAGTGGCTGATACACCCCCGGAATCTTCAGGGGCCTTATTGGCCATAGGTGTCTCTGCAGTAGGTTCAACATGAGAAGAAGACCTTGATTCATGAGTGTTGCCAGGCACCCCGGCAAGATTCCCGATAGAAGATGGTTGTACTCGTTTCATGAGTATTTCGACATGTGATCTTCTATGCAGACCTATCAATCATGGTAACAATAGATTAAGCGACTAAATGCAGTACCTTTTGGTCGAACGAGTGGACGGGGTCATCCCCGCGGTTGGCTCACATGAAGGATTCTTGTTGATGTTCGGTCCGGGCATTGTTGCCGTTGTCGGTGTTCGTCGCGCGGACTAACGACCCTTGGGAATAGAAACTCACACATTCGGTTTGACAGAGGTCGCTTTCCATAGTAGGGGAAGGGAGTGATCTGGGGTGATCGGCTATGATAGCCACCTTGGAACCATTAAGGATCTCCTGGTAAAAGACCCCGTCTTCGTACTACATTGATAGCTCCGGATCGTCGTGGAATCCTGGATCATCATCATGAGAGTACTTCCCTCGTTGAGGCGCCAGATAGTTGATTGTCTCGACAAAGCACTTCCATCTTTGTTCGCACAGATTAAAAGCTTCGGTCAAAAGGGGAAAGTAAAAAACCCGAACTTAGGTCACATAGTCGAATGTCTTACCCGTTCGACGGGGTTATAACCCGAGTAGCCCTCCTTAACTAGTAGCGGAACAATGTCTTCTTCTTCCCCTTTTAACAGGTTGGCAAGTGCGGCCGCCATCGCCGCTTGACTGGCAGGGCCCAGCTGTCAGGAATGAGTAGCATCACTTGTTCTGTTGTAACGCCACAAAGGGTGTATCCACTTCTGAAGGGGTTGAACGCATCGGGTGATGGATGCAGCCATCACGTTAATAATGGTCAGCTTGTGATGAGCTAGCAGCCTTACCTGGGAAGCCAGGCATTGCACTTTGGCACCTTCTTCTTGGGATGTAATCTTCGGTCGCCAGTTATACCTTTTCTTCAAAGGGCGTTGGAGTATTCGGGCAAACCGTCTGAGCTGGATCAAATAGGGGAACGTCCTCAATATAGAACCACTCCGAGGACCATTCTTCGGACTAATTCTTCAGAGTCCCCACTGGATACTCTGTCCCGGCTATACGACATACTTCGTCTCCTCCGACTTCCTGATTTGTCTCACCCGAAGTGAGGGGGACATGATAGAAGTACTTGCTCCATAATCCAAAGTGGTTCTCACAGCCCAGAAACAGCTCACAAAGAGCAACAAATCCCAAGATATGCAGAATAAATCTGGGGGTAGGCTGGTTGCTGTAGAATTCTAGTAATCCCCTCAAGAAGGAATGAATGGGGAACCCTAGGCTCCGAAAGAGGAAAGTCATGAAGCATACCCGATCTCCCTTGTGAGGATTAGGGAAGTTCTTTCGGAAGGCCTCATTACCAAAAGAGGTTCATCCGGTGTGGGTAGCCGCCATATCCGAGGAGGGAAGATTACCTTGGGTCTCGAGGTCGCGCAGCCGAAGGAGGGATACAGAGGACGTAAGGACGCGAGGAAGAGCCAGGGACACTTGCCATGTTTTTTTGGTGATCTCTCGTTTGAAGCTATTTTATGGGGAATAAGAGGAATGGGTGGTCCGGACCACAATTCAGCTTGTTTAAATCGGTGGTGCCTCCCTTTGTGGGAAGGGCGGTCTTGTAAAAAGCTGCTGGGCTTTCCGTCTCCCCTTAGCGCACAAGGATCATGGGGCGTCGAAGTTACTACAATGGGTCCCGCAAGTTCTCAACGATTGAGAGATCACCAATGACGGGATTGTTGCCGAACAAGAAGGGGTAGAGGGACCCGCCTCGCAAGCCGCAGACTTTAACGCGCAAGATTGTCCGGATAATACACCTCGGCATTGGAGCCTAATCCGGGGGCTACTGAGGGAGTCCGGGATTAAGGGGTCTTCGGACTGCCGGCCTATTTCTTATGGGCCGGACACATGGGCCGCTCGCTGAGGATTGGACTGATCAAAGGCCCCGTTGGTAGGGAGGAGATCTGAGGAGCCGTGGCATGTGTTGTAAGTTTAACATAGTAGAATAGGCATGTTTTCCCCCTCCGGTGGGCAACCAAACTATGTGTAACCCTAGGGACCCCTGGCGTCCATATAAGCTAGAGGGTTTTAGATTGTAAGGCGGAGAGACTAATCTAGGGTTTTAGCTATTCGGTCTCGAGGTAGATCAACTATATAACCTTCAAACACATTCAACATAATCGAGCAAGATGTAGGGTTTTACCTCCAAAGGAGGGCCTGAACCTAGGTAAACATCGTCTCCTTCGTCCCCTGTTACCATCAATCCTAGACTGACAGCTCGGGACCCCCTACAAGAGATTCGCCGGTTTTGACACCGACACCCGCAGCTCGCCTTTAGAAAATCCCTCAGTTGGTGCTTAACATGGCATCTGTCCTCAAGTTTGTCCCTAGATCATTGTTAAATCCAAGAGATCAAGCTTTGTCTTGCGGGTCGTTCCCATGCACGTCACCTCCTGAGGTCCTTGGTGTCTCGCCCCTTCAGGGGATTGTCGGGAGTAGGCGAGTTGGAGCACGACTTGACATGTACGAGTGCCTGGGGGTGCGTCGTCGCCCCGGGCGCTATGCACCGGAAGTGACCTATCTAGGCCACGTGATATCTGGTAACGGTATTGCTATCAATCCCTAGAGAGTTCAGGCCGTGCTTGATTGGACTCAACCTGAATCGGTTAAGCAAGTTTGGCGTTTCCTTGGCCTAGTGAGCTATTGTCGAGAACTTCTCCAAGGTTGCGAAACCTCTGACTGAACTCCTCAAGAAAGATAAAAAGTTCGTGTTGACCCCATAATGCGAGCACAGTTTTCAGGAGTTGAAAAGACAACTGCCTCTGCTCCCGTTCTGGTGCCACCAGACTTCTCTAAGGACTTTGTTATCTACTGTGACGCCTCGCGACAAGGATTAGGTTGCATTCTCATGCAAGATCGTCATGTGATTCCATACGCTTCTCGACAGTTGCGTCCGCATGAGGATAATTATCCAACACATGATCTTGAGCTTGCAGCCATAGTCCATGCACTGAAAACATGGTGACATTACCTTCTGGGTAATCGTTGGAAAATTGACACTGATCACCAAAGTCTAAAATATATATTCCCCCAGCCAGATTTGAATCTCAGGCAAAGTCGGTGGGTTGAGTTGATTATAGATTACGACATAGGGATAACTTACACCCTGGGGAAAGCCAATGCTATGGCTGATGCACTAAGTCGTAAGTCTTATTGTAACAATCTGACATTACAACAAGGTCAACCACTTCTCCATGAGGAATTTCAGAAGTTGAATCTTCACCTTGTTCCTCAAGGATTCCTATCCAACTTGGTGGCAAAACCTACACTTATGGATCAAATTATAGAAGCCCAGAAGCATGATGCCGAGATATCTCGGATCAAGAAAAACATTAAGAAAGGTAATGTTTGATGCTTCTCGGAAGATGATCGGGGTGTAGTCTTCTTTGAGAACCGTTTGGTGATCCTGAAGAACCAACATCTACGACAGTTGATCCTTAAGGAGGCTCATGATTCTCCCCTCTCAATTCATCCGGGTAGTACCAAGATGTATCAGGACCTACGCCAGAGGTTCTGGTGGACTAGGATGAAGAGAGGAATTGCTCAGTTCGTTGCTAACTGCAACGTTTGTCGTCGCGTGAAAGCAGAACATCAAAGGCCTGCTGGCACCCTTCAACCTTTAGCTATTCCAAAATGGAAATGGGATAAAGTCAGTATGGATTTTATTACCGGATTTCCCAAGACTAGGAGAGGGAGTAATGCTATCTTTGTGGTCATTGACCGCCTTTCCAAAGTGGCTCATTTTCTTCCTGTTCGGGAGAGTATAACTGCTAGCCAGCTAGCGGAGTTGTATGTTTCTCGAATAGTTTCTCTTCATGGTGTTCCTTTGGAGATTAACTCAGACCGTGGAAGTATCTTTACTTCCCAATTTTGGGAAAGTTTTAAAACCGCTATGGGGACTCATCGATCCTTTAGCACTGCTTTTCACCCGCAATCAAGTGGTCAAGTTGAGCGAGTCAATCAAATCCTTGAAAACATGCTCCGAGCCTGTGTTATATCTTCTGGTATGAACTGGGATAAATGTCTTCCCTTTGCCAAATTTGCTTATAACAATAGTTATCAATCAAGCTTGGGCAAAGCCCCTTTTGATGTTCTCTATGGACGAAGTTTCGAACACCTCTTAACTAGTCGGAAACCGGAGAGAGGCAACTCTTTGGCCCGGATATGATCCAGGATGCAAAGGAGCAAGTTCGCATTATTCGTGAAAAGTTGAAAACAGCCCAATCTCGTCAAAATAGCCAATATGATCGCCATCATAAGGCTGTGACCTATGAAGTTAACGAGAAGGCTTACCTTCGGGTTACACCTCTGAAGGGTAGCTATCGATTCGGTATCAAGGGCAAGTTGGCTCCTCGTTACATTGGACCTTTTCACATTCTTGCTAAACGAGGAGAGGTTGCCTACCATTTGGAACTTCCGCCGCATCTTTCAAGGTTCATGATGTCTTCCACGTCTCGCAACTCAGGCGTTGCTTCTCGGACCCTGTCCGTGAAGTAGACCACGAAGCACTTGATCTCCAAGATAACCTTACATATCGAGAATACCCTGTTCGTATTCTTGATCAAGCGGAGCATACCACTCGGCATCGGAACATCAAGTTTCTCAAGGTTCAATGGTCACACCGTTCTAAAAAGGATGCCACATGGGAAAGAGAAGATCGTCTTCGACTAGAGTACCCTGCGCTCTTCCCGACGACATCAAAATCTCGGGACGAGATTCTTTTGAGTGGGGGTGAGTTGTCACATCCCTAGCTAGAAGTCAGAGGAACAACATATTTTTTGCATCATGTTTAAATTTGGCATCAACTTGAAATGGGAAGATGAAGAAACCCCAAGCTCACATTGAATGAAAACAATTCAAAGTTGGTCAAAATTCAACAAATCCAAAACGCTCTTTAAAAATGTTCCGTATGTCTGATAAATTTGAACATGATTATAACAGGGATCATTTTACATATTTGAACATCCAAAACAATTTAAAAATAAATGTTAAAGCTCCTGAAAATGCCAAATAAAGCATTATCATTACTTTTGTTTTCAAAATATCTTGAAACTTTTTAGATAAGTTTGAAATATTGAAACTCCATTATAGAAAATACTTGGGATATTTTGTAAAGTCATTTTGTACCTGCAAAAGAATTAAACAAATGTCAGAAATTAGAAAATAAATGAAAAAAAGAAAAAAAGGAGAAAGATGCCCAAGCCAGGCCGGCCCACCTGGCCCAGGGAGGTCATCGTCCTCCTGGCGGCCAGGAGCATGGCAGTGTGACCGGCGTGCGTGCGCTGCCGTGCCTCCACGCCGGCAGCTGCCTGCCTGCTACCTCCTCGCCAGCGCAACGGGGATAAGCTCCGGAGCCGTCCCCATCGGCCCCCCTCTCTCTCTCTCCCGCCTCTCTTTCTCGCCTCCTCTGATCCGCCATGGCCGAGTTGCTTGCCATCGTGGCACCGCCGTTTTAGTCACCCACGCGCCCTTCTAAGCCCACCAAAGGCTCCGCCTAGATCCCCTCTTCCTTCTCGCCGAGCCACGCGCGTTGGGAGCTTCCTATCGCCGCATCGCCGTCGTCTTCAACCTCCGGCCACCAGCAAGCAAGTGAAGCTCGCCGCTGCTCCAGGCCCTCCCCGAGCCCACTGTCGACGTCTCTGCAACCATCGTGAGCCCCTGGATCTTTCCCCCTCATTCCCCCTTCGTTTACGTGCCATAGCACCGGATTCCATTGAGGTTCGAGGTGCCCCGCCGCTCGAGCTCGACGTCGGCCATGCTCCGGTGGCCAGCTGGTCTATTAGAGACCACCGTCGTATTCATGAGGCAGCGTACAGGCCGTAGGTGCCAAATAGAGGTCGTGTTGTGCCCTGGTTCGACGGGTTCGTGCTTACCCGAGCTTCGGCAGCCACCAAGCTCGCTGCCGGCGTCTATTCCGACCATCTCAGCTCCTGGGAGGTGTCGGGATGGACACGCGCATGAGCATAGGTCCGTTTGGTGCCCTCTGCCATCCATTCGGTCGCCGGAGGATGGATCCCGAGCCCCTCCGCCATCTCTGGAGCCACCAGCACCTCAACGCCGGTGGGTCTTGCCGGAGTTGACCATGGGGGTTTGACCCCAGGTCAACTGGCAAGTGGGCCCGACCATCTAATTATGTTAGATTAAGAAAAATTAATTAATTAAGTTAATTAACCTAATTAGTCACTGACGAGTGGGCCCAGCAATACTAATTAACTCGGATTAGTTTTAATTATCCACTTAAGTGATTGACTCATTGACATGTGGTCCCCACATGTCAGGTTTGACTCTAGCCTGGTCAGCTGATCACTTGACGTCACTTTGACGTCAGGCTGATGTCATAATTCTATTTTCTAGTTTAAAAATGATTCCAGAAATTATTCAAAACTTCAAAAATTCATATAAATTAATTTGTAAATCAGATGAAAATAATTTATATATAAATTTTTTTCAGAAAAATTCAATGAATCCAATGATGCTATTGTCATGCATGTTAGAGCAATCTAAGTAGGTGAAAATTGACATTTACTGATAGGGTAGTATATGGAATTGGAAATGAAGAAGGATTTTGAACCTATATTCAAACTCATTTCAAATTAACATGATCACTAGCTGCATTAGCTCATCCATACATGCTATCACGCCATGGTCATGCATCATATTATTGCACTTGCGTTTATTGATTGGTTGTTATCTGCATTGCGGTATGCCCTGCTTCCGAGGATACCTCCGAGTATTCCAACGAAGGAGAGAACCTTCCCACTACCCAGCAAGGCAAGCAACCCCATTGATCATTTTGATAACATCCCACTCTCTTGCTCCTGCTCTTGTTTACTGCAATAGGACAAACGATCACATGTCAGTCATACACGGTAGATGAACCTATTCTTATGCATGACCTATCACTGTCACAGTAAATAGCTAAACCTTGCAACCTAGCATACTTGGTAGATGCTTGTGCCACGAGTTGCTTAGATTAATTTGATGATATGCTTTCTCTGCTTAGAGTTGTGTCAGGTCTGATTCATCTGGGTGATGAACTGAGTGAAACAATGTTGTTCTAGTGTGATGACTTATGATGAACCCGATTTGGTAAAGGTAGCGATGAGAGGCTATGTAGGAGTACGTAGCGGGTTGTCTCATTGGGACCGTTCTTAGGAACTAAGTTTGGTGTTTATGATCCAAGACTAGTTACTACCACACATTGGGTTCCGATATCTTGACCCCTCTCGACTTATCAGTCGCTTAGTCCTTGGTCCAGGAGTTGCAAGTAGTTTCTGGTGTTTATAGCATGCTGGAGGCTATGCGTAGTGCTGACCCTAGGGGTGGGTTACAAAACGGTAGGTCAGTGGCACGGTGTACCAAGGGTCACCCAAATGGTGGGCTTGGGAACCCTACGCACATTGTTTGGGGCCGCAGCGGAAACTTCGGCCGGACTTCCGTGCGGGTTCAGTCTCAAATAGGTGATAGCCTGGAGTAGAGGTCTTATGTGATTGACGGTCGTGGCCGACTCCCTCCCTAGGCATCTGCTTGAAGGTGGCCGAGGTGCATGGTTTTATGAGCACACAGCGATAAGTGGTGACAGCGTGTGTGAAGAAGTACACCCCTGCAGGGTATGAAACTATTCGAATAGCTGCGTCCTCGGATATGGACTACTTGGAGAACTATGCTGTTCATAGATAATCAAATGGATACTCATAAAAATATCAAGACAAGTGTGAGTACCATGGGTGGCACTCTCCCAGGAGAGGGAAGTGAATCCATGGTGGTGTATTGCTATGAAGTTGGTGGACTCGTGTGCGATATCTAAAATTGTAACAAAGAGTTAAAATTTGAGTAGTGCAGGTTAGCCATGAGTCAAAGCTGGCATTGCTGCATAAACTCCACCACTTCCCTTGTTGATACATGAGCATGATTAGACTAGGTCTTTCTTAAAGACTCGCTGAGTACGTTTGTACTCACATTTTCTTAATAAATGTTGCAGATGAGACCCAGGACCCATCGGGTTGGTTCTTTCTAGATGTAGACGATGCCGAATAGTTGGTGTCCCAGCTACGACCTTATGCCCTGTGGCGGGCTGTAGATAGTCAGGCCATGTGCCTTTTTACCCCTTTCGCGTGTCTGTAGTCAGACAGCTTAAGCTTCCCCTTGGTTTGTACGAACTTGTTTGCATGACTTGAGTGTCGGGTTATGTGACCCTATCTGTAAGAACATATTATGCAAGGCTCGTCTGAGCCTCTTAAATAAAAGTCATGTTGTTGTATGGTTATGTTGTGATGCCATGGTTCTATCTATGCATATTGGGCATGTCATGCGGTCGTGTGACATGCAACGGTATGTATGGGATCCGACACCTAGTCATGTGCCTTTAGTAGTACTCTTTACGGGAAACTGCCTCTTTGTGCTTCCACCGAGCCATAGTAGCTTGCTACTGCTCCGGACACATTGATTGACCGACATGTATCCTTCTTTGCTGTTGTGTCTGTCCCTTCGGGGAAATGTCCCGTAGTCTAATGGTGTCCCTGTAGCCTGTTACATGCACTGATGGCATTTATGTCTCACGGCGTAATGGAGTCCTTGTAGCTTGCTATGACTCGTCTACACACGCTTGAGGGCGACACGTGCATTGTTGGGTTATGTATGTCTGCATTCTAGGGATTATTTAATGAATTTAGGTGGAAGAAAAATTGGCATGGGATAAATATTTCATTCTGTGGAATTTTTGCAAAGTCCACAGAAAAAAGAAAAGAAAGAAAAGGCCACTGGGACCTGGTCCAGAGGTGGCCAGAGGATGCCCCCCCCCAACAGGCTAGCCAGCCGCCCTCGTGGACCGGCAGGTTCAAACCTGACGCGCGGGGCACGGAAAGGAGATAGAGAGGGAGAGGGGAAGAGAGACCGACAGGTGGGCCCCAACTATTGGGTCCGTCTCCGACCTCGGGATAGGGAAGAGGGAGAGCTCACCAATGGTAGCGCAGGGCACGGCGGAGGTAGGCGAGAGTGGGGATGGGCTCGGGGCCGAGCCACCAGTCTAGGGGAGGTCAAAGGGAGACCGAAGGTGGCCGGAGTCGCCAGCGGCGAGCACCCGTGGCGGAGATGGCTTTGGGAGGGGCTTGTCGGGGCCGTTCTAGGCTGCAAATAAGATGGGGATGAAGGGGAAATGCATCAGCGAGGCGAGGGAGGACTAGCCGGAGAAGAAAGAGGGCCAGAGGAGCTCGCTACCTCGAGATCGATGGAGAGATCGCCGCGGCGGCCCTCGGGTCGATCCCGAGCGTAGAGAGGTGAGGCGGTCCTCGGAGCATGAAGGGGGGCTATTTGGGAGAGGAGAGAGAGACCAGAGGGGATAGAGGGGCTTGGGAGGCCCTTTTTATAGGAGGGGCGAGTCCACCGAGCTGCAGTGTGCCAGCAAGCTCGTGGCCGATGCCAGAGGGCACGGGGGAGACGGGGGCGAGTGTGGCGTGCTCCTGGGGTCAGTCTAGGTCCGAGGGAAGGAGGAGAGAGGGAGAGATGCCCGTGCATGTCAGCTCCTCGGTTGGCCGAACCGGGCGGCGCCAGGCACGCGTGTGGGAGGGCGGAGGAAGGAGACAGAGGATGGGGCCGACCATTTGCCATGTCACGGACAGCGAGGGCTTCTCGGGGACACGCGGGGGAGGCCCAAGGTGGTCGGGGCCGGTCATTGGGTGGCGGCTACAGTGCGAGAGTGCATTGTAGCATGCTCTAGAGCATCCGTATGGCCGACATTGCTGCTGCCTTCACGCTCTGGGGTGCCTACTTTGTCCACTAGCTTCTTGGGGGGACTGGAGATGCTGTTGGATGCCTTGGAGGCTAAGGAGGGCTAGGGGAGAAAAGAAATGGGCAGGGGAGGATAGAAATAGATGCTGCCAGGGTAGAAATAGGGGTTTTACCCCACCTTACACTTGGGCTTTGACCATGGAACTCTTACTAGAGGTAGCTAGTAACTCAGAGAGGCTGTGGTAAAAAGCTGGGGCCAAGGGTAAAAGGATAAGAGGTGAAAATGTTGGTTTTACAAAATCACCACCAGGTGTTTCATGGAGTTTTGGGCAGGAAAGAATTAGCATCTTACTGAGATATTTACCAGGGTCAAGGGCAAGGTAAAAATGAGATGCTTCACCGAATTTGAGCTCAAGGGGAAAATGTTGATAATGGAAATTTGGTGAACCCTAGAAATTGGCAGCAACTGATTTCTGTAGATCCAATGATGTTTGGCTTTAACCCTTGATGCACCACTTAGTGTATCATCACTATTTGGCCATTAGAGCTTGCCCACAAAGTTTGAGTCCAAGGGGAGACACATCACAATGTAAGGTTGCTCAAATTTGATTCTGGACAAGAATGGTCTTGTGATGATTTGATGAACCAAACTAACTTGGATTGGGATGAAGCTTTGCAAGATCATCACCCATGATAATGTTGACTTGCTAGAATGTTCCTAGAATTTATTGAGAATATTTCTTATAGAAATATTCCAAAAGTTTGATCTCAACAAAAAGGGTTTTGAGGGGTTTTGCCCATGATATGATCATGCACTTGTGTTGAAACTCATATATATATATAATATGTCCACTGAGTTTCTCTAAATTTTCTCAAATATTTTAAAAGCATTTAAATAATTTTTTCCTAGGAAAAACCTTTCTGGCCTTAAGAAAAAGCATCTAAATAAAATATGAAAATAATCTTTAAAAATAATATTTGGTGGTTTTGAGAAGTCATATATATAGTAGGTTTGAAATAAAGCCTTTGGGAAAGAAGGGTCCACCTGATTTGGGGAGTTGTAGTGCAAACATCATTACAAGGGGTTTTGGAAACTTAAATTACATAAATAATTTTCTTTAAAACAAAATTTGATAAAAATAGTTTTGGGCACTATTCACATGGCATGATCATTGGGGAAGGGTTTGGATCAAGGAAGATGATTATGAAGTGGAATGGAACCTAGTAGTGCCATAAGACTCAATCCACAAGCAAGCAATCAACATATCAAGCAAGCACAAACACATAGAAATGTTTTTGTTGACTCCAAATTTTATATACCCAAACATAACAATGTTCTACAAACATAGGGTGTGACTGGTGGTCCTTGGAGAGCTGACCTGTTGTGTATGAGCCGGACTGTATGGGCCACTTGCCGAACACTAGATGATCTGAAGGCCCAGTTACCAGGATGGAAGCTTCTAGGAGCATGGCTTGCACTCCACGCTTGATGTAGTGAATAGGCATGTTTATCTCTTCGACATGTAACCGACCATGTGTAAACCCTACGCCTCCTCGGCATCTATTTTAAGCCAGAGGGTTTTAGGTTATAGCGACAAAGCAACTCATCTAGGGTTAGACATAAGATCTCGACGCAGATCAACTCTGTAACCCCTTACACCATCAATACAATCAAGCAAGACGTAGGGTATTACCTCCATAGGAGGGCCCGAACCTGGGTAAACTCATGTCCCCTTCGTCTCCTATCACCGTCGATCCTAGTCTCAAAGTTTGGAACCCCCTACCCGAGATCTGCCGGTTTTGACATCGTCATTGCTACTTTCATCGAGAGTTCCTTTGTGAGCGAGATGGGATCGACGCCTCACCTCTTCATCGACGAAGAGATCCGCAATATGGACGTTTTCGTCCCCAGACAGATCTTCACCTTCGACAACGTTGTGCTGCATGCTGGTTCCACCAGTCATCTAGACCGTGTTGAGAGCCTCGCCCCTGATCAAGAAGTTAGATTTGGAAACCTAGAGTTTTTTGTCGACTCTCCAGGCGACTTGTCACTAATCAGGTTCACGACTTTGCCCGTAGCCCCCGAGGACTCTGAGGCCGTAACCTCAAAACCTTCTGTCGGACACACCAATGGGGTCTCCCATGGCGGCAGTCTGATCTCTAACCCCGGCTTGGCCATTAAACCATCTGATCGGACATGAATTCCTACCGAACAGTCCCCATGGGTGTGCTTCATGGGGGGTGAATCCACGAGTTCCGAACAGCTGGATCCAATGGAGCCCTTAGCGATCGATGAAGCCTTGCAACAATTCTCATTGTTGAGAATCACCGACAATCGAACCATGATGTATGTCTGGCCCGTTTATAGTTCGGGCAGGGATGGATTTTTTGACACACCCACCACCCACTTGATAGCCACCATCGAAGAATTAACTGACGTGCTAGACTATGCCTCCGAGGAGGCAGAATACATGGATGAAGAGGATACTGCTCCCACCCCCGTTAACACCGGGAGTTGGACCGCCACTTCTATGTACGACTTTTAAATGGTGGATACTCCCGCCACCAACGACAACAATACGCCTCACAACAACCGTGACAAATCGGGCGACGCGCCATCAAGGCACTGGAGATCGCATAAGCGGTCCAAAAGCAAAAAGGGAAGCCAACTATTATCAACAGTAGGGATGTAACGCCCCTACCAATCATGATCATCCCGATGTGCCTAAGCACCCGTTTGAGGGTTCGGACGAACCCATGGACCAAAGCGACCCAGATACTGTCATGGACCCCGAATGCAACGATTACCTTCCCCCCGTCGAGGAGGAAGACTTACTAGAAGCCGATGACTTGTACATCCCTAATAACCTCGAGGATCAGGAAGAGATCAGGCAGCAGCTCATAACAACGGCACACAACCTGAAGGCCAAAGAGCCGCAACTCCAAGCCGAACAGGCCGACCTCACTGATTGATGGACGAAAGTCCTCTCAGAGGAACAAGCACACGCCACTGGCTTGTCAAACCAGCCCAAAAGCTACCCTCAGAGGCGGCTGTTGCCACAATTCGAAGATGAGTTCACAGACACTCCGTCTTCGCAATGTACAGGATATGACGAGCCAGACCACCCTCCTTGTGGGTGCGATAGAGAGGCTAAAGATACTGGTTATATACCGGCATTGCCTTGAAGACAAGGTAAGGAGCCAATCAATCCCAATGACCGGTTCGACCTGCACGATGACTTAAATAACAGAGTAGGCCATACGAGATCCATCTACGGATCCAGAGATTACTCGCCAGATAGAAGGGGAGAATATAGACCATGGTTTGACCAAAATCAAAGAGGCCGGGAACGCAACCGGTCCATACAAATGCCTAATACAGGCAGGGCAAAGCTTAGGTCACAGGCGCCACTCACCCACTGTGCTTCATAGATTAAGTAATGCGACATCTGTTCCCCGAAGGGTTTAATCCTGTAAATATAGAACAGTACGACGGGACCACTAACCCGACTATATGGATCGAGGACTTCCTCCTCCATATCCATATGGCATGAGGAGATGATCTCCATGCCATAAAATACTTACCCCTTAAGCTTAAGGGGCCAGCGCGACACTAGTTAAACAGCCTCCCTGAAAACTCCGTAGGGTGCTGGGATGACTTGGAAGAAGCATTTCGCTCTAACTTCCAGGGAACCTATGTCTGACCACTGGACTCTTACAACCTCAGAAACGTCGTCTAGAAGCCAAGCGAGTCTGCCCAGCAGTTCTGGAATCGCTTCTAGACTAAAAGAACCAGATCATCGACTATTCGGATGCGGAGGCTATAGCCTCCTTCTGGCACAATATTCAGGGAAAGTGGTTGGCCTACCAACTAGGCCACGACAAACCTCGGACTATGTCCACCCTCACCTCCCTCATGACCTGCTTTTCCATGAGCAAAGATAACTGGCTGGCACCTGAGGGTCCTGAAGGTCCTGTGGCACCTAAAGCCCAGAACGGAAACTCAAAGCCGAAGCACAATAAGAACAAACGGCGGCATAGCAGCAACCATGCCGATGACACGGCGCTTAATGTCGGATTTCGCAACTGCCCACATGGGCAGCGGAAGAAGCCGTCTAAAGGAAATCATGACGGACCCACCCAGCTCGAGAAGATCATGGACAGGACTTGCCAAATCCATGGGACTCTGGAGAAGCCAGCCAATCACACACACCGCAACTGTTGGGTGTTTAAACAGGCCGGTAAAATACAACCCGAAGACCAGGGCAAGAGCTCGAGCAGCGAGGACGAAGAAGAGCCTCGGGGTCCAATAGGTGGCGGTCAGAAGAAATTCCCTCCCGAAGTCAAATCGGTGAATATGATATACGCCACCCACATACTTAAGAAAGAGAGGAAGCGGACCCTTCGAGAGGTCTATGCCGTGGAGCTTGTAGCTTCAAAGTATAACCCATGGTCGGCATACCTGATAACCTTCGACCGGCGCGACCATCTGACTAGTATTCGACATGGGGGCTCGGCTGCCCTTGTCCTAGATCCCATTATAGATGGGTATCACCTCACTAAAGTCATAATTGACAGAGGAAGTAGCCACAATCTGATTTACTCAGAAGCACTACCTTCAAGGGAGTGATCCTAGGTGTTGAGTCCCGATGTACAAGCTCTGTAACCCTGGAGATTGTGTTCAGCTTGCCTGAGAACTTCCGCAACGAGTATTTTCTCTTCGAAATTGTGCAATTTCGCAATGGCTATCACACGCTGCTCGGCCGGACGGCGTTTGCTCGGTTCAACACAGTCCCGCATTATGCATACTTCAAGCTCAAGATGTCGGGCCCCCAGGGGATCATCACTGTCAACGACAATACAGATCGGTCCCTTAGAACGGAGGAACATGCACTAGCACTGGCAACCGAATTCAGCTACAAAGACGACCGGCAAGCTTCGGCATTTTCCGTAAAGGTAAGGAAGGCCAGGAAGCGAGTTCTGAATCAGGCCAAACACTCCGACCCTCCTTCCTCCCCTCAATAGGGACTTGGCCCCCACCGCACAACCTTAGGACCAGCAAAGTATGTGCCGAGGATGCACAACTTTGCACTTAAGATTCCCTGGGTAGCGGTGGGGATCTTATGATAGGTGTTCGGTTGTTCTGAACTATTACCACCAACACGTCTTCGGACAAACTGCAAGTGCTCCTGAAAGAGCCTCCCCATGGTGTAAATCTCACCTATAAACATAGCGGCCTGTCAAGATTTTGTTTGATAAAATCCGCCTGCAACTACATGCATCAAGGTACATCCAAAGTAGGGGTCACCTAACAACAGGGCATATCGGGGGCGACTGGTCACCAATCGAAGACCCCTGGTACAACAGCTCCTACAGGACTTTTATTCTTATCACATACTTCTAAAATAACTGCTTCGGCAATCTGAGTTATAAGAGTGGTTGAGGAAATGCAAAATTGCTGGGCACACGTACGCCCTGTTTGTCCTGTTTTTGACATATACTTTTTCCCTCCCTCTTCTCATGAACTTGTTCAGTATGACTCAAGGTCATCGGCTAATAGACCGGGGGCTCAGTTTCAAACATAAATCACCTTAACCATTGTGCTTTATATGCAAAGGTTTTCGAACTATGTATTTGGTCATTTAGTTGGGTTGCCCAGCTCCTGTGCTTGCCCCTTTATGTTCTGCTCGTTCGGCTAAAAGGGCAAAGGGAGCACCCCTGCGATTGTGCTTCCCGATAGTCCGCTCAAGCACCTCAGGGGAGAAAGCTGAAAACAGACTGTCATAGAATGTGTGACCCGGTCTGTCAACCCCAAGTTTGAAGTATTACACTTCAACCTTCGTAAGCAGTTATTCCGTGTTATACGAGGAATTTGCCATTTCAGCAAACACTATGATGTCGGCTTCGGCCTTGGCTCGTCCAAACATCGCAAAAAACCAGGTGGCTAATCGTACGCTTCCCGCTGTCCTTTTAGCACCCCTTCGGTTAAGTGAAAGAAATAAAGCATAATAGTTTGATTGCCTAGTCTACCACACTAAATTGCCTGTGAGTCCTATAATTTGGCTAAGGAACATAGTGCATTAGCATAGACACCCCATGTAGTATCTACATGGGGGCTGAAGCCAACGACTCACATCTTTCAGTATCAAACAACCATACATGAGTTATAAAGGAAGGAAAAAACAATATAAGTGCAGATACTCATATCATTAAAAATTATAAAAGAAGTCTTCATACATAATTACAATCTCATTCAAATATTTTTTCGCCCGCACACTGTGACGCTACCACCCGCGCACTCTCCATTACTCCATCGAAGTAGAGCTCGGGGCATCAGTGATCCTTTCCGGGCGATGGTGGATCAATGGCGACCTTCATCAGATTGTGCCCCGGCCAGTGCACTTTGGCCTTGCCAAGGGCGATCCGTACTCCTTCAATGCAAGAAGAACGCTTGATGGAGTCCAGGCAGGGCTCCGCATCAATCAGCCGTTGCATCAGGCCGAAGTAGCTGCCTGGGAGTGGTGCCAGGCCACTGACAAATGAGAGGTCCTTGATGGCCGGCTCTGCCATCCGGTGCATCTCCATCAGCTGCTTCAGCTGCTCCACCAGAAGAGGAGGATGCTCGGGGGCTCCGAATTGTGCCCAGAAGATCCGAGCTTCGTCTTCCTCTCCTCGCGAGGCAAGCAACTGATTGGCGTCTGCCACGCTCTTTTGGAGATCGGTAGCCGCGCCTCAGGATCACCACACCCGAGTCAGCAGTTCAAATTTTCTATTGACGAATACGCACTTTAGGGAGTACGGCTTACCATCGGCTATTTACTTGGCCTTCCGAACTTGTTCCTCGAAGAACTACCGATCCATTCGCCCCTTTTGGAGATCGGACCTCAGGGACGACACTTCGGCCGAGACCGCCTTGTTCTTCTGCTCCAAGGCATCACACTTGTTGCCGGCATCCTTGAGCTCATCTTGTATCTCCGCCACATGAGTCTGGTGTTTGTCACTGGTGTCTCGCAGGGCGGAGAGTGTGGTGGTCGCCTCCTTGGCCGCCGCCTTCTCCATGGCCGCTTCCTCTTTGGCATGTTGCAGCTCAGCATGGAGGTTTTCAATCTCTTTCAACGAGGCTACAACACGACAATGTCTTATTTAAAAGGAGTGTGAACTAACCAAAGTCGGGGAGAATATTAAGATTTGATTCGAACTTACCCTGTGCCTTGTCGAACCTCTTGTTGAGGGCTTCCACCACATCCTCGGAGCGCTTGAGCTTACGATGTATCTCGTCCAGCCCAGCGCCGTTTTTGGTCACCACCGACGACGAGACTTACATCACACATAGAAGACAAATATCACATCGGCATACCTAGAGAGGACCCCTAGGAAAGTTTGTTCGGCTCACCTAGGGCTCGAGGGCTGCCATATACCTGATGCGACTAAATGAAATCTCAACAAAAACAATGGGAAACTTAATTGAAAGCCTGCAAGGAGACCTTTGAAGGCCTCCTTGAGTCTGTTGTCAATGGACTGGACGCTTTGTAATACCGCACCCATAAGGGTGCGGTGCTCCTCAGGGATGGAGGCGCTTGGTAGAGCCTCGCCCATGGCCGGCAACTCGTTGGTCGGCAGTGCCGGGATGAACGGTTTTCCCGATCACCCACCGGGGATTGGCCCGATGTCTCTAGAGGCACCATGCGCTCCGGAGACGATATCGGAGGGTACTGATTGCCCGCCCGTCCGGTCTCCTCGGTGTCCAGGTAGGGAATCGTCCCTTGTTCTTTGGTGGCCAAAACCTTAGCTTCGGCCATGGGGGTATCCCTTGCGCCCCTTATGTCCTCCTCCATTGGAGTGTGCTGGGACAACACCTCCACGACGTCCTTCGTAGCCCCTGGAGTGCTAGGGTGCGAGGCGTCCTGACTCTCCGCCAGTTCGGTAGGCGGGGTCTCCCCATCCGATATAATCTCGGTCGGGATACCACCCGGGGGGCTGTTGGGCCAACAACGTGTGTGTTAGCAAGCTTTGAGCCTATTGGCGACAGAAAGAATGGTCTTCGGAACCTAACCTGGATGGAGGGGGCTTGACCCTGAGGCTCCTTCGTGGAACCTCTTTGGCATCTTCGGATGCAGTGCTTGAGTTCGAATTATCGGACAAGACCATTTGTGCTTGCCGCACCCTCTTAGGGGCAGGAGAAGATGCCTGCCACGAGGTGTCCGAAGATGTCGTTCTCTTCTTGGTGCGGGGGGATCGCCTCCCCCTCGCTCTCGACGTCCTTCTCCTCCTCTTCTTCATCCTCTTCGGCCTCCTCCTGAATTGAGGAGGTGGGAGTGTTTTCGGAAGCAACATGTGGCTGATCTCTGATCCGGAGGCCAGCCTGACCTGGTTTATTCTTCTTCACCTTCTTTGTGAGAGCCTCGTAGGGCTTCTACATGAGCATCTTGGCTAGCAGCCCGATCCTCTCATCTTCGGGTAGAGGAGCCGGACAGCTAATGTTGATGGCTTTATTCAGTGTTACGGACATACTATGTATACGAGCTAATGAGTCTAGGACGAGTCATACCTTGGAGTCCGGCTTGTCGGCGTGACGGCCCTTGTCCCCCTCCTCGGCAGGCCAGCTCTTCATTCATTAGAAGAACGCCTTCCATAGCTTCTCGCACGTAGTGCGGAAGAGTTTCCATACTGCAGGCTCGGCGTCGAGTTTCCGAGCCCACAAGGGAGTATCCCAGCACTTGCAGGGGAGGATGCATCTTCGGAACATTACCTAGACCACATCGACCAGTTTGGTGCCATTCTCGACCAAGGAGCGGATCCTCTTTTTTAGATGGTCCACCTCCTTGCTAGGCCCCTAGAAGAGACCCTTTTTGATCCATGAAGCTAGTCTGGTTGGAGGGCCGGATTTGAATGTGGCGGCGGGGTGCAGAACTTGTTCGTATGATTCGGTGATGTAGAACCATTCCTTGTCCCACCCCTTGATGGTGTCGATGAGGGTGCCCTCCCACCAGTCGATGCGCGTGAATTTTCAACTGACGGCACCACTGCAGTTCGTGTGCTTGCTATTGACGCACTTTGTCTTGATGTTAAAAATCTACAGCCAAAGCCCGAAATGCGGCTTGACGTGCAGAAATGCCCCGTAGAGGAGGATGAAGGCAGAAAGGTGCATGGTGGAGTTCGGCAGATGGTCGTGGAAGTCAAGGACCTAAAAAACATTAAACCTCTGACGAAGGGGTGGAGTGGAAAGCTCAACCCCCTAATGACGTGGGGGATGAACACCACCCGCTCGCATGGCTTGGGGGTGGGGATTACTTGTGCCTCCTCCGCTGCACGATGAGGAATATCCGTAGGGAGGTAGCCAGCCTGCTTAAGCTCGAGGTTGTCTTGGTTGCTGACCGTGGAAACCTCCCACTGGCCATTGGAGCCCGCCATTGTTGAGCTCGGAAGCTGGGGTGGAAGAAACCTAGATCTATGCTCTGGAGGCACAGGAGAATAGGAGGCGAAGATGTCGAATGGAGAGCATGAGGGGCTTATGCGGTTTTCTTTCTCCTTTTATGAGGTGTGTCGATTCGGGCTCCCCTTCCTGCGCCATGATTCCTTACAATTCCCAAGATGCGCGAGCCATTGTGGGTGTATGATTATCTACATCACATATAAAACGGGACACGATCTACGTATGGATAGATCGTCTAGACGGAACGGCCTCGAACCGCGCATCGAGTGCCTGTAACTGGCCTATCGGTCGTGGTGGGCTGTGAGATTTCATGAGAAAGGTCATCAGGAAGCATTACTTTTTTCCCGATGCTTGTCCTTCAAAAGCCAACTTATTCACAGGATTCGTACATGCTATAGTGTGGAAACTATTTCTCATCAGAGACCAAACTATGGTTCAGCAGAAGGAACTCACCTCGCAAGTCGGAGACTCTGTTCATGAAGCAATTGAAGCTGAAGACTCTTGGCATTGGAGGCAAGTTTGGGGGCTACTGAGGGAGTCCTGTGTTAGGGGGTCCTCGGATAGCTGACCTGTTGTGTACGGGCCTGTAGAATCGAAAGTAGGTCTAGAGGGGGGATGATTAGACTACTTGACCAAATAAAAGTTTTGCCTTTTCCCAATTTTAATTCTTGGCAAGTTTTAGCATTCATAGCATATAAAGTAACACCCTACACATGCATGTCTAACAGTGTAGAAGCGGAAAGTAAAGACATTGCACATGTAAGTATAGAGAGGGTTAACAATGCAAACACAAGTGATGACACCTTGATTTTTCTCGTGGTTACGAAAGGTGGTGCTATCGTACTTCCACCTTCATGGAGTATTCAACCCACTGAGGGTAACGGTCGCAAGAGTCCACGGAGGTCTCTACCCACAGATGGTTCCACGAAGAAGCAACCTTGACTATTCCATGCGGCCTCCGTCCACGAAGTACTAGCCTCACTATGGGTAGATCTTCATGAAGTAGGTGGCTCCCAAGCAACACCTAACCAATCTAGGAGGCACCACCCTTCAAAAGGTAATATGCTCGGTAATGACGATGAACTCCTTGCTTTTGTGCTTCAAGATGGTAGACTCCTCAATACACAATCTCTCTCTCACACATTTGGCTTGGTAGAAGAGATGGGATTGGTGGAAAGCAACTTGGGAAGGCTTGAAATCAAGGTCCATATGGTTGGAGCGGAAGATCTTGACATCAAGACAAGGGTAGGTGGTTCTCTCTCAAAAAACTTAGTAGGATAGGTATGGAATAGTTCCGAGTGCTTCTCTTTTGAGTGGGTGGTGGTGAAAGGGTATATATAGGCATCCCCAAAAATCCAACCGTTACACACAATAAGTCAGACTTGGTGGTACCAAAGTGACAAAAAGTGGCAACTCGGTTGCACTCACAAGGTGACCAACGGTCAGATTTTCCAGTCTCGGTCATGCCGATTCACCATTCTCGGTCCGACCGAAAATGAGAACTTGCGTAACAGAAAGTTGGCAACCCAACTCGGTGGCACCAAGTGCAGTGCTGGCTGCACCGAAGTGTTAGGGTTTTGCTGAGTCCTTCTAGGGTTTGGAACTCAGTGGTAGCAGGATAGGAGTGTTGGTTGCACCGATTTGGCATATTTGACTTTGGACAGACTTTGGTGGGAGAGTTTGTGGATGTTTTGGTGACTATCACTTGTGCACATTTGAGCATATTGTTCACCAAAAAAACATTACCCCTTTTTAATAGTATTGGTTTTCCTATAGAATCAAACTGATTTCTCACAAATGTAAAATGTAGAGTCCTCTTGCTTGAAGCTTGGCCAACTATTTCCTTGCATCTTGGGGTAATTCCACAATCCTTTTGCCATTCCCATCAATGAACTTTTCCTGAAATATACTTGGTGAAACCATTAGTTCAATGACTTATATGTTGTTATTAATTACCAAAACCACAAAGGGAGCAAATGTGCTTTCAATCTCCCCCTTTTTTGTAATTGATGACAACATATAGATCAAAGCTTCAACAAAGATATAATCAATGAATATAGTCATCGCTTTGAGAAGTATGTGATAAGCAAGAGCTCCCCCTAAATTTGTGCATTATTTTTGAATTCGCATTTGAATGCAAATGCACAATCGATTAGGTAAATGGGTCACTACTTACATGTCCCATACCACTTGGTGGTGTGTGAGAGTAATTGGAATGATTATCATAGCACAACAGAATCAACCTAAGATGAATGTTCATCACATAATCATTTAAGATGATAGGAAATAGTAGCATCACACATCAAAGCATATGATCAAACATCATCAAGCGTGTATCACAAGCAAGACAAAAAAAGTATCACCGCAACCAAAAGCAATTGTTTTTAAAAAGCAACAAAATACCAAACGCTCTCTTGCTTGAAGCCTGATCTATATACACTTCTCCCACTTTGGCAACAAGTTACCAAAAAGTTCAAAGGTATCCATCTAAGCGTTCTTGGGCTGGTCTCCTCCGGTTGTTGATGAAGGAGTCGAGAGCACGACATCGGCAAAGATCTCTGCAGATGTCGTGGATGTAGTTGGAGTAGTCACTGGTTGAACCGGAGATGATGGAGCAGGAGCTGTGCAGACAGTAGCAGGAGCTGATGAACAGGGCCTCGAGTCTAGAGCAGACACTGCTGTTGATCTTGTCTGAGTGAAGAACTAGGTGCCTCAACTGAGAGGTGATCCTTCCTCCTCATCATCACAATTAGAAGAGGTAGAAGAGACCCGGGGAATGTGCATAGATTCAACTTCCCTGTGGAGCTCTATCACTGTCTTTGTAACCTTGTCCACTTTGTTACCAAGCACCTTGATCCTCGATTCAAAGATCCTCACAAGGATGTTCTGGTTATCCAAAATCCCCTTGATATCCTTTGCATGCCCTGGACAGCTGTGATCACAAGATCCATTTGCTCGTTCCTGGATCTGGGGGCTTGAGTACTAGCGGCTCGAATAGCTTCTGCCTCTGCTTGTGCTGTAGCAGATGTTGGATGATCTGGGTTCATCACCACAATGTTATCTTCGAACTCTGGCTGTAGGGGCAGATGTAGGCGATCAAGAGCAAAAATGTGCTTCTCGAACTGAGAGTTGATAAGCAACTGGTGTAGGGTGCATAGCAGCATGAGTGCTTTTGGTCAGCAACAACCCTCTTGATTGTCTCAACAGTTAGATCCATTACTCTAATATTGGTGTTCCTGTCAAGGTGGATCAATATGTTGATGGAGTAGCCTCGGATCATCTTGTTATCTTCTGACTTGGGCGTCAAGGTATTTCTGAGAATAGTGTTTATAGTCCGGAGGCCTGCTTGCAGATAATAGATGGATCCTAGCTTGTGTGATTGCACCCTGTCTGCGGGTATAGGAGTATACGTGTCTTTGATGGCATTGTGACTTGCCTTGGGTTCAGAGTATACATCCAAATCACCTTCGTGAGCTTCTGTAACTTCTAGTAGAGTAGCCCATTCCTAAACAGTGGATTCATATCTAGCACCTTCAGTCTTCCATACAATTCTACCATCTCCATAGAAATGAGCAATGGAGTAGAATTGCATGATCATCTCGTCGTTCCAGCAGTCAGTTCTCTGCCAATGATTTTGTCGAGACCAATGCAATGGAAGTTGTCTTGGACACTTGGGAAGTTTTCCACATTATCTTTGATGAACTTCCAATCAACATACCTCATGTCGCTAACAGCTAGGCTCTTGTCAAGCAGAACGGTCTCATAGAAATCATGTTGTTCTCTCATGTAAAACCTGTAGTCAACATCAATGTTCCTCCTCTAAGCATAAGGATCTATGGCTCTCCAGGCTCTCAATCCTGAGTCTTTCCTCTTCTTCATGGCCTCAACAACTAAGTGGTTGACATCGTGTACTGGAAGATGTGGTGTGACCTTCATTAAAGTAGTCAACTCATAATCATCTTCCACTCTGGAGACAGTCCCATTGTTCTTCTCTCAAGCAGGAATGTCCCCGGCAGTCCTCTTGGACTTCTGTGCAGCAGCCTTCTCAGATGTAGGCTTGGTGCTCTTGGAGGTGCAAGTCTTTGGCATAGCATCAGCCATGAGCTTCTTGACTTTCTTCTTGGGAGGGACTTTCTCAGCATGCTATTCCTCCTCCTCAGCAGCAGCACCAGCAGCCTCCTCTGGATCTTCAAACATAGAGGTAGGCCTGCCAATTACATGGACAATCCTCTTCCTGGACTTCTTCTCCCCTGCCTTTTTAGGCATAGCTTTCTCGGGGACCTCAACTGATACAGTGGCTCTTGCCCTCTCATGTGCCTTGATAGTTTCAGCAGGGGCATAAACTTTGCTGACAACTCTTCGAGAGGAAGTAGCTTTAGTTGCTGACTTCTTGGCAACCTTTTCTTGCTTCTTAGCAAGTATCTCCTCAATAATAAAATCTGAATCTTGTTCATCAGAGTTGAGCTTCTTCCTGGTTCTGGTGGCAGCCTTAGGCAACCCATGAGAGCTAGGGGTGCCTGGATCTGAGAAAGAACTGGCTTCTGGGCTTGTTCCAGAACTCATATCAACTCCCTGCTCTGCCAAATTCTGACTGTCCTCTGAGCCTAACATATTGAACTTGTGAATAGAGTATAGGAGAGCAGTAGAAGATGAGTCATCACAAAATGAGGCTGATTTTTGAAGTTTGAGCAATGAATTTTCAAGATTTTTGCATTCTGTCAAATAGATATCGGTGCATCCGGAATAGAATTTTCGGTGGGGATGAGACTGACTGACTCACTAACCGAAACATGGTAGCCTTTTCGGTGAGACCGAAATAAGCAACTCGGTTCCACCGAGTCAGTTCTTAGCCACATAGAAAAGTATATCTGTGAGACCGATATTTCCGTTTCGGTTTCACCGAGATCTATCGGGCGGACGGTAAAACCCTACAAAACTCATCTTTCGCGAGATTACAGTGTTTTGAGAGGATGGAAACATGTGCAAAGAGTGTAATGATTATAAACAAGGATCTAATGCGCAAGAATCGGACGAGGAGCACAATAGAGATCGAATCCATACCCTAGTTTGGTGCGGATCCTCTATGACAGCGACGAGGGAGAGGAATTCGTCTGCGATGGCGATTCCCAGCGGCGGAGGAGCACGAGAAGACAAGGGAGACGACCAAGGGTCTTTGGAGGGCCAACTTAGGGTTTTGGAGCACGACGCTTGAAGATAGAATTTCAAAGCATCGGGATCCAGAGTTATATACCCACCACTATTGGTGTCAACGATTCTTAGTTTTCGGTGTCACCGAGTGCTTCAACTGTCAGCTGATAGGGACACTTGGTCTAACCGAGAAGATGGAATTGGTGGTACCGATATTGAAAAACCGGATCAACCCTAGGCATACGGTGAGACCGAGATTTTGTAGTTGGTTCCACCGAGATGCACTTGGGAGGTTTTAATGCTCAGTCCTAGTCGATACGGAACTCCGAGTGCTCCACACACAGAAGGATCAAAAGCACTTGTTCAAATTTTGTGATGTGGCATGAAAAGAGTATGAGGTGAGAAAGCATAGATAGCTAAATAAGTGGTCCAAGGCATTCTTGTATATCAAATTGGAAAATATAAATTGAAAGCCAAATAGCAACAATTGGATATCCTCGAATGAGAAAATAAATGCGGACCAACATGCTCACACAATAAGATGTCAAATGAAATCATGGCAAACATGCACATATACTGTAGCATCTAACAAGCACTTGGGCAATGAGGAAGTCATCTATATATGAGTATTTGATTTAGGAGCCAAGTAAGAGAACTTTATCATAGGTCATACTCATCGTTTAAGCACAATTTGGGTTACCACCTTTACATAAAGCTTTTAATGTTTGTCACATTCTAAGAGATGATTTGACTCAAGTCTTAGAGTAAAGCTCCCCCTTCATGTGACATCCCCCCATAAGATAGATAAACTAACCTTGGGTTTTGTCGATGAAGACTTCATGTTGGTGAGCTAGTGATGGATGCTCAAGGTTGATGAAGATCACCAATAGTTTGGAGCATCCTTGTTGTTTCCTTACTCTTCTCACCTACATGGGTTAGTCTCAACACACAAGAGACAAATACAAGGATATCTATGGACATGGAGTGAAAAGCATGTGTAATGATGTCCATTGATTTTTGATTACATTGTCCCTTGCTTAACTTTGACGGAATGTGTGACTCCTTAATCTATTGCATAGGGTTGATGTTAATTGCAAATAGATCTTGCCAATAATGAATGTGAGTGAAGTTCATTGGCGGAGTCACCCATTAAGAACTCTCTAGTTCTTCTTCTTGTGAATCCACATCAAGTTGATGGGGATCCTTGGTGTTGAAGTAGCACTTGTAGAAGTTGAGATTGTAGTAGCCTTGGGATCCCACTTGACCAAAGCTTGGGATTCATCTTCATAAGAGTCAAAGTCCTCTTGGAGCTTGTTCTTGCCCTTGAGCTTGGTGTCTTGTGGTGGAAGGTCATCTTGAGTGTTTGTCCCCTTGGGAGGAGTATTTTCATACTTCTACTTTTCAGGAACAAACTTGGGATTGGGATATTGACCTTCTTCCCATTCAACTCCATTAGCGGTGAAGTAGCCAACACCACGATTCTTCCGGTATCCTCCGTGCTTGCGTACAATCTCATCAAATTGTTTGTACCCTTCAAGACGCTTGTAAATACCCTTCTTGATAATTCCTTTCAATAAAGCATTTTCTTACTCAAGTGTAACTTGGCTAAGAGAATCATCATAGTGGAATCAATAGAACAACTAGGAGCAACATCATTGGGTATAGCATTTTTAATATTGCTACTAGATGAAGAACCTTTCTTTCCTTTGTTACTAGTTTGCTTAGATTTGACTTGTGGCATGAATGTAGACAAGAGTAGTCATTTGGCAATATAAGATGAAGTCTTCTTTCGGAGATCGTCATTGATAGCTTTGAGAAATTCATGTTCTTGCTCCAAATTGAGCTTCTCGAAGCGTGGCTTCTCATGAGTTCTTACAAGCTCTCTATGATCTTCAAGAGTAGATTCATGAGCTAACTTAAGAGTGTTGAATTCTTTAGTTAGTTCTTCTATTTTCATCTTATCATCGTGAATCGACTTATCTTGACTAGCATGAGAAATATCATGTTCATTATGATTAACACCACTAGTTTTATCACATAGCAAGTCATCATCGTAAAGAAAGTCATCTTCATCACTATCGAAATCAAGATATTCGGGGTGTGATACCTTGGGGCCTTTAGACATGAAGCAAATTCCACCTCCTTCATTTGGTGAATCAAATAGGTCATAGGAGTTCATTGTCACTAGTGCAATCCCGGCAACACCATCATCTTGACTATAGTCGGAGTTGGAATGACAGCTTCTCTCAGAGTGGTTGTTGGAGTCGGAGCCGGAAACCCATTCACCAATATGATCTTGATGCTTCCTTCTTGAGTAACTCTTGGGGTGCTTGTCCTTCTTCTTCGAGTCCCTACTTCCCTTTGAGGGTCTTCGTTCATAATGATCATCTCTACCCCTTCTCTCTCTTCGAGGTGATTCATCTCTTGAGCTTCATTTTCATGGTGACTCGTCTCTTCGTTTGTAGGGAGTTGAGCACTCATTTGAGTAGTGTCCGGGCTTCCCACTTTTGTAGCAGTTTCGATCACGACTTGATGAACACTCGGACACTCCAGTCCGCTACATGACCGAGTCCTATTCAAAGTTAAACATGACCTCATGGAGTATTCAAGCTGCCATTATTTGGGAATGTGATCAACATACAAATTGTTGGACTGTTCGAAACACACAAAATTGATGTTTGGACCGTCTCCATCAGAGGTCATATGCAGATTCCATGGCCTACACAAGGAGCAAGGCAGAAGATTGGGCCAGATTTGGGCTGAATCTGAGTGGGACTAGAACTAGGACTCTTGGATGTGAATTGATGTAATTTTATTGTAAGTAAAGCCTAGATGAATCCTTTGTTTGTACGGGAAGTCCATCCACCTCTTATATATGTTGGGGGTGATGACCGATTGAAAAACAACAATCGAACCAATCTATCAATTACACTTTCGTGTTCATCTACTTTTATCTCCTACCCTCGTATCTTCTTCCTCGTTATTTGTTCGTTCTTATCTTGGAGGGAAGCAATCCACGAGGCCCTAGGGAGGATCAGGTCGACCTAGGGAAGCCCATAGCCTCCGCGCGCCCTGACGGGGTCCCTCCCAGGCTAGCGGGATTTTGGGTCTGCAAAAGCGTCCGCTGATTGTCTTGCGTATCGCGCTGCCGGTCGGTCCTCATTCAACATGAGCTGCGGTGTATCACCCCTTGCTTCGAGGGTACATGGTGACGTGTTCGTGTGTCAACACAATTTTTGGCGATTCCGCTGGGGACGAAGCTTTGAACGGTCTCCAGCCCGTTGTTGCTACGAGGAGAGCGTGATCAAGCGGCTGCCTCTACACGGTAACATGTATCATAAATCTGCTTATGTACATGCAAATAGACATTGTATTGCTGTCACTAGATCCTTTGATGGCCATACCATGTTGTCTAGCCCTAACGAGCAAAGGCCGACTAAGTATCCTATTGGAGAAGCTTGGGAATTACATAATTGTGATATGCAACTTATAGATCCGAACTTTCGTGCATCGGCAACTCCCGTCAATATGCCGGTGAACAACACGATAAGTTCGAGTAATAATTATAAGACACCTCATGCATAGGAGGGTGTTTCACAGTTTTGTCCATCGGCAGCCGGCTCGCAATATGCGGGTTCATCCCCAAACATGCCGATGGATGGGGGAATCGACCATGCTTCCATTAGCTATTTGGCCGGTTATCCTCACTCATCATATACCACATCTCGTGGGTTTAATTGTTCAGCAGCATATGCAAATAAAAATATTCTTGACTCAGATCACCTTCATGGTTATTGCCGAGTGAGTGGAGATTCTATAGGAGCATCTCTGTCTAATATTGCAAAAGATCAGGTGGCTCTGGCTGCTTTAAAAAGGTTTGCCCAAAATAAGCAGATTACTGCTCTTTGCCTTGAGCAACATGATAAGGGTTTGGTACCTGATTATGCGGCAATAAGAGCTAAGGTTTTGCAAGAAGACAATGTGTTGCCAATTGACCAAATTGGCGAGAGGAAATATGGTTCAACAACAGTGCATACGTCTTGACCTATCATTGCAGCGTGTCATACACCCCCTATACAATTGCAAAATTTTGGCAACATCATTTCATTGTTGAAAGGTCCTAAAATCATTGGGGGGCAAGACAATCCAAGAAGGGACGAATTTAAAGAAAAATATGTGGCCCGAATGGATAAGGTCAATCCAAAGCTCATAGGGAATTGCGTCAACAATTTTACCACACCAACTCTTGAGGAGTTACCAACAGAATATCGACAAGCTTATGTACCATTCAAGAAGAAGCGCGAGAAGGAAGATTTGCAAGAATTTGTCAAGTCCCTTCTTTTATGCAACAACCATGTTGGTCCCTCTATAATGTTGAGGCAAGATAAGACAGAAGCTTTGCAAGCCAAGCAACAAAAAAGGATTCACTCGGTTAATACGGTTGATTCGGTAGAAACCGAGTCAAATATGACTAAGTCGTCTACACCCAAGTCAAATGGTTCCTTTAAAGCCAAGACAATGACAGATTCGGTTGAAACCAGATTGAGCACCGAGATGGCCAAGGTTGAGTGCATAGAGTTAATATCGAGTGCATTTAGCCAACCGAGTGCATCGAGCCAGTTAAGGCCGAGTGCATCAAGTTAGCCGAGTGCATTGAGTCATCCAAGTGCATCACCCGCTAATGTCGAGTGCATCAACCCAGTCATTGCCAGATGTACCAAAATAAAAGATGCAAGCTTCACCAAGGAAAGGAACGACAAACGCAGCAAATTGGCCGTGCTCGATTTTTTTGGATATGAGGGAGCTTACATGCTGCCCTATGAGTTTTGTGCTAAAGAAATTGATGAGCATCAAGAACAAAGTAATATGGCCAAACACAGTTCGATTAACGATGAACATCAAGAACAAGAACATGTTCCTAAGCAAAGTTCGGCTGATCAAGAGCGTCTGAGTGGAATCCATTTGGATAGTCCAAGTGAAACCTACACGGGAAATCCAAGTGATGATGCACGAGATCCAAAAGAAGAGGAAGAGGCATTGGAGAATTATTTAGAAGTGGAGCAGGATATTGTTCCACTTATGCAACCATCTTCTCCTCCCAACGTCTTCACAAAGGTACGCTTAGATGACAGTTTACTCAATTTTTGTTTCGGTCAAAATCATATTGTTGATCCACCCGTTAGCAAGATTCCAATTAATTTTGAAATACCAATCAAGATGAGTAATCTGTTTGTTTGGAATAATCTTGTCACTATTCATGCTGATCAACACATGGTACCATTCACACAAGCTAATAGTGACAATTTATCACAACCAAAGTTGTCCATGTCATGTCGGCTAAACTTTATATTCATATGGACAACTTTGTTTGTTTTATGCTTAGATAACATTTGGTCTCAGATGAGACATATATTCTGTAATTATTTTGGTTGCAGAAACATAAAGCCAGGTCCAAAGTCCTCCGAGATAGCCGATTCAAGAGGATCGGGAAAGGAGGACGAAAACCAATGCATAGCCAAGACAGATGACGTTAAGTCGGCACCACTCGGATGTTTTGTTTCAGAGCTGGTATCACAATATCAATTAATGGATGAGTAGTCTACATTCAGTCTGGGCATGTGTGATCACATCGTCGGTGCATCACCGACTAATCGTATTATTATAACTGATCACGATGCCGAGCTGTCAAAACAAGAACAAGGTCAATGTTCGTTTGAACAGAATGTCAAAGACAACAATGTGATTCATCAAGCCACACAATTTTCTAACAGAGGATGATTGGAGCTCGTTGAGGCACAAGCATACAACTAGTCGACTCAGATTGGTCATGATGGTGATCAAGTGTTGACTCAGCTATCTCAAGCTAGCTCATCCAAAGACGGACAGGTATACGCTAATGATGATGGGATCAAATCTTCAAGTGAGGTAATTATTCAAAAATACATCAGCAATAATATCGAAGACAGGAATTCCATCAATGTTACAACTGAAACATCTAACACTGGGGGGTAACAAGAAAAATCAAAGACTGATGCACTCAAAACCAAAGAAAGCAAAGGTCGTGGTAAACACAAAGTTAAAAAAGCCAAAAGTCACTTTCGCGCAATTATTGGAAAAATATCAGAAGATAAGTGAGGCGAAGAGTGCTTATCGGCCGAGTGAAACAAAGGCATCGAAGTCACCCCCAAGGAATAAATCTGAATACCGGGATTGGCGAAGGAAGAAGTTGACTCCATATCCTCCTTTTGGGCCACCAATGCCGATGTCATACGTACCATCTCATGCCGACTATTATTCATATCAATCATGGGACATGTATAAATCAAGGGATCCCCGTCCATCATATTCTGTACCACTTCATCAAAATTATGCAGCTCCGAGAGGATAATTGTTTGTTCATCAAAATTATGTTAAAGACCGACTCAACCAAAAATAATCGGCCCGGAGCTTGCCGAAAAATATGAACATGGTCAAGAAAATTTACCGAGTGAAAAAGGATGGCCGCAAGTGTGCTCTTTCAGATCCAACTCTGGACGAGAAAAAGCTAGCTGAGTCTACGTTGGCTACTAAAGGCAAGGAGATGAAGCATGTAACTTCAAAGGATCCAATTGCTGAATATCAACAGGCCAAGTTGGTGGTTCCCAAAGCCAAGAAAAACTTGCCACTGCATAAAACAAAGCCACAACCGAGATGCCCACTCAGCTTATCATATTCACAAGAGAATAAGTTGAAGTGGCTTAGGGCCGATGAGCTAGAGAATAGGAACATGACGTGAGTCCCCAAAGGAAGCCGCCAAGGCAAGAATGATGTGACAGCTCTCATTGCAGGAGTAAGGGAGGACAAGCTTGAAGCCGGTAGGCATAAACAACGATTTTCATGTCACAATACGAGACTCCAGAGAGTGCTTCATCCATGTTCTTCAACCGTCCCATCAGAGTTTGTGCCCAACAATTTATCGCCAGCTGAAATTTCTGATTTATTTTGGCTGATCACACTTTGGTGGGCAGGTTCCCCAGTTCCCTTGAGATGAGGACGTATGGCTGATATTTATTTATCATCCTGAGATTTCTTCATGTTGATACAACAAACATTAGGCTACTATCTCAGCTGAATTCAAGTGGATCATCATTTAGGTAATATTGCCATGGTTCGAACCGAGTGAAATACAGACTGTATGTCCGATTGAAAATCTTTGTAATGACCCGACTGGTCCTAAATAATCAAGTTGTGATCTAGGTGATTTTAAATCCATGTGGATAACCACCCAGGTAATGTGAATAAAACTGAAGATCGACCTATCACAACTGTTCAAATAACTTCAGATGGAGTTGATCCAACAAGAAACATGTTTTTTCACATCAGAACAGTCTGATGCTTGGTGTAGCCAATTCACATATGGCCTACTTATTTATTCACTCAGATCCCGAGGAAAATACGGCTGACTCATCTTTGAGTCGGCCAGGAAAACTACATGTGACTGACTCCTTAGTCGGTTCAGCCAGTAATAAAGGATGTAGTGCTATTCAGGAAGCAAACTAAAAGAAATCTGAGTGTCGATCATTTGCAGGATCCGAGTGAAGCAAGATTGTTTGGCACACAGCTTAATATACGGTTTGATCTTTGACGATTTTGTGTTGCTGAATAGTTGACGGTATTCCTTTGAGGTGCATGGTCGTAATTGTTCGACAGCTGGAATGGTGTATCCTCGAACGGTTCTAATATCCCCAAGGAGTGCCTGAGCACATGGCTGATAATAATTTTCATCCTTATCATGCATAGACGTTGGAGTGTTGACATCGTCCTTATAACAAACGTGGTGCAAATTATTTTTTGGCATGCTTTGTCGAAAAACAGGGGGCATGTGTTGACACCTGATTTTGGCATGGTGCAAAATGCAGTAAAGATGGAGCCAAATGAAAAGGTTTTATCTACGAGAAAGTTCATATTACCGAATGAAACAACCTTGATGTTTAGGCCATCACCATTCAACATCATTTCAAGGGCCAAATTACACTTGGATGGTCATGTAGATGTTCTGAATGCTTTTTTGTCGATTACGCGTCCAAGACAACCTCTAATGAAGGAAAATCCTACATGGGTTGTCTTCGTGTCGTCGAGCTGATCGATTTTTTTATATGAATCATCTCAATCCGAGATCGTATGCAAAAGTTAGAGCAACTAGAGTGCAGCCCTACCACAAGGCAAAATGTGGCGCGGGGGATCAGACACATGTCTAATGGGTTGCCCGAGTCATTCGTACCTCAAGACATGCTCGGATGGAAAAACTTAACCATGAAAAGAGTTTCGCATGGTCGATCTGATTGATTTTTATATATATTTCTCTTCAATCTGAGGTCGTATGTGACCTAGAGAGGCAAAACAAGATCAGGCTGAAGTTTCAGTCGGGACATCCGAGTGAAAGTTTACCGACCGAGTGAAAAGTTTGCCCTCCGGCTGAGTGAAATGTTTGCCGTCCATTCGAGTGAATTTGCAGTCCGTACAAGTGAAAAGTTTCCATCCGACCAAGTGAAAATCACCGACCGAGTGAAAAGTTTGCCGTCCGGCCGAGTGAATGTGTCGTCCGACTGAAAATCGCCGTCCAAGTGAAAACCATTGGCCGACTGAAAGTGTCGGTCGAGTAAAAGGTCAAGATAGCCTCGGATGGAAAAGTGTTCAACATGAAATTTGTTCGTAATGTCAAAATGGTCAAGTTTTCTTTTCAGGTCATTATCATATGAGATAGTATCCGGCCTGCAGAGACGCTACAACACTCGGACAATCCAGTCCGCTACATGACCGATTCAATGTTAAAGATGACCTCGTGGAGTATTCAGGATTGCTTTATTTTGGAAAGTGATCAACATATTGTTTGTTTGCCTTGTCGAGACACACACAATTGATGTTAGGACCATCTCCATCGGGGGTGATATGCAGATTCCAGGGCCCACGCAAGGAGCAAGACAGAAGATTGGGCCAGATTTTGGCTGAATCTGAGTGGGACTAGAACTAGGACTCTAGGACGTGAATTGATGTAATTTTCTTGTAAGGAAATCCTAGATGAATCCTTTGTTTGTACGGGGAGTCCAGCCACCTCTTATATATGGTGGGGGTGATAGTCGATTGGAAAACAACAATCGAAGCAATCTATGAATTACACTTTCGTGTTCATCTACTTTTATCTCCTACCCTCGTATGTTCTTCCTCGTTCTTCGTTCGTTCTTCTCTTGGAGGGCAGCGATCCACGAGGCCCTAGGGTCGATCAGGTCGACCTAGGTTAGCCCATAGCCATTGCATGCCCTGATGGGGTCCCTCCTGGGCGTGCGGGATTTCGGGTCTACAAAAGTGTCCACCGGCTATCTTGCGTATCGCGCTGTAGGACGGTCCTCCTTTGACGTGAGCTGCGGTGCATCACCTCCGGCATCGATGGTACACGATGACGTGTTCGTGTGTCAACAGCGCCCTCATGGCAGCAGCTTGTTGGATCCTTGTGGAGTCCCCCTCCTCTTGAGGGGAATCCTGTGGTTGCCAGGCCAGGCTCGCATATCATGAGCCCATCGCCGTCGGGCCTTTGTTCCCATGTCGCCTCCCCTGACGCTCTAGACCCCTATGGTGTTAGTAATTGTGCGGATTTGTCCCGTAGTATCTGCATAATCACATAAGGATGCACAAGCCTCGCCTGACCCTTGAAGCACTGTTAAATTAGGAAGTTCATATTTGATTCGATAGTGTACTTAGCTTGCGCGTCGCGGACGATTTTGTTGCGCGGTCAGTTTGTCCAAATACACTGCTGCGCTTCCTGGGGTGCTTCCTCCTTGCTTACGGACGAGGCAAACTCGGGGCCTTTTCCATGCTCTGTGCTTCCTCCTGTCTGCATGTCCCAGTCCCATGCAATTCTCTACTGCCGTGGTATACGACTGACCAAGGCCGCAACCACGAGGTGAGACCCTGACACCCTCGATGCTGGCCGGATCACCAAGGACGGCATCTAGGGTGCCGAGTGGCTATATGACTGGTGAGGCTCCTGAGGCGCACTGCTCAGGTGTCCCCTTCGATAGTCAAACAGCTCTACATCGACGGATCCCAATCCTGCACATTTCCCTACCGCCGTGGTATATGGCCGGATCACCGAGGACACAACCACAAGGTATGGCCCTAGCACCCTCGATGATAGCATCGAGGCTGCCAAGTGGCTTTGTGACCGGTAAGGCTCCTGAGGTGCAGTGCTCAGGAGCCCCCCTTGATGTTCTAGTGCCCCCATTCCGTTTTGACGGGCTTTGCCTTAGGAGGCCCAAGATCTGGGGGAGCCCCTGAGACTCCATGCTGCGATGTCGTGCCACGGTTGGGGCCCCCAACCGGGGGTTGGACATGAAAGTAGCGAGTCCTTGAGGTGACAGGGTCTTGCTATCTGGGCCCAGGATGTCCCGGGTAGGGCCTCAATGTAGGGACCCTTCCAAAAAAACGCCGATACAAAAGAAAGAGAACTCAAGATTGGTAAAAAGCAAAATCAACAAGATAAAAGTCCCCCCCTTTTCTTTTAAATTTAGAGCTCTGGGCCCTTCAAACTTTGTTTCAAAAGTTGACAACTTGAACACAAAAAGAAGGCAAGCAAATGCTGCATCGGGCACCTAGGCTAGTCTTCCTCTTTCCCCAGCACTGAGTGTAGGGAATCCACTTTGCATGGGCATAGACATTGATGCACATGGTTGACTTCTCTGCCAGCACGGAGCTATGGCTGCCACATTGCATAGGAGGAACCCCTCTGCGTCCTCAAGGGGCTCTGAGTGTATACAGCCCACTCATTATTACGTGAGAGTGTCATGACCGTAGATAGCTGGGCAAGCTCCCGGGCACCCTTACGACCCAAACCCGAAACCCGAATGCATTGTTCCCCATGTAGCCACAAGATTGCGCACCCATAACACAAACATGAGTACAATGAATCCGGCGCAGCCGTAAGGGTGTTTTGTCATTGAAGTCGCCTCGTGAGGTGTTTGGGCGGTGACCGTGTGCCACCTTGGGAGCCTCATGAGGCCCAACCTCCCGAGGCTGCGCTGATGTTCTAGTTGCCGCGAGTGGCCCACATTACCTGTGTCTTCTTGTCCTTCCTAGGGCATTACGCCCTACACCCCGGGGTCTGGCTCGTCGATGCCTGCCCGTGGGGGGAAGGCGGCAGCCCGCGCCACGCCGCCACGGATCCAGTGGCGTCTTCCATCCTTCTCCGGTTTGCGTTCTCTAAACTTGGTGCTCCTCTGGGGGAAGCCCCAATCCCGGCTCTGGGAGGACGTCCGGGGCTCCCCCTACGCTTGGGAGGTGCTGGCGCCTCCGGCAGGCGCTCTATCCTAGCTGTCTTCCCTTGGCACGATGTAGCACAACACATAGGGTTCCACATGAGGGCTTGGGCCTCTTCCCGAGCCATCCCACGCGAAATTCTAGTCATATTACATATATAAAGATTTTACAAGTGATGCACGGGTGAAAAATTATTAGATGCATGAATCTAGGGGTTTTTCTACAAATCTGTTATTCTCTGGTTAATTAGCAAAATTCGCAGTAGGGAAAAAACACAAACGGGCCGAATTTGGGCAATGATGGGCTCAACAGGGCAGGCGCAACATAATAGGGCATCGCCCAGGGCGGAGGATAGTGGTTGCTCACCAAGGTGGGCCGAGCCCAAGAGGCAGGGCCAGAGGCGATGCTGGGCCGCAGGAGGAGGCCTAGCACACGGGCGGTGCTCGGTCAATGCCCCGCTGGATCGGTCGCTCGTCCTTGTCCTCCCGATCGGATCGGGAGGGCAGGGGCGGTGGTGCCATGGCAGAGCGGCGAAGGGGCTGGCAGGGCTGGCAAGGGAGGCGGGGATGGGTCGAGGGCGACTAGATTCGGCCATCTCCGGGCCGGATCTGGCTGGCGGCGAGGCGGCAAGGCTCCGGCGACCTCCATGGCGGGTGGCACCTGCAGGAGAGAGGGGTGAGGCGCAAGGCAGGAGAAGGGGAAAGACGAGAGGGGCAATGAGGCAAGGAACTGGTCTGGCGGCAGAACGGTTCTGGCGAGGAGCTACGGCGGCCGGAGAAGGCGAGGCCGGGTGCGGGGCTAGCTGAGGCGCACGATGGCTTGGGAGGAGTTGCGGGCACGGGCGCTCGCTCGTGCGCCTGCGGGGAGTAGCAAGGGCTCTTCGGGCTCAGAGCGTGCCCAGATGGACTTCGGCGGGCCTGGCGGCTAGGTGGCGCCTGGTGTGTGGTTTGGCACGGGATTCGAGGAGGAATTAGGGTTTCCCAATTAGGCAGGCTAGAGGTGTATAAATAGCAGTTTGGGAGCTAGGGGAGGGGGTTTTGCACCATTTTGGGACAGTTCGATCTCGATCGGACAGCCCAGAAGTGGTCGGGGGGCTAAGTGGGATGTGTAGAAGGGCTTGGTGGAGATGAGAGGGAGGTTTGTGGCCCGTGACATGAGGTTTTAAAACACCGAAAACGTCCGATGAATATCCGATGACCGCCCTGCTACGGTTGACCAACGGGGTATCAATCGAAGTCGGAATGCGACGAATTTGGTAGGCGGCCTACCTACACTATAACAAGACCACACACCAAGTTTCGACCCAATCCAAGAATATTTTTCGCACGCTTTAAAAATGGTTTTTTAAACGATGTCGCGGGCACTTGCTTGTATGGTTGGTCTCGAAACAGGCAACAGCAAGAACGGAGAGAACCGGCAACTACGAATGGATGCAAGTTTGAAAACTCATGTTGACAAAATGCCGATGCTATGCAGATGATGCGAATGATGCGATGATGAATGCGACAACCAAACGAAACACAGACGAGAATGGAAATAAAAGGGGAATCTTCTGGAGCGTCGGTCCCGGGCTGTTACAATTGTTTTCTAGGATGTGGAAGGTTAGAGGCTTTTCATGGCATGTTGGGAGGCTTGACAAACAAGTGGTAGGTAACGAGACATAGCGATAGAAACGAGAAAATTAGCAAACTAAGGGTAGAAGTTGTATCCATGGTAATGATCATCTTGCCTTGAGGTTCTCCAGTCGGATAAGTAGCTCGCTCCTTGAAAACATTCTCGACAGGTTCCTCGCACTCAGACTCATCACCAGGAACTACCTACATGAAATAATAACATAAAATAAAAGCAGAACCATGTAAAAAGTCTCAAATAATAATGATACATGTCCAATCAATGTTTTTAACATGGAAATCATATACTAGTCACATTAAATGAAGTGTTGATCCATGTGAATGATGGATCAAGCAACTCTTCATATCAACATGGCAAAAATGTATTGTACTAATGAAAATGGTGCAAATCCATATAAAGATCATTGCAATCGGAGTTACAAATCTCTCTGGACACACATGACAAGATATGAAAGGAAATGGTGATAGATTAGAACTTGAGAGAGGCTACGGGAAATTCCTTGGCATCCCAAGTATTCCAATGCATTTGAAATGAAATTTTAGATGGAATTGATATAAAGATCATGAGATTGCAATGCGTAAAACTCACACAATGCCCAAAACAAATATGCAATACAATCCGTCCAACACAGCAAAATAGAAATTTGCACACATCAAAACATCAAGCTACAAGAACTTAAAATGCACAAACAAAGCATGGGGTAGTGGCATGTTATAAAAAATATTTCATAAAAAGTGATCATGGTGAGAAGAGTCATGAATCAATTGCCAGGAAGCTCACAACATGACTAGAAAATATAACATTCAAGGACTTAGAGAAAATCATAGACTTCCAAAAATAGTTTTAACATGAAGGCATATTGATAACAAGAATTATATTTGCTAAATAACTTCTCATGGCATGAAAATGCACAACATGGTATTTGACGCAATGGACTTCATTTCATTCAACATGATCATGGCTAGCATCAACACAAAAAAAGGATATTTGATCGGAACAGATTCTCATACTGAGCGGCAGTTTTAACAGGTAGGCATGTGGACAACAAGAAATGAATATGAAGGAAAGGTATTTCCTAGCATCAAAAGGGACAACAAGGTAGACCATAACATGCAATCTAAATCATCCCTGATGAGCATTTGCACATGAGCTATGAATCAACGGTAAGCATCAATACAAAATGCTAATTATCAATCTAGTTTCCAAACTTGGTTAAAATTGACTATCTCCAAAACAATAGTTTTAACTAGGCAAGTTGGCGTGGCAATAATAGTAGTATAACAATGTCGGATTTCAGGCTCCGCAAAACCCTTAAGATTCGAACACAAGGGCGTGTGTGAAGATCCCCAGCAGCCCCGCCCAACCTAGCTCGCTACTCGATGAACACAACAGCAAACTAGCACGATAACGAGGAACAAGATGAACACACAGTTTACCTAGGTTCAGGCCGCTGCGAAGCATAATACCCTTGTCACGCCCAAGATACGATCCTATCCTTATTTTGGCACGAGGGCCTCGACAAGGAAGAAGCGCATATCGTCGTGTTGCAAGAATGGATATCATTACAAGTACATGTACAGTATATAAGAGTATATGGAATTGGCTTACACTCACCACAAGCTACAACAAGATCACATCAATACAATAACATAGGCAAATATCATACAAAAGAGCAGGGTCCGACTATGGATGAAAGCAAACAATAAATGACACCCATCCTTGCTATCCAAGGCTGCCGCCTGGAACCCATCCTAGATTGATGAAGAAGAAGAAGTCCAAATCAAACAAGCATCACACTCACATTCAATCTTCGCATTACCTGTACCTGCCACTGGTGTTGTAGTAATCTGTGAGCCACAGGGGACTCACCAATCTCATTTCCAAGGGTATCAAGACTATTAAAGCTTAATGGGTGAGGTATGGTTAAGTGGTGAGGCTGCAGCAAGCGACTAAGCATTTATTTGAGAGGCACTTACGAATACAGAAAGGAAAATATGGTGGTCTATGCATAACAGACGTGATCTAGTAATGATCACTAACTGATCCGGAACACCTACTTACGTCAAACATAACCCCACCATGTTCTCTCTCGGATAAGGACTCACGAGAAGAGACAGTCACGGATACGCACACAGTTGGTGTATTTTATTAGAGCTTACTTCAAGTTTGCTATGACCAGGTGTTAAACAAAATATCCAAGTTTGCCACATAACCGCGGGCACGACTTTTCGAAAGATTTAACCCTCTAGGTGTGCTCCAACTCGTCCATCACAAATTAACCACACGTAGCTGGAATAACCTTGACCACGGATCTCGTGATCATCCTAGGCAATTACAAGGAAATCTGACACCTCGAGATTGCCCGAAGAAGATCAGAGTTCCTCACTCAAGACGCTCGAGTAAGGTAAAACTAATCCAGCAAGACCGCCCGACCTGTCGACGAACCCGATAGGAGCCGCGTATCTCGTTCTCAGGACACGACCGGATAAGCATAGCATACTGTCACATGATAGAAATCTCCCGAGTTGCCCCGGGTTGGCCCCGCACACGGCTCTAGTTTGGACAAACACTCATGAGGATCCCTGGCCTGGGGGTTGATTAATTATCCACGGGGTCCGAAAAGTCCCTATGCAATTTCATTAGTTATTAGGTTAATGTAGTACCAAAGTTGGGCCTTGCCAGACAAGTTTAATCCTAAAACGAAAATCCAGGGGGTCCCTATCACAACCCCGAGCATGTTAGGAGCGCTCAATTATGGAACATAACACCGGTTCACAAGTAACTAGGCGGCAAGAGTGGAACAAAACACCGAGCAAAAATCCAAGCCTTCAACCCTTTACCAAGTGTATAAGGGCATTAAATTAAATAGCAATAATACTGTGGTAACAAAAGAATGTCCATGTCGTCACATAAAAGCAATTGCACCTGCAGCTAGAAATCCTATTAGAAGGGCTGAGCCAGCAGTAACATAGCCAAACAAAGGTTTGCCGGGAAGGTGGAGGGTTAGAGGCTTTCATGAGAATGTTGGGAGGCTTGACAAACAAGTGGTAGGTAGCGAGACATAACGATAAAAGTAGGACAACTAGAATGGCAATGATAGTAGTGGTATCCAGGGAAATGTGTCATCTTGCATGAGATCCCGCTCGGAAGAAGAACGAGTCCATGAAGAAGACGATCCAACATAGTCGAACGAATCCTCACACTCCGAACACTTTCGGAACTCTATTGAGAGGAAGCAAACCGGAAACAACAATCAACACATGGTACACCACAACATATTCATGATATGATGCGCAGACAAATATGATGCATGTCCTGTTTAATATGCAACGGAGGGCATGGCATGGCAAGCACAACAAACAAGTACTACATATTAAGTGAACTCGTTGCATATTGATGAAACTCCACGTTTGAGTTACTTAGTTCATTCCCGTTTAGGTACACATCAATGTTAAATGTTGTTAAACATTGCAAGAGGTGAAGGATGATCAACTATACCATCTAGGCATTTTAAATGGGGCCGGAAGCAATGAATAATAATTCAGGAACGACCTCATATGCATATTTTTAAGTTTGGTACATGTCTGAAATACACATGTTTTATATTTATTAAACAGAACAATAAAGTGTGTCATGAGATTCTACACATTTTTCCGGTGAAGTGACATATCTAAAACATTAGCATTAGAGTTACAGTTATTGTAGTTATGAAATAACCCTTTTCGACATGGCATTTATACAAATTTTATCAAACAATAATTTTAAACATTTTAACCATGGTTGAAAGTTGGATATTGCGAAAATAGACCTAAAACTGAGCAAAATTCATATATAGCATGTGCCTCATATGATGCACGGTTGAATTCATATGAATTTTACAAAATGCTAAATGATGCTGAAAATATGTAGTATCTTTGACAAAAGAAAACCCCAGCAAAAAAATGAGGAGTGGGTTTTGAACTCTGCAGCTCACAGCTGAGTGCAAACATGGCTAACCAGCTGGACTATAATTGAACAATGTGAATAGGTGGGTGTGGCGCAGTATGTCACAACACTTCGAGTTGAACAGAACCGAAACATAACAAAAAACAGAAAAACAGGGGCATATGGGATACAAACCCCAGACCCCCTAGATAAGCATCTTGCTCGGCCGCCAGAGTGACTAGGAAGGAGGTTCTGGCATAATGTGGCTTCGAGTACTAAAGAGATGATGGGCGGGGCGGAGGCTCACCTCAGGCTAGATCGGGCCGGTTCTTGGGCTGTGAAGGATAGGCCGGTGTGTTGCTAGAGATGCAGAGAAATTTAGGCGCTCGTGCTCGAGCTGGGGCTTAGCTTGGTCAATGCTCCCAGTTGTTGCTAGAGATGCAGAGAAATTTAGGTGCTCGTGCTCCTCTGCATGACAGGAACAGAGTAGCGGTGGCGGTTCAAACTCCAGCGGCTTGACGCACTCCAGCGATGCAGAATGGGCGAGGAGCAGCGAGAAGCGGCAGATCCTGTCATGGCGGAGCGGTTCCCGGCGTCTTTGGGCCATGAGGCAGCGCAGATTGGTGATGAACGGGGCGGGCGGAGGTCCTTCGGTAGCCAGGTCACAACCAGTAAGAATAGAGGAGGAGAAGAAGCAAAGTTAGAGGGAGAGCTGGGAGAAAAGGAGACACGAGGGGAAGGAGAGGCCTCGGACGCTGGCCTGTACAAGGTGGACAACGCGCAGGACGCGGCTGCAAGGGGCGCACAGGGCCAGGCGCTGCCTCATGAGAAGACGAGCTCGGGCAGCTTGGGGTCGAGCTTCTGCTAGCGCGGCATGCGGGCGACGGACATGGTCTGCGGGCACTAGCAGGGACCACTACCTATGAAAAGGCTTATCCCCAATATCTCTACTAGTGGCACACCATGATGGTGGTGCGTGACAGCTATATAGCAATGGCGCACCTGAATCAGGTGCGCCATTACTATTTTTTTACTAATGGCGCACCACATGAGCAGTGCGCCTTTGCTATTTTTTGGGTCCATCCCGTCCCCCCCCACTAGACATAGCAATGGCGCACCACACCTAGGTGCACCACTGCTATGCTACATAGTAGTGGCGCACCTAGGTGCGGTGTGCATTGCTATGTCTGGTGCGGGTGTGCCTCCGTGTGTGTGTGAGGTTAGTAATGGCACACCCTCCCTGGTGCGCCATTGCTAGGATCGCCTTTTAGGTTTTAAAATAAATAAAAGAAAATGATAAATTATTCAAAAAAATTTCAAAAAAATAGATGCCCATGTGTTATGTGTTCTAGTTGTTAGGAAAATTAACAAAGATGAATTTTGATTTTTTTTCCAAAAGGCCGCCGTGTTTTGGTAAAATGGCCGTAACTTTTGTATACGACCTCCGATGAAAAAGTTTTTTATATGAAAAATCATCTACTCGAAAAGTTACATCTGAATTCAATGGACTATGCCCGTTATCGATTTTCTAGAATCCTCAAAAACCTAACAGAAAAAAATTACATTGCTTTTAAGATCTGGAGGCAAAAAAATTCGAAAAAAATGCAAAAAATAAATAAATTAGCAATGGCGCATTAGTGCATGGTGCGCCACTGCTATTTTCCCGCCTTCAAAATTCAATAAAATCCCAAAATAAAAATAAGTTAGCAATGGCGCACCTTATGAATAATGCACCACTACTATTTTCCCGCCTTCACAATTCAAAAAAATTTGAAAAAACATAAAAAATTAGCAATGGCGCATCAGTGAATAGTGCGCCACTACTATTTTCCCGCCTTCACAGTTCAAAAAAAATAGCAATGGCGCACAAGTGCATGGTGCGCCTCTGCTAAGTTGGGACAGAAGTTTACAAGGGCCGGCCTGCCACTTATCCCTTCATTCTTCTCCTCCTCTCCTCCACTCCATCTCCACCTCTCCTCCTCTCCTCCAGTCCATCTCCAACTCTCCGGCGACCTCCTCCTCCGGTGACCTCCTCCTCACGGTGCTCCTCCTCCGGCGACCTCCTCCTCCCTCCTCTCCTCCTGATGGTGCTCCTCCTCCGTCGACCTCCTCCTCCCTCCTCTCCTCCTCACGGTGCTCCTCCTTCCTCTCCTGCTAACGGTCCTCCTCCTCCTCCGTCCTCTACTGCTCATGGTGCTCCTCCTCCGGCGACCTCCTCCTCCCGCCTCTCCTCCTCATGGTGCTCCTCCTTCCTCTCCTGCTCACGGTCCTCCTCCTCCCTCCTCTCCTGATCCTCACGGTCTTCCTGCCTCCTCTCCTCCTCACGGTCTCTCCTCCCTCCTCCTCTACTTCCGGCCACATGTGGAGCTCCCCTAGCAAAAAGAACGTACCAGATCCAGGTCAAGAACGAAATTTGAAAAAAATTCAAGTAAAAAAACGAGCAAAAAAACAAGCCAAAAAATGAGCCAGATCCAGATCCAAATTCAAAATTCAAAAATAGCAATGGCGCACGGTGGGGGTTAGACGGTGCGCCACTACTATTTTCCCGCCTTCAAAATTAAAAAAAAATTAAAAAATTAAAAAAAAAAAGTTACCAATGGGCGCACCTGTAGCAATAGTAATGGCACACTACAAGGTGCTCCAGTGTTACCTGCAATACTAATGGCGCACTACAAGGTGCGCCACTGTTACCTGCAATACTAATGGCGCACCAGAGGTGTGCCACTGTTACCTGTAATACTAATGGCGCACCAGAGGTGCGCCATTAGTATTTGTTACCAATGGCATGGTAATAGTGGCGAACCTATAGTGCGCCATTAATGGCAAAAATAGGTGCGCCACTAATAGTCATTTTTCTAGTAGTGGACGGACGCTTCCATGGGCGAGCGGGAGTCTAGGTGGGGTTGGATCGGGCAGGGGAGGTTGATTGGTTGATGGCTGAAAACGAGGAGAGGTGTCGGGTGGCTAGATCGAGATGAGATCCCAAGGAAGGGGATGGCGGTGGCTGAAGGGGAATGATGGGACATTTCCCCTAAATTCTAGGGTTGTCCATATTCATACCAAGGAGAAAATAGAAGGGGGTTTTGCTCCGTTTTTTGGACCTTCGGATCTCGATCTGACGGTCCAGAAGTGGAGGGGGATAGCAAGGCTATGTGGGCTGTGGAGAGGTGTTGTGGGACAAGAAGAGAGAGAGGTTTGTTGCCCGTGACACAAGGTTTTAAAACAGCGAAAAACGTCCGACAAATAACCGATGATCGCACAACTACGGTTGATAGGTGGGGTATGAAACGAACTCGGAATGCGACAAAATTTTGCAGGTGGTCTACCTACACTATAATAAGACCGCACACTATGTTTTGACCCAATCCGAGAATATTTTTTGCGCGCCTTAAAAACTGTTTTTTTATAACGATGCAGCAGGCGCGAGCGTGTGTGCCTTGTCTTGCAATGGTCAACAACAGAATGGAGAGAACCGGCAACTACAAACGGATGCATGTTTGCAAAAACGAGTGATGATGCTATGCAGATGATGCGAATGATGCTATGGTGAATGCGACACCCAGACGAAACACATGACGAGAATGGAATAGAAGGGGAATCTTCTGGAGCGTCGGTCTCGGGCTATTACAACTCTCCTGCACTACACGAGGATCTCGTCCCGAGATCTAGAATTAGAAGGGGAAGAGAAAGAGCAAGAGGTAAAACGCAATTGCTTATTTGTTAAATGAGTGAAACCAATGAAACCTGAAGGTTGGAAAGAGATGAAGAATGACATGAGGAACAAGCAAGAATTCACAAGAAATTTCGGTAGCACTTCGGTACGACAGAGAGGCAATATTTGATATGATGGAAATAAATTGAAAGAGATACACCAAACTTCGGTTGGATTGGAATCAAAACTTCATAAGATGGAAGGATCATGAAAGATTTCACACCACTCCGGTTAATGGACAAGCAAGGGAAGAACATGATCTTAACAAGGCAAGATGATAGATTGAAGAGAGCAACATCACAAGGCCTCCGTAACAAGAGAATAGAAAATGGATTGATGGAAGGAAAAGAACGGATAAGAAAATGACAATTTCCAGCACAAATGAATTTGAAAAACATTGGTTGAATGGAGTTGATGAAGAATCAACAACAAAAACAATAGCTTGTTATGGTCTTATGGACAACATCTCAAAATTATGATGTGACAACCTGCCACAACAAAAACAATTGATCGCTTGAGGGCAACAAGATATGCAAAAAATATTTCACCAAGAGGTGGAGGAGACACTTGAATCATTTATTACACCATGATAGCAACAATCCTTAGGAAATGCTTTAGGTGAAATACAATCCAAGATAACACCAAGAATACAAGATGGGTTTACTTATCTCATTCTTGAAATTTTTCCTTCAAGACTCCTCATAATCAAGAATTTAATAACACCATCTCAAAAGACAATGAAGAAGGAATTGCACTTAGAACTCTACGATAAGAACACTTGAAAATGAAAGAAATCTTGAATGAAGCACCGGAATAATTGAGATACGAACGAAGGAACAACACTTGTGAAGAATTTGAGAACGAAAGCTGAAAGCTGAGAACGAAGAAATCTTCTAAAATGATGGCCTTCGGAGTATCGAGAAATCAAAAACAACTCAAAATTAACTGGATAGATATGGGAGAAATTTCTCATGATCGCACAATTTGAGAGGATAGCACGATGTTGAACCATGAATCTTCAAGAAAATGAGAAAAGATTTAAGAGAAACTCGTCTTCGATCTTCAGTGTTGAGAATAATGACGAGAAGCAACACCATCAATTACTAAGACACTCTAGAACAATGAATAAGGAAAGGTTGAGATAATGATGAAAATGATTTCGAAGCGATCTTCGAGAAGGGATGTGACTGATGAAATCCATTCTTACCTCATATTAAAAGAACTTGAGAACATCACTGGAAAGATTAGAAGAGCCAGGTAAGATCTTGGGGAAAATCATGTGGGTTATGAGCCAACTGAAAAGAAACCACCATTAAAACAATTGCTTAGAAAGAGAGAATGCACCGGTACAAATGAAAAACCCGATGAGGTGAGAACCTCGAAATAATTTAGAAGGATTGAAAGAAATCAAGAATCTGCTGAGATATCTTCAGCACTCTGGAAAGAAAAGAGATATGAATAAGCAAGATAGGCTTGGAAAAGAAATTCCAACATGGAAACCGTTGAACGAATGCGAAAGGATATGATGAACAACGAGAGCTTGAATTGAATCCACCGGAGAAGAATAACAACGAGAACAAGGAATATGAGGATAGATCTTGAAATTGAAACTCTTGAGAATCTCCACAAGAAATCACTGGATACAATATGAAAGAAAAAAAGCAACATCGTCACATGAATAGAAAAGGCACTTGGATTAGAATTTAATCATTGAAGAAAAAGGGAGGGAGTGTGGGGTAAAACAACGACAACTTAGGATGGATGACATGAACTCCGGAAATAATAAGAGGATTGATCTTGAAAATATTGAAGAGGATAGAATTAACTTGAAGAGAAGTGCACCGGGTGAAAAGACTTGACAAGACAACTTGAATGAGCAAAAGAATTAGGAATCCCACAGATATATGAAAACACTACTTCGGAAAGATATGAGATCACCACTTGACATCGAATCAACTCGAATTACCATATACAAAACAAAACAAAGGATGGGGCTAACGAAACAAGCTAGAACAAATGCATAACAGAGATTTCGATCGATATTTTCGTGGTAAGGTTCGCACGGGCTCGATCGTACATTGGATAATCATATTGTAATGACGCTCGAATATGCTCTCTAGGCGTAGCAAACTACAAGGCTTGGCGAAGCATATCTGATTACATATATCGAGACCATCCTCTGTAAGAAAGACCATGAACAAACGAATCCACCAGATGTCAAACCCCAACCTCACATCATGATCGGTTGGAAGATAACCTAGGTAACTACTTGAATTCCCACCTAATAACTTCCGAAAACTTTCTGGTTATGCAATCCAGTGTTGGGGATACAAGGAGGAAATATCTCACACAACTAACAAACCTACACCCCAACTGTATCCATCCTTCAACACATAACCAGGGGCTTTCGCAAATCCATCTAACTCATATCCTCGAAATCACAACAATACTCAGCGTGGTGGCACCCCGGATGCCTCCCTAGTACTAGGTGACTCCGACCTTATCTCACCATGACAAGTATTGAAGCAATTCCGAACACCCTCCGTACAGAGATACTAAGGAAGCTGAATGATAATGATGTGCCAGGAATTCCCTGGAGCTCAACTTCCTAGAAGAAATCAAGTCAAACAGGAGGCACCAAGATAGAACTCCGTCACACCGGCATCATATAGTTTCCAAAATACCCGTGTGATCCTAATGAACTTTTGAGCGAGAAGAGAAGTAGAATCAAAATTCCTAAGTCGTAATTCCTCACCAAAGCATATAAGAGGGGTAAAAAGAATCCTACTCTTTGATATAGCTAGACTCAAAACATTTTTTCACTAGACACGACTCGGCCAAGTTCGATCAATCAAGGCGACTCCTAGTTCGGTACACGCTCTGATACCAACTTGTCATGCCGAAGATGCGATCCTATTCTTATTTTGGCACTAGGGCCTCGACAGGGATAGAAGCGCATCTCGTCGTGTTGCAAGAATGGATATCATTGCAAGTACATGCACAGAAGAGATGAGTATATGGAATTGGCTTACACTCTCCACAAGCTACACCAAGATCACATCAATACGATAACATAGGCAAACATCATATAGAAGAGCAGGGTCCGACTACATACGAAAACAAATGATAAATGACATCCATCCTTGCTATCCCAGGCTGCCGCCTGGAACCAATCCTAGATTGATGAAGATGAAGAACTCCAAATCAAACAAGCATCGCGCTTACGTTCAATCTTCACATTACTTGTACCTGCAACTGTTGTTGTAGTAATCTGTGAGCCACGGGGGACTCACCAATCTCATTTCCAGTGGTATCACCACTATTAAAGCATAATGGGTGAGGTATGGTTAAGTGGTGAGGCTACAGCGGGCGACTAAGCATTTATTTGAGAGGCTAACTTACGAATACTGAAAGTAAAATACGCTGGTCTACGGGCGTGAACTAGTAATGATCACTAACTGATCCTGAATACCTACTTACATCAAACATAACCCCACCGTGTTCTCTCTCGAATAAGGACTCACGAGAAGAGACAGTCAAGGATATGCACACAGTTGGTGTGTTTTATTAGATTTTACATAAAGTTTGCTATGATGAGGTGTTAAACAAAATATCCAAGTTTGCCACATAACCGTGGGCACGGCTTTCCGAAAGATTTAACCCTGCAGGGGTGCTCCAACTTGTCCATCACAAATTAACCACACACAACGGGAATAACCTCGACCACGGATCTCATGATCATCCTAGGCAATTCCAAAGGAAATCTGACACCTCGACATAGCCAAAAGAAGGTCAGAGTTCCTCACTCAAGACGATTGAGAAATGTACAACAAATCCAGCAAGACCGCCCAACGTGTCGACGAAACCAGTTCGATCTGCGTATCTCGTTCTTAGGACACGAGCGGATAAGCACAACGTACAGTGGCCTAATAGAAATCTCTCGAGTTGCCCCGGGTTGGCCCCACACACGGCTCTAGTTTGGACCAACACTCATGAGGAGCACTCGGCCGGGGGTTGATTAATTATCCACTGGATCCGGAAAGTCCCTATGCAAGTTCATTAGTTATTAGGCAAATGTAGTACCAAAGTTGGTCCTTGCCAGACAAGTTTTATCCTAAAACAAAAATCAAGGGGGTCCCAATAACAACCCCGAGCATGTTAGGAGCGCTCAATTATGGAACATAACACCGGTTCACAAGTAACTAGGCGGCAAGAGTGGAACAAAACACCGATCAAAAGGTCAAGCCTTCCACCCTTTATCTTGTTAAAGTTGAGTTGGGACTTCATTGAGCATGGGTAATAGAACCAACTGTAGCCCCCAAGGGCCGGCTCAATCTTTGTCAAGGTTGAGCCGGGACTTTCATGCTTAGCAGCTTTGAAAAACCAATATGTAGCCCCAAAGTTCGGGGTTAACTTGATAAAGATGAACCAGAACTGTCTTGAAAATAGACATTAGCCCCCAAGTGCCATGCATATTGCTTGCAATCTGTTTGAGACTTGCTCTATCTTTGAAATTTCTCCCCCTCTCGGTTTATTCCATGCTTTTATATGTCGCAGGAAGGTTTAATGGAAGCTGGGTCAGAATTGGCCTGCTTAAAAAGCAATCTAGCTGCTCAGCAATCCGCCCGGAGTGAAGCTGATGAGAAATGTCGGCTCCTTTCTGAAGAGCTGACCAAAATCAAGGTTGACTTCACCACTTTCAAGGAATCCGCTAAAGCTGAACAAGCCACCTCGACCAAATGGGTGGATGATGCTGATCAGCGGCCTATGATTGTATCCGATGAACTGCAGTCCTTGAAGCGCCATATCACGAACATGCCAGCCACCCTCTTTGGTAAGTATGTGACGACTTAACTCAATTTCTGTATAGTACTTGCATTGGCGACTCACAATGAAGCATCCATCTTATGCAAGTCCTAGGAGCCGCCAACTTGCTTCCGACAGTTTGCTGCCCCTGAAAGCCATATACACTTTGACAGAACAACTCTACTGCGATGCTGTATGCACAATCAAAGTTGTGAAGTACAAGGAAAATATCCCTTCAACTCTCAAAGGGGTATTAGAGCTTCTGTCGACGAAGCCGAAACAGACTATGGAGTTGAAAAGATCAGCTGCCCGCCAGGGAGCGATCACGGCCATAAGCCGGGTGTTGGCTTTCGCTCCAGACCTAACTCCGGCTGATATGATGGACGACTTTCCCTCCAAGAAGGATGATGGCTCTGAATTCACAGACGCTGACTACGCGCGGTGTGTGGAGGATTCCAAAGTCCTAGCCTCCATCTTAGCAGAAGAGGTCAATCTGGTGACTTACTAGCGGCTTGCAGCGCAGATCAAAAAAGGATCCGTGTCCCTCTCTTTGAGTACAAGGATCTGACACCCGCCCGAAGTAAGAATCTTTTCGCCTCTGAACTTGACCCATCCCCCTTCTTTGAAGAAGGAACCTTTGTGGATTTAACCAACTGCAACTGGGACTTGGAAAATCTCCAGATCATAGCAGCCGAAGACCCGCAGCAGGGTGACCCGCCAGCCAGCTGATTGCACAGTAGATACCTGTTGATAGTCGGCTCTTTATTACCCGCCATGAGCGGGTTAGATAAGCTATACCCGGAGGTAGGAAGCCCCCTTCGACAGCCAATGTTGACTTGTCAACATTTTTGGCGTGAAAGCCGGTTGTTAGGGATAGATAAGCTACACCCGGAGGTAGGGAAGCCCCCTTCGATGACCAAAGTTGACTTGTCAACTTTTTTGGCATAAAGCCGACTGTTAGGGTTAGATAAGCTATGCCCGAAGGTAGGAAGCCCACTTCGACAGCCAATGTTTTGGATTTTTCTTGCATCGGTGAATATACGCGAAATGGCAGAGGCCCCGGCTGGCAGGGATGCTACTTTATTCATATATAAATATGATATGCACAATGATAGTGTACAGTGGTGATTCTCAACAATCTCAGGTGTAATAAGGCCGTAGATGCTCTATGCTCCACGCCCGATGGGTCTCTTGACCCGAAGTATGTGAGTCGTCCCAGAGGTCAATGAGGTAATACAACCTGTTGTTGAGATTTCTGCTGACCACGAAAGGTCCTTCCCATGGAGGAGATAACTTACGCATATTTGTCTGGTCTTGAATTAGCCGCAGCACTAAGTCACCCTTGTGAAACGTCCGGGTCTTGACCCTGCGACTATGATAGCGGTGCAAGTCTTGCTGATAGATCGCCGAACGGGCAGCCGCTAGCTCTGGTTCCTCCTCCAAAGCATCCAACGCGTCTTGACGCGCCATCTCATTGTACGTCTCAACATAGGCCGCCACTCGTGGTGAGTCATGCCGGATGTCACTTGGTAACATGACCTCTGCACCATAAACCATGAAGAAAGGTGTCTACCCTATGGATCTGTTGGGGGTAGTTCTGATGCTCCATAAGAGCGACGACAACTCTTTCACCCAACAACCGGTGCCCGCTGTAAAGGTACCATAAGTCATGGCTTGATACCTCTCAGGATTTCTTGATTAGCCCATTCCGCCTGACCATTGGACTGTGGATGAGCAACCACCAAAACATCAAGCCATACATGCTCCTCGTCGTAGAATTTTTTCATAGCCCCCTTGGACAAGTTTGTACCATTGTTGGTGATGATGCTTTGAGGGTAACCAAAACGGTAGATCAGCTTTTTAATAAACTGGACCATCATAGCCGCGTCCCCTTTTGCTGACCGGCTCAACCTTTATCCACTTGGTGAACTTATCAACTGCCACCAAGAGGTGCATTTTCTTATCCTTGGATCTCTTGAAAGGCCCGACCATATCAATCCCCCAGACTGCAAACGGCCAAGTAATTGGTATCATGCGCAATTCTTGAGCCGGAACATGAGCATGTCGGCTGAATTTTTGACAGCCATCACACTTCCGGACCAGATCCTCTACATCCTTACGAGCCGTCAACCAGAAGAAGCCGTGTCGAAAAGCCTTGGCCACTAGAGACTTTGAGCCGGTGTGGTGTCCGCAATCTCCAGCGTGAATTTCATTCAAAATTTCCTTACCCTCCTCTGGTGAGACGCAATGTTGAAACACCCCAGTAAAGCTGCACTTATGCAACTCGCCATTAACTATTATCATGGACTTAGACCTCCAGGTGATCTGTGTGGCTAAATTTTCATCCTCGGGTAACTCGCCCCGAGTCAAATATATCAAGTAGGGCACAATCCAATCTGGAATAGCATGTAGAACAGCCACCAATTGCCCCTCCGGGTCAGGCACAACCCAATCTTCTTCTGAAGGTAACTTGATAGTCGGGTGATGTAAGACGTCTAGAAAGACATTGGGAAGCACCGGCTTTTGCTGAGAGCCTAACCTTGACAAGGCATCAGCCGCCTCATTCCTGCGACGATCAATGTGAACCACCTGATAAGCTTTGAAGTGACCAACAATGACATCCACCGCCTAACGATAAGCTGCCATCCGCGGGTCCTTCGAGTCCCAAGTGTCTGAAACTTGCTGAGCCACAAGATCTGAGTTGCCAAAACACCTTACCCGTCTTGAATTCATCTCCTTAGCCACTCTAAGGTCATGAAGCAGGGCTTCATATTCAGCCGCCTTATTGGTGCAAGGGAACATCAGCCGGAGCACATAACAGAACTTATCACCTTTGGGAGATGTCAGAACAATTCCTGCCCGTGATCCTTCTAGCTGCTTGGATCCATCAAAGTGTATAGTCCAGCACGTGTTATCTGGCTTTTCCTCGGGAGATTAACACTCTGTCCAATCATTTATAAAATCCACAAGGAGTTGGGACTTGACAGCCGTACGAGGGACGTATTTCAGATTGAGAGGTCCCAACTCCATGCCCACTTAGCGATCCTACCAGTGGCTTCTCTGTTTTGAATTATGTCCCCCAATGGAGCAGAGCTGACCACTATGATCTGGTGCCCTAAGAAATAATGCTTTAACTTGCGGTTGGCCATGACACCCCATACACTAGCTTCTGCCAGTGTGGATATCTTTGCTTAGACTCTGTCAGGACCTCACTTATGTAATAAACCGGCCTCTGAACCGGACATTCCTTCCCTGCTTCCTTGCGCTTGACCACAATTGCAGCCCTGACAGCCTGGTTGTTAGCCGCCACGTACAGGAGCAAAGGTTATTTCTCCGTCGGAGCAGCCAATACCGGCGGCTCAGTGAGCTGCTTCTTGAGCGCCTCAAATGCTTCACCCGCCACCGTACTCCAGACAAAATTGTCTGTCTTTTTCATCATCTGATATAGTGGGATAGCATTCTCACCAAGGCGACTTATGAACTGGCTCAACATGGTGATTTGCCCTGCCAGGCATTGGACATCGTTAATACAAGCCGGCTTTGCCAGGGAGGTGATAGCTTTGATGTTATCTGGGTTAGCCTCAATGCCACGCTCGGAAACCAGAAATCCTAAGAGCTTGCCAGCCAGAACACCAAAGACGCACTTTGTCGGGTTAAGCATCATCTTATAGATCCGGAGATTGTCAAAGGTTTCCTTTAATCGTCCAAAAGGGTCTCCTTCTTCTTTGATTTGATCACAATATCATCCACGTAAGCGTGAACATTGCGCTCGATCTGACTGTGAAGGCAATTCTGCACACAGCGCTGATAAGTCGCCTGGGCACTCTTGAGCCCAAAAGGCATAGACACATAACAGAAGGCTCCAAAAGGTGTAATGAAAGCCGTCTTCTCTTGGTCCTTAACTGCCATCTTGATCTGATGATATCGAACCGCCAGTCGGCTTCTAGGTACATCCTTTGACCGTCCCGTTCCTGCCGTGTTGAAGAGATTCCTAGCCTCATAACATTCTAGTAAGCGGTATTGATGCCTCATCCGATGCACCGCAGCCACCAATTGCTGTACCAGCCCAAGGCGGAAGGCATCCATTTTAATATGTTCTGCCTCTTCCTCCATCTGAACCTTTAGCTCAGCTATGCTTTGTTGCTCCTCCCCCATCCGGTCCTTGAGCCTCACAATCTCTAAGTTCTGAGCGGCTTGGATATTTGGTGTAAGTTCAGTGGCCATCAGGGCCACGAGCTTGGTCATCAGATCCAGAAGAACTTGAGCCGGTGGCGGCAGGTCAGCCCCCGAGGTTGCTGCTCCAGCGGCTGTGCTGCTCGCACCCGGGGCTGACCCTGCCATGAACACTGCCGCATGAACTGGCGGCCCAAGATCGTCCGGCTCAGAGCGATCCGACTCAGGGTAAAGCTCGTCGTAGCCCCCAAGCCCATCGAGGTGAAGCTGGTAGATCGACTCTGTTTCCCTGCTCGAAGATTCATCCTCTGAACATACAAGAGTCTCCTGCGATATAGAAGCTTCAAGATCCATACCTTGAGTGAAGCCCACAAAGACGTGCTTCCTGCCGGCTTAACACGGACGGGTTGCATAGCACGGGCGGGTTGCACGCGCTGAGCCGGCTCGACAATGTCGGTGCAGACGTCTGGCCTGGGCGTAGATCCGTCAATCCTATCGATGAAGACATGGATCCCGCCGAAAGGAACCCGGAGTCCATATTTGACAGAACCGACATCAAGCCCCCAGCCGGCGTTGTCGATGTAGAGCCGGCTGCGACGACTCCTGTTCATGCTACGGATCACGTATCCCTAGAGCCCTGGGAGAGAACCCCACGGTGGGCGCCAACTATCATGGTTTTATCATGGCAGATGTCCGTGTGAACAGAGTTGGATTCGAGGCCATTGCTAAAGTGATGGACTCAAAGGGGTTGATTGGGACGAAGGATACGAGTTTACCCAGGTTCGGCCCCTCAAGTCGAGCTTGTGTTTGTATTGCTTGATGTATCGATTACAAGGGAGCTATTGCTTGACCTAGTTCTCGATAGCCTGATCCCTAAGTCGCCCCGGATCTCACCTTTATACAGGAGATCAAGACCACGGGTCATACAAGCTGTAGCCGACTCTCTTTACATGTCCGAGTGTATCTCTACCTTAGTTTGCCTTCCTAACCAAGTTGTCTCCGGGCGTCTTACTGGCCCAAGTCTTCTTTATCTGGGCCATGCTCCGACCCATCCTTTCAAGCCGCCAAACATCTTAGGCTTCATTCTTCATAGCCCACTCTTCGATTAATGTACGAGCCGCCTAGTGTGACCCGGAGCCTGTAGGGCGGGTCTCCCCATGGGGTTATATCCCCAACAAGAACTATGGTGGTAACAGCGGAACAAAACACCTAGCAAAAGGCCAAGCCTTCCACCAATACTAGATATATATGTGCATTAAATTAAATAACAGATAATATTGTGATATGCCAAATCCATGTTATCACATGGAACAACCTATACCTGCAACTAAGAACGCTATAAGAGGGGTTGAGCAGCGGCAACTTAGCCAATCAAAGGTTTGCTAAGATGTGGAGGGTTAGAGGATATCATGGCAATTAGGAGGCTGACATTCAAGTGGTAGGTAGCGCAATTGTAACGATAAGAGAGAGAGACTAGCAAGCGAAAATAGTATTGGGATCCGGGTACGATCATCTTGCCTGTTGGTTCTTTAGTGGAACAAGTAGCGGGATCCTCGTAGTTGTACTCGCCTGGCTCTTGGTACTCAGGTTCAACGCTGACGTCTACCCAAAAGAAACAGAAAGAATAAAAAAACAACCAAGGTGCAATGCACAAGCCAGAATGATGCATGCTTATTTGAAGAGTTTATTTAAACTGGCAATCCTAACTAGTCATGTTTCACATGCAAAGGATTGGATATTAATGAATCTGGGTAGAACCTTATTTTAAGTTATTTATACATGCATGAAAATAGAAAATATGGATGCATCATGCAAAAACGATAAAAATGCATCTGAAGAACGTAAGAAACGGAGTTACGGTTCTCACGATACGCTCACGACAAGATACGAAGGCAAAACTCAAGACAAGAAAGACTTGGGCTATTCCTTGGCATTCCAAGGTAGCCACTGGTTAGGAAATAAAAAACCAACCACAATAGAGCCAAATATCAAGCAATTCCACGGAGTATAGCTCCCAAAAGTCACAAAACAATAAAACCAACAATCTGCCACAAAACAGCAACATAGCAACTTCCACAGCTAATAACTTGAGCTACAAGAACCCTACAACCACAAACAAGGCATTGGCAGAAACTACATAACATGCTTATCAACTTATCCAACTACACAAACTGGAAAGGAGGCACACATCAATGATCATGAAGCTCACAAGTTGGCATGATGAAACAGATTTCTCGGACTTTGTGAAAATAACAGTTTTTTGGAATCTGAGTTAATCTGGTAGCATGTTGATAGCAGCAACTAATGGTGTTAGAGACCACCTCATGGCATGAAAAAATAACAGGATGGTAATACAACATCTACTTCGAAACACTAGCACTGGGCTTGAGCTAATTCTCAACATATCACAAGATGGCAACCATGCTACATGGCATAAAAATAACAACAGATTCTTAGACTTAGAAATATTCAGCATGGTGAAAACAGCAACATCAAGTTAGCTACTTTGCAGCAAGTTTCCCACTTATATGGGTGATTCTCATGTCAAATAAAAGTACCATGGCATAATAGGAATAAAACACTAGCACTTCCTTGTTGGCACATGCCCAAAAGCAAGCATGGATTAAATGACGCAAAAATGACAGTTTTATAAACTTGCTCAAAAGTGAAATCTACTTGCACCATTGGATTCCTTGGATCTTTCTACCCCAAAATCATGTGTCATACCCATATATTGATGTGAAGCAACATGTCAAGAACTACACTAGCAAAATCAACACCCTCTCATAAGTGAAAACTTACTCTAAATGGACAAGACCACATATGGCCTAACCAGATTTGGCATCTTAGCTTAAAATGGAAAAGAACTAATAGCCCCTACAAAACATGGCCTATACCACAACATAGTGTACGACAAGTGGGGAAAACCCACTTGTCACCTACACACACACTCCCTCTACACACACACACTACACAAGCATGCACACACATAGCTACATATGCCTAAGGGCAAATGAGCACACCCACACCCGTGAACACACCACCTATGAGGGCGGGAGTTCACCACACTCACACATATGCACCATACGCACAATGCATATCGGCACATACACAGAAGCACATGCACAAGTGCACATGGCACATACACTCATGAACACACACCCGTAGGTGTGTGGGTGTTCATCACACACACATATACACACATATATGCACAAGTGCATGTATGCACATATATATGCCTTTGTATCACACACACACACCACCAAGCAAGCATAAATGCACATACACTCTATGCAATACACATACACACAAACAGAAAGAAAACAAATCACCCTACCCATGAAGGTTTCACATACTCACATATACATCCAATAGCAACAGAGAAAAATAAAACAAAAGGAAAAAAGGGGGAAGGGGTTTAGGCTCGAACCCATGACCTCTAGTCGTCTCCCATACACACACACCACTACGCTACACTAGGATTCTCGACAGAAAGGGGCAACTAACCCACTAGTACACACACATGGGTGCGCTAACTGTCGAATCTGAAGAAAATGACACCTACGGTGACAGCAAACGCAACGGTCACTCTGGCAGCTACAAGGCATCTCCTGCGATAAAGATCACCTGCGGGAAGCACGGGAACCTAGGGGAACCCATCCCTGTCTCGGAGATTGGCTGGAACGGCGGCAAGACGGTGCTCGAGCTAGAGCTGTTTCTCGACTCTGGGCACGGCAGAGGCAATCTCTACGGCGGTGATCCGCGGGACAGACGGGGTTGTGGGGGAACACTGCTCACCGAGGGGGTCTTTGGAGGTGCAGGAACACGGACGTGGCGAGACGATGGGGAGAAGAGGAAGAAGACGGCCCGGCGACGAGCTCCTCTGGAATTTATTGAGAATATTTCATATAGTAATATTCCAAAAGTTTGATTTGAACAGAAAGGGTTTTGAGGGGGTTTTCCCATGATTTGATCAAGCCCTAGTATTGAAACTCATTTATATGGAAAATATATGTCCACTGAGTTTCCCTAAATTTTCTCAAATATTTTCTAAGCATTTAAATATTTTTCCCTATGAAAAACCATTTCTGGCCTTAAGAAAAAGCATTTAAATAGAATATGAAAATAATCTTTAAAAATAATATTTTTTGGTTTTGGCAAGTCTTATATATAGTGGGTTTGAAATAAAGCCTTTGGGGGAAAAGAATCCACCCAATTTGAGGACTGGTCGTGCAAACCTCATTTGAGGGGGTTTTGAAAACCTAATTTGAATAAACCATTTTTGGTTAAAACAAAATTTGATAAAAATATTTTTGGGCACTAATCACATGGAATGATCATTGGGCAAGAGGTTTGGGACAAGAAGGATGCATATGAAGTGGAATAGAAGCTGGAAGTGCCACATAACATAATCATCAAACAAGCAAACAACATAGCAATCAAGCACAACAATTGGGAAAAAGTTTTAGTTGGCTCCAAATTTTATAAACCCAAACATATCAAGGTGATACAAACATAGGGTGTGACATTTAGTCTACGCCTTCGTCTTCCCCCAGCGCTGAGCGTAGGGCATCCATGTTGCCTGGGCATAGCCATTGATGGGCAGTATTGTCTTCTCCACCACCTCTGGCTGTGGATGCCATATGGCATGGGAGGAACCCCTCCACGTCCTCATGGGGCTCTAGGCGTATGCAACCCGCTCATTATTTAGTGAGAGTGTCACGGGTTGGTGTAGTAGGGCGACCCAGGACGGGACCCTGGGTGTAGGGGTAGCCCCTCACACCCCAGGGATCGTACCCGGGCGCCGATGTCGTAGCAAAGAAGTAACCTCCCGCGCCGCGGGCCGGGCCAGGCGAGGCCCGTCTGTTGCGCAGGAGGCTGGAGCCCTGGGCGGTGCCCCAGCGCATCTCGTTAGCATGCCCCAGGTTGCCCTGAGGGTGCTCACAGCCCAGCCCGCAAAGTGGGTAAACCAGACCTAGGGGCATGGGTGAGCTCAGGACTGCCCGCTGGTGATCGGGTGAGCTCAGGACTACCTACGGGGTGATCAGGGAGGTGATGAGGGATGCGAGGGGAGGCGCTTCCCGCGTGGCTGACACGTCCCACAGATGCCTAAGACTGTCTTCGGCTAGCTCCCGCCTCCCTAGTCCTGGCTTCTAGCCGAAGCCGGCCGGCATGGACACCCCGCAGGTGTCCGCATGGCCCGAGCATTGGTCCCATCGTGTGAGTGAATTCTGGGCTTGGGCCTTGCAGAGGTACACCAGGGCTTCGCGGGCGATAGTGGCACGTCCGAAGGCTTACCTGGCCCACGCGTCATGACGAACACATGACGTGCCATGGCACCGCAGCTCGTGTGCCACAAGAAGTGCGATGCGCCCGTGCGTCGAGTCATGGCAGGCCCGAAAGGGCTAGGGCGTGTACCTGGCGGGAGGGAGAGCCGGGGCTTGCCATGCAGCCGGTGAAGGCAGCGACCCCCGGCGCCTGTCAAGAACCTGGCTGGCGATAGGTGGTGCCAATGGAGGAAAAGTTCTGCGGGATGCCCTAGCACTTGTCGGTGCCACCCACGCCAGACCGGCTGCGGGCGCTCGGCCCGGGCCCAACGTCCCTTCGCCATGAGCACACAGAGCGGAGGCGAGGCGATACGCAAGGTAAGCTTTGACACACCCCCTACCTGGCTCGCAAAATGTCAGATTTCGGGCTCCGCAAAACCCTTATGATTCGAACACACGGGCGTGTGCGAAGATCCCCTGCAGCCCTACCCAACCTAGCTCGCTATTCGATGAACGCAACGGCAAACTCACGCGATGATGAGGAAGAAGATGAACTCACAGTTTATCCAGGTTTGGGCCGTTGCAAAGCATAATACCCTACTCCTACTTTGGTGGATTGCCTCTCGAGGAGGTGGTGTGGATGAACTTGTATAGTGTTCTAGGGCCTCATGAGGGCTTCCTTTGAGGTGTGAGGGGCTCTCTGTGGCAAAGTGGTGGATGGATGGTGGAATGGATCAGATCCCTCTCTACGGTGCAACCTATCCTCTATATATAGTGGAGGCTCGGGTCCTATTACCTTATCTTAATGGCGGGAAGGGATCCCACAACGGCCAATTTTGAAGGGGGACATGAGTCCGTGCTCGTCCTGCCCAAAGGCGGTCTTCGCCTGCAAAGTAGCTATCGACGGCATAGGGATGGGCTCAACGATGACACCCACCCTGCAGGGCGGGTGGATGAGGTCTTGTTGCATTGGAATGGAAGCCTTTGGGGGCTTCTTTGGGAACCCGCGTACGTCCTTGCCCCCTTTGAAACAAAGGGGAAACAACACCGCCTGGCACGTGGGCGCCCGCCTGTCCTTCCTTCCTCACCATTGACTCCCGAGGCCGGGCCTCGCATAGAGATCACCGCCGCTCCGGAGTGGTCCTGATGAGGCCCGCCCCTTGCCGGTCCTGACGTTTTTCCTCCTCGCGAGGGCCTTGTTATTTGTGAGGCCACGCTTGGCCGCGTTCTGCCGATGAAGTGGGCCAAGCCATTGGCTGCAGGTAGGCAGGTCTGGTACCCCCATTCCCAGAATGCCAAGAAACAGGGTTTTTATGGAAAGACGAAAATACCAGGAGCAAGTTCACATGAAAATTGGCATATATCATATTCAAAGATAATTCATAGGGTGCATGGATTAAATCACACAAAATTCACAAGCTGCCTATTCAAACAAAATTTACATTCAACAAAACTTCTTATGTTGGAAAACCAATGTCATAGATAAATTCTATAGATTTTTGTACCCCATTTTGATATATAATATGCATATGTCTTGTGGTAAAATAAGCCACAATTAAATCAAACAAATAATAGCCTAAAAACGAAACCTAGGGTATGCTAGGTTTGGCATATCCTAAAAATGAAAAAGAAACCAGAAAACACTAACGCGCGACATTGACATGGGAAGGTTAGCCTGCATGGGATGAAATCAACAACATGAAAGTGCAAGGAGGAGGCACTACTCACCTAGTGCCCGCTGGACATGAAGGTGTGGATGGATACGCGAAGGAGATGTCGCAATGAAGCGTTGATTTTGTCGATCTTCAGACTAGGAAGAAGAGGAAGAAGACGCGATTGGGGAGGCCGATCTAGGGGTCGTGGCTTCGTGTGCATTTGGTAGGAGATAGAGGGGTCATCAGGGTTGCAATCCACGACAGTCGGAGGGTTGGAGGTACAGTGAGGTGGCTAGCCCAAGATCGAGCTCTTGCTCACACGAGTCATGGTTGACATGTGACAACTATGGCGTGGGAGAGACTTACTGCAGTGGAGATGCAAGGACGACAGGGGAATGGATCAATGAAAGGTTGGAGTAGGATTTGGACATCTTATAAAGAACTCTTGGGGCTGCTCCGACCATCCGGATGCCGACATGGCTTTCCACACGCCGTAATGGAGATTAGAGACGACGAGTCGTGGGGAGGCCAAGGTGGGTTGTGCTGAGCAGCACAAGGGGAGGAGATCAGAAGTGGGCGATGCACTACTGCGCGGGTTGGCTAGTGAGGAGGCCCAGGGACTAGCGCTGCTGCTACTCTCGCTCTCTCTCTCTCTCTCTCTCTTTCTTTCTCTCTCTGTGTGTTCGTGTGTTTGCAATATTCCTTTATTTCGCAAAATAGAAAACTAAAGAAAATCTCTAGAGGGTGGTAGGATATTTTTTTGCTGAAACGAAAATACATTTGGGACTCTGGAATTATAATCTAATTAACAAAATTGGTTTGAGCATTTTTAGAGATTGAAATTAAATCCAGTTTGAATATAATTCAATCAAGTTTGAATTTAATTCAAACTTGAGGCAGTTTTGAATCCCACAAAACAATCTGAAATGAGCTGAAATTTGAAGGAGAGATACTCACTACAGGAATCAGAGAATTTGCCATGAGTCCTTTCTTTGTCGTCTGCTAGGGAACGATAAAGATGGTCTTTGCAGTCAGCTTCCTAAAAGCAGAGACAAAGAAATGACTCGTGGCAAAGATATTATTTGCCGTCAGTGGCTTCTTTGCTGTCCGATCACAGATGGCAAAGATCATAAAAGCAGACGGCAAAGACCCAAAGACACACGGCAAAGAAAAACTGACGCCATAATAGACTTTGCCGTCCGAAAAAATTTGAAAACGGAAAAGAAGAAGCACAACACACGGATCGATCCCACAGACTGATGACGTGGAGGACCCTCCAGACCCATGCAATCCCACACACATATCCTGACACACGCACTACCACCCCTGCAGCCCCACCCACAACCCACGCCCCCACCACAGCCCCACGCACACCACACACCACACAACACACCCACGCATTCATGACCCTGACTCCAGTCGGTTCCGACGCGGCGGGCCCCTTCCCCCATCGCCCCTAGAGCGGCTGGCCCATCTCCTCTGCTGCACTGGTCTATCACACCCCCCAGTCGCCCACGTCATGGCCGACCCCTTGCCTCCACTATGCTAGCCAGGTGCTCTGTCGCCTAGGCGCGGCCGGCTCGTCGCCTCCACTGTGCCGACCTGTCATGGCCTCCCGCCGTAGCGTCCCTACCCACCCGCCGCCCACCGACCTACTGCACCTCCTTGCCTTGCCCCTCTGCGCGCCCTGCGGGTATAGCGTCGCCCTATCACACCCCATCCATGTCATTAGCCCTGCCTCGCCCAGGATAAGACGAGGACTCGATTGAATTTTTTCAAATTTTGGTAATGTTCTTCTTGCAAGAAACCTTGACCAATTTTTTGTTTCATTTTATGTGGAGGTCCTTTATGTAAAGTGTAACCACCACATATGAATAATCACTTAATCAGTTCAGGGTCATACATTTCCTTGACCGCACGGATATCTCTTTGCCATTTGTGGGTTCGAGGATGGCGGGAAAGAAGGAACCGGCTGATGGCAAAGAAGAAATAGCCCAATGACAAAGATGCTTACTTTGCCGTCTTTTATTCTTGTGGCAGACGACAAACTATAGTTTGGCTGACGGCAAAACCTTTGTCGTTCACTATTGCAAAGCGGACGACAAACAACCCCTTTGCTGGAGTTTATTCGGCACAAACTTTTACCGTCCGTGGTTGTGCCCTTTGCCATCTTTCATGAGAGATGACAAAGAGCTTGATTCCTGTAGTGACTAGGCATGGATTAGGGAATTTAGAAAAATAGTGAACACTAATTGTCTATGGGATTACCCCTAGGTACCTTAAAGACGACGAGTCGGACAGGGTGGCCACCCGCCCGGGCCGGCTGCTCTGACTCACACCCGTGGCCGCCTGCTCTGACCAGCCGGTTATGCCCACTAGCCGGTAGCCCGGAGCCAACTACGATGTCCCATCGGACATACACGGACGGAACGGCCATATACCATGGCGATCCGCTATTGGCGAGAAGTAGCGCATTGTATGCGCATCGTGCAGTATCATCTACGGTGTAACTTGTCCGCTGGACATTGACTTATAAAGTGCCCCAGGGGATAGGCATAGCTTAGTCCACAAGCTACATGTGGCTTAGCTTGTAAGCTACCCATGGTGGCTTACACCTCAAGCTGCTTGGGATGTAAGCTAGCTTCATGCCCACCACGTGTAAGCTAGCTTCCCTCACATTCTCTCACCCCCACTCTCACACTCACATGAGGCAAGAAGCCTCATGGCTCTTGTCCCCAAAAAGCTCTAGGACAACCATGTACCAGATATACAACATATATACCGATATGCAGGACTAGGTGTATTATCTCTTCGGAGAGCCGCGAACCTGTATAAACCACCGCGTGCTACTACCCTATCCCATCCCCGATCTTCCATGGCAGGCTTGCTCTCACCTTGATTAACCACCCCTGGCATCTCTCGTGAGAAAACAACGACAGTTGGCGCCCACCATGGGGCAACCTACTGCTCGAACCGTGCTCCGGTCGGGACCCTCTTCGTCATCATCACCACGAAGTTGTCGTCGTCTCTCCGGTGGGGATCGGGTGTCTAACATCAACACACCCCCGGGCGTCGGCACCGTAGCCGACCGCGTCCTCATCGTTGGCCTCGACATCATCCATCTCCGCCTTCGACTCCGTCTTCGCCGAGCGGCAAATCGAGGCGGGGCGGTCGATGCGCTCCCTGTCATTGTCATCTTTGAGCCCGTCTACCACGGCGCCGGTCCCCATCGCCACTTACACGTTCGTTCACCTGTGCCCGGACATGGCGTGCTTGCCTCGTCGACTGCCCCATGCGTGCCTCCGCCAATGGTCCGGGAGGACGCTCTTCATCATCGCCCGCGCGGCGTCGCTGCCGTCGCTGCTTGGGGGCTCGACATCAACACGCCCCCGGGGCGAGTGCGCGTGATGCTGCATCCTCCCTCTCGGCCTCGTCATCACCACCGCGACGTTTCCGCCACCTCTCCGGCAGCGCCCCAGGGCTCGACACCAACATACCTCCAGGGCAACCGCACGAGTCGGTGCGTCGTCATTGTTCTCTTCAGCATCGTCCGTATGCACTGTGGACTCCACCCACATCAACCCCATGTTCCCCGCCGGTTGCGGCTCGCGACCATGGCGGACCGTCGCCGCGTACTCCTCGTGCCAGAACTACTCTGGGCCGTCGCGTCCGCCATAACGCCAACCACGTATCGATGACTACAACCCTTGTCAGTCGATTGACCGCCATCCCAGACGCCTTGGTGCTGCTACTACTAGACGGCATGCCCGTGTTGGCGCCGGTCGCGTCCCGACGGCTGTGGCAACCGCCTCTCGAGAAGGCTCCAGCCGGCTGCGTACATGTGCATACTCATAGGCATCAAAAGAAAAAAACAGGAAGGGCAGGAGGTTGCATGTGCTGGCTGCATGCATGGCCACCTACATGCACGTGTGAGCTGGCTGCTTGTCAGCCTTGGCTGGCAGCGCCGGGCGGCGGCTCGTCCGGATGCCATGGCCGGTGGCCTGGCCAGTTACCGTGTCCCCCGCTATGTCCCCTGGCCTGGCTGGCAGTGTTCGACTCCGTCCATCACCGCACCTCCGTTCACAAAGCTGTTGCCAACGCAATATTGGTCATCACTCCATTTTTTCTTCTGTAACCGCGCCGCCAGCAAGCCTCCACTCCAACCACCGGCGCCGTCCCTTCCTTGCTGGCAACACCGCGCCTGCACCACAGTGGTGCACCGTTGGTCGGTGCACGCCGTGCCGCTCTGCCCCTATGGCCACATGCTCGGCTCCAGCTATTGTGATGTCTGCCTGTCGCCTGCCAGGTCTAGCTGTTGCGCCCGGCTCCGGTGCGCTCGTCACCTTATCACCATGCGGGTTCGCCCGCACGCCCTCTTTGCCTGCGGTGGCTCCTGTGCGCCACCTCACCCCGCGCGCCCCTCTCCGGCCTCCCGCTTCGCCTGCACACCACGATCGGATGCTGCTCCCTGCCATCTTCACACGCGTCTATGTTGCTCTCCGTGACATCCGGCTCACCCTGTCCCGTGCGCCCTCGGCCGGCTATGCCCCCGCTCTGGTTGGCGGTCCGCCGGCTAGCCGCCACCGGCCTAGCCGCCCTGCTACTCCAACAGCACGTGTGCCATTCTACTGGCTCCCAACACTCGTGCGCCCGCATTGACCTAGGCCGGTTGCTCCCCCCACGCCTCGGTCTGCTAGCTACCCATGAATATGAGAACAAAAGGAGGAGGACGTGCTACAATACATACATGAATGCATGCATGTGTTATGTACGTGGTCAGCCACACTGCTCAAGTGTGTGTAGGGCCAACGGGCGCACATGCTTGGCCGGCTACGCTATGCACGTGCACAGCCCGACCGGCTGCCCATTTGGAGGCGTAGCCTCGGGTCAGCTCCCGTGCTCGGCCAGCTCCCGTGCTCTGGCTGCCCGTCGCCCATGCGCCCGCGATGCGTCTATCTGGCTACCGCTCCGCGACCAGCTACAACCACGCATAGTCCATCGGCTCTCGTCCCCTCAGCCGTCCGGCCTGCACCAAGTCGTCTCCATCGACGCCCTCCGCCATACCCGGTTCACGCGTCGGCCTCCTCTGAGCTCTGCTTGCATTGCTTCGTTGTGCCCCCGTGCGAGCTCGACCATGCGCCACTTCGTGCGTCCGCTTTGGCTCGCTACGGCCATCTACATCTCGCTCCGGTTGGCTACGCTCCACCTCGTCGTTCCTCTATGTGATCCTCCTGCTCTAGCTGCCTGCTCCGGCTAGCTCCCCGGTGATGTACCCTCGCTCTGGCTCGCCATGGCCGGCTGCGCTCCACTCCGGCTGGCTGTGCCAAACCTCGTCGCTTGCCGGCTCACTCCTTCGCTTGCCATGCCGTTTGTTTCTGCCTCAAGTGTCCATTTCAGCCGGCCACACACACAAAAAAAATAGAAGACACATGCATCCATATGCCCACGTCCCCACTCAAACGGCTGACCTGTGCTGCCACCGGGTCGGATGACCTGCCCGTCTACTTTGACACTGGGACGGCTCGGGAGTTGGCTTCACTGCTCATCAACTTCGATGCTAGCTGGTTGGCCGGCACCTCCATCATCCACCCTGAAAAGCTACACCCAGCGGGCGCGGCCGGCACACCCCGCTGATAAAAGGTCTCGCCGTCTGCAAGGCACGCCGGCTATCTTGGACAACACCTGGCTCGCCTACGCTTAAATCAATGAGGAACCTCCTCGCCTGGAGGCTCAGAGGCTACTCCCAGCAGCGCCTTGCGCTCATCAGCCGGCGGACCCCGCGTCTGCCCTCGGGAGTGCCCCGTGCTCATCAGCCGGTGGACCCCGCGCTCATCAGCAGGCGGACTATGCATCCGCCCTCGGGAGCGCCTCGCAGCCATTGATATGTCTCCAACATATCTACAATTTTTGATGATGACATGCTATTATATTATCTGGTCTGGATGTTTTATATGCATTAATATGCTATTTTATATTATTTTTGGGACTAACCTATTAATCTAGAGCCAAGTGCCAGTATCTGTTTTTTCCTTGTTTTTGAGTTTTGCAGATATGGAATATTAAACGGAGTCCAAACGGAATAAAGCCTGTGGAAGGAATTTTTCTGGAAGGAAACAAGTCATCCAAGCTTGGAGTGCATGTCAGGGGAGGTGCCAAGGCGCCACAAGCCTGCTAGGCACGGCCCCCTAGCCATGCCCCGCAGGCTTGTCGCCTCCTGGTAGGTCTCCTAACCCTAATTCTTGGCCTATAAATACCCAAAAATCCCTGCAACATCAAAAAGAGCCACACAAATACTTTTACGCCACCGGAAGCCTCTGTTCCCGAGAGATCCAATCTTGGAGCCTTTTCCGGCAATCTGCCAGAGGGGGCTCCGATCACGGAGGGCATCTACATCAACTCCATTGCCCCTCCGATGATGCGTGAGTAGTCCACCATAGACCTATCGATCCATAGCTAGTAGCTAAATGGCTTCTTCTCTATCTTTTATCTTCAATGCCATGTTCTTCATGATCTTCATGGAGATCTATCCGATGTAATCCTGTTTTGTGGTGTGTTTGTGAAGATCCGATGAATTGTGAGTTTATATTCAGATTATCCATGGATCTTATTTGAATCTCCTCTAATTTCTTATATGCATGATTTCATATCCTTGCAAGTCTCTTCGAGTTATTGGTTTGGTTTGGCCAACTAGATTGGCAATTCTTGCAATGGGAGAAGTGCTTGGTTTTGGGTTCAATCTTGCGGTGTCCTCACCCAGTAAGGCCATAGGGGTAGCGAGGCATGTATTGTATTGTTTCCATCAAGGGTAACAAGATGGGATTTTCATAATATTGCATGCGTTTAACCCTCTACGTCATGTAAGCTTTTTTAATGCGTTACTTTGTTCTTCATGAACATAATACTCTAGGTGAAGGAAGGAGTCGGTCGATGTGTGGAGTAATAGTAGTAGATGCAGAATTGTTTCGGTCTACTTATCATGGACGTGATGCCTATATGCATGATCATTGCCTTGGATAACTACATGATTATTCGCTTTTCTATCAATTGCTTGATAGTAATTTGTTTACCACCATGATGTTTGCCTTCAAGAGAGAAGCCTTTAGTGAAACCTATGGCCCTAGGGTCTATTTTTTATTATATATTTTTAGATCTATACTTGTTGTGATTTATTACCTTTTACTCTCAGCACTCATTACATCTATCTCTATCGGATATAATCCTTGGAAATATCTGTGAAGGGATTGACATCCCCTTTATAACATTGGGTACAAGAGTGAAAGGGAAAACCAACACACGCTCAAGAGTTAGCAAGAAGGATTCGTGGCACCGTCGCTAGGGACGATAAACACCAAGCCTACCAAGTACCCATCACAAACTCATCTCTTTCATTTACTTTATTTTCCATTTGCCTCGTTTTCCTCTCCCCCACTTCACAAATATGCCGTTTATTTTCCCTTCTTCCGTTCATCCCTTGTTTGCTATGTTCGCTTGTGTTGCCATGTGCCTTCTATTTGCTTGCATCTTCGCTTGCTAAAAATCTATTGATATGGATCCTCATCCACATGCTAATCTTTTCAAAAGACCAAATTATGATGAACCAATTGCTAGCGAGTAGAGTGCATTTGATTATCTCTATGAAATTTTGTTTGAAAATCATGAATCTGAAAATTTTGATGAAGTATTGAAATAAGAAATTTATAAGGAGATTCATGATAGTTTCTTCAATGAAAAGCATTACTTCCATGTTGTTAGTATGAATTCTCTAAATATCCACGATGCCAATGATACGCAAACCCACAAGTTTGGGGATGCTATGCTTGATGAAGATGATATTTTTTGGTCCCCAAGTTTTAGTGATGACACGTATACTATAATTGATCATGAAAAGAATACTTTGTGTGATAGTTATAATGTGAGATTCCTTCATGATGATACAGAAAATTATTATGAGGGAGGAACATATACTTGTAAGAATTGCAATAATATCAAGTTTCCTCTCTATGTGTTCAAAGCTTTGAAGCTATGCTTGTTTTGACTTCCTATGCTAGTTGATTCTTGTTCCAGTAAATTGTTTGCTCACAAAATCCCTATGCATAGGAAGTGGGTTAGACTTAAATGTTTTTTTCATGCTATTAATGATGCTATTTTGCATATCTTAGTTACTACTTTTCATGTGAGCATCATTGAAATCACTATGCCTAGCCATGGGCGTTAAACAATAGCGCTTGATGGGAGGCAACCCAATTTTATTTTTGATTTATGTTTTTGCTTCTGTTTCTAAGTGTTTCCCACATACTTTACTTCTGTAGTAATTGTATTTTGGTGTTTTAATTAGTGTTTGAGCCAAGTAAAACCTTTGGGGTGATCTATGGTAGTTGTTCATTTGATATTGCCGAAAAACATAAACTTTTGCGCTAAGTCAGGAATTTTCTCATTTTTTTAGAGCGTCTAATTGATCTGAAATTTTTACGCAAGATTTATATCTAAATTTCCTAGGTTTTAGTAATTGTTTAGAATTATTTGAGTTATGGAAGTGTACGAAGTTTCTAGATTGCTACAGACTGTTCTGTTTTGTTTGAGTGGTTTGCCTATTTTGCTAAATTTGTGGGTTGCATCATGTCTTTCTTGTACCGCACAACTGTCGCTGGTGTAACAAACACCTTCCTCAAAAGAGCCACCATATACCTTCCTCAAAATAGCCACCATATACCTTCCTCAAAATAGCCACCATATACCTTCCTCAAAACAGACACCATATATAGTTCCTCAAACATCCACCGTGCCTACCTATTATGGCATTTCCATAGACGTTCCGAGATATATTGCCATGCAACTTCCACCATTTCCTTTTATGGCATGCACCATCGCTTTCATGTTGCATATAGAGTCATATTTTGTCATAGGTATCGAGTTGTAATTTTCCTTCTGAGTTGTAAGTAAATAAAAGTGTGATGATTTTCATTATAGAGCATGTCCCATGTGCGAAAAGGATGATGGAAGCTATGATTCCCTTACTAGTAGGGATGAGGGTCCGGACTTTATGAAAAATAAAATAGGCCATCGAAGCCCAAATAAAAACAATGAATAAAAGATGCCTTAGATGCCCAGCAAAAAAATGAGAGAAAAGAGAGAAGGGACATTGCTACTACCTTTTGCCACACTTGTGCTTCACAGTAGCACCATGATCTTCATGATAGAGAGTATCCTATTTTTTCACGTTCATGTAGCTAGTGGAATTTTTCTTCTTGATGCATGTCCACTTAGTCTCTTTTTGAGCTTTCATACACTTATAGCTCTAGTGCATCCGTTGCATGGGAATCCCTACTCACTCACATTGATGTCTATTGATGGGCATCTTCATAGCCCGTTGATACGCCTCCTTGATGTGAGACTATCTTATCCCTTTCAATGACGACCTCCACCATATTCTATTCCACCTATAGTGCTATATCGATGGCTCGCGCTCATGTGTTGTATGAGAGTTGAATTTTTTTGAGAAAACAAAGGTGTGAAAACAATTTCTTGACTTTTAATCGGGGTTGTGCATGATGTAGATACTTTGTGTGGGGAAGATGGATCATAGCTAGACCATATGATATTGTAGGGATAACTTTCTTTTGCCATTATATTTTGAAGAGATACAATTGCTTTGCTAGTATGCTTGAAATGTTATTGTTTCTATATCAATATTAAGCTTTTGAGTCTTACGGATCTGACTATTCATGCCGCAATAAAGAATATTACTTGCATACATATGTTAGGTAGCACTCCACATGGAAAAATCTGTTTTTATCATTTACCTACACGAGGACGAGCATCAATTAAGCTTGGGATGCTGATACGTCTCCAATGTATCTATAATTTTTGATGATGGCATGCTATTATATTATCTGTTTTGCATGTTTTATATGTATTAATATGAGATTTTATATTATTTTTGGGACTAACCTATTAATCTAGATCCAAGTGCCAGTTTTTGTTTTTTCCCTAGTTTTCGAGTTTTGCAGATATGGAATATTAAACGGAGTCCAAATGGAATAAAACCTGCGAAAGGAATTTTTCTGGAAGGAAACAAGTCATCCATGCTTGGAGTGCACGTCAGGGGAGGTGCCAGGGCGCCACAAGCCTGCTAGGCATGCCCCCTGGCCGCACCTAGCAGGCTTGTCGCCTCCTAGCAGGTCTCCTAACCCTAATTCTTGGCCTATAAATACGCAAATATTCCCACAAAATCAAAAAGAGCCATGCAAGTACTTTTCCGCCACCGAAAGCCTCCGTTTTCGAGAGATCCAATCTTGGGGCCATTTCTAGTAATCTGTCGGAGGGGGTTTCAATCATGGAGGGCATCTACATCAACTCCATTGCCCCTCCGATGATGTCTGAGTATTCCACCACAAACCTACGGGTCCATAGCTAGTAGCTAGATGGCTTCTTCTCTCTCTTTGATCTTCAATACCATGTTCTTCATGATCTTCATGGAGATCTATCCGATCTAATCCTCTTTTGTGGTCTGTCTGTCAAGATCCGATGAATTGTGAGTTTATGTTCAGATTATCAATGAATCTTATTTGAATCTCCTCTGATTTATTATATGCATGATTTCATATCCTTGCAAGTCTCTTTGAGTTATTGGTTTGGTTTGGCCAAGTAGATTGGTAATTCTTGCAATGGGAGAAGTGTGGGTTTTGGGTTCAATCTTGTGGTGTCCTCACCCAGTGACATTGTAGGGATAGCGAGGCACGTATTGTATTGTTGCCATCAAGGGCAACAAGATGGCGTTTTCATCATACTGCTTGATTTTATCCCTGTATGTCATGTCATATTTGTTAATGCATTACTTTGTTCTTCATGAACTTAACACTCTAGATGAAGGCAGGTGTTGGTCGATGCATGGAGTAATAGTAGTAGATGCAGAATTGTTTTGGTCTACTTGTCACGGACTTCATGCCTATACGCATGATCATTGCCTTAGATAACTACATTATTATTCTCTTTTCTATCAATTGCTTGATAGTAATTTGTTTACCCACCATGACATTTTCCTTCAAGAGAGAAGCCTCTAGTGAAACCTATGGCTCCCGGGTCTATTTTCCATCATATATTTTTAGCTCTATACTTGCCGCAATTTATTTTCCTTTTACTTTCCGCACTCGTTACATCTATCCCTATCGGATCCAATCCTTGCAAATAACCATGAAGGGATTGACAATATCTTTATAGCGTTGGGTGCAGGAGTTTGATTATTTGTGTAGGTGCATCCGTTGGTGACTTGCTTGTTCCTCCTACTCGATTGATACCTTCGTTCTAAAAAACTGTGGGGAATACTTACCAAATTTGCTGCATTATTATTTCCTCTTAAAGGGAAAACCAACGCATGCTCAAGAGGCAGCACCCATCGGCCGGCCGACTCCGCGTTCGCCCACGCCAGAGCCTCGTGCTCATTGGCTGGCGGACCCCACGTCCGCTCTTGGTAGTGCCTCGTGCCCTTTCGCCGGCAGACCCCACATCCACCCTCGGTAGCGCCTCATGCTCATCCTCGTGCGGACCCCGTGCCCGCCCTCGATAATGCATCGCGCTCATTTGTGGGGACCCCAACTCATAAGTCAAGCTCACTGAATGCAAGTGTACAGTGATCCCAGAGATCAATGCTCACTGAACACACGGAAGCTGAATAACTGTTGGAAATATGCCCTAGAGGCAATAATAAATTAGTTATTATCATATTTCCTTGTTCATGATAATCGTTTATTATCCATGCTATAATTGTATTGATGGGAAACTCAGATACATGTTTGGGTAAATAGACAACACTTTGTCCCTAGTATGCCTCTAGTGAACTAGCTCGTTGGTCAAAGATGGTCAAGGTTTCCTAGCCATTGACATGTGATGTCATTTGGCCACGGGATCACATCATTAGGAGAATGATGTGATGGACAAGACCCAAACTACAAACGTAGCATACGATCGTGTCAGTTTATTGCTACTATTTTCTGCATGTCAAGTATCTGTTCCTATGACCATGAGATCATCCAACTCACTCACACCGGAGGAGTGCCTTGTGTGTATCAAACGTCGCAACATAACTGGGTGACTATAAACGTACTCTATAGGTATCTACGAGGGTGTCTGTTGGGTTGGCATGAATCAAGACTGGGATTTGTTACTCCATGTGACGGAGAGGTATCTCAGGGCCCACTTGGTAATACAACATCACAACAAGCCTTGCAAGCAATATAACTAAGTCTTAGTCATGGGATCTTGTGTTATGGAACGAGTAAAGGGACTTGCCAGTAACGAGGTTGAACTAGGTATGGAGATACCAATGATCAAATCTCGGGCAAGTAACATACCGTAGAAGAAAGGGAACATCATACGGGATTAACTTAATCCTTGACATAGAGGTTCGACCGACAAAAGATCTTCGTAGAATATGTAGGAACCAATATGGGCATCTAGGTCCCACTGTTGGTTATTGACCTTAGAGGTGTCTCGGTCATGTCTACATAGTTCTCGAGCCTGCAGGGTCTGCACACTTAAGGTTTGGTGACGTTTCGGTAGTATAGAGTTATGCATGGTGTTGACCGAAGGTTGTTTGGAGTCCCAAATGAGATCCCGGACGTCACGAGGAGCTCCGAAATGGTCCGGAGGTAAACATTGATATATAGGAAGCCCTATTTTGGTTGCCGGAAAAGTTTCAGGCTCATCGGTAGTGTACTGGGAGACCATCGGGAGGGGTATTTCAACCCAAGAAGCTACATGGGCAGTGGGAGAGTCAATACCAGCCCTTAGTGGGCTGGTGGAAGTCCCACACAAGGCCCATGCGTCTGGGAGAGAAAACCCAAAGATCAAAAGGTGGAAAAAAGGCAAAATAGTGTGGAATCCTAGTCCTACTAGGATTGGAGGAGGAGTCCTCTCCTCCTTGATTCGGCCGAACCAAGGGCTGGTACCTTGAGGTCCAAGCCTCCTCCTCTCTTCCTCTTATATATACTAGAGGTTTTAGGGTTTTTGGCACTTGATTTTCAAACACGTGCTACCCGTTCCTCTAGTGCATAGTGTTTCTCCTCTAGATCGGTTTTCTGGAGTGCTTAGGCAAAGCCCTACGGGAATTGCTCCACCACCTCGCCGCGAAGCCGTCACGCTTCCGGAGAACTCATCTACATCTCCGCTCCCTCTTGCTTGATCAAGAAGGTGGAGATCGTCATCGAACTATACGCGTGCAGAATGCGGAGGTGTCATCCGTTCGGCGCTAGATCGGAAGGACTGTGATCAAGATCGCGAGACGAATCGTGATGAGATCGCGGGACGGATCAAGATGAGTTCGTGGGACGGATCATGATTAGATCGCGGGACGGATCATGATGAGATTGCAGGATGCTCGGCGATTTGGATCGCGAAGACGTTCGACTACACCTACCGCATTTCTTAAAGCCTCCCGCTTAGCGATCTACAAGGGTATGTAGATCCACTCTCCCTCTCGTTGATGCTCATCACCATGGATAGATATTGCGTGTGCGTATGACATTTTTTATTTCCCATGCAACGTTCCCCAATAGTGGTATCAGAGCTAGGTCTATGTGTAGATGAGATCTCGAGTAGAACACAAAGAGTTTGTGGGCGTTGATGCTTAGATTGCTTCCTCCCTTGGTCATGTTTTGGTTCAGCGATACTGTGGGATGAAGCGGACCGGACCTACCTTACTCGTATGCTCACGAGAGACCGGTTCCATCGACTGACGTGTAACTTCCTTGCACAAAGATGGCTTGCGGGTGTCTGTTTCTCCTACTTTAGATGGATCGGATTTGACTAAGGCGGTCCCTGAGAAGGTTGAAAAGCAACTTATATATCACCGTTGTGGTTTATGCATAGGTGAGAATTTTTCTTGCCAGATACCCATAGCAGCCACGTAAAACATGCAACAACAATTAGAGGACCTCTAACTTATTTTTGCAGGGTATGTTGTGATGTGATATGGCCAATTACATGATGAGATATATGTGATGTATGAGATGATCATGTGTTGTATAGAATATCATGACTTGCATGTCAATGAGTACAACAACTGGGAGGAGCCATAGGGTTGTCTTTAATTATTGTATGACCTGCGTGTCAATCATTAAGCGCTATGTAATGCTTTACTTTATCGCTAAACAGTAACAATAGTAGTATAAGCATGGTGGGCGCAACAACCCCGATGGCGACACGTTGATGGAGATCATGATGATTGAGATCATGGTGTCAAGCAGGTGATGATGGATATCATGCCGGTGCTTTCAAGATGGAGATCAAAAGCACAAGTTCTTGGCCATATAATGTCCCTTATGATTTGCATTTGATGTTAATCCTTTTATGCACCTTGTTTTTCTTAGGATGATGGTAGCATTATAAGGTGATCCCTCACTTAATTTCAAGATAAATTGTGTTCTCCCCGAGTGTGCACCGTTGCGAATGTTCGTCGTGTCAAGACACCATGTGATGATCGGGTGTGATAGGCTCTATGTTCACATACAATGGATGCCAGCATGTATTGCACATGCACAACACTCGGGTTAAACTTGACGTGCCTAGCATGTATAGTCATGGCCTTGGAACACAAGAGACAGAAAGGTCGAACATGAGTCAAATAGTAGATATGATCAACATGATAATGTTCACCATTGAAACCACCTCAACTCACATGATGATTGGACTTGAGTTGGTGAATTTGGATTATGTATCACTCGAATGACCGGAGGGATGTCAATTTGAGTGCGAGTTCTTAAGTAATATGATTAACTGAACTCATTATCATGAACATAGTCAATAGTGTCTTTGCAAAATTATGTTGTAGATTACTAGCTCACGTTGTAGCTCCCTTGAATTTCTATATGTTCGTAGAGAAATAGAGTTGAAAGATGATGGTAGCAATATTGCGGACTGGGTCCGTGATCTGAGGATTGTCCTCATCGCTGCACAGAAGGCTTATGTCCTTAATGCACCACTCGGTGCGCCACCCCCTCTAGCATCGCGTGTAGATGTTGTGAACATCTGAGAGGCACGTTCCGATGACTACTTGATAGTTTAGTGCGTCGTGCATTACGGCTTAGAATTGAGGCTCCAAACATTTTGAACGTCACGGAACATATGATATGTTCTAAGAGATGAAATTGGGATCTCAGGCTCGTGTCCATGTTGTGAGTTATGAGATCTCCAACAAGATTCTTTGCCTGCAAGATGAAGGAGAATAGCTCAATCGTTAAGCATGTGCTCAGATTGTCTGGGTGCTACAATTGCTTGAATCGAGTGGGAGTTGATCTTCCGAATAAGATAGTGATTGATATAGTTCTCCAAGTCACTGTCACTAAGCTACTAGAACTTCGTGATGAACTATAAAATGCCAGGGATAGAAATAATGATCCCTGAGCTGTTCGCGATGTTTGACACCGCGAAGGTAGAAATCAAGAAGGAGCGTCAAGTTTTGATGGTTAGTCCAACCACTAGTTTCGAAAAGGGCAAGAGCAAGGAGGGAAACTTCATGGATAGCAAGTCAGTTGCTGCTCCAGTGAAGCAACCCAAATTTGAACCCAAACCCGAGACTAAGTGCTTCGATTATGAGGAGAGCGGTCGCTGAAGCGGAACAACCCTAGATACTTGTTAGATAAGAAGGCTGGCAACGTTGACAGAAGTATATTTAATATATGTGTTAATGATGTGTACCTTGCGAGTACTCCTAGTAGCACCTGGGTATTGGATACCGGTTCGGTTGCTAAATGTTAGTAACTCGAAATAAAAGCTACGGAATAAGCAGAGAACTAGCTAAGGGTGAGGTGACGATATGTGTTGGAAATATTTCCAAGGTTGATGTGATCAACATCGCACGCCCTCTCTACCTTTCGGATTAGTGACAAACCTAAATGTTTTTTGGTGTTTGCGTTTAGCATAAACGTGATTAGATCGTGTTTATTGCAATAGGGTTATTCATTTAAGTCAGAGAATAATGGTTATTCTGTTTACATGAATAATACCTTCAATGGTCATGCACCTAGTGATAATTTTTTGTTGAATCTTGATCGTAGTAATATACATGTTCATAACATTGATGCCAAAAGATACAAAGTTAATAATGATAGTACCACATACTTGTGGCACTTCCGGTAAATGTCATATTGGTATAAAACGCATGAAGAAACTCTATGCTGATGGATCTTTGGACTCATACGATTTTGAATCAGTTGAGACATGCGAACCATGCCTCTTGGGCAAGATGACTAAGGACCCCGTTTTCCAAATTGATGGAGCAGGCAAGTGATTTATTGGAAATGATACATGTTGATGTATGCAATCCAATGAGTCTTATAGAGTGTAGTGGATATCGTTATTTTCTTCCCTTCGCTAATGTTTTGAGTAGATATAGTGTATATTCACTTAATGCAACACAAGTCTGAATCGTTTGAAAGGTTCAAGCAAATTCATTGTGAAGTTTAAGATCATCGTGACAAGAAGATAAACATGTCTGCGATATGATCGTGGAAGTGAATATCTGAGTTATGAGTTTGGCATACAACTTTAGAAAATGTGAAAGTTGTTTCACAATTCACGCCACCTGGAACACCATAGTGTGATGGTGTGTCCGAACGTCATACTTGTGCTCTATTAGATAAGGTGCGAATTACGATATCTCTTATCGTTTTACCACTATTGTTTTGGGGTTATGCATTGGAGACAACTATATTCACTTTAAATAGGGCACCATATATATCCGTTGAAATGACACCATATGGTTTGGAAGAAACCTAAGCTTTCATTTCTTAATGTTTGGGGCTGCGACACTTATGTGAATAAGGGTTTTCACCTAATGAGCTCGAACCCAAAGCGGACAAATGCATCTTCATAGAATACCCTAAGAACAGTTGTGTATACCTTCTATCTCAGATCCAAGTGCAAAGTGTTTGTTACTAAAAACGGGCCCTTTCTCGAGAAAGAGTTTCTCTCGAAAGAATTGAGTGGAAGGAACATAGAACTTGATGAGGTTGTTGAATGTTTGTTTCAACCATAGAGTAGCACAACGCAGAAAATTGTTTTTGTGGAGCCTATGTTAGTTGAGGAGGAAGTTAATGATGATGATCATGAAGCTTCAGATCAAGTTACTATCAAACCTCATAGGTCGACGAGGACGCGTACTGCTCCTGAGTGGTACGACAACCCTGTCTTAGAGATCATGTTGTTGGACAACGATGAGCCTACGAGCTATGGAGAAGTGATGATGGGCTCGGATTCCCACAAATGGTTAGAGGCCATGAAATCTGAGATAGGATTCATATATGAATACCAAGTATAGACTTTGGTAGACTTGCTCGTTGGACGGAAGGTTGTTGATTACAAATGGTTCTTTAAAAGGAAGACATACGCTGATGGTGAATGTCACCTTTTATAAAGCTCGACTTGTCGCAGAGAAGTTTCCGCCAAGTTCAAGGAGTTGACTACGATGAGACTTTCTCACTTGTAGCGATGCTAAAGTCTATTGGAATTATGTTAGCAGTTGCTGCATTTGTCAATTATGAAATCTGGCAGATGGATGTCAAAACATCGTTTCCTTAATGGTTTACTTGAGGAGAGGTTGTATGTGATACAACCAGAAGGTTTTGTCAGTCCTAAGGATGCTAAAAGGTGAGCAAGCTTTAGTGATCCTTCTATGGACTGAAGCAAGCATCTCGGAGTTGGAATATACACTTTGATGAGGTGATCAATGTTTTTGAGTCTATACAAAGTTTGTGAGAAACTTGTATTTACAGTAAAGTGAGTGGGAGCACTATAGAGTTTCTGATAAGTAGATGTGGTTGAAATATTGTTGATCTGAAATGATGTTGAATTTCTAGAGAAGCATAAAGTGTTGTTTGAAAGGATTATTTCAAAGGAAGACCTGGATAAAGCTACCTAATTGTTGAGCATCAAGATCTATAGAGATAGATCAAGATGCTTGATGAGACTTTCAATGAGTACATACCTTGACAAGATTTTGAAAGAGTTCAAAATGGATTAGTCAGAGAGAAGTGTTCTCGCCTGCTTTGTAAGGTGTGAAGTTGAGTGAGACTCAACGCTTGACCACGGCAGAAGAAAGAGAAAGGACGAATGTCGTCCCCTATGCCTTAGCCATAGGCTCTGTATAGTATGCCATGCTGTGTACCGCACCTGTGTGTGCCTTGCCATGAGTCCATCAAGGGGTACAAATGTGATCCAAGAGTGGATCACTGGGCAGCGGTTAAGATTATCCTGAGTGACTAAAAGACAAAGGAAATGCTTCTCGATAATGGAGGTGATAAAGAGTTCATCGTAAAGAGTTATGTCGATGCAAGCTTTAACACCAACCTGGATGACTCTTAAGAGCAATCCGGATACGTATAGTGGAGCAGCCATTTGGAATAGCTCCGAGTGGAGTGTGGTAGCAGTATTTACAGTTTAACATAGAGATTTGCAAAGTACACACGGATCGGAATGTCGCAGACCCGTTGACTATAAGACCTCTGTCACATGCAAAGAATGATAGAGCCCCAGAACTCATTAGGTGTTAGATTCATAACAATGCGAATCACATGGTGATGTGAACTAGATTATTGACTCTAGTGCAAGTGGGAGACTGTTGGAAATATGCCTTAGAGGCAATAATAAATTAGTTATTATCATATTTCCTTGTTCATGATAATAGTTTATTATCCATGCTATAAGTGTATGGATCGGAAACTCAGATACATCAGTGGGTAAATAGACAACACTTTGTCCCTAGTATGCCTCTAGTAAACTAGCTCGTTGGTCAAAGATGGTCAAGGTTTCCTAGCCATTGACATGTGACGTCATTTGATAACGGGATCACGTCATTAGGAGAATGACGTGATGGACAAGACCCAAACTACAAACGTAGCATATGATCGTGTTAGTTTATTGCTACTGTTTTCTGCATGTCAAGTATCTGTTCCTATGACCATGAGATCATGCAACTCACTCACACCGAAGGAGGTGCTTGTGTGTATCAAACGTTGCAACGTAACTAGGTGACTATAAAGGTACTCTACAGGCATCTCCGAGGGTGTCTATTGGCTTGGCATGAATCAAGACTGGGATTTGTTACTCCGTGTGACGGAGAGGTATCTCAGGGCCCACGCGGTAATACAACATCACAACAAGCCTTGCAAGAAATATAACTAAGTGTTAGTCACGGGATCTTGTGTTATGGAATGAGTAAAGAGACTTGCCAGTAACAAGGTTGAACTAGGTATGGAGATACCGACGATCGAATCTCGGGCAAGTAACATACCGAAGAACAAAGGGAACATCATACGGGATTAACTGAATCCTTGACATAGAGGTTCTACCGATAAAGATCTTCGTAGAATATGTAGGAAGCAATATGGGCATCTAGGTCTTGCTGTTGGCTATTAACCGTAGAGGTGTCTCGGTCATGTCTACATTGTTCTCGAACCCGTAGGGTCTGCACACTTAAGGTTTGGTGACGTTTCGGTAGTATAGAGTTATGCATGGTTGTGACCGAAGGTTGTTCGGAGTCCCGAATGAGATCTCGAACGTCACGAGGAGCTCCGGAATGCTCCATAGGTAAATATTGATATATACGAAATCCTATTTTGGTTGCCGAAAAAGTTCCGGCTCATCGATAGTGTACCGGGAGACCATCGGGAGGGGTATTTCGACCCAAGAGGCTACATGGGCTGCGGGAGAGTGAATACCAGCCCTTAGTGGGCTGGTGGAAGTCCCACACAAGGCCCATGCGGCTGGGAGAGAAAACCCAAAGAGAAGAAGGTGGAAAAAAGGCAAAATAGGGAGGAATCCTAGTCCTACTAGGATTGGAGGAGGAGTCCTCCTATCCTCCTTGATTCGGCCGAACCAAGGGCTGGTCCCTTGAGGGCCAAGCCTCCTCGTCTCTTACTCTAATATATACTAGAGGTTTTAGGGTTTTTGGCACTAGATTTTCAAACACGTGCTACCCGTTCCTCTAGTGCATAGTTTCTTCGCTAGATAGGTTTTCTGCAGTGCTTAGGCGAAGCCCTGCCGGAATTGCTCCACCACCATCGCCGCGACACCGTCACGCTGCCGGAGAACTCATCTACCTCTCCGCTCCCTCTTGTTGGATCAAGAAGGTGGAGATCATCATCGAGTTGTATGTGTGCTGAACACGGAGGTGCCATCCGTTTGGCGCCAGATCGGAAGGACTGTGATCAAGATCGCGAGACGAATCGTGATGAGATCGCGGGACGGATCCTGATGAGTTCGCGGGACGGATTGTGATTGGATCGCGGGACAGATCATGATGAGGTTACGGGATGCTCGGCGATTTGGATCGCGAAGATGTTCGACTACACCAAACGCGTTTCTTAACGCTTCCCTCTTAGCGATCTACAAGGGTATGTAGATCCACTTTCCCTCTCGTAGATGCTCATCACCATGGATAGATCTTGCGTGTGCGTACGAATTTTTTTGTTTCCCATGCAATGTTCCCCAATAGTGGTGTTAGAGCTAGTTCTATGTGTAGATGAGATCTCGAGTAGAACACAAAGAGTTTGTGGGCGTTGATGCTTAGATTGCTTCCTCCCTTGGTCATGTTTTGGTTCAGCGATACTGTGGGATGAAGCGGACCGGACCTATCTTACTCGTATGCTCATGAGAGACCGGTTCCATCGACTGATGTGTTACTTCGTTGCACAAAGATGGCTTGCGGTTGTCTGTTTCTCCTACTTTAGATGGATCGGATTTGACTAAGGCGGTCCCTGAGAAGGTTGAAAAGCAACTTATATATCACCGTTGTGGTTTATGCGTAGGTGAGAATTGTTCTTGCTAGATACCCATAGCAGCCACATAAAACATGCAACAACAATTACAGGACCTCTAACTTATTTTTGCAGGGTATGTTGTGATGTGATATGGCCAATTACATGATGAGATATATGTGATGTATGAGATGATCATGTGTTGTATAGAATATCAGGACTTGCATGTCAATGAGTACAGCAACTGGGAGGAGCCATAGGGTTGTCTTTAATTATTGTATGACCTGCGTGTCAATCATTAAGCGCTATGTAATGCTTTACTTTATCGCTAAACAGTAACAATAGTAGTATAAGGATAGTGCGCGCGACAACCCCGATGGCGACAGGTTGATGGAGATCATGATGATGGAGATCATGGTGTCATGCAGGTGACGATGGAGATCATGCCGGTGCTTTCTAGATGGAGATCAAAAGCACAAGTTCATGGCCATATCATGTCACTTATGATTTGCATGTGATGTTAATACTTTTAGGCACCTTGTTTTGCTTAGGATGACAGTAGCATTATAAGATGATCCCTCACTTAATTTCAAGATAAATTGTGTTCTCCCCGAGTGTGCACCATTGCGAAAGTTCTTCGTGTCGAGACACCACGTGATGATAGGTTTTGATAGACTCTACGTTCACATAAAACGGGTGCAAGCCTGCATTGCACATGCAGAACACTCGGGTTAAACTTGACGAGCCTAGCATGTATAGTCATGGCCTTGGAACACAAGAGACCGAAAGGTCGAACATGAGTCAAATAGTAGATATGATCAACATGATAATGTTCACCATTGAAACCACCTCAACTCACATGATGATTGGACTTGAGTTGGTGAATTTGGATTATGTATCACTCGAATGACCGGAGGGATGTCAATTTGAGTGGGAGTTCTTAAGTAATATGATTAATTGAACTCATTATCATGAACATAGTCAATAGTGTCTTTGCAAAATAATGTTGTAGATTACTAGCTCACGCTGTAGCTCCCTTGAATTTCTATATGTTCCTAGATAAATAGAGTTGAAAGATGGTGGTAGCAATATTGCGCACTGGGTCCTTGATCTAAGGATTGTCCTCATCGCTTCACAGAAGGCTTATGTTCTTAATGCACCACTCGGTGCGCCACCCCCTCTTGCGTCGCCTGTAGATGTTGTGAACATCTGAGAGGCACGTTCCGATGACTACTTGATAGTTTAGTGCATCATGCATTACGGCTTAGAATTGAGTCTCCAAAACGTTTTAAACGTCACGGAACATATGAGATGTTCTAAGAGATGAAATTGGGATCTCAGGCTCATGTCCATGTTGTGAGATATGAGATCTCAAGCAAGATGAAGGAGAATAGATCAATCGTTAAGCATGTGCTCAGATTGTCTGGGTCCTACAATTGCTTGAATCGAGTGGGAGTTGATCTTCAAAATAAGATAGTGATTGATATAGTTCTCCAAGTCACTGTCACTAAGCTACTAGAACTTCGTGATGAACTATAAAATGCCAGGGATAGAAATAATGATCCCTAAGTTGTTCGCGATGTTTGACACCGCAAAGGTACAAATCAAGAAGGAGCGTCAAGCATTGATGGTTAGTCAAACCACTAGTTTCGAAAAGGGCAAGAGAAAGGAGGGAAACATCATGGATAGCAACTTAGTTGCTGCTCCAGTGAAGCAACCCAAAGTTGAAACCAAACCCAAGACTAAGTGCTTCGATTATGAGGAGAGCGATTGCTGAAGCGGAACAACCCTAGATACTTGGTAGATAAGAAGGCTGGCAACGTCGACAGAAGTATATTTAATATACGTGTTAATGATGTGTACCTTGCGACTACTCCTAGTAGCACTTGGGTACTGGATACCGGTTCGGTTGCTAAATGTTAGTAACTCGAAATAAAAGCTACGGAATAAGCGGAGAACTAGCTAAGGGTGAGGTGACGATATGTGTTGGAAATGTTTCCAAGGTTGAGGTGATCAACATCACACGCCCTCTCTACCTTTCGGATTAGTGACAAACCTAAATGTTGTTTGGTGTTTGCGTTGAGCATGAATGTGATTAGATCGTGTTTACTGCAATACAGTTATTCATTTAAGTCAGAGAATAATGGTTATTCTGTTTACATGAATAATACCTTTAATGGTCATGCACCCAGTGAGAATGGTTTGTTGAATCTTGATCATAGTAATATACATGTTCATAACATTGATGCCAAAAGATACAAAGCCACATACTTGTGGCACTGCCGGCAAATGTCATATTGGTATAAAATGCATGAAGAAACTCCGTGATGATGGATCTTTGCACTCATTCGATTTTTAATCGGTTGAGACATGCGAACCATGCCTCTTGGGCAAGATGACTAAGGACACCGTTTTCCAGATTGATGGAGTAGGCAAGTGATTTATTGGAAATGATACATGTTGATGTATGTTATCGAATAAGTCTTATAGCGTGCGGTGTATATCGTTATTTTCTTACCTTGACTAATGTTTTGAGTAGATATAGTGTATATTTACTTAATGAAACACAAGTCTGAATCGTTTGAAAGATTCAAGCAAATTCAGAGTGAAGTTTAAGATCATCGTGACAAGAAGATAAATATGTCTGCGATATGATCGTGGAAGTGAATATCTGAGTTACGAGTTTGGCATACAACTTTAGACAATGTGAAAGTTGTTTCACAATTCATGCCACCTGGAACACCATAGTGTGATGGTGTGTCCGAACGTCATAGTCATGCTCTATTAGATATGGTGCGAATTATGATATCTCTTATCATTTTACCACTATTGTTTTGGGGTTATGCATTGGAGACAACTACATTCGCTTTAAATGGGGCGCCATATATATCCGTTGAGATGACACTATATGATTTGGCAGAAACCTAAGCTGTCATTTCTTAATGTTTGGGGCTATGACACTTATGTGAAAAAGGGTTTTGACCTAATGGGCTTGAACCCAAAGCGGACAAATGCATCTTCATAGAATACCCTAAGAACAGTTGGGTATACCTTCTATCTCAGATCCAAGTGCAAATTGTTTGTTACTAAAAACGGGTCATTTCTCAAGAAAGAGTTTCTCTCGAAAGAATTGAGTGGCAGGAATATAGAACTTGATGAGGGTTTTGAACCTTTGTTTCAACCAGAGAGTAGCACAACGCAGAAAATTGTTTCTGTGGAGCCTAAATTAGTTGATGAGGAAGTTAATGAAGATGATCATCAAGCTTGCGATCAAGTTACTATCAAAGCCCATAGGTCGACGAGGACGCGTACTACTCCTGAGTGGTACGGCAACCCTGTCTTAGAGATCATGTTGTTGGACAATGATGAGCCTACGAGCTATGGAGAAGCGATGATGGGCCCGGATTCCGACAAATGGTTAGAGGCCATGAAATCCGAGATAGGATCCATATATGATAACCAAGTATAGACTTTGGTAGACTTGCTCATTTGATGGCAGGTCGTTGAATACAAATGGATCTTTAAAATGAAGACAGGCGCTGATGGTGAATGTCACCATTTATAAAGCTCGACTTGTCGCAAAGTTGTTTCCGGCAAGTTCAAGGAGTTGACTATGATGAGACTTTCTCACTTGTAGCGAGGCTAAAGTCTGTTGGCATTATGTTAGCAGTTGCTGCATTTTTCAATTATGAAATATGGCCGATGGATGTCAAAACATCGTTTCCTTAATGGTTTACTTGAGGAAAGGTTGTATGTGATACAACCAGAAGGTTTTGTCAGTCCTAAGGATGCTAAAATGTGAGCAAGCTTCAGTGATCCTTCTATGGACCGAAGCAAGCATCTCAGAGTTGGAATATACACTTTAATGTGGTGATCAAAGTTTTTGAGTCTATCCAAAGTATATGAGAAACTTGCATTTACAATAAAGTGAGTGGGAGCACTATAGAGTTTCCGATAAGCAGATGTGGTTGAAATATTGTTGATCGGAAATGATGTAGAATTTTTAGAGAAACATAAAGGGTTGTTTGAAAGGGTTTTTTCGAAGGAAGACCTGGATAAAGCTACCTAATTGTTGAGCATCAAGATCTATAGAGATAGATCAAGATGCTTGATGAGACTTTCAATGAGTACATACCTTGACAAATTTTTGAAAGAGTGTAAAATGGATCAGTCAGAGAGAAGTGCTCTTGCCTGCTTTGTAAGGTGTGAAGTTGAGTAAGACTCAAAGCTCGACCACGGCAGAAGAAAGAGAAAGGACGAACGTCGTCCCCTATGCCTTAGCCATAGGCTCTGTATAGTATGCCATGTTGTGTAGCGCATCTGTGTGTGCCTTGCCATGAGTCCATCAAGGGGTACAAGTGTGATCCAGGAGTGGATCACCAGACAGCGGTTAAGATTATCCTTAGTGACTAAAAGACTAAGGAAATGTTTCTTGATAATGGAGTTGATAAATAGTTCATCGTAAAGAGTTACGTCGATGCAAGCTTTAACACCAATACGAATGACTCTTAGTAGCAATCCGGATACGTATAGTGGAGCAGCCATTTGGAATAGCTCCAAGTGGAGTGTGGTAGCAGTAGTTATAGTTTAACATAGAGATTTGCAAAGTACACACGGATCGGAATGTCGCAGACCTATTGATTATAAGACCTCTCTCACATGCAAAGCATGATCGAGCCCCAGAACTCATTACGTGTTAGATTCATAACAATGCGAATCACATGGTGATGTGAACTAGCTTATTGAGTCTAGTGCAAGTGGGAGACTATTGGAAATATGCCCTAGAGGCAATAATAAATTAGTTATTATCATATTTCCTTGTTCATGATAATCGTTTATTATCCATGCTATAATTGTATTGATCGGAAACTCAGATAGATCTGTGGGTAAATAGACAACACTTTGTCCCTAGTATGCCTCTAGTAAACTAGCTCGTTGGTCAAAGATGGTCAAGGTTTCCTAGCCATTGACATGTGTTGTCATTTGATAATGGGATCACATCCTTAGGAGAATGATGTGATAAACAAGACCCAAACTAGAAACGTAGCATATGATCGTGTCAGTTTATTGCTACTGTTTTCGACATGTCAAGTATCTGCTCCTATGACCATGAGATCATGCAACTCACTCAGACTGGAGGAGTGCCTTGTGTGTATCAAACGTCTCAACGTAACTGGGTGACTATAAAGTTACTCTATAGGTATCTCCAAGGGTGTCAGTTGGGTTGGCATGAATCAAGACTGGGATTTGTTACTCCGTGTGAGGGAGAGGTATCTTAGGGCCCACTCGGTAATAAAACATAACAACAAGCTTTGCAAGCAATATGACTAAGTGTTATTCATGGGATCTCGTGTTATGGAATGAGTATAGAGACTTGCCTGTAACGAGGTTGAACTAGGTATGGAGATACCGACGATCGAATCTTGGGGATGTAACATACCGAAGAACAAAGGGAACATCATACGGGATTAGCTGAATCCTTGACATAGAGTTTCGACCGATAAAAATCTTCGTAGAATATGTAGGAAATAATATGGGCATCCAGGTCCCACTATTGGTTATTGACCATAGAGGTGTCTCGGTCATGTCTACATAGTTCTCGAACCCGCAGGGTCTGCACAGTTAAGGTTTGGTGACGTTTCGGTAGTATAGAGTTATGCATGGTGGTGACCGAAGGTTGTTCGGAGGCCCAGATGATATCCCGGACATCACGAGGAGCTCTGGAATGGTGCGGAGGTACAGATTGATATATGGGAAGTCCTATTTTGGTCACCGGAAAAGTTTTGGGCTCATCGGTAGTGTACCGGGAGTGCCGGTAGTGTACCCGGAGACCATCGGGAGGGGTATTTCGACCCAAGAGGATACATGGGCTTTGGGAGAGTTAATACCAGCCCTTAGTGGGCTGGTGGAAGTCCCACACAAGCCCATGCAACTAGGAGAGAAAATCCCAAAGAGATAAAGGTGGAAAAAAGGCAAAATAGGGAGCAATCCAAGTCCTACTAGGATTGGAGGAGGAGTCCTCCCCTCCAGCTTGATTTGGCCAAACCAAGGGCTGGTACCTTGAGGGCCAAGACTCCTCCTCTCTTCCTCTTATATATACTAGAGGTTTTAGGGTTTTTAGCACTTCATTTCCAGCCACGTGCTACCCATTCCTCTAGTGCATAGTTTCTCCTCTAGATCGGTTTTCTGCAGTGCTTAGGCGACGCCCTGCCAGAATTTGTCCACCACCATCGCCGTGGCACCGTCACGCTGCCGGAGAACTCATCTACGTCTTTGCTCCCTATTGCTGGATCAAGAAGGCGGAGATCATTATCGAGCTATACATGTGCTGAATGCGGAGGTGTCGTCCGTTTGGCGCTAGATCGGAAGGACCGTGATCAAGATCGCGAGACGGATCATGATGAGATCGCATGACGGATCATGATGAGTTCACAGGACGGATCGTGATTGGATTGCGGGACGACTCGTGATGAGATTGCGGGATGCTCGACGATTTGGATCGCGAAGACGTTCGACTACACCAACCGCGTTTCTAAATGCTTCCCGCTTGGTGATCTACAAGGGTATGTAGATCCACTCTCCCTCTCGTAGATGCTCATCACCATGGATAGATCTTGCATGTGTGTAGGAAATTTTTTGTTTCCCATGCAACGTTCCCCAACAATAACAAGAGTCTTACATCCATACTTAATGTCCTAAACAAATAACGACCACGAAGGTCTTAGTCTTACATAGATAGGGCCGCATGGGCCAAACACTTGAAATAGAAAAAGCAGCGGAAATCTTGGTCGAAAGTGTGAACCCATTCCATCCGCCTTAACCTACATGCATTCTGACTGGGAAGCATCCTAGTTCGCATGTTCGTCTCCAACATACTCTTCAACATACTCCTGTTCTTCCATGCCTGGCCAATTAAATAACTAGTGGCAAGCCAATGAGTACTTTGAATGTACTCACAAGCAACCCAAGTTGTGGAACAAGGTAACAATGATGCATGATACAACACTAAGCAGGTGATTTTGCGGAAAGCTAATTTTAATGCAAATGTCACAATCAAGTAACTAGTGAGCATGCATCAACAATTAGCAGATATCCATATGAACAAGTTACAGATATCAACATAAGTAGAGGTTGAACACCTTGTGTTCATTCATCATGCTAAGTCATCGGACTTAGATCACTGCCCATGCTAAGTCATCGGACTTAGTTCACATACCATCTATTTCTCCAACACACCCACACACCCGTTGTAAATACATTTGGACGTAGCACAAGAGAGGTCATCCAACTGTCCTTGACTGTGGACACGGCTATTCAAATAGTTTTACACTCTGCAGAGGTTGCACACTTTACCCACAAGACTCGGGGAACTTCCGTGTCATCCACGACTCACAGTATTTAACATACCCGAGGTAAGCACCCGAACAATGCCTTTCCCATGGTGATACTAAACAAGAAGTCCTCTCGTTGGTGCTATCCCCCATGATATACATCACTCGTATCATCCATGAGGGCACGCAACGGTATGCACGGTGCCTGTAAAGACAGCGCATGACCTTCCACTTAGGGATGACCCCGTCTCAAGAGTGACCACTTCACTCTTGCGACTAGTAACGTGGGCTCCTTGATAGCATCCACCATAGTAATCAACAAAGCCCCGTCCCATAAGGGGTATCGTGGTCGTACATGTAAGGTTGGAATAATGGTCGCAACTTACACCAATCCATTTTCGAAAACCACAACACTCATTTGTTCCGGTATACCACTTCTTTCTCAAGTGGTCACCCATCTCATCATCATCTCCTTCGGGCATTAGTGGCACCCGACAGGTTTTTTCGAAAAATCTTTGAAATCATTTCTTTCTTGCCATCACTATGCATAAGTCCCATCCCACTTGCGTAGCATCTATTAGCATCCTAACTACACCTACCCGCATAACCCTCATAAGGTGGCAGGCTCATGCACGATGCAAGTGCTAATGGTAAGAGTATCGGAGGTATCCCACCGAAGGGGGAACATCTCATCATGACCATTTCATCGAATTAACAAGTGCTATATAAAATGCTTGAAAAAGTTTCTTAATATGGTCAAAGGGCTGCTTGCCTAGCTGAACAAAGTCTCCAGGGTCTTGGAAGTCTTCGAGTCCAACTTCTTGCTCAACCGCGCAATATATCGTCGCGAAATAAAGCGACAAAATAAGCAATCACACAAAATAGAGCACTCAACCTTCTACAAAAAATGTTGACCTACTCTGGTAAATACTAAAACTCATACTATAAATATTCTCTTAGGGTTTTGCTGTGGAAAAGATATCAGAAATAAAATAACAGAGCCAAAAAGGTGCCTATATACAGGTTTTAAAATAAAACAGTACTAAATATAGTTTCAAACATTTTTACAAATGGCACTATTAAATTCTATAGAATATTCTAAGATTTTTGGTGGAAGAAATATTGTCATAGGATAAATATTTATTTCTGTGGGTTTTTGGAAGTCTACAGAAAAAAGGAAAAAGAAAAGGGGCTACTATGCCCTTTCAGGCCAGAAGGCCTGCCCGAAACCGGCCCAGAGAGGGAAGCCGGCCTAGGCGAGGAGCCGCGTGCGGCAGGTTTAGTTTTAAACCTGCCCGCGGGCCCGACCTGCCAGCGAGAGGGGGAGTGCGAGGGGATGATAGGTGGGCCCCACCTGTCATCCCTCTCCTCGCGACAGGGATAGAGGAGGAGCTCACCGGAGGCTATGAGCCATGGCGGCCGAAGTGGAGGGCACTGGCGTGCTCCTGGGGGCGTCACGTGTCGGAGTGAGGTCGCGGGGTCGCCAGGGAGAGAGGGGAATGCTGGCGAGGGGAGATGCCCTACGGCGGCGGCGAGGGCTTGGGTCGGGGAGGGCTCCCGACCAAAGGGGAGAGTGCTCTGGTCACAAGGGAGAAGCGGAGGAAGGGGGAGAGCGAGGAGGGTGGAGCAGGAGGAGCGAGAAGGATTATTTATAGGCGAGTGCGAGCTCACCGTGGACGCGGTGCGCCGACGAGCATGGGGCGCTCACCATAGGCCACGGGGGTGGGTGAGGTCGTGTCCGGGGGCTACCTGGACGCAGTCTATGCGCAGGAGGAGGGAAGGGAGCCAGGAGAGGGCAGGTACGCACGTGCAAGTGCGGCCACTGGACGGCTCGGGCGGTGCCATGCGCGTGTGAGAGAGAGACGGGGGAGAGAGGGGGGCAACCGGGCGGCGTGCTGCGGACGCCGAGGGGGCAAAGGGGACATGCTGGGGCGGCCCGAGGCTGTCGGGTGGCGCCAGGCAGGGGTGGCTATAGTATGGGAGCGCACTATAGCACGCTCCAGAGCGTCCAAATGGCCTGCCCAGGCATATTCTATGCCCACCTGCGTATCCCCTAGTGTCTTGGGGTATATGAGATTCCCAAAGGCTAAGATAGGCTAGGGGAGAGCTCTGGAAGAGCCTTAGGGTAGAAGGAAATGGGGAGAGGGGTAGAAAAAGATGCTCCCAGGGGTAGAAACAAGGGTTTTACCCCACCTCACAGTGGCCTGATGACTTGGGACTTTTACAGGAGGTGAAATGCATCTATGTGAGGCTGTGGCAAAAAGTTGGGGCCAAGGGTAAATGGGAAAGGGGTGAAAAAGTTGGTTTTACAAAATCACCAGAAGGTGTTTGATGAGGTTTTGGGCAAGAAATATTTACCATCTTACTGAGATATTTACCAGGGTCAAAGTCTAGGTAGAAATGAGGGGATTCACTGAGTTTGAGCTCCAGAGGAAAAAGTTGACAATGGAAATTTGATAAACCCTAGAATTAGCAGAATTAGATTTCTGTAGATCCAATGATGCTAGGCTTTTACCCTTGATGCACCACTTAGTGTATCACCACTATTTGGCCATTAGAGCATGTCCACAAAGTTTGAGGCCAGGGGGAATTTATTGAGAATATTTCTTATAGAAATATTCCAAAAGCTTGATTTGAACAGAAAGGATTTTGAGGGGTTTTGCTTATGATCCGATCATGGCCTTGTGTTGAAACTCACATATATGGAAAATATATGTTCACTGAGTTTCTCTAAATTTTCTCAAATATTTTCAAAGCATTTAAATAATTTTTCCCTATGAAAAACTATTTCCGGCCTTAAGAAAAAGCCTTTAAATAAATTATGAAAATAATTTTTAAAAATAATATTTGGTGGTTTTGGTAAGTCATTTCAGGGGTTTTGGAAACTTAATTTAAATAAATCATTTTTAGTTAAAACAAAATTTGATAAAATTAGTTTTGGGCACTATTCACATGGCATGATCATTGGGAAAGAGGTTTGGGTCAAGGAAGTTGAATATGAGGTGGAATAGAATCTAGGAGTGCTAGAAAACACAATCAACAAGCAAGCAAACAACATAGCAAGCAAGCAGAAGCACATAGAAAAAGTTTTAGTTGGCTCCAAATTTTATAAACCCAAACATAACAATGTGCTACAATCACAAGGTGTGACATCATCAGCCAGCGGACCCCGAGTACAATCACAAGGCTAGGCTCTGTAGTCGGCCGGCAGACCTCGCGTACGCCCTCGGTAGTGCCTCGTGCTCATGAGCCCGTGGACCCAGAGTCCGCCCCCGGCTAGGCTGTGCGCCCATCAGCCAACGGACCCCGAGTCCACCCCCGGCTGGGCTCCGTGCCCATCAGTCGTCGGACCCCGCGTCCACGCTTAGCAGCGCCTTGTGCTCATTAGCCGATGGACCCCGAGTCCGCCCTTGGCAGGGCTCCATGCCCATCGGTCGGCGGATCCCGCGTCCGCCCCCTGCAGTGCCTTGCGCCCATCAGCCGACTATGGGGACTTCGACTCATAAGTCGTGATCACCGAATGCATGTGTACAGTGATCCCGGAGATCAATGCTCACTAAACAGAGAGAAGCTGAATAAAAAGAGTCTTACATCCATATTTAGCATCCTACCTAAATTAAGACCATGAAGGTCAAGTGTTACATAGATAGGGCCACGAGGGCCAAACACTTAAATGGAAAAAGCAGCGGAAATCTTGACTGATAGCATGAACCCATGCCATTAGCCTTAAACCTACATGCATTCTGACTGGGAAGCGTCCTAGTCCGCATGTTCGTTACCAAGGAACTCTTGAACATACACATGTTCTTTAATGCCTGGCCAATTAAATAACCAGTGGCAAGCCAATGAGTACTTTGAATGTACTCGCAAGAAACCTATGTTTTGGAACAAGATAATAATGATGCATGATATAGCACTAAGTAGGTAGTTTGCGGAAAGCTAATTTTCAATGCAATGACATGATCAAGTAACTAGGTAAGCATGCGACAACAGTTGGCAGATATCCATATGAACAAGTTACAGATATCATCATCAACAGGGGTTGAACATCTCATGTTCATTCATTATGCTAAGTCATCAGACTTAGTCAATCGTCAAGCCGAGTCATCGGACTTAGCCTGGGTAACCTCTTTGTCACCAACACACACAGTCACACCAAGTTTGCGAAAACATCCAGACGTAGTTTAAGAAGGACCTCCAACTGTCCATGACTGCGGACGCGACTATTCGAATAGTTTTACACTCTTCAGAGGTTGCACACTTTACCCACAAGTCTCGAGGAACTTCCATGTCATCCACGACTCGCTGTATATAACATACCCGAGGTAAGCACTCAAACAATGCCTTTCCCCTGGCGATACTAAACAAAGAGTCCACTCGGTTGGTACCCAGCCCTCACGATTTTCATCCCACGAGCCTCGCACGAGATCGTACCATCCATGTGGGGACCAACGGTATGCCCGGTGCCTGTGAAGACAGCGAATGATCGTACATACCGGTACGACCCCGTATTGATAGTGACCACACCGGTCCCTCCACTAGTAATGCGGGCTCCATGCCAGTACCTACCAAGGTAATCAACAGAGCCCCATCCCATAAGGGGTATCGTGGTTGCGCATGTAAGATTGCGATGGTCAGCAGACCTTAAAACTCTCCATTTTTGAAAACACACACTCATTTGCTCCCGTACAACACTTTTTTTGAAGTGGTTACCCAACTCATCATCATCTCCCTCAGGCATTAGTGGCACCAAATGGGGTTTTTGAAAACTCTTTGAAATCATTTCTTCCTTTCCATCACTATGCATAAACCGCAACCCACTTGCGTAGCATCTATTATCATCCTATCTACACCCACCAGCATAACCCTCATAAGATGGTAGGGTCATGCATGATGCAAGTGTCAACGGTAAAAGTATCGGAAGCAACCCACCGAATTGGTACTACTCCACATGGTTAAGTATAACGAAAGTAAAGTGTTATATGACATGCAATAAAAAGGATTTCTTAAGATGGTCAAAGGGTGCTTGCCTGGCTTAGCAATGTCTTCGAGGTGTTCACCCGCTTCTCGTCCACTCCGAGCATTTCATCTACTTCGTCAACTATCATCGGAAACAATCCTAATAAGCAACACAACTAGTAGAGAAATAAAAGTGCTCTATAATTAGGAGTTTTATTTTTCTTGGACACCTTGGGTCACAAGAAAATAATCAGGAAGGTTTCATTGGATGTGGATCAAGGAGAAGTTTTTGAAAGGTGGGAATGATGGAAATGATAATCCTTAAAGATGTCAATAGGAAATATTTTCATAAAAATTAGTGGAGGCACTCATAAAATAGGGCATGATTTTAGGAACACGTGGGAAGTGGTTTCACTGGATTTGGAGTTGGGATGAATTTCCTAGGGATTTACAAAGATGAGATAAATCGAAAAGTGGGTTATTTATTAGGTCCAACAGAATAGGTGCATGGTAAATTGTTCACCATGGCTGGAAAAGTAGGGTATGAATCTTAGAGTACCTATAAATTGGAAACACTCCATTTGGAGATTATATGGATGCTCTGGGAATTTGCAAAGTGGGGCACTCCAAAGTTCAAATTCGAATTCAAATTTGAAACCTACATAAAACTTTACAGAAAAAAATGTGCAATGCACATATTTGTACAGTTAAAGATTTTAGGAATCTGTGAGATTTTGACTTAGCTAAATGGAGGTCATATGAATTTTCTATGGAGTTTTCTTCATCTCTGAAAAAGAAAGTGGGAAAAGAATTTACCCAGCGAAAAATCGGCTAAACTGCACTCATGGGCGCAGGATAGCGTCTGGGCCGGCGCAGTGACCTGGCCCAGTGGGAGGGACGGGCGACGTTGAAGGCGCACTCGAGGAGTACACCTCCCTCGGCACGGAGGAGGAAATTGGAGGGGGCACCTCCACTTAACGGCTGGGCCCGGCCCTTTGGTCACTTACAGGGGGGCCCGCTCGTCAGGTTCTTCCCCCACCGCCCGCTCGAACGTAGCAAGGTAGGGGAAGACTAGAGCATGCCCGCGCTAGCCCCACCGACCACCCTCAGTGATGACGGGCTCGTCGGCAGGATCGCCTGGCCATGCCGCACCCCTCCCAGCGGTGTGCCCCCCACGGGAAAGGGAACAGAGGTGTCGGCGCAGATGGCAGCGGAGGGAATCATTGGCTGCCTCTGGCTTCAAGGGCACGACGCCCTGGGAGGAACGACGATGAGAGGGGAGGAAGATAGGACAAAGGAAGAGCCAAGGGCACCACAGAGGCGCTTGGGAGGTCCTTAAATAGCCGAGCTCACGTCCACCGTGTTCTGGGTCCATGGCGGCCTTCGTGCGAGCCCCACAGGGGACAAAAGAGGGCGAGGGAGGAGGAGCCTGACCATTTGGAGCCCCACATGGATGCATTATAGTATGCTACAGACGGTGACCTCTGCATGCCATGGCATTGTCTGCAGCCCTTTGGCGTGTCCTCTTGCGTCTAGGGCATCTAGGGGGATAAAGAAGGCCTAGGTGGCCGTGGATGCCCTGGAGATTCAATAGACTAGAGAGGAGATTGTGGGAGAGATGGAATCTGGTTGTCCATGGGGGTAAACTTGGGCTTTTACCACATCAACTTTTGAGAAATGGCCATGAAAAGTTTACTAGAGGTGAAGGGGAACTACTAAGGGTTCTGGTAAAATTTTGATCTCAAGGGGAAGAGTGAAAGTGGTCAAAATAGTGAATCCTAGAATACATCAAAAGGTGTTTGATGGACTTTTGGGCAAGCAAAAGGCCTCCACTTGCTGTGGGTTTTAACCGGATAAAATTATTGGTAAAAATAGGAGTGATCACAAGTTTTGAGCTCATTCGAGAAAAGTTGGCAGTACAAATGTTGTAAACCATAGAAATGGGCAAAAATTTATTTGCTTAGATCTAGCTATGCAAATCCATTCCCCTTGATGCACGACTTGATTTAGTGACATATTTTTGTGACTAAAACAAGAACAAAAAGTTTGGGGCCCAATGGGGAAACATGGCAATGTAATATTACCAAATTCTTGAAATCAACAGAAATGGTTATGAGAGGATTTGGACAAGTTAATCTATTCTCCTTGATGCACCACTTGGTGTGGATGCATTATTGGAGGATCATAACATGTCCACAAAGTTTGAGCTTAATGGGAGACAATTAGTAATGTAGAGTTGCTCAAATTTGAATCTGGATAGAGACGGTTTTGGGATAATTTGGTGAACCAAAAAAATTGGCGATATGACCACATATATCACATGTGACATGCTAGAATTTTCCTAGATTTATTTGAGAATATTTCTAATAGAAATATTTCAAATGCATGGAATAGGCAAAAATGGTTTTGAAGGGTTTTTTCCAGTATTTTGAACATGACCATGAGTTGAAACTGTTATATAAGGATAATATATGTCCACTGAGTTTCCCTAAATTTTCTCAAATATTATTAAATCATTTAAATAAGTTTTTTCCTATAAAAGACCATTTCTTCCTTAAGAAAAACCTTTAACTAAAATATTGTAATAATCTTTAAAAATAATATTTTATGGTTTTGGGGAGATATATATAGTAGGTTCCAAATAAATCATTTGGGGAAAAAGTATCCACCCAACTTGGGGACTTACAGTGCAAATCTCAAGTCAGGGGGTTTTGCAAAACCTAATTTGAATAAAACCTTTTTGGACAAAATAATATTTGATAAAAATACTTCTGGGTACTATTCCCTTGTCATGATCATTGGAGAAGAGTTGGGATCAAGTAAAAGAGTTTGGTGAGACTAGGAGAGAGTTTTATGAATTATAGAGCACTAGCAAGCAATCAAACAAGCAAGCAAATATCACACAAGTCAAGCATTAAAATGCACACAAAAATTTTAATTAGTCCAAATTTTGTGTCATGTTAAATTAGTCATGAGCGGCAAAACATAGGGTGTGACAGACCTACCCCGCTTACAAGAATCTCGTCCCCAAGATTCCTAGGCTAGGCATAGAAGAGATGCAGAAATACAGTGGTGAGTTAGTCTTCATGTTCCCATGTGGCTTTTGCTCCAGCGTGGTTGTCCTTCTGGTTCTTGAAATTCTTGATGATATTCCTTCGAGTGCATTGTTGACTTCGTCTCAGGGTAAACGGGGTTCCAGCAACGTGCTAGGCTTGCCTAATGGTTAAAGATTTTCTGGACGAGGTTCTAGCAAGGGCCTAGCTTGCGTGGGTATCCCAAAGTCGGAATACCGGGCCAAGTATTGTGTCTGTAAGCTGGTCCTAGGACTCCTCACGTTGGTTAGTGACATCTAGACATCTCGTGTCAAAATAGAAGGGTTGAGTCTTGGTGTAGCTTCTCGTTGACGGGGAAGCCCTTAGCTTCCTTAAAGCAGGAGGTCTTCAGTCATAGGTGGCCTCCATCCTTGAGAGTGCTGAGGTGTGTCGTCGTGGTATGCTCGTTGAGATCTTCTGCTTGAGTAAGTTGCCTAGGTTGATTCTTCATTCTTAAGAGTGATCACAAGTTTTGAGCTCATTTGAGAAACGTTGGCAACACAAATGTTGTAAACCCTAGAAATGGGTAGAAATGGATTTGCTTAGATATAGCTATGCAAATCCATTCGCCTTGATGCACCACTTTATTTGGTTACATATTTTAGGGACTACAATAAGCAAAAAAAGTTTGGGGCCCAATGGGGATACTTGGCAATGTAATATTACCAAATTCTTGAAATGAACATAAATGGTTTTGTGGGGATTTGGACAAGTTAATGTGTTCTGCTTGATGCACCACTTGGTGTGGATGCATTATTGGAGGATTATAACACATGCACAAAGTTTGAGCTTAAGGCGAGACAGTTGGTAATGTAGAGTTGCTCAAATTTGGATCTGGACAGATTGGGTTTTGGGATAATTTGGTGAACCAAAACAACTGGGATAGAGATGAAACTTGGCAATATGACCACATATATCATATGTGACATGCTAGAATTTTCCTGGATTTATTTGAGAATATTTCTTATAGAAATATTTCAAATGCTTGGAATAGGTAGAAATGGTTTTGAAGGGTTTTGTCCAGTAGTTTGAACATGACCATGTGTTGAAAATCTTATATATGGATAATATATGTCCACTGAGTGTCCCGATATTTTCTGAAATATTATTAAATCATTAAAAACATTCCTACAAAAACCATATCTGACCTTCAGAAAAAAGCCTTTAAATAAAATATTGAAATAATCTTTAAAAATAATACTTTATGGTTTTGGGGAGCTATATATATAGTAGGTTCCAAATAAATCATTCGGGGAAAAAGTATCCACTCAATTTGGGGACTTGCAGTGCAAATCTCAAATCAGGGGGTTTTGCAAAACCTAATTTGAATAAAACCATTTTGGCCAAAATAATATTTGATAAAAATAGTTTTGGGTACTATTCACATGACATGATCATTGGACAAGAGTTGGGATCAAGTAAAAGAGTTTGGTGAGAGTAGGAGGGTTTTTTATGAATTATAGAGCACTAGCAAGCAATCAAACAAGCAAGCAAATAGCACACAAGTCAAGCATTCAAATGAACACAAAAGTTTTAATTGGTCGAAATTTTGAGTCATGTTAACTCAGTCATGAGAGGCAAAACAAAGGGTGTGACAGACCTACCCCCCTTAAAAGAATCTCGTCCCCGAGATTCCTAGGCTAGGCATATAAGAGATGCGGAAATATAGGGGTGAGGTAGTCTTCACATTCCCATGTGGCTTTTACTCCAGCGTGGATGTCCTTCTGGGTCCTCAAATGCTTGATGATATGCCTTCGATTGCATCTTTGACTTTGTCTGAGGGTGAATGGGGTTCCAGCAAACTTGTAGGCTTGCCTAATGGTTAAAGGTTTGGTGGACGAGGTTCTAGCAAGGGCCTGGCTTGCGTGGGTATCCCAATGTCGAAATCCCGGGCCAAGTAGTGTGCTTGTGAGCTGGTCCTAGGACTGCTCACGTTGGTTAGTGACATCTAGACGTCTCACGTCAAAATAGAAGTGTTGAGTCTTGGTGTAGCTTCTCGTTGACGGGGAAGTCCTTATCTTCCTTAAAGCAGGAGGTCTTCAATCGTTGGTGGCCTCCATCCATGAGAGTGTTGAGGTGTGTCATCGTGGGCATCTCGTCGAGATCTTCTGCTTGAGCAAGTTGCCTAGGTAGATTCTTCATTGTTCTTTGGTCATTTGTCTACATCGTCATGGACGCACGTTCCTGGAGGGTCTTCGAGTGTTTGGTCTATTCGCCACTCCGTGGCAAGGTCTGTGCTAGTTCTGCCCCTAAGACTGAGCTTAGAGACTTGGTGTCAAAACGGGTTCTACCATGTGGGAAAGTTTTAGTGGGGTTCTAGATAAGCTGACCATTCAGAGTATAGATCAGTGATCTAATCCCCAAGGTCTAACGCTTGGCAAGCGGGGTGAACTACCTTTTATAGGTGGCTTACTATGGTCGAGTCACGGTTATGCCCTACATTGTCTAAAAAAGGGATGATAACGAAGTCATGATAGTCGTCCACTCCATTCCACACATTTGAAGGGAGTAGGGACTTCATGTTCATCGTACACTATCAAATTGGAGTGATCGGTGTTATCAGCTCCTCAGTTCCTTCCTAGTCAGGAACAGATAGGTGATTACTTAAAGCAAGGGGCTCTTTAATTCTCTAGATGTCCAAGGGCTTCATCGGACTTGAACGTTGGTGCTTCTAGATATAGTCTAGTTGAGGTAGCCGACAGAGCAGTGTTTCCTGACTTCTCTTGCTTCTTCTTCATCGTTGTCGTGGCTTTGCAATCGTAGTGGTTCTTCATCTTGCTTGGGCAAGAAAGTATTCTTCTGTAGGGAGGGTGCTTCAAGTAGTCCAATTTTCTCAACGTGAACTCTTATGCTCGAGAGGCACGACAATTGGTGTTCCTGGGGCCGGTCCAAACAGGACTAAGGTGTTCCTCCTCTTATTGGGTAAATAAGTATGTCATCCCGGAGGACCACAATCTATTTCCCGAAGTATCACGTAAACACATTGCTCATGGGATATGTGAGAGGAGCGGGCATTCGTCCCGGATGGTCACTGGTAACAAGGGTTGTGGTCCAACCTAAATAAGGTCTGCGTGGCCACCTTCCTTATGGAAAGGGTGGGTGGTGGTCACTATGGGGTATTGACCATGTTTTTTTGACTTAGAGCTAGATCCTATGGTCTTAGCCCGACCGCGTCATGGTACGGTAAAGCTTCGGTTTTCAAGGAGCTTAGGATGTGAGTGAACGTTCAACACCTTATCCTAAGCACAACCATTAGATGCCAATAGTACTGCCTAATACTCCGAACAAATAACCCTATATCCTCGAAGGTATCATCTGATATGAGTCAAATCCAATATTGCATATGCTACTCATATCTCCAAGGTTTTGAGAGAAGGGCTATGCTGAAAATCTCATATGTATACTATAGCTAACTCACCTATATCCCTATATAATAATCCTCGGGATAATTTACAAGCCGCTAAGCTTGAACATGACACTACAAACCCAAGTGTTCAGAATATATCCAATGTCTAAGATGTTGCATATCTATGCTAAGGAAGCATGTAGTGTACGAATCCGAGATATTGTTTCCTTCCTACGAATCCAGTTAACCGATCCATGAGTACCATCCACTATTACAAGAGCTATTATTGCTGCAAATCCAATACCGATGTCGTCCCATATATGTCCAGATTTCCTAAATCCCCAAATTCCAGGAAGAACTATCTCATCACCGTATAACCATCAACCACCATCATGATGATGTAGTGAATTCCAATGTTAGGTGTATATGGATCCTTGAATCGATTCTAACAACAATCCAATATTCCTGGTTTGACTCTCATTGAGAAACATGGTATCAAGATCAAGATCACCAGACTAAATCCAAATCACCTGCTTTGATTGATCTTGAGCACCTATTAGAACCACCTATTTAAATCCATGGTTGGCATCTAGCAAGAACACCCTACTAGTTACTCTAGTTACTATTGTAACATCATCAATCCACTATCAATTTTATTTGCCAGAGTCAAGTCATCAATCCACCAAGAATTTCAGCATGTGATCATATTTGTTCTACCAATCCAATTTGCTCATGGGACAAGCAAGTTATGCTACTCTATCAATCTTGATCCACCAAGTTCGTCCACCAACATTAAGCCTCGTAATCCACCAAAGGGTCTTAACTGCTTGCTCACGACATCTATTATGCCTAAATCAAATCATTGTCCACAAATAGTATACCCTTAGAACGTTCCTTCCTATGGCATCAAGGTTCTTGCGCTAGAGTAAGAATGAAGGACATTTGTTCACTAGGATCACTAGTCCCATAATTAACCCAGTGCTAAGCAGGGGTTATTGATGCTCAAAAGTGCTCTAGCAATACCGCGTATTAAACATGTGATCGGAGGCTTGTGCTGGGGAAGCTTGTGAGGTCTAGGTTGGTCAAGGGAAGGTTTTCCAGTCTTGAGGGAAGAGCCTAATCCCTATGGGGATGCGTTTAGTTTAGTCCGTTGTAGTCAAAGTCCTCGGCGTCAGTTGTTTGTCAAGGTGGATCCTTGGTGCATCTTGTCTTGCCGGTCTTCAGTTGACGAGAGTGGAAAGAGGGAAAGTAGCATCGAGAGGAGAGCCTAAGGGTGGTATAGTGCAAGTGCTGAAAAGGCCAAACACAACATCAAGGTGAGGTAGGTGATATTGGCATGCACTTGTTGCCTAGGGAAAAAGTGTGACTTACACCAATGCGCAAACAGGAAAAACAAGCAACACACATCATGGTTCCATTCGAACCATCATACGAACTCAACTTCGCATAGGGGACACACGACCTATCCTATCCTAGGAGTCCTCGGACTTAGTAGTGTGCTTGCTTCGTGTCTTAGGGAGGAGTCCGCTTTGCCTTCGGGGTCGTCTTCAGGTGTCTCTATGTCTCTAGTCATTGTTCATCAAAACGACCCTAGTTGCGCCTAAAGAGTCCTCGACGAATTCGGGCTGCTGAGTTGATGCCGAAGGTGATTCTTCACGGTTGTTGTTGACAGGATCTTCTAGTGTCCTCGTGATCGTGACAATGCCTTCTTGTCTGTTAAGACGTCGAGCATTCCAGGTAGGTAACCTTTTATTTAATGTCATTAACGTGGCATGGTAGAGTTGTATCCTGCCGGACATTCATCGGCACCAAGAGCATGGAATGATGAGAACCATTTTTCTTGCTCACTAGAGTGTGGCGGACCAAATGGCGAGGTTCTCATGCACCGATGGTTACCGATATAACAACTAAAAGGACAGGGTTGCTCTATTAGCGATGCATATCATGACATTGCATGTCTTGTGCCCTAGTCATTGAAGGCTAGGGTGGCATCATCCTAGGGCTAGGTCAAGGTTGTCACCATCATCTAAGTCTTGACATCCTCATCCTTCGAAAAGGTATCCTTTGCTGGTAGCTCTTTGTCATGGGGCTGTCAAACTTATGTGAACGTCTCGCAAGGGGGCTTCCTTCCAGGTTACACACGATGATTTCAAGGAATCCCGTGGTCAGGGGCACAAGGGTAGTATCGACCATTTCCGAAGTTTGGAAAAACAGACGAGGAGAGCTAAGAGAAAAGTGGTGGAAGTGCTAAGGCAAAAACCTTTGCTTTCCTTGGAAGTTTAGGAGAGGCGAGAAATATAAAGGCTTTGGAGGTGATTTTCAAGGGTCTGGGAAAAATGGTTTTGTCCTAACTAACGTCCATGCTAACTAAGGGCTTCCTACAGTCAGGATGGCTCTGATACTAGCTCTATGGGGACCCCGACTCATAAGTCGTGATCACTGGATGCATGTGTACAGTGATCCCAGATATCAATGCTCACTGAACACACAAAATCTGAATAACAAGAGTCTTAGATCCACATTTAGCGTCTTACATAAATTAATACCATGAAGGTCAAGTCTTACATAGATAGGGCCACGGGGGCCAAACACTTAAATGGAACAAGCAGCGGAAATCTTGATCGATAGCGTGAACCCATGCCATCAGCCTTAAACCTACAAGCATTCTGGCTTGGAAGTGTCCTAGTTCGCATGTTTGTCACCAACGGACTCCTCAACATAATCCTATTCTTCCCTGTCTGGCCAATTAAATAACCAGTGGCAAGCCAATGAGTACTTTGAATGTACTCACAAGCAACCCAAGTTGTGGAACAAGGTATAAATGATGCATGATATAGCACTAAGTAGGTAATTTCCGGAGAAATAATTTTCAATGCAATGACATGATCAAGTAACTAGGTAAGCATGCGACAACAGTTGGCAGATATCCATATGAACAAGTTACAGACATCATCATAAAAAGGGGGTGAACATCTCATGTTCATTCATTATGCTAAGTCATTGGACTTAGTCAATTGTCAAGCTGAGTCATCGGACTTAGCCCGGGTAACCTCTTTGTCACCAACACACACACTCACACCAAGTTTGCGAAAACATCTGGACATAGTTTAAGAACGACCTCCAACTGTCCATGACCATGGACGCGACTATTTGAATAGTTTTACAATCTACAGAGGTTGCAGACCTTACCCACAAGCCTCGGAGAATTTCCGTGTCATCCATGACTCGCGGTAACTAACATACCCAAGGTAATCACTCGAACAATGCCTTTCCCTGGCGATACTAAAGAAATAGTCCACTCGATTGGTACCCAGCCCTCACGATGTACATCACACGAGCCTCGCTCCAGATCGTACCATCCATGAGGGGACCAACGGTGTGACCGGTGCCTGTGAAGACAGCGTATGATCGTAAATACCGGTACAACCCCATATCGAGAGCGACCATGTCACTCCCACCACTGGTAATGCGGGCTCCTTGCCAGTACCTACCAAGGTAATCAACAAATCCCCCTCCCATATGGGGTATCGTGGTTGAGCATGTAAGGTTGGGACGGTGAGAAGTAAAACTCACCGTTTTCTAAAACACACACACACATTTGCTCCGACACACCACTTTTCTCTCAAGTGGTTACCCAAGTCATTGCCATCTCCCTCGGGCATTAGTGGCACCCGATGGGTTTTTCGAAGTCTTTGAAATCACTTATTCCTTTCCATCACTATGCATAAACCCCAACCCACTTGTGTAGCGTCCATTAGCATCTTCTCTACACCCACCCGCATAACCCTCATAAGATGGTAGGGTCATGCACGATGCAAGTGTCAACGGTAAAAGTATCGGAAGCAACCCACCGAAGTGATAAAGTATAATGGAAGTAAAGTGCTATATGACATGCAATAAAATAGGTTTCTTAAGATGGTCAAAGGGCTGCTTGCCTGGCTTAGCAATGTCATCAAGGTCTTCACCCGCTTCTCGTCCACTCCGAGCATTTCATCTACTTCGTCAACTATCATCGGAAACAACCGTAATAAGCAACACAACAAGTAGAGAAATAAAAGTGCTCTATAATTAGGAGTTTTATTTTTCTTCGACACCTTGGGTCACAAGAAAATAATCAGGAAGGTTTCATTGAATGTGGATCAAGGAGAAGTTTCTGAAAGGTGGGAATGATGGAAATGATAATCCTTTAAGATGTCAACAGGAAATATTTTCATAAAAATGAGTGGAGGCACCCATAAAATAGGGAATGATTTTAGGAACATGTGGGAAGTGGTTTCACTGGATTTGGAGTTGGGATGAATTACCTAGGGATTTGCAAAGATGAGATAAATGGAAAAGTGGGTTATTTATTTAGTCCAAAAGAATAGGTGCATGGAAAAAACGTTCACCATGGCTTGAAAAGTAGTGTATGACACTTAGAGTACCTATAAATTGGAATTACTCCATTTGGAGATTATATGGACGCTCTGGGAAATTGCGAAGCGGGGCATTCCAAAGTTGCAGAAAAAGTGTGCAATGCACATATTTGGATAGTGCAATATTTTAGGAATCTGTAGGATTTTGAATTAGCTAAAATGAAGATCATATGAATTTTCTATGGAGTTCTATTCATCTCGGAAAAAGAAAGGGGGGAAATAATTTACCCAGCAAAAAATTGGATAAATTGCGCTCATGGGCACAAGATAGCGCCTGGGCGACGTCGAAGGTGCACTGGACGAGTACGCCTCTCTCGGCATGGAGGAGAAAAACGGAGGGGGCGCCTGCACTTAACGGCTGGGCCCTACCCCTATGGTCACTTACCAAGGGGCCCCGCTCGTCAAGTTTCCCCCACCTCCCGCAAGAACGGAGCAAGGCAGGCAAAGACGAGAGCGCCCCGGCCACCCTCAGCAATGCCGCACTCGTCGGCAGGCTTAGGCGGCTGTGCCGCACCCCTCCCAGCGTTGTGCCCTCCCGCGGGAAAGGAAACAGAGGTGTCGGTGCTTATGGCAGCGGAGGGAACCGTTGGTCGCCTTTGGCCTCTAGGGCACGGCACCCCGGGGAGGAACGGCGACGAGGGGGGAGGAAGATAGGACAGAGGGAGGGCCAAGTTCACCACAGGGGCGCTCGAGAGGTCCATAAATTGTGGAGCTCACGTCCATCGTGGTCCGGGTCCATGGCGGCTTGCGGGTGAGCCCCACAGGGGACTAAAGAGGGCAAGGGAGGAGGGGCCCGATCATTTGGCGTGAAGAGGACGTCCAAGAGACCTCGGGAGACACGACCCCTGCGCCCAAGGCTGCCGGGTGCCTCTAATTGGGTAAGCTACAGTGCATGGATGCACTGTAGTGTGCTCCATAGCGTGATCCCTACATGCCATGGCGTTGTTCGTGGCCCTTTGGCGTGTCCTCTTGCGTCTAGGGCATCTAGGGGGATAAAGAAGGCCTAGGTGGCTTTGGATGCCCTAGAGATTCAATAGCCTAGAGAGGAGTTGGTGGGAGAGGTGGAATCTGGTTGTCCAGGGGGGTAAACAGGGTCTTTTACCACATCAACCTTTGAGAAATGGCCATGAAAATTTTATTGGAGGTGAAGGGGAACTACTAAGGGTTCTGGTAAAATTTTGAGCTCAAGGGGAAGAGTAAAAGTGGTTAAAATAGTGAATCCTAGAATACACCAGAAGGTGTTTGATGGAGTTTTGGGCAAGAAAAAGGCCTCCACTTGATATGGGTTTTAATAGGATAAAATTATGGGTAAAACTAGGAGTGTTGACAAGTTTTGAGCCCATTTGAGAAAAGTTGGCAATACAAATGTTGTAAACCCTAGAAATGGGCAAAAATGGATTTCCTTAGATCTAGCTATGCAAATCCATTCCCCTTGATGCACCACTTTATTTGGTGAAATATTTTAGGGACTATAACAAGCACAAAAAGTTTGGGGCCCAATGGGGAAACTTGAAAATGTAATATTACCAAATTCTTGAAAACAACAGAAATAGTTTTGAGGGGATTTGGACTAGTTAGTGTGTTCTCCTTGATGCACCACTTGGTGTGGATGCATTATTTGAGGATTATAACATGTCCACAAAGTTTGAGATTAAGGGGAGATAGTTTGAGCTTAAGAGTTGCTCAAATTTGGATCTGGACAGAGAGGGTTTTGGGATAATTTGGTGAACCAAAACAATTGGGTTAGAGATGAAACCTGGCAATATGACCACATATATCATATGTCAAATTCTAGAATTTTCTCGGATTTATTTGAGAATATTTCTTATAGAAATATTTCAAATGCTTGGAATAGGCATAAATGGTTTAAAAGGGTTTTGTCCAATATTTTGAACATGATCATGTGTTTAAACTCTTATATATGGATAATATATGTCCACTAAGTTTCCCTAAATTTTCTCAAATATTATTATAATTTTTTTCCTATAAAAGACTATTTCTGGCCTTCAGAAAAGGCCTTTAAATAAAATATTGAAATAATCTTTAAAAATATGTCACATCCCTAGTTAGATGTCATAGGACACCATGTGTGTGCATCATGTTTCAATTTGTGCATCAATATGAAATGGGGATTAAAAGAAACCCCAAGCTCACATTGGAATCAAATTAATTAAAAGTTTGTGAAAACTCAACAAACTCAATATGACATACAAAATGTTCCGTATGTCTGATAAATATGGACATGAATATATCAGGGGCCATTTTAAATATTTCAACAGTTATAGCAATTTTAAGCCTCTAAAATACCAAATAGAGCATTATCAATACTTTATATTTCAAAATATCCTAACAAAACTTATTGGAGTTTGGAATATTCAAACTTGATATTAAAAAATATTTGGGATGTTTTATCAAAGCATGTGTACCTAAAAAAACAAATAAAACAAATGTCAGCAATAGAAACAGAGAAAGAAAAAAAGAAAGAGGAAGAAGCCCATTGGGGGAACCGGCCCATCTAGCCCATGCCAGTCATCCCTATCCTCTCGCCAGGACACCTCCTCCCTACCTGCCTATTGGCCTGGAGGGCTCGGAGAGCGCCAGCGCCTCCTCGCCGTGGCCTCTCCTCCTCCCCTCTCTCCCCTGCGCGCTCTCTCTTGCACACTCTCTCCTCCACCTCCTCTCCTCTGTTCTTCCCTCGCCGGACTGAAGAAGCCGCCGATTCGCCGTCTCCCGTGCATCCCCGACCATGCCAAGGCACCAGAAGACCCTCCGATGAGGCCCCAAATCGTTTCCCCCTAGCCCGGACGCCATTCCCCTCCGCAAGCCCTGCCTGTCGCTGAAGCCGAGAGGAGCTCGCCGCCGGTCAATGGCCTAGCCGTGCCCACAGCGGCCACAACTTGCACCTAACAGCGGGCTCGTGCTCCTGGTGCGTCCAGGGGCCAGTAGCCGCCTCTAGCTCCTCCTGCTATGCCATTTAGCGCCATAGCCGGTCCTGCCCGAGCCGCCTCCGCCGCCGAGCTCGTCACCGGCGTCGATCCCGACCACCCCAGCCTCTGGCTTGGGGCTAGATCGACGCGCGCTCAAGCGCAGGCCCTCCTAGTGCCCTCCACCGTCCTTTTGGTCGCCCGAGGAGGAGATCCGACCCCCTCAGCCGTCCCTGACGTCGCCGGTGGCTCAACGCCGGCGAGTCAACCGGCGCTGACCACGGGTTTTGACACCAGGTCAACTAGAAGTGGGGCCTGTCCCCTTTCTAATTAGAATTAGTTTAAGAAAATATTTGAACTAACTTAATTAAGTTAATGTCCCACTGACCAGTGGGCCCTAACCTAATCTAATTAGTAATTAGCTAATTATTTAACCCTCATAGTGATTGGGTCACTAACAAGTGGGTCCCACTGGTCAGGTTTGACCCGGCCTGGTGAGCCGACGAGCTGACGTCGTAGTGACGTCAGGCTGACGTCATATTTCATTTTCCAGTTTTAACAAAATTCCAGAAATTGTTTAAAACTTCAAAAATTCATATAAATTAATATGTAAATCAGATGAAAATTTATATATGAAAATTTATCACAAAAATCCAATGAATTGAATGGTGCTATTATCATGCATGTTAGAGCAACCTATGTAGATGAACCATGACATTTATTAATAGGTTAGCATATGGAATTTGAAATGAAGAACGATTTTGAACCTATATTCAAACTCATTTCAAATTAACTTGGACACTAGTTGCATTAGCTCATCCATACATGCTACCATGTCATGATCATGCATCATATTGTTGCACTTGCGTGTATTGAATGCTATTTATGTGCATTGCGGTAGGCCCTGCTTCTGAGGATGCCCCCGAGTATTCCATCGAAGGAGAGAACCTTCCCGCTACCCAGCAAGGCAAACAACCCCCTATGATCTTTCCGATAACATCCCACTCTCTTGCTCTTGCTCTTGTTTATTGCATTAGGACAACCGTTCACATGTCTGTCATACACGATAGATGAGCGTATTTTTCTGCATGACCTATCATTGTCACAGTCAATAGCTAAACCTTGCAACCTAGCATACCTAGTAGATGCTTGTGGCATGATGTGCTTAGCTTACTTTGCCCGCTATGCTTGCTATGCTTAGAGTTGCGTTAGGTCTGTTTCATCTGGGTGATGTACTGGAGTGAAACCATGTTGTTATGATGTGATTCCCTTATGATGAACTCTATTTGGTAAAGGTAGCGATAAGACGCTATGTAGGAATACATAGCGGGTTGTCCCATTGGGACCGTTCATAGGAACTGAGTTCCGTGTCTGTGATCCAAGACTAGTTACAACTACATGTTGGGATACTTAATTAACCCTCTCGACTTATCAGTCGCTTAGTCCTTAGTCTAGGAGTTGCAAGCAGTTTCTGGTGTTTATAGCATGCTGGAGGCCGTGCGTAGCACTGACCCTAGGGGTGGGTTGCGACGGGTAGGCAATGGCACGGTGTACCAAGGGTCACCCGAATGGTGGGCTTGGAAACCCTGCACAAATCATTTGGGGCCATAGCAGAAACTTTGGCCGGACTTCCGTGCAGGTTTAGTCTCAAATAGACGATAGCCTGGAACAGAAGTCTTATGTGATTGACGGTCGTGGCCGACTCCCTTGCTGGCCTTCCGCTTGAAGGTTGCCGAGGTGCATTGTTTTATGAGCACATAGCGATAAGTGGCGAAAGCGTGTGTGAAGAAGTACACCCCTGCAGGGTATGAAACTATTCGAATAGCCGCGTCCTCGGATATGGACTACTTGGATAACTTATGTTGTTCATACATAATCAAGCGGATACTCATAAAAATATCAAGACAAGTGTGAGTACCATGGCTGGCACTCTCTCAGGAGAGGGAAGTGAATCCATGGTGGTGTATTGTCATGGATTTACAAGACTCGTGTGCGATAACTAAAATCTAAACAAAGAGCTAAAAATGGTGTAGTGTAGGTTAGCCATGAGTCGAAGCTGGCATTGCTGCATAAACTCCACCACTCCCCTTGTTGATACATGAGCATGAATAGAATAGGTCTGTTTTAAAGACTTGCTGAGTATGTTTGTACACACATTTGCTTAATAAATGTTGCAGATGAGACCCAAGACCCATCAGGTGGGTTCTTTTTAGATGTTGACGATGCTGAATAGCTGGTGTCCCAGCTATGAGCTATGCCCTGTGGTGGGCTATAGATAGTCAGGCCATGTGCCATTTTACCCTTTCATCTGTCTCTACTCAGACAGTGTATGCTTTCGCTTGGTTTGTATGAACTTGCTTGTATGACTAGAGTGTTGGGTCATGTGACCCCTATCTATAAGAATATGTTATGCAAGGCTCGTGTGAGCCCCTTAAATAAAAGTTGTTGTATGGTTATGTTGTGATGCCATGGTTGTATCTATGCATATCGGGCAGGTTGTGCGTACATGTGATGTGCAACAGTATGTATGGGATTCGACACCTAGTCGTGTGCCTTTAGTAGTACTCTTTATGGGCAACTGACTCTTTGTGCTTCCATCGAGCCTTGTTAGCTTGCTACTGCTTCGGACACATTGATTGACCGACATGTATCCTTCTTTGCTGATGTGTCTGTCCCTTCGGGGAAATGTCTCGCAGTGTAATGGAGTCCCTCTAGCCCACTACGACTCGTCTACATGCGGTGATGGCAATTATGTCTCACGACATAGTAGAGTCCTTATAGCTTGCTATGACTCGTCTACACACGCTTGAGGCCGACACCTGCATTGTTGGGTTACGTATGCCTGTTTCTATACGGATGTGCCACTTGGGTCCTATGACTAGTCATGTCGGCCCAGGTTCTCTGTCGTTTGATTGCCAGCGACATGTTGACATACGTGAGCCAAAAGACGCAAACGGTCCCGACTAAGGTAAGGCTGCAGCCGTGGAGGTTACCGTGTGTGAGGCCGCAAAGTAATGTGATATGTTACAGTCTCGATTCATATGACTTAGGATCGTGCTCCCGACAACGTTGGTATCAGAGCATGACTGACTGGTGGACTACCAAGCCAAACCGGTCAAAGTTCAGTCTAGAAACACTATAGAAAAGTAGGGGAATTGATTTTGGAAGGGAACGTAAGTCTCTTTTTACTCCTCTTCCCAAGTTATTCTATTCTAAGTAATTCTCATCTTTTCTACGGGGATAAGAACTAGGCTTCCCATCTATTCCTTAGGATGACGAGTTACTAACCATGGACTACTAGCTAGCTTGTTTGCAAGTGTATGTCGGTACTTGAGTATTGTTGGTGTGACAAACAGATGGAGAAGAGATTTGAGTCTACAAAGTCGAGTGGTTATGCTTTCCAATCTTTTGCAGTTGTCTCAAAATCCTTTTTGAGAAATTACAGCCGTTATGCTGTCCAATTTCTTCTAGAGTCTCTAATGTCTTTGCATCATTCTCTGTTTCACATGCCCCATCGTCCTTCCTGTCAGGTGGTCTGTCTGACCAGGTGCATCGATGTACTGGGTCACATGGCCATGTTGGTTAGAGTTATGATGGAGGTTGGCTACCGTTGGTACCCAGAGTACACAGTGGAGGAACAATATCGAGATTTCAACCAGAGTCAGTATGTGTGTACTATTAAGATATATCCTTCATATCCTGGAGTTGCAGAGCCGCCTCACTGGACTTATGGAATAGGTGACACCATAGATATTGTAGTTCAGGAGGCCGCCTACACAATGCTGACTATCATGAGGTTTCACCATGGTCTGCTTCAGAACACAGAGTTTTGTTATGTTCCTGCTTCCATGGGAGGAGAGGACGGTTATCTTAGCGCAGCCTACTATGACCATTCCCATGAGGATCCCAGGCTGCAGGTGACCGCTCATATGTTGGAGAACAGGGATCGTGATGAACCTGCCCTTCGCATGGATCTTTATGCCACCCGTGCACGTCTTTGACAGCCCTGATGCAGTTGGCACCTGTCGTGTAGATATGATATGGAGGTTTGGAGATGCTGACTCCACCGTGGACTCATCAGCCAGCACGCGTAGACTGGCCCGATGTTGGAGGCATCACCCCTCTTTGAGGACCACTGTTTCCGCCAACAAGGGGACCAAGGCCACATCCGTGTCCTTCCGGTTTACAAGGATCACATGCTAGAGTGTTTCTGGATCCTCAGGTTCAGCTCCCGGGTCACGGGGGTAACCTGTATGAGGCATTCTACGGCGATGCTTGAGTACGTGGATGTTAGTACTAGTATGGTAGTAGTCGTATCGCCACAGTCCTGCGTGTCTTGTGGGATATGACCGAGGTTGTGAGTTGAGTTCCGGAGGTGTAGACAGATAATGTATAGGAAGCTTCTAATGCCTCTGATGAGTTGTGTCATCTCTCCGTAGTTTGTATTCAGCTTGGGCTTGTACTGACATTTGTCATGGTGTGTATGAATCATAGTGTTCATATGGCAGTTGTTATTACCATGTTGTTTGGGTGTTTACCCAGCATGCCATGTTGTCTAGTAAATTCCTTACCTCATGTCTTAGAGTTGTTGTCCTCTATGTTTAAGCTGTGGGTTTGTTTTCCCAGGATGGTGGCCACTAGGAATAACACCGTGCCTACCCCCGAGCAAGGCAAGGGAAGCCAACCAAGGCAAGAGAACCTGCCACACGCGCCTTCTTTGGCAGAAGTGATGCTTGAAGCTGAAAGGAACAAGAGAGAGACCAACAGGTTGCTGGAACGAATTGAGCATAACATAGTGCATGCTCCCTGCAATGATCACAATGACGGCATGTCACTCGGTGATTTCGTCAAGCTGTGCCCACCTAAGCATCATCATTCGATCGACCCACTCGATGCAGATGACTGGCTGACCAGCATGTTCCGCAAGATCCGGGCTGCCAATGTGTCCGAGGGCAACAAGGTGACCTTTGCTACCTACTTTCCAGAAGGACCCGCCAATCTGTGGTGGGAAAATTATGAAGCCATGCATCCTGTAGGCCCCGCACCAACTTGGGCAGAATTCAGTGTAGCATTTCGTACCCATCACATCCCGAAAGGGCTGATGGATCGCAAGAGAGAGGAATTATATGCTTTCACCCAAGGCAGACTGTTCGTGGATGCCTATGGCCGTGAGTTCGGTAATCTTGCTCGCTATGCTCCGGAGGAAGTTTCAACTGATGATAAGAAGCAGGCTAGGTTCCGCAAGGGACTCAATCCTGAGCTCCATCGAGATCTACGCCTGCATGAGTGCACAACCTTCCAAGCTCTCGTCAACAAGGCTATCAATGCCAAGTCTGGACAGACTGACTATGAGGCCACGAGAAAGCACAACCGTGACTTTAGCCCCGCATCTGGCTCGGGCTCCAACAAACGCCGGGTGTGAGTGCCCAATGCAGCTCTGCCGCCAAGATACACCGCGAGGCCATCTTTCCAGGCTCCTCGCCCAGCTCAGCCCAACCCTCCAGCCTGGCCATTTGGAGGTCCGCCTGTCAATGTTACCCCCCATGCCACCATGGTCTGCTACAAATGTGGGGAACTAGGACACTACTCTCGTGATTGTCGTCAGTTCAATGCTAAGGCCGCTGGACGTGGGAAGCAGGGAAAAGCTTTCTATGTGAAGCCAATTCCTGCTCGTGGAAGAGTGAACTATGTTTCTCGTAAGGAAGCCATTGAGGATCCTGATGTTATCCTAGGTACGCTCCTTGTCAATAGTCATCCAGCATCTGTTCTATTTGATACTGGGGCATCTCATTCTTTCATCTCAGAAAGTTATGCACAGTTGCATAACATGTCTTTTTGTGATATGCCTACTCCTTTACTAGTTCAGACTGCTGGTTCAAAGTGGCAAACTTCTAGAGTGAGCCATGATAATGAGATTCTGGTGGATAGGCTAGTCTTCCTAGCATCTTTGATAGCCCTCAAGTCTTCGGACATCAATATCATTCTAGGAATGGATTGTTGAAAGCCCACTATGCTAAGATTGATACTCATTCTAGAAATGTTCAACTAACACATCCATCGGGTGACATAGTTAATGTCTCCACTCGAACAGCCAAGCGCCAACTCTATTTCCTCAATGCTAGCCCTCTTCTAGAATTACAAGATATTCTGATAGTCCGTCATTTCCTGGATGTCTTTCCAGAAGAACTGCCAGGAATTTCTCCTGTCAGAGATGTTGAGTTTGTGATAGAGCTCATTCCAGGGACTGTCCCAATAGCCAGAAGACCCTATAAGATGGAACCCTTAGAACTAGCTGAGCTTAAGATCCAAATCTATGAGGCTTTGAAGAAAGGTTTCATCCATCCTAGTTCTTCTCCTTGGGCTTGTCCCGTTCTCTTCGTCAAGAAGAAGGATGGATCGGATCGGATGGTTGTGGATTATCGGCTAGTGAATCTAGTCACCATTAAGAACAAGTATCCGCTCCCCAGGATCAACGATTTGTATCATCAACTCGCTGGATCCTCTGTCTTTTCCAAAATGGATTTGAGGTTGGGGTACCATCAAATCAGAATTAGAAATAGGGACATTCCAAAAACGGCTTTTGTTACTCATTATGGCCAATACGAGTACACCGTTATGTCCTTCGGTTTAACAAATGCCCTAGCCAGCTTCTCTCGCTTGATGAATTCGATCTTCATGGAGTATTTGGATAAATTCGTCATGGTTTACCTCGACGACATACTCATCTACTCGAAGAACGAACGGGAACATGCCGAGCATCTAAGGCTGGTATTGATGAAACTTCGAGTGCACCGTCTGTATGCCAAATTCTCCAAGTGTGAATTTTGGTTGCCCGAACTGACCTATCTGGGCCACGTGATCTCTAGTAAGGGTATTGCTTTCAATCCTGAGAGAGTTCAGGCCGTCCTTGATTGGACTCAACCTGAATCGGTTAAGCAAGTTTGGAGTTTCCTTGGCTTAGCGAGCTATTGTCGCCACTTTTTTGAGAATTTCTCCAAGGTTGTGAAACCTCTGACTGAACTCCTCAAGAAAGATAAAAAGTTTGAGTGGACTCCACAATGCGAGCATAGTTTTTAGGAGTTGAAAAGACGACTGATCTCTACTCCCGTTCTGGTGCCACCAGACTTCTCTAAGGACTTTGTTATCTATTGCGACACCTCGCGACAAGGATTAGGTTGCATTCTCATGCAAGATCGCCACTTGATTGCATACGCATCTCGACAGTTGCGTCCACATGAGGATAATTATCCAACACATGATCTTGAGCTTGCAGCTGTGGTCCATGCACTGAAAACCTGGCGACATTACCTTCTCGGTAATCATTGCGAAATTTACATTGATCACCACATGCTGCTACCCTATCCCGTCCCGGATCTTCCACGGCACCCTTGCTCTCACATCTATTAGCCAACCTGCGGCATTTGTTGTGAGAAAATGACGACACTAATTTAAGGCAGGGAGGCACATATTGCAATAAAACAGAAAATAAATAGGAGGCAAAAGGGTTTTTGAGGTGGATGAAGAGGGTTTTAGCACATGATCAAAAGACAAGGATTTGGCAAGCATGCCACACTCATCAGAACACATCACAAGACATAACAAAAGATCATCACCAATTATTTCATGATGCTATGATGTCATGATGCAAACATTAAGCATTTCATAATCAAACCAAAGATGGCAAGTGATACATAGCTTCACACATGGAATTGATACAAGAATAGGAATGTTGCACTTGGCCTGTTACAAATTTGTCTTGGAAAAGGCTGAGGCAGAAATGGCTTTGTAGTAGGCTGACCAAAGGATTGTCACCGGCGACGTAGATCTTATCAAGAGCAAGGCTGCACTAAACTCTCATGAAGAGGATATTGCCGCTCGGTAGTCATACATTGCCGCCAAGCTCGATACCTAGCTGGCACAACATATTCAAGACCTAGAGCTGAAGCATAAAGGGGCCGTTGAGGCGCAAGCTACAAAGCATACCGACAAGCTTCAAGTGGCTGTCAAGGCTGCCGAAGCTATTGAAGCCACCAGGACTGAATGGACAGCAAGGTGCAGCATCTGGAGTTGGACCTTGCCACTTCCAAAAAGGAAATATTTGATTTGAAGGAGAGGGCATGGAAGGTAGCCCACACCTTATGGGAGCTGCGGATAGCGATCTCCGGCAAAACCCAAGAACTCTCTGCTGCTGCCGATTCCATGGCTGACTTCAAGTTGAAGCTGGGCACCTTGGAGGAGGAACATGAGGGTACTAGAACCAAGGAAAGGGCCTGCTGTAAGAGCTCCGGAAAGAGGGGAGCTAATTGACTCTACCGCCCACTCCTCTAATGAGTTGAAGAAGAACCTGGTCGTTGGATAGAGCAGCTTGTGAACATCACCGACAGGTTCTCCACCCATCTAGCCGCCATGGGCCTAGATAAGTGGAGTTCCCAGTGAAGACAGGGAAATGGAGAGTGTCGGGATGTCTATTTTCTTCGAGGGACTCATCGGGGCATTGGAGGAGCATGAAGAATTCTAGGCCGACAACTTTGTCAAGGAATCTCACGAGCTCTCCCATGATGCCGAAGCTCTCGTCACGCCTATCTCTGAGAGGGTCAATTCCGTCAAGCTAAAGGAGTGAACCCCTCTAGCTCCATCCATGCCGCTAGTGCCGCACATGTATGAAAGAAAATTATCTTGAATTAGTGTTGCACTTTTGTTTATGGATGTAATATATTCATTTTGTTTGAATGAATGGAAACTTTTCCATATACTTGATTTTGTACTTGTATGTTTCCGAACCCTGTGCTTCTCAATGTGCACATTCTTCCCGCGAGCGCTTTAGGAACATGTCCTTAGCATCCTACCTAAAATGTCGCTGCCTGCAAGATCACCTTGTCATCCTTAGTGCAGCTACCTAGGTTGCAGAGCAAACTCGGAACAACCTAGGAGCATAACAGATTTCGGAAAGGGTCCTTCGCGTGCAGGTTTTCTCACAAATTTCAGAATTGTTCAAGGAAATAGGTGTTTACAACAAAGAACTTAAAGTTTTGCAACTTAACTTTTCTTTGTTGTACTTCTTGTTGCGAAATGATTAACTTGAATGCCATTTTGGTATAAATACTATCACTCCCCTTGGGAAAACATGCACGCGAGAGTCCCTTCAATCCATTGAGAAAAAGAAAGAAGAGAAAAGAGGAGGCCAGGAACCTGGCTGGTTCGTGAACCATTTCGCTCAAGTTAAAGTGAACACAACATTTTGTACAATCATACATAATTTAAATGTGTAATTTGACAAGAAGTTGCAAAACACTGAGCTTTATTGGTTTTGCAAAAGGTCTCCGCCTGGCTTTGTACAAAGGTTTACATGCCTTGTCAGCAGACTCGTATAAAAGGGGCTTGTCCGGGGGCCCGGCAAGGGTGCCCATAGATAGAACTTGCAAAGATGTTCGACATGCCAAGAATTTTGCACTGGATTGCCATCTTTGATCTCTAGGTGAACCAGGCCTAGTGACTCTTACAGACGGTAGGCTTTCCCACGTTGGCATGAACTTGTTGCTTCCCTTCGCGGACTGGATCCCTCCAAGGACAAGGTCACCTTACCCAACACTCCTGGCATGAACATTGTGGCTAAGGTAGTGATGCAAGGCTTGTGGGATGTCATAGCTTGTGTTTGTATCACTTTACTATCCTATGGTTTTATAAAATTTTGACCCATTTAAAACATTTTCCTTGATTGTGATAGCTGTCGGAATCGGGGCTCCGAAGTACCAAGAAAGGTTCGAACACTAGGGTGCGCTCGCTCTCCAACCCTGCTCGACCACACAGCTTCACGGTGACTCTCTGGTGGCCCAAGCTAAGCAACAAATGAACAAGGACACAACGTTTTACCCAGGTTTTAGCCAGCCCACGGTGTAAAACCCTACTCCTGCTTGGTGGATTGTTTGAGATAGAAGATGAGTACAAGGCATGTTCTTGCCAGCCAAAAACTTGCCCACCTCTACGATAGCCGCCCCTCCTTATATTGGCCCTGGTCCTCTTCTCCAAACAATATCAGAGTGGAAGGGTTGCCACAATGGCCAGTTTGAAGGAGGATAGGGTTGCAGCCTACCCTGAAAAAAGGTTGTCTTTGCTTGCTAAAGCTCCTCACCGTGACGCGTCGGTTGGATCAGAGATGACCTCCGTCCTGCTGAGCCTTTGGTCTTGGTCTTCTTGCACCAGGAAGACTGCCTTTGGTGTTACATTGGAAACCAGCCAGTTAGTGATGCTCCTCCAACACCAAAAAGGAAATCCTTTGTGTTTGCACCCGCTGGCATGGCCCCTTGTACCATTTGGCATGGTGCACGTCACCCATGTGCGGGCACCGTGTCGGGAGGCCCTATCGGGCCCACATCGAATGGTTATGCCTCCTGGGGCATCGGGCCTGCTCTCTAGGGAGTCCTTGCATAGCCCTTGTTGGTGATGTCACCGCGCGCCTTGCGAGACGTGGCCCCTTGCGAGAGCCTTCCCCTTGAAGCATGTAGGTGGGCCACTTGGCGCCCAAGGCAACCCTTTCTTCCTAGACCACAGGCAGACGGGCCTGGGTACCCCAAGTCTCATAGTCCTGACAGTAGCCCCCGGGCCTACATTGTGCGTGACCCCGTTAGACGGGGGAGTGGAGTGACGTGGGCCCTTTAAGCTTGTGGGCCAGGCCCGGTGCATGGCACGCTGCGGATCGTGGGATGCCCCCTTTCCCCACAACGCCTCGACAACCGCCCTGGATTGACATAAAGCATGCGTGCGGTGCCGGTCCATCACTTGTTGCGCTTGACTTGTGTCACCCACTTGCGTCTTCCTTCTCGTGGAAGATGGCACATGTTTCAGGCTGCTGCGCTCCTCATCCATCCACGCCGCCATGTCGCCTCCTCATGAAAGAGGCAGGGTACCGGCGGCGATGGAAGATCGCCCAGAACTGGAGCCCGCGTTGGGCCAGTCTATGGTGCTCAACCATGAGGGGCTCTAGAAGGTCCTCCTGACGGTCACGGCCGCCACCAGTGAGTGGCGGGCACCAAGATCTTGCCGTCCTCTCTTCCCCATTTCGAGCTAGCCGCCACCTCTGCCGCTCTCCATCTTCCCGCGCTCCTAGCCGGCTTTCTCCCCCAGTTCTCGGATTTGTTTAATGTCGTGCTCTCTCACTACCAGGTACATGCGCTGCATCTTGAGCTGAAATATGTCCTCCTTCTCTCGTCAATCACCTTTCTTTGCGAAGCCTTCCTGGGCATTCATGCCTCGGTGGCTTTACTTCGGCACTTCTTGCTTCTCTGCTTGGCCTCCCCCGACCAGTGCTCTGGGTGCACGTCGCACCAGGCCGTCGACGTGACGACAGGCGAGTGCGTCGATATGCATATCATCCACAATGTTGGGGGAATTCCAGAGGCAATGGGTGTTTGTGGATGTGGGCCACAATGACCCCCTGCTACTAACCCGTCATCCCCGGTGGTGCCCTCTTGATGGGGGCACGAGAGGCTGGTCAACCCACGGCTATCGCATGTGATGAGGAGGCTGGCCTCCCTGAAGGTAGCGGGGGTGACGGCAAAGATGATCATGAGGGGATTCCTCAGGTGGTGGATTGCCCCCTATCGGTGTCAAAACTAGCGAATCTCGGGTAGGGGGTCCTGAGTTGTGAGTCTAGGATTAATGGTAACAAGGGACGGAGGACACGATGTTTACCCAGGTTTGGGCCCTCCTTTGGAGTTAAAACCCTACGTCCCGCTTGAATATATTGATGTGTATGAAGGTTACAGCCTTGATCTACCACGAGATCGAATAGCTAAAACCCTAGATGAGTTTATCTGCCCTATAATCTAAAACCCTCCCGGTTTATATAGACACCGGGGAGGACCTAGGGTTTACACATGGTAAATCTCCTACCGAGGATGGAGATGTCGATTTCCTCATCTTGACTTGGAGTGCACGACATGCCTTCGGGACTTCCTTCTAGAACACGGTGTCTTGAGGTATCTGGCCCTTCCTATGACGGTTAGAGAGTGGCCCATCAAGCCTTCCTACTGGGAAATTAGCCAGCGGCCCAAGGATCCCTTAGTCCAGGACTCCTTGCGTAGCCCCCAAACTAGCCCCCAACACCAAGGGTCTCAACTATGGCTGCTCCTCGTGATCAGATCTTTCGTCCTGTAGGTTGAGTTCTTCTTCTCATTAATTATCGGCTGAGACTTGTCTGGTTTCCGATGATGCGTAAATTTTCTGATTATACGATCATCCGGACACCCTGAGTTGCTTAGTCCCGAAGGCCAAGCGTCAAAGTGTAAATAGTGTTTTTTGATGCCCTTTCTGACGAACGGTCACGGCCTACCACGACCGCTGAACTAGTTATGAAAACTCGATTCACAGTCCGAGAACGTTTTTACATTGGCACGACACATCAATGTATAGATCATGCTCCGTTTCACAAGGGGTATGATTAAAGCCCTAGGTTACTTTACGCGTGTTTAATGACATGCATGTCTTAGTAAGCAGAGAGATTTGCGGCACAGTAAAGGGAGGCTAATCGACGCCACACGCCTCATAAAAGGGGAAAATACCCAAGGCCTATTCACGCTTCTCATTCGCATCCTCTCATTCAACAATCCTTCCAAGCTCCAATAGCCCAAATCCAGTTCTTCCATTGCGGGTTTAGGCTCCATGGGCAAGTGGAGGCCTCCACAGTCACCGACCAGGACATGTGGGTGTTAAAGCTCGTCGGTTACCTCCCTGCCAATGTCTTCCACCGTGCCATAGAGCCTAAACAGGTGGTCCCAACCCCCAAGCTAGGTGAGAGGGTGGTGTTCGTCTCCCCTTTCATCCAGGGACTAAGCTTCTGACTCCACCCCTTCATTAGGGGCCTCATGTTTTTTTACAGGTTGGACTTCCATGATCTTCCTCCGAATTCCTACATTCATATCTCGGCATTCATTACTGTCTCTGAAGATTTCCTGCGGGTCGAGCCGCACTTCGGCCTGTGGCTCAAGGTCTTCAACATCAAGCCGAAGAACATCGCGGGTGAACATGCAGACTGCGGAGGGGCGGTAATCAACAAATTCCCCCGCGTCGGGTGGCCGACCAGCACCTTCATCGACACCATCAAGATCTAGCAGAAATAATGGCTCTATATTACCGAACCAAGGGACATGGCCCAGGTCACACCAGCCAAGTTTAGATCTGGACCCCCTGCGAGATTGACCTCATGGCTAAGGAAGGGCCTTGACTGGGGGTCGGATGCCGAGGTGGAATTGCTATAGAAATGCATCTCCTTGATGATTAAGGCCAAGATTGAATTGGCCAATGTGGTCCAGATCATGCTCCGACACCGTCCCCTTCCCTTCAAGCATCGGGCCTCCCCAATGTGGGCCTATCAACTTGAGATTGAGCCTACCATGCGCCAACTCTTCCGCACTACCCACGAGAAACTGTGGAAGGCGCTATTCAAGCCCTAGAAGAGTTGGCCAGCTAAGGAGGAGGATTCGGGACTTTATGTTATAATTTTAGTTCTACCCTGGACGATAACCCTCCTACCCTGGAACATTATAATTTTAGTTCTCTAGCTTTGTTCTTTGACAATAAGGATGAACACCTTCCCCCTTATCTTTGCAGAAATGGTTGAGCAAGGCCGCGGGGAGTTAACTGCCCGACACCACAGCCTAAAGACCCCAGGTCAGAGTTGTTGACGACGATGCTCATTGTGGTGCCATACACGACGGTGCTAGAGAGGAAGGATGAGAAGAAGAAGGCCAGAGAAGGTCTCCGCATAAGGGACCAGTCGGACATTGTGTCCGAGGAAACCAATGCCTCCTCTACCCATGATGAAGAGCATGAGGACGGGGGGAAGGCGATTCCTCCCTTACAAGAAAGAGGGCGGCGCCGAACGCTTCGGAGGATGTACCTCCTCCTACCCCGAAGAGGGCAGGTCGGCCGAGGTTAAGCCTGGCTGACGATAGCTCAGACTCTGATGCTGAGTCCGAGGGCGTTGAGAAGGTTCCCCATAGGAACCTAAGGGTCAAGCCCCCAGCTTGAAGGTATGAATCTGAAGACTTTCTCAGACATTTATACAAAATATTCAATGTTTCAAATGTAAGAATGCCTTTTTGATCCATAGACCACCACACGCTCTCCCCATCGACCAGATATTAGATGGGGAGTCCCCACCCATCGAGCTGGTAGAGAGTGGTACTGTGTCACACCCTACACCACCAAGGGCCGCGAAGGATGCAGCGGAGGTGTCATCCCGCCATGCTCCTTTGGAGCCAAGGATAAGAGGTGGGGGTGATGACGCTGAGGAAGAAGGATAGAGGAATGTCCAGTCCCTTCTGAGGTCATCTCCGGAGCGCACTGTGCCTCCACAACTACCGGTTCAATCCCCGAACAGAGATTGAGTTAGCCAGTCACCACTGGCGCCACCGATGACCGGGTGGCCGGTCATGGAGGAGGCTCTATCAATCACCTCCATCTCCGAGGATCACCACACTCTTATGGGTGCGGTTTTGCAAGGCATTCAGTCCGTTGATAGCGGACTAAAAGAGGGCTTCAATGGTCTCTTGACCGGCTTCAAGGTGAGCCACGTAATACCCTTTTCCTAAAAATTTAATTTTATTATGTTTGTGCTATAATTATATATATAGCAGCCCCCAAGCCCTGGGTGAGTTTGAAGAAAACTCGCCCGGGGGTCAAATACAAAGACGTAACCAACAATGCACAAGTAATTATTCATCCCATAATGTTCTAACAACCCTTAAGCGGACCGAGCACATGATCATATTCTTGATAGTTCGGGGGTTTAAACACACATAAACTGATATATATATATATATTTATTGTGTGTAGGCCTCATCATCGGCGGTGGCCATTAATGACACGGAGCATACCGAGCTAAATCGGAAGCTCAAAAGCTCCAAAGAGGAGCTTGACGCCCTGAACAAGAGGTTCAATGAGGCGCAAGGCGAGCCGAATTGTAATATCCAAGATTTCTAACATTATTGATCCACACTGTTGAACCAATGTGATTATATATTTATTTCTTACATGACCTCCGCTAAGGAGGTTGAGAAACTCAAGGCCGAGCTGCGAAAGATGAAGCAAGAGGTCGCGGAGGGGAAGGCATCAGCCGAACAAGCAGCAGCCGTGCTCTCCGCCTTAAAACCGAGAGTGCTATTCATGGAGCCCGTGTGGAAGAGGTTTAGCAGGAGCTCAACGATGCCAACCTGAAGTTTGAGGCCCTGGAGCAAAAAGGAAAGGAGCAAGCCACCGAGCTATCCACGCTGAAATCCATTCTCCAAAACCAGCATGAGGATAGGTGGTTCTTTGATGAACAAATCTGCCAAGTCAAAGCTATCACAAATGGTAATTAAGCCGTATTTACTATAGTGTGCCTTTGGTGATAGCAGGTTCGCATTGCTCACCCAGGTGTGGCATTCCTCAGGTGCCTTCTCGGACCTCCAAAAGAGTGTAGCGGATGCGAACAAGTTCTATGCTTTGCAAGAAGAAGGCAATGAAGCTCGACTCTTTTGACCACAATTTGAAGCCCCTGAGCGCCATCCTCTTCTTGTCGAGCAGATGGAGCAACTGATGGAGCTACATAGGGTGGCGGATCCGGCCATGAAGGATATCTGCATCCATCTATGGCCTCAAGAGGCATTGCCATGTAGCTAGTTCGACCTGGTGCAGAGGCTGAGCAACGTTGCACCTCGGATTGACGTGCTAAAATGTTCTACCTGCATCGAGGGAGATCGGATGGCCTTTGCAAGGAACATGATGCACTAGCCGAGGCTCGAACAAGCCAAGTTGTCCACTGCATCTCTGCCCGAGCGATACTTCTTTTCAATGATGGAGGGTGCTCGGGCGATAGAGGCTCAATGCATGAACGATATTTTTTATGAATGAGCGCTTTATAATATGTGCGAAGACTATTAGCGCTTTATGATGATGTTGCATGGTCTATCATGTCGTTTAAGATTTGCATTCATTGCGACTCCCATGTTACCGTTTAATCTGAAAGTTGTGAGTCGTCGGCTTAAGCACCCACGTAGATAATACGTGAGGTGTCTCTGCCTCCGCACTGTCACCCTTAGTAGAGGTATCAGTGCCAGAAGGCGGTAGTGCAAGGGGGACAAGGCAATCGGACTATTATGCTTTATCGCTGTCACTTAGCCATAGGAGCGTGAAAAAGGAACGCGGGGGCTGATGACTAGCCCCAAGTGGTTTGTGATGTTCGGATAAACCGCGGCTAATTCTAGCATCACATGGTTTGTATGAGTATGAAACCCATCATATGACACGGAATAACCTCTAATGATTTTTTAGTGTGACACTTATGCTCGGATTTGCAGACTGGTTCTTGCTTACTATGATGGTCAGTTTTTGGCTTTCTCCCCTGAGGTGCTTGACCAGGCGAGCTGGAAAGACAATTGCAGTGGTTCTCCCTTTGCCCTTCTAGCCGAACGAGCAGAACATAAGAGGGCAACCACAGGAGCAGGGAAACCCAACTATTGACCCAAGACATAGTTCAGATCTGATGCATATAAAGCAAAATCCAAGATGCCGAACACACAATCAGTTGTGTCAGAGTGATGCTTAGGGTGATATTTTCAATTCAATCCCCCGGTCTATTGGCCGGTTGCATCGTAATGCGTATCGAACAGTAAAACAAGAAGCGTTGATGAGGGAAGAATGGAGTATGTATAAAATACAGCAAAGTGGCCTTGTATAATGGTCTTGTATTTGCTCAATTATTCTTGTAACTCGAATTGTCGAAGCAACTATTTACTGGTATTGGAAGTGAAATATAAGATTTACAAACGAGAGGTTGTACCAAGGGTCTATGATTGGTGGCTTGATGTCCTCGATGTGCCCTACCACCAGTGTGCCCTCTGTGCCTCCTAGGGAGTTGCCTTCCTTTAAGGGTGATGATATCGGCGAGCGGACCTTGAAAAGAATATCTTGAGAAGTCTCCGAAGTATGGATGAGCTTTCCGCTTTACAAGGTCCTTGGTGGTACCCGTGGTATGTCGAAGGACATGTATTGGTAGTAGTTCTGTCTAGCCGAACAATTACCCTTTGATGGTTGTCCACCACGGCTGCCCATGCAATCTTGAGTGCAAAGTTGTGCCTTCTCGGCATGTGTTTGGCGGGCATTAGGGTTGTGCAATGGGGAGCGTATCCCTATTTCTTGGGAGAAGAAGGTTCTGGGAGTTCGAACTGAAACGGAGCTTGTTTGTCAACCTTTAGTGCCTTTATGATAGTTTTTGGCGTTTGCCGATCATCATCATAATATAGTTCGGCTGCCAGGGACAATGCGTGTTCCTCTGTTTGAAGGGAACGCTCTGTGTTGTCATTGACAGTAATGGCTCCCTTGGGCCTGGGCATTTTGAGCTTGAGGTATGCGTAGTGTGGGACCGCATTAAAGCGAGTGAACGTTGTACGACCTAGCAGGGCATGATAACCGCTATGGAAAGGTACAATGTCGAAGATCAAGTCCTCGCTGCGGAAGTTATCGGGCAAACTGAAAACTACTTCCAGGCTTACCGAGCCTGTGCACTGGGCTTCGACGCTTGGGATCACTCCTTTACAGTTAGTGTTGCTGGGTTTGATCCTTGATGGATCTATACCCATCTTTTCTGCCATGTCTGAGTAAATCAGATTGAGGCTACTTCCTCCATCCATTAGGACTTTGGTGAGGTGATACCCATCGATAATGGGGTCTACGACGAGGGCATCTGAAGCCCCATGACGGATACTGGTCAGATGGTCTCGTTGATTGAAGGAGATAAGGTAGGCCGACCAAGGGTTATACTTCGAGGCTACAGGGTCCACGGCGTATACCTCTCGAAGGGTGTGCTTCCTCTCCTTTTTGGGTATGTGAGTGGCGTATATCATATTGACAGTCTTTACCTCTGGATGGAACTGCTTCTATCCACCATTGATCGGACCGCGGGGCACATCATCGTCCTTCTTGTTTGGGGCCTTGCCTTTCTCCTTGGCTGTGAGTTTGCCGGCTTGTTTGAACACCCAACAACTACTGGTTGTGTGCATGGCATGCTTTTCTTGAGTGCCTTGTATCTGGCAAGGCTTCTCCATGATTTTGTCCAACGGGGTAGGTCCATCATGATTGCCTTCAGGAGGCTTCTTTCGTTTTCCAGATCGAGGGTTGCGGAAACCGATGTTAGTGTCTGTGTTGTCGGCATCACTATTTTTGTGCCGGTGTTTATTTTTGTTGCATCCTAGTTTCTCGCTTCCGTCCTGAACTTCGGAGTTTCAGGGGTCTTTGAGGTTGTGGCTCTGGTTTTTCTTGGTCAAGATCCGATTCTAGAATTGTCGAGCAGACTCTCCTGCCTTCTGGACGACGTTGCCTAGGTCAGAGAAGTCCGGCGGCCATACATTGGTTCCCAGGAAGTTAGATTGGAATGCATCCTCTAGATCCTCCTAGCTTCCGATAGAATTTTCAGGGAGGCTTTTTAACTAGTGTCGAGCTGGCCCCTTAAGTTTTAGGGGTAGATATTTGATGGCATGGAGATCGTCTGCTCGTGCCATGTGGATGTGGAGGAGGAAATCCTCGATCCATACTGATGGGTCAGTTGTCCCATCGTATTGCTCTATGTTCACGGGCTTAAACCCTTCCGGTAACTGATGCTGCATCACCTCATCGGTGAAGCACAGTGGGTGGGCAGTGCCTCTGATCCGAGCTATGTCACGTAGGTAGTCGGTGCCTGGTCTGTCCCGGTTTTGTTCCCGGCCTCTGTTCTTGCGGTCAAGGCACGACTGGTATCCGTCCCGTCTATCATGGGAGTACCTTATAGATCCGTAGATGGATATCGTATGACATGTTCTATAGTCCACATCGTGCCATAGGTTGTACCTGTCATCAGGCTCTATTGGCTCTTTTCCCCTTCTGTGCGGTATCGCCGACCTATAACCGTTATCGCTAGCCGTCCTATCTCATCCTTGAGGAGGACGGTACGGTTGGTCGTATGGAGTGTGATTGGGGGACGGTGTATTGGGGAGCTCGTCATTGAACAATGGTAGTAGCCGTCGGCATGGGTAGCTCTTGTGTTGGTCCAACGGACCCGTACCGTATCCTTCCTCGGCTAACAGGACCCTCGTCCATCTGTCATTGAGGTTATATTGTTCGGCCTTAAGCTGCTGTCCTTTTGACTTCAGGCTTCGGAAAGTGGCTATAAGCTATTGCCTACACTGTTCCTGATCTTCAAGGTTTCCGGGGATGGCAAAGTCTTCGGCTTCTGGGCTATCCTCCTCCTCGACAGGGGGGAGGTAGTTGTCATCCTCGGAATCGTTTACATCATCGGGGTTGTGCTGATCTTTCGGCCTCTCCTGGTCCTTTAGCGGATGCTCGAGGATATTGGGATCACCAAAGTCTTTCGAGGTATCACTTTCCCCGGTGCCAGCGATAGCTTCCCTTCCCTTTTTTGCCTTCGACCGTTTGCGTGCTTTTCGGCGCCTTGACGGTGCTTCACCCGATTTATTGCCATCATTTGCGGGTGTGTGCTCATCGTTATCGGCTGGAGTGTCCAACATGTAGACGTCGTAGGTGGAGGTAGCAGTCCATTACCTGGTGTTGACAGGGGTGGGAGCGCAATCCTCTTAATTCATGTCTTCTACCTCCTCAGAGGCGTAGTCCAACATATAGGTCAAGTCTTCGATAGTGCCTACGAAGTGGGTAGTGGGTGGGGCGAAAAATTCCTCTTGGCCCGCCTTAAGACCGATCTGAACGTGGATCAGGGTTGGGTCGTCACTAATTTTCATTGATAAGATACGATCTAGAGCCTTGTTGGGTGTCGAGAGCTCGATTGGGTCAATCTGCTCAGAGATTTCGGAGTTAACCTCCGATGCATCCGCACAAGAAGTGTGTTCGGCAGGAGCTGGTCCCTGGTCAGCATGCATCATAATGCTGCCGAAGGCGAAGATCTGTCTAGGGACAAAGGAGTCCATGCAACGGACTTCTTCGTTGATGACAACGCGATCCATCTATTCCTTTGGTGATCACAACAGAACTCATAATGAAAGCACCAATGTCGGTGTCAAAGTCGGCGAATCTCGGGTAGGGGGTCCCGACTTGTGAGTCTAGGATTGATGGTAACAAGGGATGAAGGACATGATGTTTACCCAGGGTTCGGGCCCTCCTATGGAGGTAAAACCCTGTCCTTCTTGATTATATTGATGGTATGAAGGTTACAGATTTGATCTAGCACGAGATCAAATAGCTAAAACCTTAGATGAGTTTCTCCGCCCTATAATCTAAAATCCTCCCGGTTCAGATAGACACTAGGGAGGACCTAGGGTTTACACCTGGTAAGTCTCCTACCGGCGATGGAGATGTCGTTTTCCTCATCTTGACTTGGAGTGCACGATGTTCCTTTGGGACTTCCTTCTAGAACATGGGGTCTTGAGGTATCTGGCCCTTCTTGCGATGGTTAGAGAGGGGCCCATCAAGTCGGACTATTGGGAAATAGGCCAGCGGCTCGAGGACCCCTTAGTCTAGGACTCCCTCACCCTCTTCAGCGCCACTCCCGTCCAATGGGGGCCTTCTCTGGGCTCTGGACATCATGCGGCTTCAACAGGATCGCCTGCATCTCGAAGTGCTAAACGGGGTGCATCAGGTCTTGATTGGCGAAGCAGTCGATAGTCTTCCTCGGGACGGGTGCCCCTTGTTCAGGTATAAGAACAAGGAGGACGTCATTAAGGACATGCCTAACTTCGATCAATGGGTTCTGCTCCCGATGGGCTAGGAGAGGCCTCACGATTACCCCATTCTAGTGGCCCTGGGCCCCGGAGCCTCGACGGGTTTGGACCCTCCTAATGAAGCAGCTGAGGGTGGCGAGTGCCTCCCATGCGATACCTCCGATGGAGTTTCATCCAAAGGCGCACTTACCTCGCTAAACAGGTAGAGCGGTGCCGTCCTTCCCATGGCAACAACTTCCTGGTCGTGCCCATTGAAGACAGCATGAGTGACGGGGCCCTCACTTCCTGTGCGGGGGTGCAGGAGCCACCGCCGAAGCCTCACACCTATCCACCGGGGCCAGTCTCGTGGGGATCGTTTGGCCCAGGGGTAGTGCCTCCGTGCAGTCGAGGGGGCTGATGAAGAGGATATGGAAAGCCAAAGATGAGTAAGCAGCTTTCCCTTGCCATTTCTCCTCCCATGTGTCAGGTATGACTGGCCCCTTCTTGCGTGTAGGCTCCTCGCAAACAGGTACGGCGACGAGCCCCCGAGCCCCGCTTACATCGTCTCTTTGCCAGTCAGGGCTGGAAGTTCTGGGCAGGATGCACCTTCGCTCAACACAGGCGGCATGCACAAGCGTGTCGGGCTTCGCCCTTGTGCGACGGGAACATGGGGCTGATAACCCACAAGTATAGGGAATCGCAACAGTTTATGAGGGTAGAATATTCAACCCAAATTTATAGATTCGACACAAGGGGAGCCAAAGAATATTTAGAGTATTAGCATTGAGTTGTCAATTCAACCACACTTGGAGATAAATATCTGCAACAAAGTGATTAGTAGCACAGTAATATGGTAGTTTGATAGTAGTGGTAACGGTAACGGTAGAGGTAACAACGATAGCATTAGGTTTGTAGAAAGCGCAATAGTAACAACGTAAGTAGTAAATTAGCAAGAACTATAAGTGGAAAACCCATAGCCATTAGATTGTTGTATTCGTTGGATGATGTTCACTAGATAACAATCACAACCTAGGGTGACACAAAACTAGCTCCACTTTGTCAATTTAATGTAGGCATGTATTCCGTAAATAGTTATACATGCTTATGGAAAATAACTTGCATGACATGTTTTGTCATACCCTCCCATCGTAGTGGGGTCCATAAGGAAACTAAGGGATATTAAGGCCTTCTTTTAATAGAGAACCTAAACAAAGCATTAACACATAGTGAATACTTGAACTCCTCAAACTATGGTCATCACGAGAAAGTATCCCGATTTCTATCATCCCGGGGTTTACGGATCATAACACGTAATAGGTGGATATTACTAGGCAATATAGGATCAAGAACATAGATATAATGATGATAACATGAACGCTTGAGATGTAAAATCATGGCATGCGGGCCCTAGTGTCAAGCGTTAAGCATGATAAAGTTAGAGAGACATCAATCTTATAACCTAGTGGATACTAGGGATCAAGCCCTAAGAAAACTAACTCGATTACGTGATGAATCTCATTCAACTCCTCACCGTCCCTCAAGCCTAGGAATGAATTACTCACTCCTAGTTGGGAGCATCATGGAATTGGCAATTAAGGAGGGTTGATGATGACTAAGACCAAAGATTCCCCTCTTCGGAGCCCCAGACGAACTCCATATCTGGCCTCCCAATGAAGAACACGATGTGGCAACGGCTCCGTCTTGTGAAACGCGATGAAACTTTCTCCTTGATAACACCCCGCCCCCGAAAATAAGATTTTCTAGCATTGGAATTAGGGTCAGCGGGCCACGAGGTGAGCACAACCCACCAGGGCGAGCTTAGGGGGCTAGCATGCCCTAGTTTATCATTCCCAACCAGGGGAACCCCTTCATTAGTTTTGGACCTAGTATTTGTTATTTAGTCTGAAATAAATCTCCAAAAAGTTTCGTTCCATTCCGAGAACTTTTATTTCTTCACAAAAACAACACCATGGTAGGTTTGCTGAAAACAGCGTCAGTCCGGGTTAATTTCTTTCAAATCATGCAAATTAGAGTCCAGAACAAGAGAAAAAGTGCTAGGAAAAGTAGATACGATTGATACATATCAATGTCCCCAAGCTTAAACCCTTGCTTGTCCTCAAGCAATTTAGTTGACAAACTGAAAGTGATAAAGAATTTTTTTACATACTCTTTTGTTCTTGTTTACATACATATGCTTAAGTAGGACCAAGGTTTTCAGCAAAGATTATGACCAACCATGTCGACAATAAATCTTAAATATTGTATTAATTCATATCAATGACATAAGCAACTAGCGAGAAATAATAAAATATCTCCAATGCAAACACTTTGTCAAAACAATCATGATATAATATGACAATAATGGTATCTTGATAGCCCTTTATGTGACCACAAAACATAAATGCAGAGCATGTCCAAAGTTCAAGCAATGACTAAACATTGGAATTCATGGCAGAAAAGATCTAGTCATGATGCATCCAACATTCAATATACACAATGCATGAGGATGACAAAAGTGCTGTGAGATCTGGCGCTTATTTGAGAAGGTGATGACTCAACATAAAAGTAGATAGATAATCCCTTCGCAGAGGGAAGCAGGGATTAGGAGAGGTGCTAGAGCTCAAATCTTAAATAAGAGATAAGTATAATTTTGGGAGGTACACCCTTCCTGTCAATGTTACGACCAAGAACTATCAATACATTCCATGTTAAACAAATTAATGGCGGTTCCCAAGCGATCAAAGTAAAAGTTTACTCCCCCTCCACCAACAAACACACTCCACGGCTAGCTGAATCCAGAGGTACCGTCCATACCAACAACATTGCTGGGAGAGTTTTGTTTAATTATTTGCACTTCTTTTGATTTCGGGACAAGGAATGCCTATTACTGCCCATCTCGTGTAAGGGCGAGTGAATAAACACTCATCATGAGAATCATCCACTTAACATGGAAGATAGTGACCGCCCCTGTCGCTCCATGAGCGGTCCAGGCACACAAGATAAATGTACATTTGAAATTTAGAGCTGGCACATGACAATTTACTTGGATCGACAGGGTAATACCGCATATAGGTAGATATAGTGGACTCGTCAAGAATAACTTTGGTTTAAGGATTCTAATGCACAAGCACTATTCCCGCTTTTTAGTATAGGCGATGGCTTGCAAATAGGTTGAGAAGCGTCCAACTAGAGAGCGAAGACGGTCATAAACATGTATTATGAATAATAAACATTGAATGCTATCATGTGTAGGATATGGACACCAAGAACATAAACATCATGAAGGCTATGTTGGTTTTGCTTCACATACATGTGTGAACATGTGCCAATTTAAGCCACTTGAAACTTTCAGAGGAGGATACCATATCATCGTACTACATCACAACCATTTTAATGCATGTTGACATCCAAGATAAATCATTATCCACTCCTAGCAACTTCAATATGGCATAAGAAACTATAATGTCTAATATAATGTCTCATTGTCATCGCAAACATGTTTGATCATAATATGTTGAATCATGTATACTAGGTTAAACATATTTACGAAAACAAAACAAGTTGAGTTCATACCCGCTTCTCTTTGCCACAGTCAATTCATCGAATATCGTCATTATTGCCTACCACTTGCACAATCGAATGATAAGAAAATAATAATAGTGCAAGAGTGTCATGGACTAAACTGGAATCTACAAATGTTTTCTTCAAGAGGAGAAGACAATGTAATATAGGCTCGTTGTTAGATCAACAGTGGTGCATATGTGAGCCACTCAACATTTTCATCGTGGTCTTCTCCTAGGTATGACTCAATAAACGGGAAAAGAATTTCAGAGGAACACACCAAAATATTTTTGGAGTTTTTAGTTTTTATTTAAGAAAGCAAATAAAAGAAGGGAAAACAAAAACGAGAAAAAATATTTACATGGGAGAAATCCCAATAAGCAAAAGAAGAAATGAGAAATCTTTTGGGTTTTCTTTTAATACAACATCTAATTAAGCGAAAAAATCGAAAAGAACCAAGAAATATTTTTGGATGTTCTCAAAGTTTTTCAGACACACAAAAAGAAAGCAAGGAAATAAATCTACCATGGATAATACATTGAAAAAGTGTGCACACCAATGACTAGAATGAAATGTGTCAACATGAATATAATGGTGGTGGAAACACGTACTCCCCCAAGCTTAGGCTTTTGGCCTAGCTTGGTAATCACCATCCAGAGTAGCCATCGGGTCCTAGGTGGAAGTCCAGTGGTGACGGGACCTAAGCGCGCCACTCCTGGAGTTCCCCCTTTGCCGCTGCCTGGTTGTTCCGGTTGGAGATAATGTCATCTAGCATGATCCTGTATCTTTCCTGGCAATAGAATCAAACAAAGCAGGTGCAGGCAACGGAATAACATCACGAGTTTTGACGTTGAATACTAAGTTGTAGAAAATGTTATGAAAAGAATCGGCTGCGTCAATAACTTGGTGATCGTGCAATCACTTGTGATCTAGATAAACCTTGGACAAAGGGTAGTCATGGGGGCGTATCTAAACATTAAAACGACTCACTAAACGAGAAGCATAAATACTGTCGTGTATGTTGCCCTTACTCATGTGATAATTAAAGAGAGGAGGAGAAGGCAATATGGTAGGTACAATGGGACCATTATCGAACCTCAAGTTGTAAGTATAATTATTGACTGTGCCTTTAAGGAACTTATGGCGCTTAATGGCATCAAAGTCTATGTACTGGTTAGGTAAGATAGGATCACTAGGCCAAGGGGACACTCCCATCCTCGTAGCTACACGGGAGGCATAAATCCCACAATAAAATTAACCATTAGCAGCATTGAGATTCAATCTCCGTGCAATAATTGCTCCTAAATTATAATTTTCAATTCCTGTTGCAGCATTGTGTATAAGACTCAAATCAGGGGAACACAATGTGCCACGATCTTGCTTGACTACACTGCATTTTCCATTAAAGAGTGCAAAGTACTGTATACATGGGAACGGATGCTTTTTAATCTACCTTTTGTCACTCCCCTATCTTCAGCATTGCACGGATTACTCAAAAATGCCTCATACTCAGATTTTTGTGGTTCGTCTAGTGTACCCCAATATGGAATTTTGCATGCTTCACAGAACGCGTCTAAAGGCATGGTGAAAGCATTATTATAAAGGCTAAATGAAAGTATAGACTAATGAAGGAAATATTTAAATTTCTTAGTAAATGTATCTATGAGTTTGAGGTGTTGGGTACACTTATCTATGATTAAGGGAGCGAGATTGGCGTTGCGAACATACTGCTCAAATTCTTCTTTAAAACCTACACCTTCCATGAATTTATTACACGGCCAAAGGCACGATTTGGTTTTGGCATCCTACATTGAGCTTGCTCTTGGTTCAACATAAGATTGTCGGACAGAGCTTCCACTTGACGATGCCCCTAAGGATCTTCTCCTCGAAGTACTCCTAAAGAATTGCATTTTTATTGGCAAAAATTTCTGAAAAATTTTGTGACACAAAATTTTGTTAACAAAACTTCACAAGATTGATAGCAACTACTCCTAAGGATGCATAGAGGTCATATCAAGCATTCGAACTACTAATCTAAGAATTCATCATGCAAGCTCATCTACCGCAGCACCAAAATTAGGTAATTATTCTGAAAATAAACCACTAAATCAACAACTCATTGGAGCAATGGGGGAGTCACATACCAAGAAGCAATCCCCCAAAATAGTTTCAGAAATGAGCTTCGAGCAAAGAGATCAAAATCCAAGGGTTTGTGAGCAAGAATACGAGAGAGAGCCATGGTGATTTTTTCTGGAGGTAAGGGATGACATGGGCTAAACAGGTTAGTGAGGAGACCCACTTGGGGGCCACAACCTACCAGGGCATGCCTAGGGTTGCTGGTGCGCCCTCGTGTCTTGTGGGCACCAGCTGCACACCCGTCTGTTATTGTTTGTACCAAAAATTCAGAAATATTCAGAAAAATATTGTGTTAAATTTTGAGGACATTCTGCGAACTTTTATTTTAGGGTCAATTTTTTATTGCACGAAGAAATCAGAAAACAGGATAAACATGGCATTTTATTTTATTTATTATCTGAGAAAAACAGAAAAAAGCGGGAGCAAAAGTTTGTGTCTACTAGATTGATCAACTTAAACTTCTCAAAAATGATCCATTAATAAGGTTGATCTAGTCTTATTAACAATCTATTTCGATTAGCATGAAACCGAAGAACTTTCATAAAACACTAAGTTACCTCAACGGTGATATGCATATCCCAAACCATCATTATATCATATTTCTTTTTAGCAGTAGGGACAGGTAGATGAAAGCTTCCAATCGTGAGTGTCAGAGAATTTTCAATAACATTTAGTCCATTCACTTGGAATTGTTTCTTCGGAAAGTGCACCGTATGGTCATTACCATTGATATGAAAAGTTGCTTCTTTTTTATTGGAATCAACAACATCCCCTACACTATTCAAAAAGGGTCTACCAAGGATAATCGACATGTTGCCATCCTCGGGCATCTCAAGAATAACAGTCCGTTAAGATAGTAACATTTCCAACAACAACGGGCACATCCTCACAAATACCGTACGTATGACAGTTGATTTGTCATCCATCTGCGGAGATATTTGAATAGGTGTGAGTTTATTCAAATCAAGTCTTTGATATAAAGAGAAAGGAATAATACTAACACCAGCTCCCAAATCACAGAAAGCAGTTTATCATAATTTCTTTGAATGGAGCAAGGTATATTTGATATTCCAAGATCTCCAAGTTTGGTAGGCACTCCATCCTTAAAAGAATAATTAGCATGCATGGTGTAGATTTCAACTTCAAGTATCTTTCTAATATTAGTGATCATGTCTTTCATGTTTTTAGCATAAGGAGGCATCTTTAAGATATCAGTTAAGTGGGTATGCAAAAATACTGGCCTAATCATTTCGGCAAAGCTTTCGAATTCTTCATCATCCTTTTTCTTAGATGGTTTAGGTGGAAAATGCATGGGTTTATGAGCCCATGGCTCTATTTCTTGACCATGTTTTATAGCCACAAATTCTTTTTTATCATATCATTTATTTTTAGGTTGTGGGTTATCAAGATAAGTAGCAGGTTCTATTTCTACATCATTATCTAGTTCTTTATCATTACTTGGTATGGTATCCTCATGAACATCACTATCATTATTATTATTACTAGGTGGATGTTCATTACCAGATTGAGTTTCAACATCAGAAAAAGAAACATCATTATTATCATCAGGAGGTTTTTGTATCTCAGGTTCACTAGCAGCACGCAAAGTCCTATCATTTTTCTTTTTCTTTTTATTTTTTATATGGACTAGGTGTATTAGCATTAATTCTTTGAGCGTCTTGTTCAATTATTTTATGATGACCTTTAGGATAAATAAGTTCTTGGGTCATTCTACCTCCTCTAGTCACTACTTTAATAACATGATCATTCATATTATTATTCATTTCATTAAGCAATTCTCTTTGAGATTTAGCAACTTGTTCTAACTGGGTTTGAACCATAGAGGCATGTTTTCCTACAACTCTAACATCATTACTGATTCTAAATAACAATTCACTCAAGTGAGCAATCATATCAGAATTATATTTCAATTGTTTCAGAACATTTGCATTGAAGTGATCTTGTTTCCTAATGTAGTTATCAAACTCATATAAGCATTGACTAGGATGTTTATTGTAAGGAATGTCACGTTCACCAAACTTTAACAGATAATGTACCTCTACCACCCATGGAGGCAGTGGTGTGTCAAGGCCAAGTATTTATTCAATAAGTGGTAAATTCTTAACATCCTCTGCTTTAATACATTTTTGCTTCATACATTTCTTTGCCTCTTGCATATCTCCAGGACTGAGAAATAGGATACCCCTGTTCTTCGGAGTGGGTTCAAGTAGTGGTTCAGGGAGAGTCCAATCATCATAATTCTTCAATAGTTCCTTAGCTTGTTGAACAGATCATTCCCTAGAAACACAACCACCACAACTATCTAGGAAGTCCATAGAAGCATGGGTTAGTCCATTATAGAAGATATGAAGTATTTCATTTTTCTTAAGAGGATGAGCAGGCAAAGCATTAAGCAATTGGAGAAGCCTCCCCCAAGCTTGTGGGAGACTCTTTTATTCAATTTGCACAAAGTTAAATATTTCATGTAAGGTAGCTTGTTTGTTATTAGCAGGAAAATATTTTTCACATAAGTAGTAAATCATATCCTAGGGACTATGCAGACAACCAGGAGCAAGAGTATTGTACCAGATCTTAGCATCACCCTTTAAAGAGAACGGAAATAATTTGAGAATATAGTAGTAGAAAATCTTGTCATAATGAGCAGAAAGGGTGGCTATATCATTCAACTTAGTAAGATGTGTCACTACAGTTTCAGTTTCATAGCCATGGAAAGGATCAGATTCAACCAAAGTAATTAACTCTGGGTTAACAAAGAATTCATAATCCTTATCTATAACAAAGATAGATGAAGTAGAAAACTTAAGATCACATTTCATTCTAATATTCAAAGACTTTTCTTTATACTTACATAGTAATTTCTTAAGTTCATGTCTGTCCTTACAGGCAAGAATGTCTCTAGCTACTTCTCCAACTATAACATAACCCTCAGGTATCTTAGGCATTTCAAATATAGGAGAGCTAGGTATAATAGGTGATTCATAATTATCAATTTCAAAGGCTTCATCAGTTTTAGTGGTTTCATCAATTTCAGTAATTTCATTCTGTTTAGCTCTAGTAATTTTTCATTCAGAAATTCACCTAGCTGCACATTATCATCAAGAAAGTTACTAGCATCATCATAAGAATAATTCATAGCAGAAGTAGCATCATCAATATCAGGATTAATAACATGTGGTGGTGTTACAAATTCACTCATTACAGAAGGTGAATCAATTCTAGAGTGTCATGGCAAATCCATACCCCCCTCGTCTTAGAGGGAACGATCTTGGTTCTTGTATCCTTCAGATTCTTCATAGTGATAAATTGATATAAATCCCAAGATACTCAGCAAATATAGCTATGGTCCCCGACAATGAAGACCCAGAATTTTAGGGGATCTATCTAGTCCTTTCTATAAGTAAGAGTGTCACACCCAATGAGGAGCAGAAGGAAACGACAATTAGTTTACAGTAAGGTATTCTCTACAAGCACTGAAATTATCGATAACGGGTAGTTTTGTGATAAGGTAATTCATAACGAGTAACAAGTAACAAGTGTATCAAAGGTGCAGCAAGGTAGCCCAGTCCTTTTTGTAGCAAAGGACATACCTGATCAACTCTTATATACAGAAAAGTGCTCCCGAGGACACAGGGGAATTTCTGTCAAGCTAGTTTTCATCATGCTCATTTGATTCGCGTTCATTACTTTGATAATTTGATATGTGGGTGGACAGGTGCTTGGGTGCTGCCCTTACTTGGACAAAACTCCCACTTATGATTAACCCCTATCGCAAGAATCCACAATTATGAAAGAAGAATTAAGGTAAACCTAACCATAGCATGAAACATATGGATCCAAATCGGCCCCTTACGAAGCAACACATAAACTAGGGTTTAAGCTCCTATCACTCTAGCAACCCATCATCAATTTATTACTTCCCAATGCCTTCCCCTAGGCCCAAATAATGGTAAAGTGTTATGTAGTCGATGTTCACATAGAACCACTACAGGAGAGACAACATAAATATCATCAAAATATCGAACGAATACCAAATTCACATGATTACTTATAACAAGACTTATCCCATGCCCTCAGGAACAAACATAACTACTCATGAAACATGTTCATGTTCAAGACTAGAGGAGTATTAATTATCATAAAGGATCTCAATATATGATCTTCCATCAAGTAAACCAACTAGCATCAACTAAAAGTAGTAATCAATACTACTAGTAACCCACAGGTACCAATCTGAGGTCTTGAGACAAAGATCAGATACAAGAGATGAACTAGGGTCTGGAGAGGAGATGGTGCTGGTGAAGATGTTGATGGAGATTGACCCCCTCTCGATGATAATATCGTTGGTGATGACGATGGCTTCGATTTCCCCCTCCGAGAGGGAAGTTTCCCCGGTAGAACAGCCTACCGGAGCTCTAGATTGGTTCTGTCCAAGTTTCGCCTCGAATTGGCGACGCTTCATCCTGAAAGCTCTCCTTTGATTTTTTTCCAGGTCAAAACGCTTCATAGAGGAGAAGATGGGCATCGGAGGAGCCACAGGGGCCCCACAAGCCTGCTAGTGGAACCCCTCTGGTTGATTCTTGTGCCAGTATTTTTTATTAAATCCAAAAATATTCTTCATAAATTTTCAGGACTTTTGGAGTTGTGGAGAATAGGTATCTCCGATTTTCTCCTTTTCCAGTCCAGAATTCTAGCTGCCAACATTCTCCCTCTTCATGTAAACCTTGTAAAATAAGAGAGAAAAGGCATAAGTATTGTACCATAACGTGTAATAGCAGCCCATAATGCAATAAATATCAATATAAAAGCATGATGTAAAATGGACGTATCAACTCCCCCAAGCTTAGACCTCGCTTGCCCTCAAGCGAAAGCCAAGATCAATGAATATGTCCACATGTTTAGAGATAGAGGTGTCTGTAAAACTAAAATCCGGACATGAGGGAATCATGATCAACTTTAAAACAACAATACTCATTGTATGATATTCCGTATACTAGAGTAACAATTCCTTCACAAGATAAAGTATGAACCAAGAACTCTATTGACAACCAACAAACTATCATCTCAATCATTGAAGCAATTGACAATTTATCATAACATCAGAAAGAGTCAATATAACAGGTTGTAAAGCTAATGCACATATTGAATCATCTTTTTGTCTTTCAGAATTGCTAGCACACGCGGTACCCACAAGATCAAAGCTTCAATCGAACACAGAGGAAGATAGGGACTTATAGATTTGCCTCCCAACTATTCACCTCAAGGGTGATGTCAACAATAATAACTCATGATCACCTACATCGGAGTGGATATATAAGTCTAGATCATTCCCCAACACATAATGCTTGCCAAGAGGGAGGAAAAATATAGGAAGTGATGAGGATTACCATGACGCTTTGATAAAGGTATGTACTTAAAAATGAAAAGCAACAGATAGGCCCTTCGTAGAGGGAAGCAGAGGTGGTCATGCACTTTTTGTTTTGGATGCATAAATTCTTAGTGCAGAGGAACATCGCATTGTATTGCCCTTTGTGATAGAAACGTTTATTATGCAGTCTATCTCTTTTATTTCTTTGATATCACAAGTTCGTACAATGCTTATTTCCCTTGCAATAAAAGATCACACATATTTAGGAGAAATATTATTGCCTTTTGCACCAATGACAACTTACTTGAAGGATCTTATTCAATCCATAGGTAGTTATGGTGGACTCATGGAAAAACCGGGTTGAGGTGTTTGGATGCACAAGTAGAATCTCTACTTGGTGCGAAAGTTTTGGCTAGTATGAGGTGGAAGCAAGCACTACGTGTTGGAGGATCTAAAACCATATAACTGCTATTCGGAGGCAAGCAAACATAACCTATTATGTTTGTTCCTTGTCCAACATCAACTTCTTGGCATGTAATATTTTAATGAGTGGTCATAATCATAAAAGATGTCCAAGATAATATATTTATATGTGAATCTCTACTTCTTTATAATCCTTTCAATTGCACCAACGACCAATTACTATGTTTGTTAACTCCCAACAAATTTCAATCACCATACTTTTTATATGTGAAGTCATCACCCCTCCATAAGATCACTATGTATTCTCTTTGCTTTTGTTCTATTATTCTATATTCATTACTTTCAAGAGCCTAGTAATCTAGCAAATCCCTCTCATTAAAACTACTTTTTATTATATAACTCTCAGACTTGCTTACATAAGGGGATCGAAAGCAAAAACTATAAGGTAGATCATACCAAAACTTTTATTCTACTGGCTCAAAACAAAATCAAAAAGGATTGAACTAGGAAAGATAAGAAAAAAGGAAAAGGAAAAAGGAGTGATGTGATATGATACCGGGGTGCCTCCCCCAAGCTTGGCACAAGCCAAGGGGAGTGCCCATACCCATGTGCTCAGGTGTCCTTGTTCCGAGGTGATGGTGGTGGAGTTGTTGATGAGGATGGAAATTTTTTGTCCTCCGTCTTCCTAGGCATTGGCTCACCATCATAAAAAGATGAACGAGTCTCCAGAATCCTCAAATCTGTAGCCAAACTCATTATCTTAAATCCATATTCATAATCACAGTTTTGGTTTTGCAGATCATAGATCTAGGCTTGGAGATGCTCAGTTTTCTCGTAAATCTTGAAGATGTGCGCCCCGATGTCCTTGGCGTCCAGCTTGTGTTTATGGGTAAACTTTGATATCATCATATGATTGGCATTGAGTCCATGTTCCAAAATCCCTTGGCACTTGAATACTTGTTGCTCCATTGCTTCGAGCCTTGTTTCCACGTTTCCGGTCTTCTTTGGCCCCTCAACGTCACGGATGTGCACCAACCCCTCACATATCTCAAAGGTTTGCGTGTGTTGCAGCACCTCCGCAAGTTAAGGGTTGATGACCTTCTCGAAAAACTTGTCATTCGGAGCTCCGGGGGACGCCATGATGATCTAAATCTGCTGCGGAAACAACTCAAAACAAAAACAGGAGGTATTGTCATGATACGAAAGTCGAAACCTTCGGGAGATTATATAATTAATTTTTTCCAACCCGAAGGGGTGTTCCACAAGAAAACAGAGTCCGGGGGGCACATGGGGTGGTGAGAAGCCCCCTAGGCACGACGAGGGGGGTGGCCGTGCCTAGGAGGCTTGTCGCCTCCCCGTGCGTCCTTCGGACTACTTTTTATTTTCCTAATTTTTTAACTATTCCAAAACTGAATAAAATTGCTATTGGGAAACTTTTGGAGTTGGTTTTATTACCATACCACGTACCTATTCCTTTTCAGAGTCTGAAACGTTCTCGTAAGTCTCCCTAATATGCTCTTCGGGAGTTATGGTATTGATAACATTGTTTCAACAATAATGGGAGTAAATGAAATATAATGTTTGATTCTTTGCCTGTTAACCACCATTTGATTTGTGCCTTTGACATTGTTGATATTGATGGCACTGGAATGATATACTTCCTCAATAATGTATGGTCCTTCCCATTTAGAGAGAAGTTTTCCTGCAAAAAATCTTAGCCAAGAATTGTATAGCAAGACATGATCACCTACATTGAATTCACGCTTTTGTATCCTTTTATCATGCCATCTCTTAACTCTTTCTTTAAACAACTTGGCATTCTCATAGGCCTGGGTTCTCCATTCATCAAGTGAGCTAATGACAAATAACCTCTTCTCAACAGCAAGTTTGAAATCATAGTTGATCTCTTTGATTTCCCAATAAGCCTGATCCTTTAGCTCTGGAGGTAAGTGACATGCTTTATCATAAACCATTTTATATGGAGACATACCCATAGGGTTCTTGTAAGAAGTTCTATATGCCCATAATACATCGTCAAATTTCTTCGACCAATTCTTTCTAGATCTATTAATAGTCTTTTGCAAGATGAAATTATTTTCTCTATTACTTAATTCTACTTGACCACTAGACTGAAGATGATAAGGGGATGCAATTCTATGATTAAGATCATACTTAGCACGCAACTTACGGAATGCACCATGAATTAATTGTGAACCACCATTAGTCATTAAATATCTAGGGACTCCAAATCTAGGGAAAATAACTTCTTTCAAAATTTTAATAGAGGTGTTATGATCATTACTACTAGTTGGAATAGCTTCTACCCACTTAGTGACATAATCAACAACAATTAGAATATGAGTATACCCGTTGGAAGTTGGAAAAGGTCCCATATAATCAAAAACCGCAAACATCAAATGGTTCAATAACAAGAGAGTAATTCATAGGCATTCCCTGACGTCTACTAATATTGCCAATTCTCTGACATTCATCACATGACAAGACAAACTTACGAGCATCCTTGAAGGGAGTAGGCCAATAAAAACTAGATTGTAATACCTTATATGCAGTTCTATCTCCAGCGTGGTGTCCTCAGTAGGCCTCGGAATGACAATTCTCTAGGATGTGTTCCAATTCATGCTCAGGTACACAACGTCTAATAACACCATCTACTCCTTCTTTATAAAGGTGTGTGTCATCCGAGAAGTAATGTCTTAAATCAGAGAAAATCTTTTTCTTTTTTTGGTATGTAAGCTAGGCGGTATAAATTTAGCGACATTGTAATTAGCAAAATCAGCATACCAAGGAGCATTACAAGGACCATTTATGACAGCTAATTGTTCATCAGGAAAGCTATCATCAATAGGTTGTGGGTCATCAAGAACATTTTCTAACCTAGACAAGTTATCTGCTACAGGGTTATCAGCACCCTTTCTATCAACAATATGCAAATCAAATTCTTGTAGCAGAAGAACCCACCTAATAAGTCTAGGTTTAGCATCTTTCTTTTCCATAAGATATTTAATAGCAACATGATCAGTGTGAACAGTTAATTTAGAATCAACAATATAAGGCCTAAACTTGTCACAAGCGAACATAAGTGCTAAAAATTCTTTTTCAGTGGTATCATAGTTTCTTTGAACACTATCTATAGTTTTGCTAGCATAATGAATAACATTCAGTCTCTTATCAACTCTTTGCCCTAGAACAGAACCTACGACATAATCACTAGCATCACACATAATTTCAAAGGGTAAGTTCCAATCAGGTGGTTGAATAATAGGTGGAGAAATCAAGGCATTCTTAAGAATTTCACAAGCTTCTACACAATCATCATGAAAAATGAATGGAACATCTTTTTTGCAAAAGATTAGTGAGAGGCCAAGAAATCTTAGAAAAATCATTAATAAATCTCCTGTAAAAACGAGCATGACCAAGGAAACTTCTTATACCTTTGATATCCGTAGGACATGGCATCTTTTCAATAGCATCAACTTTAGCCTTCTCAACTTCGATACCTCTTTTGGAAATTTTATGCCCCAATACAATGCCTTCATTAACCATAATGTAGCACTTGTCCCAATTCAAGACAAGATTAGTTTCTTCATATCTCTACAAAACTCAATCAAGGTTGCTCAAACAATCATCAAAAGAAGTTCCGTAAATGCAAAAATCATCCATGAAAACCTCAACAACCCTTTCACAAAAATCAGAGAATATAGAAGTCATGCATCTTTGAAAGATAGCAGGTGCATTACATAAACCAAAAGGCATACGTCGTAAGCAAAGGTACCAAAAGGATAGGTAATGCTGGTCTTCTCTTGGTCCTCTTTTGACACAGGTATTTGAGAGAAACCAGAATAATCATCTAGAAAGTAGAAATGTGTGTGTTTGGATAAATTTTCTAGCATTTGATCAATGAAAGGTAGAGGGTAATGATCTTTTCTAGTAGCTTTATTCAATTTCCTAAAATCAATTGCCATTTTATAACTTGTAACAATTCTCTATGGGAGCAAATCATTTTTATCATTAGGAACTACAGTAATACCTCCTTTCTTAGGGACACAATGAACGGAACTAACCCATCTACTATCAGCAATGGGGTAGATGATACCTGCCTCCAGAAGCTTTAATATTACATTTCTTACCACTTCCTTCATTTTAGGATTCAACCGCCATTGATGATCAACAACTGGGTTAGCATCAGGCTCCATTTTAATTTTGTGCTGACATAGAGTGGGACTAATGCCCTTACGATCATCAAGAGTATATCCAATAGTAGGACGGTCCTTCCTTAGAGTTTTCAATAATCTTTGTTCTTCATGCTCTGAAAGGTTAGTACTAATAACAGGATATATCTTGTTTTCATCAAGATAAGCATATTTCAAAGTATCAGGTAATTGTTTAAGCTCAAACACGGGATCACCATTGTGTGGAGGAGGATCCCCAAGTATTTCAATAGGCAACGTGTGTTTCAGAATAGGATGCTACTCAAAGAAAATCCTATCTATTTCATTCCTTTCATTCATATGCATATCATTTTCTTGGCCTAGCAAATATTGCTTTAAAGGATTAGTAGGAGGAACAACAATAGAAGCAAGACCAATAATTTCGACCTTACTAGGAAATTCTTTATAATGGGGTTGTCTATGAAATTTGGAGAAATGAAACTCATGAAACGTATCCCCAAATCTTACGATAACTATTTCCTTCTCATAATCTATTCTGGCATTAATGGTATTCAAGAAGGGTCTACCAAATATAATGGGACAAAAATCATCTTGTGGGGAACCAAGTACAAGAAAATCAGTAGGATATTTTATTTTCCCACACAAGACTTCGACATCTCTAATAATCCCTACTAGAGATATAGTATCTTTATTAGCAAGCTTAATTGTAACTTCAATTTCCTCTAACTCAGCTGCTGCAATATCATTCATTGTATCTTTATATAAAGAAAAGGGAATTGCACTCACACTAGCACCCATATCACATAAGACATGATAACAATGATCTCCTCTTTTAACAGAAAAAACAGGCATGCCAACAATGGGTCTATGTTTATCTTTAGCATCAGGTTTAGCAATTTTAGCAGCTTCATCACAAAATTGAATAACATGCCCATCAATTTTATCAACCATGATATCCTTAACCATAACAATACTAGGATCAACTTTAATTTGCTCAGGGGGTGTAGGTGTTCTAGCACAGCTCTTACGAACCAGAGTTGAAGCTTTAACATCATCCTTTATTCTAATAGGGAAAGGTGGTTTCTCAATATAAGCAGTGGGAATAATAGGATCAACATTATAAGTACTAGTTTTCTCTTCAACTTTAACAGGTTCAACTACTTTCACTTCAATGGGAGGATGATATTTAAACCACTTCTCCTAGGGAGATCAATATGAGAAACAAAAGATTCACAAAAGGAAGCTACTATCTCGGAGTCAAGTCCATATTTAGTGCTAAATTCACAAAAAGCATTCGTGTCTACGAAAGATTTAACACAATGAAACTTAAGGTTCATACCTGACTCCTTACCTTCGTCGAGTTCCCAATCTTCAGAGTTGAGTTTGATTCTTTCCAATAAATCCCATTTGAAGTCAATATCTTTCTTCATATAGGAACCAGCACAAGAAGTATCGATCATGGATTGATCATTAAGAGAAAGCCGAGGATAAAAATTTTGAATAGTCATTTCCCTCATGAGCTCATGATTGGGGCATGAATATAACATTGACTTAAGCCTCCCCCAAGCTTGATCAATTCTTTCTCCTTCACGAGGCCAAAAATTATAAATATAATTCCGAGCATGATGAACTAGATGCATAGGATAGAACTTCTGGTGAAATTCCATTTCCAGTCGGTTGTAGCTCCATGATCCAATATCATCACATAGCTTATACCATGTCAATGCCTTTTCCATCAAAGGTAAAGTAAAGACCTTCTTCTTAACGTGATCCTTGTGTAGACCTGCAAGTTTAAATAATCCACAAACTTCATCCACATAGATTAGATGCAAATCAGGATGTAGTGTTCCATCTGCTGCATAAGGATTTCATAATAAATATTTTCAGTAGGTCCAGTAGGTTGAGTGACAACTCTTTTTGTTTACGGTCGAGGAAAAGATAACCCAAAAATGCCCCTCAAAGGATTACATTCCATAGTGACAAGTGACAGTAAATTTCAGCACACTATATAAAGTTTTCCTTACCAAAGGCACTCCACTCCCCGGCAACAGTGCCAGAAAAGAATCTTGATGACCCACAAATATAGGGGATCTATTGTAGTCCTATCGATAAGTAAGAGTGTCGAACCCAATGAGGAGAAGAAGGAAATGACAAGCGGTTTCCAGTAAGATATTCTCTACAAGCACTGAAATTATCGATAACAGGTAGATTTGTGATAAGGTAATTCGTAAGGACTAACAAGTAACAATCTAGCAAAGGTGTAGAAAGGTAGCCAATCCTTTTTGTAGCGAAGGACAGGCCTGAAGAAACTCTTATACAAAGCAAAGTGCTCCCAAGGACACATGGGAATTTCTGTCAAGCTAGTTTTCATCATGCTCGTTTGATTCGCGTTCCTTACTTTGATAATTTGATATGTGGGTTGACCGGTGCTTGGGTGCATCCCTTACATGGGCAAACCTCCCACTGATGATTAACCCCTATCGCAAGCATTCGCAACTATGAAAGAAGAATTAAGGTAAACCTAACCATACAATGAAACATATGGATCCAAATCAGCCCGTTACGAAGCAACGCATAAACTAGGGTTTAAGCTTCTATCACTCTAGCAACCCATCATCTACTTGTTAATTCCCAATGCCTTCCCCTAGGCCCAAATAATGGTGAAGTGTTATGTAGTCAACGTTCACATAGCACCAGTACAGGAGAGACAACATACATCTTATCAAAATATTGAACGAATGCCAAATTCACATGATTACTTATAACAAGAATTATCCCATGTCCTCAGGAACAAACATAACTACTCACGAAACATGTTCATGTTCAAGATCAGAGGAGTATTAATTATCATAACGGATCTAAACATATGATCTTCCACCAAGTAAACTAACTAGCATCAACTACAAGGAGTAATCAGTACTACTACAAGGAGTAATCGATACTACTAGCAACCCACATGTACCAATCTGAGGTGTTGAGACAAAGATCGGATACAAGAGATGAACTAGGGTTTGGAGAGGAGACGCTGCTGGTGAAGATGTTGATGGATATTGACCCCCTCTCGATGAGTGGATCATTGGTGATGACGATGGCTACAAATTCCCCCTCCGGGAGGGAAGTTTCCCCGGTAGAATAGCCTACCGGACCACTAGATTGCTTCTGTCCAATTTCCACCTCGAAATGGCGACGCTTCATCCCGAAAGCTCTCCTTTGATTTTTTTTCTAGGTCAAAACGCTTCATATAGGAGAAGATGGGCATCGTAGGAGCCATAGGGGCCCCACAAGCCTGCCAGTGGCCCCCTCTAGTTGATTCTAGCGCCAAGATTTTTTATTAAATCCAAAAATATTCTCCGTAAATTTTGAGGACTTTCGGAGTTGTGAAGAATAGGTATCTCAGATTTGGTAATTTTCCAGTCTAGAATTCCAGCTGCCAGCATTCTCTCTTCATGTAAACCTTGTAAAATAAGAGAGAAAATCCATAAGTATTTGTCACACCCTGTGATTTGCCTCATGACTAAGTTATCATGACTCAAAAAGCAGGGCCAATTAAAACTTTTGTGTGCTTGTTATGCTTAACTTGATTGCTGATTATCTGATTGCTTGGTGGTGCTCTATATTTATAAAGTCCCTCCTACTCTCAAAACGCATTCCCTTGATCCCCACTCTTGTCCAATGATCATGCGATGTGAATATGAATTTATTATATTTTTACAAAATATTATTTTGGCCAAAAAAGTTTTTATTCAAATTAGGTTTGCAAAACCCTCTGATTTGGGATTTGCACTGCAAGTCCCCAAATTGGGTGGATCCTTCTTCCCCAAATGCTTTATTTGGAACCTAATATATATATATTCCCAAAACCACAAAATATTATTTTAAAAGATTATTTTCATATTTTATTTAAAGGATTTTACTTAAGGCCCAAAATGGTCTTTTATAGGGAAATATTATTTCAAATAATTTAAAAATATTTGAGAAAAATTAGGAAAACTGATTGGACATATATTGTCCATATATCAGAGTTTGAACAAATGGTGATGTTCAAAGTATTGGACAAAACCCTTCAAAACCAATCCTGCCTATTCCAAGCGTTTGAAATATTTCTATAAGAAATATTCTCTAATAAATCCAGGCAAATTTTAGCATGTCACATATGATATGTGTGATAATCTTGCCAACTTTCAGCTTAATACCAATTGTTTTTATTCACAAACATATTTCAAAACCCTATTGAGCTTAAAATTTGTGGACATGATATAATCCTTCAATAATGCATCCACACCAAGTGGTGCATCAAGGAGAACAAATTAACTTGTCCAACACCCCTCAACACCATTTCTGTTGATTTCAAGAATTTGGTAATTACATTGCCAAGTTTCTCCATTGGGCCCCAAACGTTTTGTGCATGTTATATCCCGTAAAATATGTCGCCACATGAAGTGGTGCATTAAGGGGAATGGATTTTCATAGCTAGATCTAAGCAAATGCATTTCTGCCCATTTCTAGGGTTTACAACATTTGTATTGCCAACTTTTCTCAATTGAGCTCAAAACTTGTGATCACTCCTATTTTTACCCCTAATTTTATTCTGTTAAAACCTAGAACAAGTGGAGGCCTTTTGCTTGCCCAAAACGCCATCAAACACCTTCTGGTGTATTCTAGGATTCACTATATTGACCAATTTTACTCTTCCCCTTGAGCAAACATTTTACCAGAACACTTACTAGTTCTCCTTCACCTCCAGTAAAGTTTGCTTGGCCATAGCTCAATGATTGGCCTGGTAAAACTCCCCTTTCACCCCTCTGGACAACAATTTCTCCTCTCTTTCTCAGCTTCTCTTCTCAACCAAGGAACCCAGGCAGCATCCAACGCATTTTACACCTTGTTTTACCCTCCTAGATTCCCCTAGACGCTAGTGGTCACACTAGGGCACGCCCTAGAGGCAAATGGCATGCACCGGCATGCTAAAGGGGTGCTCCAGAGCGCGCTACAGTGCACACCCGCACTGTTGTTCCCGCCCAATGGGTGCCCCCGACAGCCTTGGGTGTCGTGGTCATGTCTCCCGAGGTCACCTCGGCGTCCTCGACACGTTGGACGGTCAGCACCCTCCTCCCTTGACCTCCCCTAGGCCCGGCAGAGCTCGCCCGAGCCCCTCCGAGAACTCGGTCCATGGTGGGCCTCGGCTCGGCCATATAAGGCTTCCCCCGTGCCCCTCTCGAGCTCTCTTGATTTCCCTCTCTCCCGTAGACCCCCCTGACCGGCCCACTCTCTCTCCCTCGACCTCCTTCCGTCCCGATGGCCGAAGCCCCTGCCGGCGGCCTCCGCTCAAATTTGGCCACTGTGGTCTTCCCCTGCTTCTGTGATCCACACTAGAGCCCCCTGCGTCTCCACGAACCACCCCCGAGCTTCATTCCTCCCTCCCGATGGCCAGACCATCGAGCCCATTGTCATCGTTGTTTGAGTCTGCTGCGGCCAATGCCACGCTCTCTCCGGCACTCCTAGCGGTAATGGAGACCCCATGCGGGTGCGTCAGCCCACCCTGAGGTCTCTGATGGTCAGAGCACCACTGCAGGTGGCCAGACCCACCAGGGCGAACACTGGAGCATCTCGGTCGCACCTCCCCTGTGTCTCCCTACACGGGCGGAAGGTGGGGGACGGACCCGACAAGCGGGCCCCGCCTGTCGGTGACCGGCCGGTCGGGCCCAGTGTTTAAGTGAAAGTGGGAACCACCAGAAACCAACTTCTCCTGGTGAAGACGCATTCCCTAAGTACGCCTTTGACGTCGCCAATCTACCGCGCGGCTAGGATGGTGGGCTGGACCATTTGTTAAATTGTGCCCCGTGCGCTATTTGGCTCTTTTGGTACAAATCTATCCCTTTTTCTTTTGTTGTAGGGGCAAGTAAATTCATAGATTATTCAGTTGATCCCAAAATATGTGAAATACACATTTTTCCTGAAATAGTTATTGTAGAATTCAAATTCAAATACCAATTTGAACTATGAAACCCCCCCTATTGCAAATTCCTAGAGGGGCCATAACGTCTCCAAATGGAGTAATTCCAATTTATATGTACTCTAAGTGTCATACCCTATTTTTCTAGCCATGGTAAACATTTTTACCATACACCTATTCTATTGGATCCACTAAATAACCCACTTTTCCATTTATCTAACCTTTGCAAATCCCTAGGAAATTCATACCAGCTCCAAATCTAGTGAAACCACTTCCCACATGTTTCTAAAATCATGCCCTATTTTATGAGTGCCTCCACTCATTTTTACGAAAATATTTTCTGTTGACATCTTGAAGGATCATCATTTTCATCATTCCCACCATTCAAAACTGCCCCTTGACCCACATCCACCAAAACCTCCTTGGTTATTTTTCTCATGACCAAAAGAGTCCTAGAGAAATAAAACTCCTAATTATAGAGCACTTTTGTTTCCCTCCTTGTTGTGTTGCTTATTATGGTTGTTTCCGACAAAAGTTGACGAAGTAGATGAAGTGCTCAAAGTGGACGAGAAGCGTGTGAAGACCCCGAAGACCTTGAAAAGCCACGCAAGCATCCCTTTGACCATGTTAAGAAACTTTTTATGCATGTCATATAGCACCTATTCTTTTGAGAATTGATCACGATGTGGTGCTTCCCCTTCAGTAGGGTACCTCTGATGCTTTTATCGTTGACTCTTGCATCAAGCATGACCCTACCACCTTGTCGGGACCCCGATCCTAAGTCATATGATTCCATACTGTAACAAGCCACATCACTTTGCGGCCTCACGCACGGTACTCCACGGCTGCAGCCTTACCTTGGCCGGGACTGTTTGCGTCTTTTGGCTCACGTATGTGAACATGTCGCTGGCAATCACACAACAAAGAACCCGGGCCGACATAACTAGTCATAGAACCCAAGTGGCACATCCGTACGGAAACAGGCATACATAACCCAGCAATGCAGGTGTCGGTCTCAAGCGTGTGTAGACGAGTCGTAGCAAGTTACAAGGACTCCATTACGTCGCGAGACACGAATGTCATCGCTGCACGTAGACGAGTCGTAACAGGCTACAGGGACTCCATTACACTGCAAGACATTTCCCCAAAGGTACAGACACAGCAGCAAAGAAGGATACATGCCGGTCAATCAATGTGTCCGGAGCAGTAGCAAGCTACCAAGGCTCGGTGGAAGCACAAAAAGACAGTTTCCCGTAAGGAGTACTGCTAAAGGCACACAACTAGGTGTCGGATCCCATACATACCGTTGCACGCCGCACGTACGCACGACATGCCCGTTATGCATAGATACAACTATGGCATCACAACATAACCATACAACAACATGACTTTTACTTAAAAGGCTCAGAAGAGCCTTGCATAATATGTTCTTACAGATAGGGGTCACATGACCCGGCACTCAAGTTATACAAACAAGTTCATACAAGCCAGCGGAAACTTAGAACTATCCGAGTACGGACAGTGAAATGAAAAGAGGGCACATGGCCTGACTATCTACAGCACGCCACACGGCACAGGGTCGTAGCTGGGACACCAGCTATTCGGCATCGTCAACGTCTAGATAGAACCCACCTGATGGGTCCTGGTTTTCCTCTGCAACATTAATTAAGCAAGGATGAGTACAATCGTACTCAGCAAGTCTTTAAAACAGACCTAGTCTAGTTATGCTCATGTATCAACAAAGGGGTGGAGGAGTTTATGCAGAAAGCCAGCTTTGACTCATGGCTAACCTACACTACTCAGTTTTATACTCTTTGTTACAATTTTATTTATCGCACACGAGTCCACTAACTCCATCTCAATACACCACCATGGACTCACCTTCCCCTCCCGGAAGAGTGCCATCCACGGTACTCACACTTGTCTTGAGATTTTTAGAAGTATCCATTTGATTATCTATGAACAACATAAGTTCTCCAAGTAGTCCATATCCGCGGACGCGGCTATTCGAATAGTTTCATAACCCTGCAGGGGTGTACTTCTTCACACACGCTCTCGCCACTTATCGCTGTGTGCCATAAACCATGCACCTCGGCAACCTTCAAGCGGATGCCCAGCGAGGGAGTCGGCCACGACCGTCAATCACATAAGACCTCTAGTCCAGGCTACCGCCTATTTGAGACTGACCCGCATGGAAGTTCGGCCGAAGCTTCCACTACGGTCCCAAACGATGTGCGCAGGGTTCCCAAGCCCACCATTCGGGTGACCCTTGGTACACCGTGCCACTGCCTACCGCGTCGTAACCCACCCCGATGGTCAGCGCTACGCACGGCCTCCAGCAAGCTATAAACACCAGAAACTACTTGCAATACCTGGACCAAAGACTAAGCGACTGATAAGTCGAGCGGGGTCATATTTCAGGGCCCAGCATGTGGTAGTATCTCGTCTTGGATCTCAAACACGGAACCCAGTTCCTAAGAACGGTCTCAATGAGACAACCCACTATGTACTCCTACATAGCCTCTCATCGCCACCTTTTACCAAAACGGATTCGTTATGAGCTCAACACATCGGAACATCACAGTTTCACCCTAACTCATCACCCAGATGAATCAGACCTGACACAACTCTAAGCATAGCAGCATGGCATGAAGATAAGCTAAGCACATCACGGCACAAGCATCTACCAGGTATGCTAGGTTGCAAGGTGTAGCTATTTACTGTGACAAGATCAGGTCATGCATAAGAATAGGATCATCTACCGGGTATGACTAACATGTGATCGTTTGTCCTAATGCAATAATGAGAGCAGGAGCGAGAGAATGGGATGTTATCGGAATGATCAATGGGGTTGCTTGCCTTGCTGAGTTGCGGAAGAGTTCTCTCCTTCGTCGGGGTACGGAGTAGTATCGTCTGGATTCAGACCTACCGCAATGCAGATAAGAACAATCAATACAAGCAAATGCGACAATATGATGCATGATCATGGCATAGTGGTATACATGGGTGAGCTAATGTGAATGGTGATCATGTCTATTTTATTCAGATTTGAATATAGGTTCCAAGTTGTCCTCATTTCAAATGCCATATAATGACCTAATGCTAAAATGTCCAAGTTCACCTATTTGGGTTGCTCTATCATGCATGAGAGTAGCACCATTGGATTCATTGGATTTTTCTGATAAATTTTCATATATAAATTATTTTCATCTGACTTACAGATTAATTTATATGATTTTTCAAAGTTTTAAACATTTTGTGGAATTATTTTAAAATAAGAAAATGAGTTATGACATAAGCATGATGTCATGATGACATCAGCTGGTCAGCTGACTCGGCCCAGAGTCAAACCTGACATGTGGGGTCCACATGTTAGTGTCTGGTTAGTTTAACTAACTAATTAAAATTAATCCTAACTAATTAGCAGACCGGGGCCCACTTGTCAGTGTCACATTAGTTTAACTAAATGATTTAAAGTAATCCGTGATTAACTTAACTAATCTGGACAGGGGCCCCACCTGTCATTGACTCACACAGTCAAGCCAGGGGTCCACCCGGGTCAAACCCACCGGAGTTGGCCGGCGGCTTGACGCCGGTGACCTCCAGAGACTGCGGCGTCCGTCGGGTTTCTTCTACAGGGGGTTATCTAGCGAGCTAAGGCCACTGGCGAGTAGTCCGCGCACAGCCGCATCCATCCGGAGCCGCAGGAGGTCGCGGGGTCGCCGGAGTCGACGGCCACGTCCGTTTTGGCGGCGGCCGGAGCTCGGGACGACATGGAAACGGCGACCAGGACGCGGGGGGGGGGGGAACTTGTGGCAGCTACGGCTCCTGGGGACGCACTGAGCACAGGCACATGCTCGGGTGTGGGCTGCGGCTGCTGTGGCCACGGCCGTGCCATGGCCGGCGGTGAGGTCCCCTCGGGCGTCGACAGCTAGCAGGGCTAGAGGAGGGGAGGAGCAACGGGGAGAGGGGAAACGAACCGGGGACTCACCCCGGTGCTTCTGGCGGCGACGGAAGGGTCGGGGAGGCGTCGAGGGCGATGAATCGACGGCGAGAACGACGTCGGTTGTCGGGGAAGGAGGAGAGCAGAGGGGGGGGAAGCGAGAGAGAGCGGCGACCGCGAGGGAGAGAGGGAGAAGACCTCGGCGACGGCGAGCTGGCGCGCCCTGGGGCCTCCAGGCGGGCGACCAGGCAGGGAGGAGGTGGAGGCCTCCCGGCGCCGCGCGGCACTTCGCCTCTGCCTACTGGCAGAGGTTGAAGATGACCGCTTGGCCCTGGTGGGCTGGGCCATCTCCTTCCTGGGCCAGGTAAGCCCCTTCTGGCTTTTCTTTTTTTTTTAATTTCTGTTTTCTGTTTTCTAATATTTATTTATTTCCTTTGCAGGTCCAATGACTTTTATAAAATGACCCACATATTTTCTAAATTGTAGTTTGAATATTCCAAACTTATAATAATAGTTTCAGATTATTTTGGAAACAGTGATAATGATATTTGCTTTATTTGTCATTTTCCAGGGATGTAAACCATTAATTCAAATTATTTTAAATGTTCAAATAATACAAATGTCCCCTGGTATATCCATGTCCCTATTTATCAGACATAGGGGACATTTTTGATGGGCATTTTGGATTTGTTGAAATTTCATTTATCTAGAAATCCTTAATTCATTAAGTGGGTGGGGTTTTCTTCTTCTCCCCATTTCATATTGATGCATAGATGATGATGATGATGCAAACACATTACTAGCCTATGACTCTTACTAGGGTTGTGACACACCTTATGAGGGTTATGCGGGTGGGTGTAGTTAGGATGCTAGTAGATGCTACACAAGTGGGATGGGATTTATGCATAGTGATGGAAAGGAGAGAAATGATTTCTAAGACTTTTCGAAAAGCTCGTCGGGTGCCACTAATGCCCGAGGGAGATGATGATGAGATGGGTAACCACTTAAGAAAGAAGTGGTATGCCGGAGCAAGTGAGTGTGTGTTTTCGAAAACGGAGAGTTTTAAGGTCTGTTGACCTTCTGAACCTTACATGCGCAACCACTATACCCCTTATGGGACAGGTCTTTGTTGATTACCATGGTGGGTACTGGCAAGGAGCCCGCCTTACTAGTGGCGGGAGTGGCGTGGTCACTGTTGATACGGGGTCGTAACGGTATGTATGATCATGCGCTGTCTTCACAGGCACCGGACACACCGTTGGTCCCTTCATGGATGGTATGATTAGAGAGAGGCTCGTGTGATGTACATCATGAGAGCTGGGTACAAATCGAGTGGACTCTTTGTCTAGTATCGCTAGGGAAAGGCATTGTTCGGGTGCTTACCTCTGGTATATTATATACCACGAGTCGTGGATGAAATGGAAGTTCCCCGAGTCTTGTGGGTAAAGTGTGCAACCTTTGTAGAGTGTAAAACTATTCGAATAGCCGCATCTGCAGTCGTGGACAGTTGGAGGTCCTTTTTAAACTTTTTCCAGATGTTTTTGCAAACTTGGTGTGTGTGTGTGTGGTGACCAGGATGATAGTTGAGTCGAGTCGGTTGACTTGGCATGATGACTGAACATGAGATGTTCAGACGGTAAATGAGACAAGTCTCAGAACTTGTGTGATGGTTGAACATGATATGTCCAACCCCCTACTTATGATGATGACTGTCCGTGTTCTTATGAACACATGTCTATGGTTGATGCATGCTTACTTAAGTCAATTGATCATGTCATTGCACTCAAAACTAGGTTTCTACAAAACTTACCTATTAGTGCTATATCATGCATTGTTATTGCCTTGTTCCAAACATGGGTTGCTTGCGAGTACATTCAAAGTACTGATTGGCTTGCCACTAGTTATTTTATTGTCCAGTCATGAAAGATCAGGTTATGATGAAGATTACCTTGGTGACGGACATGCGATCTAGGACGCTTCCGAGTCAGAATGCCTATAGGGTTAAGGCAGATGGCATGGGTTCACGCTATCTTTGAAGATTTCCGCTGCAATCATATGAAGAATTGGCCATGAAGGCCATATTTGAGTAAAACGGTATGTAATGGATGTAAACTCTTGTTATTCAGTTTATGTGTGTTCAATGATCATTGATCTCTAGGATCACTGTGCACGTACATTCGGTGATCACGACTTATGAGTCGGGGTCCCCATAGAGCTAGTATCAGAGCTAGCCTGATTGTAGGAAGCCCTTAGTTAGCATGGACGTTAGTTAGGACAAATTTTTTTCCCAGATCCTTCAAAACACTTGCAAAGGCTATCATATTTCTTAGCTCTTCTAAGCTTTCAAATAAACTGAAGGATTGTGCCTGGCACTTCCACCATTTTTATTTTTTTGCTTTCCTCGTCTACTTTTCAAAACTTTGCAAATGGTCACTACTTCCCTCGTCCCACTGACCACGGGATTCCTTGTAATCCTCGTGGGTAACTTGGAAGGGAGCCACCTTGCCAAATGATTGCCGACATATCTTGGACCCAAGTTGGCGACACTAGACAAGGAGCTGCCAACGGAAGACACCTTCTCGAAGGATGAGGATGTCAAGACTTCGATGAGAGAGACACCCTAGACATAGCCCGAGTATGATGCCACCTTGGCCTTCGATAACCAGGGCACGAGACATGCAAAGTCATGATATGCATCGCTAATAGAGCAACCCTATCCTTTTCGTTGTTATATCGGAAACCACCGGTGGATGAGAACCTCGCCATTTGGTCCGCCTCGCCATAGTGAGCAGGAAAACGGTTCTCATCATCCCTCGCTCTTAGTGCCAATAATATAGTCAACATGACCGACAGGATACAACTCTACCATGCCTTGCTAATTTCTTTGCATAAATGGTTGCCTACCTGGAACCCTCGACGTCTCAGAAGACTAGAAGACATTGGTACGATTACGAAGACACCAGAAGACCCTATCAACAACTGCCATGAAGATTCACCTTTGTCGTCAACTCAACAGACCCGAAGTCATCAAGGACTCTTCAGGAGCAACTAGGATCGTTTCGATGAACAACAACCAAAGTCATAGCGACACCCGAGGAAGACCCAGAAGGCTAAGCGGACTCCTCTCCAAGACATGAAGCAAGCATGAGTACTAAGTCCGAGAACCCCTAGTGTAGGATAGGTCATGTGTCCCCCATGCAAAGTCGAGTCCGTATGATGGTTTTAATGGAACCATGATGTGTCTTGCTTGTTTTTCCTGTTAGTGCTTTGGTGTGAGTCACACTTTTTCCCTAGGTAACAAATGCGCGACTATATCACCTACCTTACCTTGATGTTCGTGTTTGGCCTTTTCGGCACTTGCTTGACTGCACGTGCACTATACCACCCCCCTTAGGCACTCCTCTCAGTGCTACTACCTGTCCCCCCATCTCGTCAACTGAAGACCAGCAAGACACTATGCACCAAGGATCCACTTCCACAAGCAACTGACACCGAAGACTTTGACTACAACCTACTCAACTAGACGCAACCCCGTAGAGTATGATTTTCCCTCAAGATTGGAAACCCCTCCCTTGCCCAACCTATACCTCACAAGATCCCTATCACAAGTCTTTGATCACGTGTTTAAATACACAGATTTGCCAGAGCACTTATTGAGCTTCAATAATCCCCTGCCTTGCACTGGGTTCATTATGGAACTAGTGATCATAGTGAACAAACATCCTTCATTCTTACTCTAGCACAAGAACCTTGATGACATACGAAGGATCATTCGGAGGGTATGCGAATGGTGGACAATGATTGGTTTTAGCCATAATAAATGTCTTGTGGAAATAGTTGAGACCCTTTGGTGGATTATGAGGCTTAATGTTGGTAGATGAACTTGGTGGGTCCAGATTGATAGAGTAGCGTAACTTACTTGTCCCTTGAGTAAATTGGATTATTAGAAAAAATATGATCACAAGATAAAATTATTGGTGGAGAAATGACTTGACTATGGCAAGTGATATTGATAATGGATTGATGGTGTTACGATAGTGACGTGAGTAACTAGTAGGGAATTCTTACTAGATGTAAACCATGGATTTAAATAGGTGACCCTAGTAGGTGCTCGAGATCTATTAAACCACATGGTTTGGAGTAATTTGGATTTAGTCCAATGATCTTGATAATGACACCATATTTCTTGATGATATTAGAAGGAATCGGATGATGTCAGGGATAATTTAGGGATCTATATAAGCTCAACCTTGGAGTGTACTTAGACATGAGATTGGAAGTTCATGACAATACTCCTTGCAATGATATGTGGATTATATGAACTCGAGGATATTATGTTGGACGCCATCGATGCTGGATTTGTAGCAGTAATAGATCATGTAATGGTGGATGATATTCGTGGGTCGTGTAACTGGATTCATATGAAGGAAACGATATCTCGGATTGGTATACTACATGTTTCCTTGGCATAGAGATACAACCTTTAGACCTTCGGTATATTAGTTGAATACTTGGGTTTGTAGTGTCATGATCAAGCCTAATGGCTTGTAAATTATCCCGAGGATTTTTATATAGGGATATACGTGAGTTAGCTATAGTAAACTGATGAGATTTAAGCATAGTTCTTTCTCTCAAAGCCTTGGAGATATGAGTAGTGTGTGTAATATTGGATTTGACTTATATCAGATGATACCTTCAAGGATATAGAGTAAGTTTGTTTGAGTAATAGGCTGTACTATTGGCATCTAAGAACTGTGCTCAAGGATGAGATGGTAGACGTTCACTCGCATCCTAAGCTCTTTGAAACCGCAAAACCTTACCAACCGATGCCATGGTCGGATAAGACCAAAGGCTCTGACGGTAAGTCAAAAGACAATGGTTGATACTCCGCCGTGACCACCACCCACCCATTCCTTAAGGAAGTTTGCCACGAAGACCTCTAGTAGGTTGGACCACAAGCCCTTCATACTAGTGACCATCCGGGACGAATGCCTGCTCCTCTCACATATCCCATGAACAATGTGTTTATGTGATACTTCAGGAAATAGGTTGTTGTCCTCCGGGATAACATACTTATTTACTGAATGAGAGGAGGAACGCCTTAGTCCTATTTGGACCAGCCCCCGGAACAACAATTACCATAACTCTCAAGAATAAGCTTTCACCTTGAAGGAGCTGGACTTCGCAAAGCACCCTCCCTACAGAAGAAGACCTTCTTGCCCAAGCAATATGAGTAACCACTGTGATTGCGAAGTCACGACTATGACGAAGAAGAAGCAAAAAGAAGTCAACCAGCACTCCTCTTCCGGCCACCTCAACTAGACTATATTCGGAAGCACCGACATTCAAGCCCGAGAATCCCTTGGACATCAAGAGGAGTAAAGAGCCCCTCGCTTTAAATGGTCATCTATCAGTTCCTGACTATGATGGAACTAAGAAGTTGACGGCACCTCACTCCACCACCTTAACAGTGTACGATGAGCTTGACGTCCCTAGTCCCTTCAAATGCCTAGAACGGGGTGGAATGACTTGTATGACCTCAATGCTAGCCCCCTTTTTGGTCCAACCAAGGACGTGAACCTGACTCGACCATGGTAAGCCACATGTCAAGGGTAGTTCACACCCCTTGCGAAGTGTCAGACCTTGGGGGTTAGATAGCTTATCTATACTCTGAATAGTTAGCTTATCTAGAACCCCACTGAAACCTTCCCAAATGGTAGAACCTGTTTTGACCCCAAGTCTCTAAGCTCAGTCTTAGGGACGAGACCCAGCACAGACCTTGCCATGGAGTGACGAATAGACCAAACACCCGAAGACCTCCAGAAACATGCGTCCTTGATGATGAAGACAAACGACCAAAGAAGAATGAAGAATGTACCTGAGCAACTTACTCAAGCAGAAGATCTCTACGAGATGCCCACAATGACGCACCTCAGCACTCTCAAGGATGGAGACCACCTACGGATGAACACCCCTGCCTTAAGGAAGATAAGGACTTCCCAATCAACGAGAAGCTACACCAAGACCCAACCTTTCTATTCTAACACGAGACATCTAGATGTCACTGACCAATGTGAGTAGTCCTATGACCAGCACACAGACACACTACTTGGCCAGGTATTCCGACTTTGGGATACCCACGCAAGCCAGGCCCTTACTAGAACCTCGTCCACCAAACCTTTAACCATTAGGCAAGCCTAGCAGGTTGCTGGAACCCCGTTCCCCCTTAGTCAAAGTCAACAATGCACTCGAAGGCATATCATCAGGCACTTCAAGATCCAGAAGGACAACCATGCAGGAGCAGAAGCCACATGGGAATGTGAAGACTACCTCACCTCTGATTTTCCGCATCCTTCCCACGCCTCGCCTAGGAATCTCGGGGACGAGATTCTTGTAAGGGGGGTAGGTCTGTCACACCCTGTGATTTGCGTCATGACTAAGTTAGCATGACTCAAAAATCAGGGCCAATTAAAACTTTTGTGTGCTTGTTATGCTTGACATGATTGCTGATTATTTGATTCCTTGCTGGTGCTCTATATTCATAAAATCCATCCTACTCTCAAAACTATTTTCCTTGATCCCCACTCTTGTCCAATGATCATGCCATGTGAATAGGACTTAATTATATTTTTACAAAATATTATTTTGGCCAAAAAGGTTTTTATTCAAATTAGGTTTGCAAAACCCCCCCATTTGAGATTTGCACTCCAAGTCCCCACATTGGGTGGATCCTTTTCCCCCAAATGCTTTATTTGGAACCTACTATATATGTAACTTCCCAAAACCACAAAATATTATTTTAAAAGATTATTTTCATATTTTATTTAAAGGATTTTACTTAAGGCCAGAAATGGTCTTTTATAGGGATACATTATTCAAATGATTTAAAAATATTTGAGAAAATTTAGGAAAACTCAGTGGACATATATTGTCCATATATAAGAGTTTGAACACATGGTCATGTTCAAAGTATTGGACAAAACCCTTCAAAACCAATCCTGCCTATTCCAAGCATTTGAAATATTTCTATAAGAAATATTCTCAAATAAATCAAGGGAAATTTTAGCATGTCACATATGATATGTGCGATCATCTTGCCAAGTTTCAGCTCAATGGCGATTGTTCTTATTCACAACAATATTCCAAAACCCTCTCTATCCAGGTTCAAATTTGAGCAACTCTTCAATTCCAACTTCCTCCTATTGAGCTTAAAATTTGTGGACATGATATAATCCTTCAATAATGCATCCACATCAAATGGTGCATCAAGGAGAATATATTAACTTGCCCAAATCCCCTCAAAACCATTTCTATTGATTTCAAGAATTTGGTAATATTACATTGCCAAGTTTCTCCATTGGGTCCCAAACGTTTTGTGCATGTTATATCCCCTAAAATATGTCACCACATCAAGTGGTGCATCAAGGGGATCTGTGTGTTTAGTGAGCATTGATCTCTGGGATCGCTGTGCACGTACATTCGGTGATCAGGACTTATGAGTCGGGGTCCCCACAGTATTGTACCATAACGTGTAATAACAGCCGATAATGCAATAAATATCAATGTAAACCATGATGCAAAATGTACGTATCAAGCAATGGCGCCAGAAAAAGGTCTTGATAACCCACAAGTATAGGGGATTGCAACAGTTTTTGAGGGAAGAGTATTCAACCCAAATTTATAGATTTGACACAAGGGGAGCCAACAAATATTTGAGAGTATTAGCAGTTGAGTTGTCAATTGAACCACACCCAGAGATAAATATCCGCAGCAAAGTGATTAGGAGCACAATAATATGGTAGTCTGATAGTAGTGGTAACAATAACAGTAGCGGTAACCATGATAGCAATAGGTTTGTAGAAAGTACAATAGTAACAACAGCTGTAGTAACTTAGAAAGAACAATAAGTGAAAAACTCATAGGCACTGTATCGGTGTATTCGTTGGATGATATTCATCATATAACTGTCATAACCTAGAGCAACACAGAACTAGATCTAGTTCGTCAATGTAATGTAGGCACGTATTCTATAAATAGTCATACGTGCTTATGGAAAAGAACTTGGATGGCATCTTTTGTCCTACCCTCCCGTGGTAGCGGGGGCCATAAGGAAACTAAGAAATATTAAGGCCACCTTTTAATAGAGAACCTAAACAAAGCATAAAGACATAGTGAATACATGAACTCCTCAAACTACAGTCATCACCGAAAAGTATCCCGATTTCCGTGACCTTGGGGTTTATGGATCATAACACGTAATAGGGGCATATGACTAGCAAAGATCGGATGAAGAACATAGATATAATGATGATAACATAAATGGTTCAAATCTGAAATCATGGCACTCGGGTCCTTGTGGCAAGCATGAACCATGGCAAAGTCATAGAAACATCAATCTTACTAGGGATTAAGCCATAACAAAGCTAACAAAGCTAACAAAGCTAACAAAGCTAACTCGATTACATGATGAATATCTTCCAACTCCACACCGACCAGCAAGCCTACGAAGGAATTACTCACTCCCGGTGGGGACCATCATGGAATTGGCGATGAAAGAGGATTGATGATGATGAAGCCCGAAGATTCCCCTCTCCGGTGCCCCAAACGGACTCCAGATCTGGCCTACCGATGGCGAACAGGAGGTGGAGGTGGCTCCATCTCGTGAAACGCGATGAAATTTTCTCCTTCATTTTTCCTCCAAAAATAGGATTTTCTAGCGCTATAAATAGGGTCAAGGGACCATCGAGGTGAGCACAACCCACTAGGGTCTTGGGGTCTAGTGCGCCCTGGTGTATCATGCCCAACCCGGGCACCCCCTTTGGTTGTATTTGGATCTAGTATTATTTATTTATTCTGAAATAAATATCCCAAAAAATTTCTTCCATTTCGAGAACATTTATTTCTGCACAAAAACAACACCATGGTAGTTCTCCTGGAAACAACGTTAGTCCGAGTTAGTTTCATTCAAATCATGCAAATTAGAGTCCAAAACAAGAGCAAAAGTGATACGAAAAGTAGATACGATGGAGACGTATCAGGGGCAAGGGATTACGACTCGTGCCACCGCCCCTGAAGGAAATCTTGCTCGCGGAGCTGTGCCCGTGGGCCTACCGGAGGTGCCACCCGGAAGCCGCGCGCGGACTTCGAGGGCACCTACCCCCGCGACGAGTACGGAGCCCGCAGGGGCGGAACCGTCACCCGTCACCGCTTCCTGGGCAGGCGTTGAAGACGATCTTGAGGGTCCAAACCCGCCGTGCGAAGTGCTCAGTCTGGACAGGGCAAGGCGGGTGTCGGCTAGTCCCGAGCCCCCTACAGAGGATGATGGAGCCCCAAGGATTTGTTGTTGGATGGGTGCACGGAACCCAACTGGCGTGAGGCCCAGGTGATCGTGTGCTCCGAACAATGGTCCGAAACAACCTCCTACGGGACACGTCGGTCGCGCTGGTGGAGCTCGGGGTGGAGCTTCGGAGCGCTAACGCATGCTTCACCGAGGAACAGTTGCGCCTGGCTCATGGGTGGCACAAACTTGACGTTCCCATCAGGTTGGGCCACCATCAGCACGACGCTACGGGCTTCAAGACCGAGTGGTCCACCACTGGGGAGAAGGAATCACTCGACTATGCCCTCCGACAGGCTGAGGAAGCAGATGCATGTCGCATGGCTGTTGAAGCCCGCAAGCGAGAGCTTCAAGCCTCGAATGCTCTCACACCCTATGTTTTGCCTCTTTTGTCTAAGTTCATATATCTACAAAATTAGTGCCAATTAAAAAAATTGGGTGCCTGTGGTGTTTGACTTTGTCGCTGCTTGTTTGATTGCTTGCTTGTGCTCTATATTAATAGAACATCCTCCTACCCTCAAGAACTCTTTTCATTGATCCCAACTCTGGTCCAATGATCATTCCGTGTGTATAGGACTTAAAAATATTTAAAAAAATATTATTTTGGCCAAAAAGCATTTATTCAAATTAGGTTTTCAAAAACACCTAACTTGAGATTTCAACTACAAGTCCTCAAATTGGGCGGATTGTTTTGCCACAAAGACTTTATTGGGACCTACTATATTTAAGACTCCCCAAAACAAAAAAATATTAGTTTTAAATATTATTTCCTTATTTTATTTAAAGGATTTTTCTTAAGGAAAGAAATGGTCTTTTATTAGTTACAATATATTTTATGCTTTCAAAATACTTGAGAGAATTTAGGGAAACTCAGTGGACATATATTTTCCATATATATGAGTTTCGGCACATGGTCATGTTCAAATCATGGGCAAAACCCCTCAAAACCCCTTTTGCTTAATTCAAGCTTTTGAAATATTTCTATAAGTAATATTCTCAATAAATTCCAAGAAAATTCCAGAAAAACACACACGCTATATGTGATGGTGTTGCAAAGTTTCATCTCAACCACCCTTGATTTTCTTCACAAAATAATTACAAAACCATTCCTCTCAAGAATAAAATTTGAGCAACATCACATTGTGAAGTGTCTTCCCTTGAGAACAAACTTTTTGTACATGTTCCATTACTGAAATGATAATGCTAAACCAAGGGGTGCATCAAGGAGAATGGAAATTCATGCCTAGATCTTCAAGAAGCTGATTTTGTTGATTTCTAAGATTTTACAAAGTTATATAGTGAACTTTCTTGAAGTCCACTCAAACTTGGTTATCAATCCTACTCCTAATCGCCATTTGACCCTGTCAAATATCATGGCAAGAAAACCCAAATTTGTTGCCCTAATCAACATCAAACACCTTCTGTTAAACTCCCAAACTTGTTGGTTGAGCCCCTTCCACTATTCTCCTTGACCCAGGACTTCTACCACAGTCACTTGCATGCCCCTTCTACCTCCAGTAAGAATCTCAAGCCTTAGATAAATTGTTAAGTGGGGTAAAACTCCATTTCACCCCCTAGATAGGAGTAAACTAACTCACTCTCCCCTCCCCTCTTATTCCATCAACCTACCAGACCATGCAATGCTATATTCCAACTTTTTGGACCCACTGGATCCACTAGACATGGCTAGCCGCACCTAGGATGCCGTTCGCATGCCAGGAAATGCCAAACGGGCACTCCAGAGTGCGCTATAATGCCTGACCACACCGTAGCCGTCGCACAATCATTTGCCATGACCACCTCAAGCCCGTTGGTCAGCCTCGGCCTCCGAGACACACAAGACCCATGTTCTCCTCCCCTCTGCTCCTCCTATGGCCTCCTCGCATGCGCACCATGGCCGCCCAGCTCAGCTAGTGGCCGGCTCCACATGAGCCTGATGAGACTCCCCAGCACTCCATTTTTTTCTTCCCGAGCTCGTGGAGTCGTGCCCACTGATGCCGACGGCCTCTTTCGCCATGAGTGATGTCGTCATCAACCTCGGCCTCGATCGAGGCTTGAGACCTCCCAAGTGGATGTGGTGTTCCATCCCGATCGCCCCGATGGCCGTAGCATCGCCGCTGATGGCCTGTGCCGTCGGGACGACGCCAGCGAGCGCTCTACCCCGCCTCGCCTATCTCACCCTGCCTCAGGCGGGAGGTGGGAGAAGACATGACAGGCAGGGCCCACCGGTCAGTGGCTAAAACCCGGGCCCCCTCGTTTAAGTGGAGGCACCCCCACGTTCACCTCCTTCCCGTTGCGAAGATGGCCCATTGTAAAGGCTCCTCCGACGTGGCCCTTCGCACTCCCGACCGAGCCGCCGGGCCGACCCATTTGTTAAATTGCGCCCCGTGTGCGGTTTGGCCTTTTGGTAAAATCTTTTCCCTTTTATTTTTCCAATGGCACTAATTAATTCCTAGTAAATTCATCTTAACTCCAAACAAGTTGATTCAAATCCCTAGGTGTTTCTAAAATCCTTATCTAGTCATAAATATATCTTTCATATTTTTTGTTTGCAAACTTTTTTGTAGAGTTCATATTCAAATTCGAATTTGAACTATGAAAAGCCCCTCTTGTAAAATTTCTAAGGATTTCACTATAGATCCAAAGGGGGTGACTCAAGTTCCTAGGTGGACCGAAAATCATGTCCTAGGATGTGAACATTTTTCCTTACATTTATTCTGCTATGTCAAATATTGGACCATTTCTTCATATATTATCCACTTTGTATATCCCTAGAATATTCATACCAACCCCAAATCCAGTAGAACCAATTCCTAAAATCTTCTGAAACCATGCCCTATTTGTTGGGTACATCCACCCATGTTTACAAAAATATTTCCCATGGACATCTTATAGGATGATCATTTCCTTCATTTCCACCATTCAAACTCCCCATTGACCCACATCCACCAAAACCTCCTTGGTTATTTTTCTCATGACCAGAGGTGTCCAAGATAAAAAAAACTATTTATAGAGCACTTTATTTCCCTACTTCTTGTGTTGCTTATTGCGGTTGTTTCTGGTGATAGCTGACAAAGTAGATGAACTGCTCGGGATGGACGAGAAGCGTGTGAAGACCTCAAAGACTTACCTAAGCCAGGCAAGCAGGCCTTTCACCACGATAATGAACCCTTTAATTTGCATGGCATATAACACTTATTTATTTCTGTGATGTTGATCATGTTTAGATGGTATCCCCCCTTCAGAGGGATGCCTCTGATACTTCATCGTTGATACTTGCATCTTGCATGACCCTACATACCTATGAGGGTTGTGTGGATGGGAATAGATAGCATGCTTAATAGATGCTACGCAAGTGGGACCTAGATATGCATGGTGTCGAAAAATAAATTTCTTCAAAGACATTTCAAAAACCACATCGGTTGTCACTAATGCCTGAGGGAGATGATGATGAGCTAGGTAACCAATTGATAAATAACTGGTGTACCGGAGCAGGTCGTGTGCGTGTTTTCAAAAACGGAGAGTTTAAAGATTTGCTTACTATCCCAACCTTACACACACAACCACGATACCCCTTATGAGATGGGGCTTTTGTTGATTGCTTTGATGGGTACTAGCATAGAGCCCGCATTACTAGTGGCGGGAGTGACATATTCACTCTCGATACGGGGTCATGCCAGTAAGGACGATCATGCGCTGTCTTGACAGGCACCAGCACACTGTTGGTCCCTACATGGATCTTACTTTTGATGTACATCATGTGGGCTGGGTACCAATCAAGTGGACTCTTTGTTTAGTATCATCAGGCGGAAGACAATGTTTGGCTGCTTACCTTGGGTATGGAATATACCACGAGTCGTGGATGACACGGAAGTTCCTTGAGCCTTGAAGGTAAAGTGTGCAATCGCTATTGAGTGTAAAAATATTCGAATAGTCATGTCCACGGTCATGGATAGTTGGAGGTCCTATTGAAACTATGACCGATGTTTTCACAAACATGGTGTGTGTGTGCGTGTGTGGATGACACAAATATGATATTTGAGCTAAGCCCGATGACTTGGCATGATGATGAACATGAGATATTCAACCCCTACTTATGATGATAGCGGTGACTTGATCACATGAATACCTAGGAATGATTGATGCATGCTTACTTAAGTTACTTGATCATGTCATTGCACTAAAAATTAGCTTTCAGCAAAATACATACTTAGTGTTATATCATGCATTGTTATTGACTTGTTCCAACATGGGTTGCTTGCTAGTAGATTCAAAGTACTCATTGTCTTGCCACTGGTTATTTTATTAGCCAGGCATGAAAGACCAAGTTATGATGAAAATTATCTTGGTGACGGAAATGCGAGATAGGAAGCATCCCATTCAGAATGCGTGTAGGGATAAGGTAGATAACATGGGTTCACACTATCCTTGAAGATTTACGCTACAAGTTTATGAAGTATTGGTCATAAAGGCCATATTTGAGTACAAATGACATCTAATGGATGTAAGACTTTGGTTACATAGTTTCCGTGTGTTCAGTGAGCATTGATCTTTGGGATCACTGTGCCATACATTCGGTGATCACAACTTATGAGTCGGGGTCCCCATAAACGTCCTCCTAGAACGACAGCTTCAGGACCGGAGAGGTTCCCTTCTCTCTTGAAGCAAAGGATGAGTGGTTCATGATGAAGGAGCGCATGAGCTCACTCTCCGCAAGACAGAACTCCGCGCCCTAGAGCAATAACTAGACCTAAGGTCAACAAAGCAAAGCTTGGAACGCGAGCAGTTGGAGGCGTTGGACCATGATATCACCGTCGCCATGGCCACCTACAATCAACAAGTGGAAAAGACCCAAGGCGAGGCCGACACGAAGAAGGGGTCGTTGCTGTAGAGCTTCTCCGAGGCTCCTAGCGGTAGGGATGGAACGCGGGGAGGTTCCCCGAGCTTCTGGACACCATGGTCGTCGATGAGGTCGACGGAGACGACGAGCAAATGCCAGCGATCCTCGCTGACTCTCTCTGAATATATCTCTGAACTAGAGACTTACCTTATAGAGGGGAGAACTGGAGGAGAAAGGAAGAGAGATGGAGAGGTAGAAGGGGCCAGTGGCGGCTGGAGAGAGAAGAGGAACCCTAGTTGGAGGAGGCACGCACGTTGAGGGGAGATTTAATCCCCGAAGCAAACGGCCACAGATGGCGCAATGACACGGCGGAGGCGCTCGCTCTCTCTTTGACGACTGACGGAGAAGCGATGGAGTAGGTAGCCGCTTGGCACCTGGGCTGGGCCACGTCGGGAGGAGCCGGCCCAGCTCTTCCTCTCTCACCCAGAAAAAGAAAATACAGAGGGATTTCTATTTAATAAAACAGCAAGAAAAAGGAAAACTCCTAGAGAAAATCAGAAAGTTTTTTGAAAAGGCAAAATTACTTTTGACTAAAAGAATATAATAACTATTTAATAAAGTTGTCAAGAGGAATTTTAAATCAAGTATTTTTAATAGTTTAAAATAACAGCCCCTGGTTATTTAACCCACAATTGCATATGAACTCAAACAACAAAAGAACCACACTCATAATTTACAAAAAAATATGCCACCTCTTAAACATTTTGAAACAATTTAACTAGCAAGTATAATCTGTTAATAAAATTGAAAGGGAATAAAAAAGGGGGGTATTGGTTGGCTTTGTTGAAAAGAAAAGAGAGAGAAAAGGAGAAGTAGGTGCACCACCCACACTAACCACAACCAGCAACACCAAGCACACTCAACCACAACAAGGTCACAACAATAGGAAAGACATGGCATGATGGATGAAATGATGCATGATGCATGAATGCATGAACAAGACATGGCATAACAAGGTGCAGACTCAATCATTAATCTCATGGCAACAAGGTTCACTTAAGATACATGCCCAACAAGGACGGGACAACACTTGCACTGTCACAACTCTCCCACACTACAAGAGGATCTTGACCCGAGATCTAGGAACGAAAGAAGTCTGGAAATTCGGAATAGGGGAGATCCTCATGTTCCCATGTAGCTTCTTTGTCAGAAGGATGAGACCACTTCACCTTGAGGAACTTGATAGACTTGTTGCGAGTCTTACGCTCAGAATCTTTGAGAATTACAACTGGATGCTCACGATAAGAGAGGTGTTCTTGGAGATCAATGTCTTGGAGGTCAATGGTACACTCAGGAGTCTTGAAGCGCCTCCGATGCTGAGAAACGTGGAAGACATTGTGCACATTTGTGAAATTTGGAGGAAGCTCTAGTTGGTAAGCAAGTCCACCTCTCGGGCCAACAACTTTGAAAGGACCAACAAAACGAGGAGCTAGCTTCCCTTTAATTCCAAACCGCTGAGTGCCCTTCATGGGAGAGACTCTGAGATAGACTAGATCACCCACTTGAAAGGGAACATCCCGATGTTTGTTATCATAATAACTCTTCTGTCAGGACTGAGCTACTTTGAGGTTCTCACGAATGACACGGAACATTTCTTCTGCTTCAGTCATCATGTCATTGCCTAATATCTGACGCTCACCGGTTTCAGACCAGTTAAGCGGGGTACGACACTTCCTGCCATAGAGAATCTCAAAAGAGGCCTTGCCTGAGCTAGCTTGAAAGTTATTGTTGTATGAGAATTCAGCATACGGAAGGCAGTCTTCCCATTTCATGTCGAACGAAATCACACAGGCTCTGAGCATATCTTCAAGGATCTGATTGACTCTCTCAACTTGACCACTTGTCTATGGATGAAACGCGGTGCTAAAATGGATCTTAGTACCCACAGCAGTCTGGAAGGACTCCAGAAACTTGGAAGTAAATAGTCTTCCATGGTCAAATGAGATAAGTTGAGGAATACCATGCAAAGATACTATCCTTGACGTATACAACTCTGCAAGCTGAGCTCTCGAGTTAGATTCTTTGACTGGCAGGAAATGTGCAACTTTTATCAGCTTGTCGATAACCACAAAGATGGCATCGTTGCCTCTCTTGGACTTGGTAAACCCAGTGACGAAATCCATCTCCACATGATCGAATATCCACTCTGGGATAGGAAAAGGCTGAAGAAGACCTGCTGGATGTTGATGCTCCGCCTTGACTCTGCGACAAACATCACACTTGTTCACGAACTGAGCAATTTCACCTTTCATGCGAGTCGACCAGAAGGTTTGCTTGAGATCCTAATACATCTTGGAACTGCCTGGATGAATGGATAGAAGAGAATTGTGTGCTTCGTCCATGATAACCTTTGTGAGATCACCTTTTGGAACCACCACACGGTCCTCAAAGAACAAGGTGTCTTTGTCATCAACGCGGAAGCACTTATACTTCGGAATGCCCTTGGCAACACCTTTCTTCACTTTCTTCACCATAGCATCAAGAAGCTGCGCTTGGTGAACCTGATCTTCGCGAGTCAGAGAAACTTGAAGATTGGCAAGAAATCCTTGCGGAATCATTTGAAGGTTGAGCTTGCGAAAGGCTTCACAAAGCTCGGGTTGAAGAGGCTTTAGGATGAGACTATTGCAGTATGCCTTACGGCGGAGCACGTCTGCAATGCCATTTGCTTTCCCAAGAGTATACTCAATGCTTGGATTGAAGTCCTCAAGCATTTCCACCCAACGAGACTGCCAAAGATTGAGATTTGGTTGAGTGAAAATGTACTTCAAGCTCTTGTGATAGGTGTACACCTCAACTGGTCTACCCAACAACAAATGCCTCCAAGTCATTAGAACATGCACAACTGCCGCCAACTCGAGATCATGAGTGGGGTAGTTCTTCTCAGCAGGCTTCAACTGACGCAAGGTATAAGCAAAAATCTTCTTATCTTGCATGAGAACACCACCAAGACCTTGGAGAGAAGCATCACAGAATACTTGGAAAGGCTTTCACTGCTAAGGAGGAACAACAACTAGAGCTGAAGTCAGTCTTTGCTTGAGCGTATTGAACGCCACATCACACTTAGGAGACCAAACATACTTGACACTCTTCTGAAGGATATTGGATAGAGGCTTAGCAATTTGAGAGAAGTTCTCCATGAATCTTCTGCAATAACTAGCAAGCCCGAGGAAACTCCGAAGCTGCTTCACGTTCTGAGGAGGCTCCCACTTCAAGATTGCCTCAAATTTCTCAGGGTGCACTTTAATTCCTTCGGCAGAGATCACATGCCCAAGGTACACCACTTCATTGAGCCAAAAATCACACTTGGAAAACTTGGCATAGAACCTACGCTCTCTTAACTTGTCAAACACAAGGCGGAGATGCTCTGCATGCTCTTAAGAGCCAAAACTCGTCCTGAAAGCAGTCTTAGGAATGTCTTCTTTGCGATGCGAATCTGATGATAACCCATGTGAAGGTCAAGCTTTGAGAAAACCTTGGCACCTTTCAGTTGTTCAAACAACTCATTAATGTTGGGAAGTAGGTACTTGTTTCTGATTGTCTTCTTGTTCAATGGACGGTAGTCGACACAAAGACGATTCGTGTCATCCTTCTTCTTGACAAACAAAACACCACAACCCCATGGTGAAGAACTTGGTCTGATCAGACCCAGACGTTCTTGCTCATGTAGCTTCTTCTTCAACCCTTTCAGCTCTTCGGGGCCAAGTTTATACGGGCGCTTGCAAACCCGTTCAGTTCCGAGCTCGAGATCAATCACGAACTCGATTGGCCGGTGCGGAGGCATTCCTGGCAATTCTTCTGGAAAGACATCTTCATACTCATTCACCATCAGTATTTGAGAAATTGCTGAGATTTCACCCTTCTCATTAAGAGCAAAGAGACGGATTGTGTCATCATGAGCCACGGAAATAATCACATCTTCTGAAGGATGAGTCAGCTTGACTTCTTTTGCTTTACAACCAATACAAGCCTTATGCATAGCCAGGAAGTCCATGCCCAAAATGAGATCAATGTCTGAATTGCCGAGAACATAAGGAGAAGCCAAGAAAGAGTAGTTGCCCATCTTGATAGAAACATCCAGGACAACAGAATTGGTCCTCATTGAAAAACCCGGAGAAACAATACCCAATGGTCTACCCAATGATGCCGACGGAAAATCATCCTTTATGAAAAATGGCTTTGACATGAAACAATGTGATACACTAGAATCAAATAAAACTTTTGCAGGAAAATCATTAACTGAGAGGTTACCCATGGTCACTTGAGAAGAATCCTCTGCCTCTGCTGCATTCACCATATTCAATCTTGCAATCTTGAGATTATGCTTCACCAGTGCATTGCCTAGAGGCCGGACTCGAGGAGGACGCGGAAAACGCCGCTGGTTGCACTTGTTTGCATAGTGACCCTTCTGGCCACACTTGTGACAAGTCACCTCAGAAAGCGGACGAACATTGCCTGGAGGAGGAACAAGAACTACCTTGGACGCCTGGGGTCTGTTCTCAAAACCTGGTTTGGTGGGTGGGAAGAAATACGGCCACCGAACTGCTTCTACTGCTGAGGAGGACGAAACGGAGGAGGATTTGGCACCCAATACTTCTACTGCTTGGGAACCATCTTAGAGCTGGAAGAAGACGAATATGAATCCGTTGAACGCTTCCTTGAGTTCTCCAACTTGAGCTGAGTTGCCTCAACCTTCAAAGCCATGTTGTAGAATTGATCAAACTCACGAGGCTCTTCAAGAACTAGGCCTGGCAGAAGCTCATCCTTGAGACCACCTCTGAACTGATAGATCATTGCCTTGTCATATGGAACATCTTGCTTAGCATAGCAGGCTAGATTATGGAACTCGATGTTGTATTGATAGACAGACTTGATTCACTGCTTCAGGTGCCTGAACTTCTCATGCACCCCCCCGAGAAAGCTTGTCGAAATGTAATGGGCCCTGAAGTCACGATGAAAATTGTCCCAAGTAACAACACGATCGCCCCTGGAATCCTTGTACTGCTCTCACCAATCAGCTGCTTGACCCTTGAGCTGGAACGATGCAAATTTGACAAAGTCCTCTGGCTTGACATTGCTGCACTCAAAATGCTTACTCATATCACGGAGCTAATCGTCAACATCAAAAGGCTCCTCACAATAGGTGAAAGACTTGGGTTGGTTGGCAAGGAACTGATTGAGCGTCGCAAACTGAGGTTGATTCTGAAAATTCCCTTGAAAGCCTTGCTAACCCTGATCCCTTTCTTGCAATATCCTGAGAAACATCTGAGTGTTCACATTGGTTGCAGCCATCACAGCTTGCCAAGCTTCTGGAGGAGGAGGTGGCGGTGGCGGGGGTGGTGGTGGAACATCAGCCTGCTCCTCACCATGACCCGGATTCTTGCGAGTTGGTGGAGCCATCCTGAAGATGGAAAAAATGCATCAGCACCTCATTGATAAGATGAAATCGAAAGCTGAATCAAATGCTTGAAACAAATTGGACAAATAACATCATAACCTTCCTACTGAAAAATTAGTAAGAATGCTTTCTTCGGTTCATGATAACATCATTATATATTAGAAACCACTTGCTATAACACCAAAGTATTGAGCTAACTTCTCGGAAAAAATTTATATGCCCACATACATCTGAATAAGATGATCCTAGATAACTATAGGATTGCCCACCTAAGAACTTCCGAAAACTTTCTGGTTATGCAATCCGGTGTGGGGGATATAAGGAAGAAATATCTCACACAACTAACAATCCTACACCCCAACTGTATCCATCCTTCGACACATAACCAGAGGCTTTCGCGAATTCATCTAACTCGAGTCCTCGAACTCACAACGATACTAAACCATGGTGGTACCCCGGACGCCTCCCTAGTACTGGGTTACTCCGACCTTATCTCACCATGACAAGTATTGAAGTAATTCCGAACACTCTCCGTCCTGAGATATCAAGGAAGCTGAATGATGACGATGTGCCAACATTCCCTGGAGCTCGACTCCCCGGAAGAAATCAAGTCAGACAGGAGGCACCAAGACAGAACCCTGTCACATCGATCCTAAAATAAATTGAGCGAGAAGAGGAGTAGAATCAAAATTCCTAAGTCGAATATCGCACCAGAGCATAGAAGAGAAGTAAAAAGAATCCTACTCTCCGATATAACTAGACTCAAAATAGTTTTTACTTGACTCGACTCGGCCAAGTTCGATCGAGCAAAGGCTCCTATGGTCGTATGGCTCTGATACAAACTTGTCATGCCCAAGATGCGCGCCTATCCATATTAAGGCACGAGGGCCTCGCAAGGGCTAGAGGCGCATCTTGTCGTTTGCAAGTATAGTATCATTACATCATACATTATAAAAGAGATGAGTATACGAGTTGGCTTACACTCGCCACATACTAAATTACAATTCCACAAAGAGTTCAAACATCAAGATGAAGACAGGGTCCGCCTACGGACGAAAGAAACCGATAAAAAACAAATGCAAATGATACTATCTCGCTATCCCAAAGATCACGACCATGGTCCTCTACTCATCCGAGTAAGTCACGTACATCCTCCCTCTTTCCTTGTCATATTCCCACTGGAGCTGCATTAGGTCATCCTGCACGTACTCATCTGTACCTGTACCTAGATTGTTGTAGTAATCCGTGAGCCACAAGGACTCACCAATCATGTGCCCGGGTACCAAGACTATTCAAGCTTAAAGGTTGGGATGGGGTATGTGTTTAGTTTTCATCAGCACTAAGCATTTATGGTGGCTAAACTTACGTACATTAAGATAAATATGAGTAGACTACGATGAATGATCGAATCTAGAATGACCTCTATGAGATCCTGAAAACTTACTTACGTTAATCATAACCCCACCGTGTTCACTCTCGGATCATATTCACGAGCAGAGACAATCATGGTTACTCACACAGTTGGTGTATTTTATTAGAGTTTACATCAAGTTTACTATGACCGGGTGTTAAACAAATATCCAAGTTGCCACATAACCGCGGGCATGGCTTTCCAAAAGATTTGACCCTTCAGGGGTGCTCCAACTAGTCCTTCACAAATTAACCACACTCTGCAGGAATAGCCTCGACCACGGATCTCGTGATCATCCCAGGCAACTCCAAAGGAATTCCAACACCTCGAGATAACCCGAAGAAAGTCAGAGCCCTCACGCAAGACACTCGATAAAGGTAGAACAAATCCAGCAAGACCTCCCGACGTGTCGATGAACCCGATAAGAGTAGCATATCTCGTTCTCAGGACACGATGGATAAGTGAAGCATATGGTGGCCTGATACAAATCTCCCAAGTTGCCCTGGGTTGGCACCGCATGGTGATCCAGTTTGGACCAACACTCATGAGGAGCACTGGCCCAGGGGTTGATTAATGATCCACGGGGTTGCAAAGCCCTATGCAAAATTTATTAAGTTGTTAAGGAAATGTAGTACTAAAGTTGGATCTTCCCAGCAAAGTTTTAATCTCAACCGAATAAACAAGGGGGTCCCCATAACAACCCTGACCATGTTAGGAGCGCAAAGTATGGAAAACATAACATTGGTACCAACAAACTATGGAGGCAACAGCAGAAAAAAACACCTAACAAAAGGCCAAGCCTTCCACCAATACCAAGATATATATGTGCATTAAATTAAATAACAGATAATATTGTGATATGCCAAATCCATGTATTCACATGGAACAACCTGCGCCTGCAACTAAGAATGCTATAAGAGGGGCTGAGCAGCGGTAACTTAGCCAATCAAAGGTTTGCTAGTATGTGGAGGGTTAGAGGCTATCATGGAAATTAGGAGGCTGACATTCAGGTGGTAGGTAGCGCAATTTGTAATGATAAGAGCGAGACACTAGCAAGCGAAAATAGTATCGGGATCCGGGTACGATCATCTTGCATGTTGGTTCTTCAGTGGAACAAGTAGCGGGGTCCTCGTAGTTGTACTCGCCTAGCTCTTCGTACTCAGGTTCAATGATCGTGTATACCCAAAAGAAATATAAAGAATAAACAAACAACCATGGTGCAATGGACAAGCAAGAATGATGGATGCTTTGTTGAAGGGTTTTTTGCATGGCAATCCAAACTATTCATGTTTCATATGCAAAGGATTGGTTATTAATAAATCTGGACAGAACCTTATGTTAAGTTATTTAGACATGCATGAACATGGCAAATATGGATGCATCATGCAAAAACGAAAAAAATGCATATGAAGAACGTAAGAAATGGAGTGACGGTTCTCACGATACGCTCACGACAAGATACGAAGGCAAAACACAAGAGAAGAAAGACCTGGGCTATTCCTTGGCATTACAAGGTAACCACTTGTTTTAAAATGAAAAACCAACCACAATAGAGCCAAAGATCAAGCAATTCCATGGAGTATAGCTCCCATAAGTCACAAAACTGTAAAACAAACAATCTGCCACAAAACAGCAACATGGAAACTTTCACAGCCAATAACTTGAGCTACATGAATTCTACAACCACAAACAAGGTATTTACAGAAACTACATAGCATGCTTATCAACTTATCAAACTAAACAATCTGGAAAGTAGGCACACATCAATAAGCATGAAGCTCACAAGTTGGCATGATGAAACACATATCTGGGACTTAGTGAAAATAACAGTTTTCTGGAATCTGAGTTAATCTGGTAGCATGTTGACAATAGATGTTAAAGGTGTTAGAGAACACCTCATGGCATGAAAATTAACAGGATGATAACAGACAACATCTACTTCAAAACACTAGCATTGAGCTTGATCTAATTCACCACATATCACAAGATAGCACCCACTCTTCATGGCATAAAAATAACAGGAGATTCTCGGACTTATATGGGTGATTATCATATCAATAAAAAATACCATGGAATTATATACATAAAACACTAGCACTTCCCTGTTGGCACATGCCCCAAAGCAAGCGTGGATTCATTCATGCAAAAATGACAAAGTAGCATCACAGCAGAAAATGACAGTTTTATAAGCTTGCTCGAAAGTGAAATATTATTACACCAATGGATTCCTTGGGTCTTTCTACCCCAAAATCATGTGTCATACTCATATATACATGTGAGCAACATGGCACAAACTAAACTAGCAAAACAACCATCCTCTTATAAGTCAAAACATACTTAAAATACACATGAGCATATGAACATGAACAGATTTGGAAACTTAGCTAAGAATGGAAATGCTCTAACAATTCCTACAAAACATGGCATATACCACAATCAACGTGAATGGCAAGTGGGGAAAGAACCCACTTGTCACCCACACACACACACACTACACAAGCATGGACACACATGGCTCTATATGCCTAAGGGCATATGAGCACATACACACCCATGAACACACCACCTATGAGGGTGGGTGTTCATCACACTCACACATATGCACCATATATGCACAATGCATATAGGCACATACACACTACACCCATGCACAAGTGCACATGGCACTCCCACACTCATGAAACTCCAAACTCATGTGTGTGGGTGTTCATCCACACACACATATGCACACATATATGCTTAATGCATACATGAATATACATATGCATGTGATACCACACTCCCACAAACACTCACTAACATCACACATGCATATATGCATACTCACATATTTGCAATACCACCACACTACACCACTCCACACACATACAACAGAAAAAAAAGAAAAAACAAGACAAAAAGGGGGAGGGGTTCCGGCTCGAACCCACGACCTCTGGTCGTCTCCCACACACACGCACCACTATGCTATGCCATGGATCTCAACAGGAAGGTGGAGGAGAGCAACTAGACATTTCTGCCATGCTAAGTCTGACGAAACTGACGAAAAACCCAAAACTCTGCCGACAGCAAATGCAGCGTCGGCTATGGCGGCGACAGGGCATCTCCGGCAATAACAAAGCACCTGCGGGGAGCACGGGAACCTAGGGGAACCCATCCCCGACTCGAAGATCAGTTGGGCCGGCGGCAAGACGGGGCTCGAGCTCGAGCTATTGCTCGGCTCGAGGCACGGCGTAGGAGACCACAACGGTGGCGATTCACGGGACAGACATGCTATGGGGGAACGCTGCTCACCATGGGGTTGTTGCAGGAGAAGACGATGATGGAGGGGGTTAGAGACGCACGCCGAAGTGGAAGCAAGGGAAACCAATGGAGCGGAACATCGCCGACGAAGACGAAGAAGGGGTCATTGCTGCGGAGCTTCTCCGGGGCTCCCTGTGGCGGGGATGGAACGTGGGGAGGTTCCCTGAGCTTCTGGACGCCATGGTCGTCGATGAGGTTAACAGGGACGATGAGCAGACGTCGGCGGTCCTCGCTGACTCTCTCTGAATATATCTCTGAAAAAGAAACTTACCTAACTGAGGGGAGAATTGGAGGAGAAAGGAAGAGAGATGGAGAGGAAGAAGGGGGTGGCGGCGCCTGGAGGGAGAAGAGGAACCCTAGGCGGAGGAGGCACACACGTCTAGGGGAGCATTAATCTGCGGAGCATACGGCCATAGACGGCGCAAGGACACGACGGAGGCGCTCGCTCTCTCCCTTACGACTGACGGAGAAGAGACGGAGCAGGTAGCCGCTTGGCACCTGGGCTGGGCCACGCAGGGAGGAGTCGGCCCAGCTCTTCCTCTCTCACCCAGAAAAAGAAAACACAGAGAGATTTCTATTTAATAAAACCGCAAGAAAAAGGAAAACTCCTAGAGAAAATCAGAAGGTTGTTTGAAAAGGCCAAATTACTTTTGACTAAAAGAATATAAGAACTATTTAATAAAATTGTCAAGAGGAATTTTTAAGCAAGTATTTCTAATAGTTTTAAAATAACATCGCCCTAGTTATTTAACCCGCAATTGCATACGAACTCAAACAACAAAAGAACGACACTCATAATTGGTTTGCTTTGTTGAAAAGAAAAGAGAGAGAAAAGGAAAAGTAGGTGCACTACCCACACTCTAACCACAACCAACAAAACCAGGTAGACTCAACGACAACAAGGTCACAACAATAGTAAATACATGGCATGATGGATGAAATGATGCATAATGCATGAATGCATGAACAAGACATGGCATAACAAGGTGCAAACTCAATCATTAATCTCATGGCAACAAGGTTCACTTAAGATACATGCCCAACAAGGAAGGGACAACACTTGGGCTGTCACTAGGACACCCACCCCATGAGGACCCGCACAAGAAGAAGAAGCACCTCACTTCCATGGGGTGCCTGGGGGCCTCGACCTGTGCGCCCAGGGATGGGCCCCCACCCCCCATCGTATAGGAAGGCGTGCTCGGCTCCCCTCTTGGGTCAGGCCTGGGGGCTCCCACCTATGAAGGTTCTGGCTCGGCCAGTGAGACAAGACAGGCACTCGAGCACAACCTGAAGACGCGGTCTGATGCGCGTCGGCCCGAGCCGGGAGCACGACATGAGGCGCTTAGCTCGCAAGAGTCCGTCATCAGAGCAGTCGAGGAGCTTTCAGAAGGACATGCCATGCAAGGTGGAGGCTGCCCAACACCACCAGTCGCAGCCGCCGTCATCGGCACGGTCGACCGACCGCGCGTCTGCGTCAACGCGCTCGCGATTAACAGTGCTGCGGCCCAGGGGCCCTTCTAGCCAGCACGTGCCGATTATGGATGGGTCAACCCAAACGCCTACTTCTTCATGCCCTTCGGACTGGCAAATGCATGTGTCATGTTCCAGTGCCTTTACCTAGCCATGCTCGTGCTTTGCCTGGCGAGGCGCGACGAGGAGTTGGCAGAGATGCTCGGACTAGGCGAAGGTTCCGAGCTTCAGGAGAGGACGGACCCATGAAGGTCGCGCTTGGGGAGGTGAGAGATAAGGCTATGATGGCAGCTTTGGCTCTTCAGCGGCATGGCCGACAGGTGACCTTTTTGTTGGTTGTTGGCAGGTAACTTTTTGGTTTACTCTGTTTGTGGGCGCGTGACGGGCCGCATTATCCTCAGGTGATCAAGGCACACCTCTAGAGTCGCCTCATTTACGCGTATTTTAGTAGTTTCTGATGTATCTGGTCCGTTTTCTAACATTCTGCCTTGCTTGCATGGCTCCTTGCCAGCATGAACACGCCACAACACCCTCTCTGATTTGGTGTTTCTAAAGGGGTTGTGCCCTATGGCCCTTCCCTGGGCACCCCGAAACTGGGATGCAAGTCCCTGTCGCCTCAGGGACTTGCATCTTTTGGCGGTCAACCCCCGCTTGGGGCTCTGGCCATAGCGCGGTGCCTCGGCACATAGTCCCGAGAGGCCCCACGGCCTCCCGAGGTACCAGCGGGCATGATGGAATGAGGGTCGCTTGGGCGTCAAAGGGGGCTCCTGAGCATCGCGCCTCAGGAGCCTTACCAGTCAGATAGCCCCTTTTCCCCTTGGTGTCGTCCTTGGTTTCCGGTCGGCATCAAGGGTGTCGGGGCCTTGCCCCGTAGTTGTGTCCTTGGTTTTCGGTCGTATTCTGCATCGCTGGGGAAATGTGCAGGACTGGGACCTACAGAGGTCAAGCCACTTGAGCGTCAAAGGGGGCTCCTCAGGAGCCTTACTGGTCATAATGCCACCCGGCCCCCTGATGTCGTCCATGGTTTCTGGTTGGCGTCAGGAGTGTAGGGGCCTCACCCCGTGAAGTGCGTCCATGGTTTCTAGTCGTACCTAACGGTGGTGGGGAAATGTGCGGGACCGGTACCTGTAGACGTAGAGTGCCAAAAGGACTCCCAACCTGCCTCGCTCAAGAAGAAGAAGTCAATAGGGCCTCGGATGGCCCCTTCTATGAGAAGACTCAGGCGCAAACCGCCTTTGTGGTAGGGACCTTGCGAGGCCAAAGCGCCATCACGACCTCCCAGATACACCTCCCAGTTCTGCCGTGGCAGTCACGCATACGAACTCTATGGGCTGTACACGCCCAGGCCAACCGAGGATCTGGAGTGGTCCCTTTCCATGCAATGTGGCAGCCACAGTCTAGCGCTAGCGGAGAAGTCAACACGGTCCACCAATGACTATGCCCATGCAATGTGGAAGCCACAACCCCGTGCTAGCGGTCAACACAGTCCACCAATGACTATGCCCACGTAATTTGGAAGCCACAGCCCCGTGCTGGCAGTCAACACGGTCCACCAATGACTATGCCCACGCAATGTGGAAGCCACAACGCCGTGTTGGCGGCCGACACGGCCCTCCAATGGCTATGCCCATGTAATGTGGAAGCCCCATGCCCCGCGCGAGGCAATAATCAACCGAGGGCGCCCCTAGCGGCCGCATCCAACCTCGGGAAGGTCCCTAGTGGCCCCCTTCTAGCTGCTTTCCTAGGGATGCACGTGGGACGGGCTACATGGGGGCTGCTACTAGGTCAAGCCTGGTACACACCACTGGACCAGGTCTGCCGAACCTGGTCTTCATGCGCCCATCTCTAGAAAATCTGGCGAGGAAAGGTATGGGAGCCGCTCGTACATCAAGGGGGACTCCTGAGCATCAAGACTCAGGAGACTAACTAGACCCATAGACCATCACCCCTTGGACCGTCCTTGGTGATCCGGTCTGCCCAACTACGGTTGAGGTATGCACGGGTCGGGCCCTGCCGACGCAGAAATCAAAGCGCTCAAAAACCCTTAAGGAGGACACTGGGCTCGTACGTCAAATGGAACTCCTGAGCATCGCGACTCAGGAGTCTGACTGGACCCGTAGCCCCTCACCCCTTGGACCGTCCTTGGTGATCTAGTCAGCCCAACGGCGGTCTGGGTAGGGGGTGTGTTAGAGCTTCCCCACTCGTGGCGATGGTCAAGCCCCAGCTTGATAACTCCATGGCAGGCGAGACCCAAGGCAACGGCCGGCCCCCGACGCATGACAGCGCTTGGGAGCATGGGGCTGCCCCCACGGTCACCTGCATCCTCGATGGGTCATAGGCACAACCTCTGGCTGCCATGTAAAGCGTTTCCAATGCCACATAGGAGCGGTTCGACCGCGGCCTGAGCCCGTGAAGCACCGCGCATGGTCGGAAATCAACATCACCTTCGGCCTCGACGACCACCCCAAGACAACGGCAACTGCTGGAGCGCTTCCTATGATGTGCACGCAGACCATACGCGGTGTCGCCGTGTGTAGGTCCCTCATAGACGGTGGCGTTGGTCACAACATCACCTCTGTGGATGCCTTCGACGCGCAGTAGCTACCCCGTGACCAGCTCGTGCCTTCAAGTCCCATCTCTAGGGTCGTCGGTGGGTCTGTCGTCCCCATGGGGCGGGAGTGCCTCCTCATCACCTTCCACACCCGTTCCAACTTCCGCACTGCGCAGTTCGACTTTGATGTCACCCACATCCACCTCCCGTACAGCGCAATACTCAGCTACCCGCGCTCGCTTAGTTCATGGCGGCAACGCACCAAGGCTACACCATCGTCAAGATGCCCGGGAGCGGCGGCATCCTCACCAACGTGGGGAATGTCAAGGATGCGTCCCACACACTCAAGCTCTCCTACAAAGCCGCGACCACGGCGCGCACCTATGCCGAGGGCGCCACGCAAGCCGTAGAGGACCCCTGGGGCATCCTCCCAGATGCCACGCCATTTAAGATGAGGCAGCTATTCTCCCAGAGTCGGGCGGAGACGAAGCGGGTGCTGGTGGACGAAGGAAACCACGGGCCCTCCTTCACCATCAGTGCCAACTTGCCTCAAGATCAGGAGGAGGCGTTAGTGGCCTTCCTCCTGGTGAAAAAATATGCATTCGCATGGAGCGCCTCCGGCCTGGTGGGACTCCCAAGGGATGTGATTGAGCACCACCTCATGGTGTGCCAGAACGCACGTACAGTGAAGCAAAAGGCAGGAAGGCAAGATCCGGAGAAGTACGCATTCATTGCCTAGTAGGTCGACAAGCTCAAGAAGGCAGGGGTCATCCAGGACATGCGCTACCCAGAGTGGGTGGCCAACCCGGTGGTTGTCCCGAAGAAATGCAGGAAGGAGCGTATGTGTGTCGACTTTAGGAGCTTCAACAAAGCTTGCCCCAAGGACCCGTTCCCGCTGCCGTGCATCGACCAAATCATGGACTCCACCGCGGAGTGTGACCTCCTATGCTTCCTGGACGCCTTCTCGGGTTACCACTAGATCAAGATGGCGGTGGAGGACATCAAGAAGACGGCCTTCCTTACTTCATGTGGGGTTTTCTGCTCCACGTGCATGCCCTTCGGTCTACGGAACTCTGGGGTGATCTTCCAGCGGCTAATGCACATCGCCCTGGGGCTGTAACTCCGGAGAAATGCGAAAGCCTACATCGACGACATCATGGTAAATTCCAGGGCGGTCAAGACCCTAGTGGAAGTCTTGGAGGAGACATTCACCAGCCTGAGGGAAGTGAACCTGAAGCTCAACCTCGAAAAATGTGGCTTCGGGGTCCCCTCGGGGAAACTTCTTGGTTTCCTGGTGTCGAACCGGGGAATCAAGGCGAACCTGGAGAAGGTCAAGTCCATAAGTAAGATTAGCACGCCCAAGACCCTCAAGGAAATGCGGAAACTAGCAGGATATGTACCCCACTTGGGGAGTTTCATCTCCATGCTTGGCCAGAGGGCCTTGCCATTCTTCAAGATCATGAAAAGGAAGGGCCCTTGCTGATGTACCTAGCTGCCACCCCCCCAAAATGCCAGGGCTGCATTGGTGGTAGTCAGGGAGGAGCAGCCAACACGCGCGCCAAGACGACTAGTGTCGAAGGCCCCCCAAGCATGGAGCCAGGGGGCTTGCAGGATCCTCAGGAGCATGTCTCCCCTCAAGACGAAGGACATGAGCCTCAACATGATCCAATGGTCCCTAAAGCGCCCTACCCTCCCGAGGCCCAAGCTGCTCCAACAGCCTCCAAAGCGGTCGACCCTCGTGAGGCTCCCCCGCACCATTGGACCAAGAGGCACCCAGGCATCTTGGGCCCGCAATGGGGCAGGACACTACAGAGGACCTCACCCTCATCAAGCACCCGATGTATTATGTCAACACAATTACGGGATGCGTGCTTGCGCTACCCCATGCAGTAGAAGCTCCTCCTAGCACTCCTCTTCACTTTGAGGAAGCTATGCATTTACTTCCAGGGGCATCCCATCAAGGTCGTCTCTCCTTACGCCTTGGAGAAGATCCGACGTAACCCCAACGCGGTGGAAAGAGTCGCCGAATGGAACACCGAGTTGTAGGCCTTCAACACCGAGTTCAGCACGACCAGGGTCATCAAAGGGGCAGCCCTAGCAAATTTTTCTGGCGGAATGGACCGACGCCCCGGACAGGGCGGTACACGGGAGCTAGTCCCCTGCCCCTGGCGACGAGGCACAAGAATGATGGATCATGCATTTCAACAGAGCTGGGGTCATGCTCACTTCCCCGACAAGAGACAAGCTCAGTTATGCTATGAAGCTCTGTTTTTAGCATGGAGAGAAGGTGTCCAACAACATGGCGGAGTACAAGGGTCTCATCACTGGCCACAAGGTGGCAACGACTCTGGGAATCCGATGCCTTGCTGTCATGGGCGCCTCCCAGCTCCTCGTCAACTTCTCCAACAAGGATTATACGCCCAAGGACGAGCACATGCAAGCATATTTGGAAGAGGTACGTAAGATCGAAAAATAGAGTTGCAACAAATTCCACGCAACACGAACAAGGAAGCCGATGACATCGCCAAGAGGGCCTCACATCGCGAGCCCCAGGAGTCAGGCGTCTTCGAGGAGTGACTCTTCAAACCCTCCGCGGCACTACATGTTGAGGACCTGGCGCCATGAGGTCAGGATCTCCCAAAGCACCGCCCTCGGGAGCTCTGGACTGTGGCTAGGCCTCAGGAGCCCGACTGCTCCTGGACCTGGATCCTCAAGCCGAAAGCTCGATGCATCAGTTAAGGGCGTATGTACTTCATAGCACGCTGCCGGAAAAGGAGGAGGACACGGAGCGTGTGCCCCGACAGGCCATGGCCTACTACTTGCGAGACGGCGACTTGTACTGCAGGCGCCCGAATGACGTCGCGCTGTGGTGCGTCTCCAGGGAGCATGGATGCGAACTATTGGCCGACATCCATGGAGGAGACTGTAGGCATCACTCCTCTTCGCGCCTGCTTCCAGGGAAGGCGTTCCGATCGAGCTTCTACTGGCCCTCGGCGCTTGACGTCGCCATCGAGCTGGTCTGGTCTTGGGAAGCTTGTCAGTTTCATGCCACGCTGATTCATCAACCCGCGCAGGGCCTCCAGGACATTTCGCTGTGCTCGCCATTTGCGGTCTGGGGGCTGGACAATCTGGGGCCCTTCCCGTGGGCTGCGGGCAGGTACCGCTACCTCTACGTCACCATGAAAAAATTCACCAAATGGCCAGAGGTGGAGCCCATCCGCGTCATCTCGGCCGGGTCGGCCATCAAGTTCATCAAGGGCCTCATGAGCCGCTTCAGCATCCCCAACCGCATCATCACTGACAACGGTTCGCGGTTCACAAGTAACCTCTTCAAGACGTATTGTGCTAACCTTGGAACGCAGATATGTTACGCCACGATGGACCACCCACTAAGCAATGGCCAGGCGTAGCACGCTAACACGCAAGTCCTACGGGGCCTCAAGGCAAGGAGCTTCAAAAAGAAGCTTGAAGCTTGCGGCAGGGTTTGGGGTCGATGAGCTTCAGTCGGTGTTGTGGTCCATCCACACCACCCCGACTAAGCCCACCGGTGAGACCCCATTCTTCGTTGTCTACGGAGCCAAAGTTGTCCTCCCCCACGAGATGAAGCACCGATCCTTGCGGGTCTTGACATTTCACGTGGAGCGTCGGGATGCCCAACGGGGAATAGACCTCGTGCTCAGAGAGGAGGCGTGTCATCGGGCCTCACTCCGAGCTGGGCGGTACCAGCAAGCGCTACAACGCTACCACTACTGCAACATTCACTCCTGGACCCTTGAAGCTAGAGACCTCGTCCTGAGGCGGGTTCTCTCGAGGGAGGGCTCACACAACCTTTTGCCCATGTGGGAGGGACCGTTCAAGGTCGTTCATGTCTCCAGGCATGGAGCCATGCGCCTGGAGACTCGGGACGGGGTCCCCATCCAGAACACCGAGAACATCCAGCACCTCTAGAAGTTCTACCCATGACACTCTCATGTAATAATCAGCGGGCTGTATACGCCTGAAGCCCCCCGAGGACACGGAGGGGTTCCCCCCATGCAAAGTGGCAGCGACAGCCCAGAACTGGCGGAGAAGTCAACACTGACGATCAATGGCTATGCCCATGCAACTTGGATGCCCTATGCTCAGCGCTGGGGGAAGACGAAGACTAATCTAGGTGCTGGACGCAGCCATTATTTACCTTTCTCCCGTTTGGATTTGCCAGCCTTTATGAAATTAAACTCAGGGTTTCTCCAAATTACATTTTAGAGGGAAAGGTCAAAGATTTGCTTTCGTTGCCATTGTTTGTGTCGCTTTCTCTTTCTCTGAGTCAAGCACTCGCCTACGCCCCTCCCCCTCGTACCCCGCGAGCGGGAGCTAGGGGGCATGATGCTTACACCTCGCCAAGGCCTTGGCGCTCGGATCCTCGCATGGCCCTCACGGGTGGGTCAGTAGGCGCATGCCACCTCGTACTCACCTGTGGGCTCCATTCATGGCCCAATGCGCCATCTTGGAAGGGAAACACATTTTTTCTTAAGATAACTTGAGCGTCAAAGTGGTCTCCTGAGCATCGCGCCTCAAGAGCCATACCGGTCATAAGGCCACTCGAACCCTTGATCCGTCCTTGGTTTCCGGTTGGCGTTAGGGGTGTTGGGGCCTCACTCCATGAATTGCATCCTTGTTTTCCGGTCGTACCTAACGGTGGTGGGGAAATGCTCAGGACTGGGACCTGCGGACGTTGGGCTACTCGAATAACAACTCAACGCCTCGGGAATCCTTAGGAAGCCCGGCCTTCCCGGGGCAGGAAGCAAAAATTTTGGGGGCCTCTTGAGCGTCTAAGGGGGCTCCTGAGCATCCCGCCTCAGGAGCCTTACCGTTCATATGGCCACTCGACCCCCTAATGTCATCCTTGGTTTCCGGTTGGCATCAGCAGTGTCAGGTCCTCGCCCCATGAAGTGCGTCGTCGGTTTCCGGTCATACCTAACGATGGTGTGGAAATGCGCGGGACTGGGACCTAACGACGTAGAGCTGCTTGAGTATCAAAGGGGGCTCCTAACCATCGCGCCTCAGGAGCCTTACCTATCATAAGGACACTCAACTCCCTGATGTCGTCCTTGGTTTCCTGTCGGTGTCAGGGGTATCGGAGCCTTGCCCCACAAAGTGTGTCCTTGGCTTCTAGTCGTACCTAACGGTGGTGGGGAAATGCGCGGGACTGGGACCTGCAAACACAGAGCGCCGACAGAGCCCCCAACCCATCTCAATCGCAAGAAGGAGAAGCCCGCCAGGCGAGCGGACCCTCTGAGCACCACAGCCGCGCGTCCACAACCCAAAATCCTACCGCGGGCCTGTCAATCTAAGTATCCTAACTGCGACGGGAAGGCAACTCCAATTGATAAGATGCAAAAGGTACTGATAAAGAGGGACAGATGCCCGAGTGCATTACACGCCCACAGGGTCTCCCTTAGTTCTTGGATTGCAGGTACATAAGAAGAGGAGGAGCAAGAAAGTGAAAAGCGGCACGGGGTCTGTCGCCTCCGGAGCCCCGACGTCAATGCACCAGCATTCAGTCGGTGTCCTCCTCTTCCATCACGACCCTATGGAAGTGCGCAGAGATGGACACCCCCGTAGCGGGAGAGCGGGAGAGCCGCGGCTGGCTACCCCTGCGAGACCCGGGCATGCCGGCATGGCGGAGCGTCATAGTTGCTGTCGCTGTCCTCGCTCGGGCTCCCTTCAGAGGGGGTGTCACTGCTGGTGAAGGCGCAGCGCCCGTCATGAAGGGCAAGCTCATCTCCAGGGTCGCCACGGCCGACGTCTTTCGGCAGCACCCCAGGCGCTCCCCCACTCCCTCGAAGATCTTGATGAAGAGCGTCGCCTCCCCGTCATACTTGAAGTGGAGGGTGATGCTCCCATTCAGGCCACGAGCGCGGGTGAATGCTTGCCACCCGTGGTTCAGGTACACATAGGCTCTGGGGGTGACCTCAACATCCACCCAAGACCCCACACTGCAGTAGTCATCAGCCTGCGGCCATAGGCCAGTCAGCCCTCAGGCCGGCAATGCGTTCGCGAAGATGTTCAGGAGCTGGAACCATGTGGCCTCCGGCCTGTCCGCCCACATCACGAACTCCTCGGCCGTGTCGGCTGAATGGAGCCGCGGGCGCGGCAGCCGGGTGGCCACCGCCGACCTCCCATGCCGGCCATTGCTGCCTTGGCCACCGCCACCAGTTGTGCGGGACGGCGTTCCATCATGGATGCCGCGATGCTCTACCACACGGCCACGATCTCCGGGAGGCACCGTCGGCATCACAACATACTTCCGGGGGCGACCGCGACCCCTCCTTGGCGGCGAAGCGGTAGGATCCTCCCCGGGAGCCTTTGCCTTCTCAGCAGTAGAGAACTTCCTCACCGGTGCCATTACTTGGAAGCAACAGTTTGAGGGGTCCGGAGGCAAAGAAGATGAAGATGAGTGATGGTTTTTCTTGCCCTCGCCCTTTTATATACAGCCAACACCACCTGGCGCCCCTCGCATTCCAGGGGCACGCGGCCCTTTGAATGGCCACGTCCGCATGGCCCGAAGTAGTAGCAACATTCAATGGGAATTAGTGATGGCCGGAGCTGCACTCAGGCGTCATGTTAGTTTGACTGGGAGCAGTTTTGGACACCCTCTGAAAGCACATTTGCTCCCTTGGTGGTTTTGGTAATTAATAACAACATATAAGTCATTGAACTAATGTATTCACCAAGTATATTTCAAGAAAAGTTCAAAGATGGGAATGGCACAAAGTTTGTGGAATTACCCCAAGATTCAAGGAAATAGGTTGGCCAAGCTTCAAGCAAGAGGACTCTACATTTTGTATTTGTGAGAAATCAGTTTGAGTCTATAGGAAAGCCAATACTATTAAAAGGGGGTAAAGTTTTGATGGTGAACAATATGATCAAACATTCACAAGTGACAGTTACCAAAACATCCACATACTCTCCCACCAAAGTCTGTCCTAAGCCAAATATACCAAATCGGGGCAACCAACTTTAATATCCTGGTGCCACCGAGTTCCAAGCCCTAGACAGACTCAGCCAAACCCTAACACTTTGGTACGGCCGACACAGCACTCGGTGCCATCAAGTTGGGTTGCCAACCTCCTGTTACGCAAATTCTCATTTTTAGTCCGATCGAGAATGGTGAATTGGTGTCACCAAGTTCGGTAATTCTAAAAGTTGGTCACCATCTCGGTGCAACCGAGAATTATATATCGGTCCATCTGAGATTCAAAAGCTGCCACTTTTTGTCAATTCGGTACCACCGTGTTTTACACTTCGGTGTCACCGAGTCTGACTTATTGTGTGTAACGGTTGGATTTTTGGAGATGCCTATATATACCCCTTCACCACCACCCACTCGAAAGAGAAGCACTCGGAACTATTCCATACCTATCCTACTCAGTTTTCTAAGAGAGAACCACCTGCCCTTGTGTGGAGGTCAAGATCTTCCACTCCAACCATATGGATCTTGATTTCTAGCCTCCCCAAGTTGCTTTCCACCAGTCCCATCTCTTCTACCAAGCCAAATCTATGAGAGAGACATTGTGTGCTGAGGAGTCCATCATCTTGAAGCACAAGAGCAAGGAGTTCATCGTCATTACTGAACCTATTACCTTTTGGAGGGTGGTGCCTCCTAGATTGGTTAGGTGTCGCTTGGGAGCCTCCTACTTCGTGTTGTGGAGTGAACCAAGAAGTTTGTAAGGGCAAGAAGATCGCCTACTTCGTGAAGATATACCCATAGTGAGGATAGTCCTTTGTGGACGGAAGCCGCATGGAATAGTCAAGGTTGCTTTTTCGCGGAACCTTCCGTGGGTAGAGGCCTCCGTGGACACTCTCGACCGTTAACCTCTATGGGTTGAAGACTCTATGAACATGGACATACGATAGCACCACCTATCGGAACCACGGAAAAAATCATCGTGTCATCACTTGTGTTTGCATTGCTAACTCTCTCTTTACTTACATGTGCAATGTCTTTATTTTCCGCTGCTATACTCTTAGACGTGCATGTGTAGGTTGTTACTTGATATGCTATGAATGCTAAAACATGCCAAGAATTAAAATTGGGAAAAAGGCAAAAAAATTATTTGGGCAAGTAGTCTAATCACCCCACCCCTCTAGACCTACTTTCGATCCTACACCCTCGAGGAGCGTAGGTGCTGCCACCGGGGTGTTTGCCACATGCAAGGCCTGGCCCGCAGGCGTAAGGGGCCCGCGGTGCTTCGGTCCGTCCTCCAGGCTTCGCTCGTCAGCCAGATCAAGTGCGCCTTGGGCCCGGGGGATATTATCGGCGTTTTGGGAACGTGGGTACCCAAACCTCCGTACCTGCGGCCCAGGGCATTTCCCGCTTCATTATCAAAGCACTGTTAGGCATAGCCCCACTCAGACAAGGCCTAGGGCAAAGGGGTCTCCTGAGCATCACGACTCAGGAGCCTAACTAGACCCATAGCCCCTCACCCCTTGGACCGTCCTTGGTGATCCGGTCGGCCCAACAGCGGTTCAGGTATGCGCGGGTCGGGCCCTACCGACGCAGAGCACTAAAGGTGTTCCAAAGTTTCAAGTTAACCAGATCTCCTCTGAGTCCCCTTCATGAGGGCTGCTCGCACGTCAAGGGGGACTCCTGAGAATAGCGACTCAAGAGCCTAACTAGACCCATAGCCCCTCACCCCTTGGACCATCCTTGGTGTCCCGGTTGGCCCAATGGCGGTTTAGGTATGTCTGGGCCGGGCCCAGCCGACACAGAGCATCACAGCAAGCAAGAAGGAAACAAGGCGAAGTGAGCAATCACACAATCAAACAGCTATTACAAGCATTAAAAGTTTTTGCGAAGACAAACAAGTTTAATGCCACCCTAAGGCATGATGTACATTACAGGAAAGGAGCAGGAGAGAGGAGTCAGGAGGAACCGCCGCCACCACTCGCCCCTTCCTCGGGGGGCTCGGCGTCAACATCGTCGGTGTCGTCTTCCTTGCCGCCAACCCCAGCAGCATCCAGAGGCAGAGAAACCATGACGGGGGTGAACCTCTTCACCAGCGTCTCCACGGGGCGCTTCACCACCACCACAGCATCGACGCAGACCGCAGGGGCGACCAGGCGGATCATGGAGTTGAAGTCTAACCCCGGCTCCCAAAGATGAAGATGGCTGAAGACGCGTGTTGAGTCCTCAGAAAAGGGGTCGCGGCACTCACTCTCCAGAACCCTCTACACCTTGATGGTGGCGCCATCTAGCACCTCGAGGAGCTTCGAGGTGAGCACCACGAAGCCGCTCTCTGGAGGCGCCAGGGGCACCGCGAACCCATCCAAGCAAACGGCAAGGAGCGCCCGGCAAAGCTTGAGCTCGCCGGCACGGAAGGTGCTCAGCTCGGCGGTCTTTTTCTCATCGGTCGTGGCAAGAGTTTCCTCCCTAGCATCAAGAAGGTTCTTCTTCGAAGCAATTTCCTCCCTCTCCTCGTCTAGGCGCACCCGCTCCGCGTCCTAGTAGATCGCCACCTGGGACAGCTCAGAGTCGCGGACGGCAAGCTCGGCCTCGAGGGCCTTGAGGCCTCCACCCTCCGCTGATGAAGCTGCCCCGTAAGCTTGGCCGGTTCCACATGGAAGGCCTTTAGATGGGCATCTGCCTCTTCGCAACGTTTGGCGGCAGATGCCGCCTCGAATCTGCGCATTTGCGCGTGCTACCTGGGTGCCCACGACTTCCTTCTCGCTCTTTGCTGTGACAGCCTCAGCATGACCCCAAGCCGCCACAACTGAGGAGACGGCTTGGAGCCATCCTAAGAGGAGCTCTGGGCGCCCACTCGTAGGGCGATCATCAGTATCCCTCCGGAGGGGTCCCCTGCGTGATCGCAGGGGGCGACCCCGATGGGGCAACGACGTGAGGAAAAGGTCGCTCCGGAGGCCACTCGGCAACCACGGACGAATTGGCGAGCGGCTGGGCCTCGAGGGATGGCCCTCCACACATAGTCGTCATCACACCCTCAAGGGCAGGAGCGACCATGCCTGCAGGCATTGGAGGCTTAGGGGGCTTCACGACGACAACCAGGGAGGTTGTCTCGCGAGGCCCCTAGCACTCAGCGACAGGCGACGGCGTGCCGGCGGAGGCAGGCGGCGCGTCGGAAGTCACCTTCGGCTTAATGTCCGCCTTCTTCCCCCTCATCTTCGACATAGCGGCACCCCTGGTTGCAAACCATAGGAAGGGCGTCAATGCACAAGCCCTAGGTATGCGAGCCAAACGAAGTCGGACTACTTGCTCCTCAACATCAACCGACTTCCTCTTCCTCTTTGCCCCAGCAACGACGGAGGCTCCCAATCCTCCCTCGGCAAGGGCACCACCACGTAGGGGAGCCGGGGCTCTACCCACGAGGGTGGCGGCCGAAGGAATAACCAAGGCCCCGGTCTCGCCCGCCTCGCCCGCGAGTTGCGGTCTGGGCGTGGGCAAGGCCAGCACTTCAACCGCCTTCAGGGGAGTTGAGAGGGCGCACCGAATAAGACTCTACTCCGCGCTTCAGGGGAGTTGACACTCAGGCAGACCGCATGGCATGAGGGGCTGGCCCAAGCCCTCTGGGAGCCTTGGCGGCACAAGAGGAGCCCGCAGTAGAAGCTTCACTAGCATCATCGTCATCCTCAAGCTCGCGTAGAAGGGTGCCATGCAACGGAGGAGACACCCCTGCCGGGCCGTCGGCAATGGTCTTCTTCGAGTCGTCCCTCCATGAGGTGTCACCGGAGGACATCATCACTGGGGAACCGAGGCCCTTTGCAGGGAGAAGCCCCAATTCATTGAAGATAGGCATTGCGGCAACCAGATCGGCCCCGTCGTCGCGGCAGTACAGCGGGGTGTGGGCCTCAAGGAGGCCGTTAGGATTGCCGTTGAGCAGGGTTGCCAAAACCCTCCTCAATTCCTTGGGGGTTATGCTCGCAGACCGAAGCTAAGATTATCATCGTTACCTTGATAGTCATAGAAGGGCCTAGAATGGGCCTGGAGGGGCGACAGGTGCTGCGCTAGGAACTCCCCTAGTCAGCTTCCTGGCCTTAATATCACGAGAGAAGCACTCCTGGACGGGTCCGGCTCGGGGGTCAGAAAGCTTAGCGGATCTCCACGCAGAGGTCTTCTCCGGCAACCCTTCCGGCAGATCTAACCGAGGGTTGGCACTCATGAGATCCATGAGGACCAAGTGGTGCCTGGAGTTCTTCAAGAGCATGTTACCGGTCTGGACCATTACAAAGAAGACGCACGCCGACCATTGAGCGCCTTCGTGCAAATGCAAGTTGAAGAAATGGTGGAAGAGGGCCACCAAAGGCTGCACACCCATTGTCACTGTCAAAACCGGCAGATCTCGGGTAGGGGGTCATGAATTGTGAGACTAGAATCAACGCTAACAGGAGATGAGGGGGACACGGATTTACCCAGGTTCGGGCCACCTATGGAGGTAATATTCTATGTCCTGCTTGGTTGTATTCATCATGGGGGGTTACAGAGTTGATCTACCTCGAGAACGAATAGCTAACCTTAGATGATTTGTTCTGTTCCTATACCCTAAAACCCTCCAGCTTATATAGGCGCCGAGGATGTCTAGGGTTTACACATGGTCGTTTACATGCCGAAGAGATAAACATGCCTATTTACAATATCAAATGTGGAGTGCAAGCCGTGCTTCCCGAAGCTTCCATCTTGTAGTCTGGACCTTCAAATCTTCTAGTGATTGGTAAGTAGCCCATATAGTCTGGCCCAAAAACAGTAGGTCGGCTACCCGAGGACCCCCTAATCCAGGACTCCCTCACCCATGAAGGCCTCGCAGTAGAAGGCAAAGATGGACAGGAGCAAGATGAATTTGGGTTGGAGATGAAAGGCCTAGATCCCGTAGTGGTCGAGGATGGCGGTGAAGAACGCAGAGAAGGGCGGGACGAGCCCGGCAAAGACGTTGTGGAGGAAGAAGGGGTCGACCGCTTTGGACAAGGACCGTTTCACCTAGGATCCGCCCCATGTCAGGGACCGCCCCTGCTCGTTGGACCCATCTGCTCTCCCTGGGAGAACGGGGAGGAGGTCCTCGCCCTTGTCAATGGTAGACCCCGAGAGCGCCGGTGAGATGGGGGCGAGGGTAGAGCTCTGCGCCTCTGGCTTCTGCTTGTCGGCGGCGCCATCAAGAAGTTCGCGGGGCCAAGGCAGTAAGGATAAGGATAGAGCGGTGACGGATCTAGGGAGGCGTCTGCTAGAGCTGGAGACCTAGGAAGCAAGAGCAAGTGCACAAGAAAGTTAAGCAGTAATAGCCCTATGCTGGAAGTCAGGCTCTTGTTGATTCAAGCAAAGGACGAAGGGGCGAAGGACGCCCGACATCAACCACATGATGCGTGCTAAGCCTGGCCCGCAGGTGTTTGGGCCCCGTGCACTTCTGGCCGTCCGCGAGGCTTCGTCCAAAGGCCAGCTCGAGCGGGCCTTGGGCCCGAGGGCTACTCCCGACGTTCTAGGAATGGAGGTACCTAGACCTTCTTGCCTGCGGCCTAGGGCATGGCCCACTTCATCGACCAAGCACAGCCGGGCATAGCCCCACTCAAGACAAGGCCCTCACGAGGGCCCTAAACTCACGAGGAGGAACAACATCAAGACCAGAAAGGCATGGGCCTCCTCAGCCCCCCTCTGAAGCGGTGGAGATCTCTATGCAAGGCGTGGCCTCGGTAGTCAAGGGTGACGCAAGGAGGGACAGGTGGGCGCCAGCATGCCAGACGACATAGTTTCCCCTTTGGTGCAAAGGGAGCAAGGCCATATGGGGGTTCCCAAAGCACCGCCAAAGGTTTCCATTCCGGTGTAACAAGACCGCAAGCACCCGCCCCATAGGGCCAACGTCATCTTTGAGCCCATCCTTGCAGCGTCGACAGCTACTTTGCAGGCGAAGATCGGCTTTGGGTAGGGCGAGCACGTACTCCTGTCCCCTTCAAATTTGGCTATTTGTGGGATCCCTTCCCGCCATTGCAATAAGGCAAGAGGACCCGAGCCACCGCTATATATAGAGGGTAGGCCGCACCGAAGAGGGGGACGCCAAATCCATTCCACCACTCATCCATCACCAAATCACAGAGGGCCTCGAACACCTAGAAGGGAGCCCTCATCAGGACCTAAAACACTGTAATAGTTCATCCACACCACCTCCTTGAGAGGCAATCCACCAAAGCAGGAGTAGGGTATTACGCTTCTAAGTGGCCCACACTTGTGGGAAAACTGTTGTGTTCATCATCTTCCTCGTCATCATGCAAGTTTGTTGTTGTGTTCATCGGGTAGCGAGCTTGGTTCGATGAGGCTGCAGGGGATCTTTGCACATGCCCTTGTGTTCAAATCTTAAGGATTTTGCAGAACCCAAAATCTGATACCAAACAAACTCGACCTCACATCTTCACAATGAATCTCCGCTAGCTCAAGCTATGGAAAAAATGAATAAGGACAAACTGTTTTACCCAGGTTTGGGCACCTCGCGGTGTAAAACCCTACACGATTTTGGTGGATTGCTTCAGATAGGAGATCAGTACAAGGCGTGTTCTTGCCAGCTAAAAACTAGTCCTCCTCGACGGTAGCCGTCCCTGTCCTTATATTGGCCCTAGTCCTCTTCCCCTCAAAATAACATACGGGAAGGGTTGCCACAATTGCTAGTCTGAAGGGGCGCAGGATTGCAGCCTACCCAGACAAAAGGTGGTCTTCACCTGCTGAAGCTCCTCGCTATGATGCGTCGGTGGGCTCAGGGATGACCTTTGTCCTGATGAGCCTTTATTCTTGCTCTTCTAGCACCAGGAAGGCAACCTTTGAGGTTGCTTTGGGAACCATCCAGCAGGTGCTGCACCTCCAACACAAAAAGGGAAAACCTCTCTATTCGCACCCACTCGCGCGGCCCCTCGTACCGTTTGGCATAGTGTGCGTCACACATGGGCAGGCATCATGTCACGAGGCTTTGCTAGGCCCGCCTCGAATTGTTCTACCTCCTGGGGCTGTCGGCCCTACTCTTCAGGGAGTCCTCGCATAGCCCTTGTTGGTGATGCCGCCACACGCCTCGCGAGGCATGGCCCATCACGAGAGCCTTGCCCCTGAAGCCTATAGGTGGGCCACCTGGCGCCCAAGGAAATCCTTTATTCCTGGGCCACAGGCAGATGGGGCCTGGGTAACCCAGTGCCAGAGTCCCGAGAATGGTTGACCTAGGTGCTACTTGCTTGAATGATTGCTTGTGTTTTAATTCCCAAAGAATCCTTCTTCTCTCCATATTTATCTTCTTGAACCAAACTCTGTGCCCAATGATCATACCATCTGTATAGTACCTAAAACTATTTTTGTCAAATATTATTTTGGCCAAAAAGGAATTATTCAAATTGGGTTTTCAAAAACTCTTGAATTGAGGTTCGTAGTATAAGTACTTAAATTGTGTGGATTGTTTTGCCCCAAAGACTTTATTTGGAACCTACTATATATAAGACTTCCCAAAACCACAAATATTAATTTTAAAGATTATTTTATTATTTTGTTTAAAGGCTTTCTCTTAAGGCTAGAAATGGTCTTTCATAGGGAAAAATATATTTAAATGGTTCCAAATATTTGAAAAAATTAGGGAAATGCAGTGGACATATATTTTCCATATATATGAGTTTAAACACATGGTCATGTTCAAAATAATGGGCAGAACCCTCCAAAACCCTTTCTGCGTAAATCAAGCGTTTGAAATATTTATATAAGAAATATTCTCAAATAAATAGAGGAAAATTCTAGCAAGTCACATATGCCTAATGTGATGATCTTGCAAGGTTTCATACCAATCCAAATTTTTTTGTTTAACTAAAATATCCCAAAATCATTCCTGTCCATATCCAAAATTTAGCACCTCTACATTGCCAACTATCCCCTATTGACCCCAAACTTTCTGGGCATGTTCTAATCCCCAAATAATGCTACTAAACCAAGTGGTGCATGAATGAGAATAGATTTGCATGCCTAGATCTACAGGAACCCTATTCTGTTAATTTCTAAGGTTTACAATGTTTACATAGTCAACTTTCTTCAAAAATGCTCAAACTTTGTGATCAACCTCGTTTTTACCTACCTTTAGACCCTGTTAAATCTGATAGCCAAAGGTGAACTTTATGTAGCCCAAACGCACATCAAACACCTTGTGGCATAGTGGTAAAAATCATGTTTTCACTTTTAAACTTGTTCTCCTTGGTCCCAAACTTCTACCATAGTCCCACATTGTTGCTATTTACCTCCAATAGGTCTTGGAAGGCCATAGCTCAATGGTTGGTGGGGCAAAAGTCCCATTTTTACCCCAGGACAACAATTACAGTAGCATTTTCACCCCTCTCTCGTCTACCCAGTGACTTCCAAAACACTCAAAGCCCTTCCCTACCAATTTCCTACACCCCTAGATCCCCCAAGCATGAGTGGCCACGCCCTAAGCGCCAAATGCATGCCCTGGCATGCCAGAAGCGTGCTCTAGAGCATGCTACATTGCCTAGCCGCACTATAGCAAGAACGTCACAAGGCCCCCCGACAATAATGGGATTGGGGAAGTTGTCCCCTAGATTCCCCTCGACATTCGCAACCTTCTAACATGTCGTCCCCAACTCCATTCTCTCTCCGGCGACCTCTAGCGTGCGTGCCTGATGTTGCCCGGTTCGGGAACCGCAAGCCTCACATGGGCGCACACCACTGCTTCCCCTATCGCTCCCTCTGGTCGTGGACGACCCCTAGGAAAACCGTAGGCACCCCCGCTAGCCTTCCCGTGGCCTTTGGATTCGGCCCCGAGCTCGTCGGCGCACCTGTGTTTTGTGGTCCGCTGCGTCCCTATAAAAGGCCTCCCCGAGCCCTTCTCTCCCCTTCGGACCCTCAATCCTCCACCCAATCGTGCCCCTGCACCACTAGGCCTTCCCCCCGAGGCCCTTGTGCTTGGGATTGACCGGACCTACGCCGGTCTGCCCGCCGTCAATCTCGCTATACAAGGATTCTTTGGTGCTCCTTCTTGTTCATTTGGACCCCCATAAACACCCTGGTCTGATTCCCCCTATTCTCCCCGTTGATTGCAGCCGGGAACGACTAGGGCATTCTCCTTCCGAAGCTCCACCCTTGTACTTCCACATCGCCAGCGAACAAGAGCTCCCCGGCACCCATCTCCACCTCCTTTCAGTTGGCAGCGATGCCCTGAGCACGAAGGTGGCACCAACTCCTCCCCTCAAGCCCCACATCGCCGGTGGTGAGCTCCGCCTCCCATCTGTCTCGAGGTGGGATATAAAAGGTAGGACCCCCTATCATCCCCACACCTCTCTCACCTCTCTCCCTTAGGCTGACGCTAGCGCCTGCACGTTAGGTTTGAACTTGGCTTCCCACGCGCCTGCATCTGAACTGGGCTAGGCTGGCTTGTTTGGCCAGGTTCGGCTGGCCATTTGGCCTAATGGGCAGAGTGCCCATTTTATTTTTCAGTTATGTCTAATTTTCCAGAAATTGCTCTAGCTAAAATAATAATCCAAATCCATAAATTCTTCCAAGAAAAAACTTGTAATATTCCATAGTATTTAATGATGCTAGTTGTGCACTTTTTGGAAATAGTTTTATGTATTAGTTTCATTTAAAAGCTAGTTTTGAATATATAAAAGCACTTCCACATTAATTTTCAAACTTTTTTCACTTCAAATCCAGAGACAAATATTTTTAGTTTTTATTGTAGCATTTCACAGAGTGGTGTGACATTTTAGAAGTGGATTATGTTTTCTATTTTTTATGTGTTCTTATTTTTGCCCATTAATATTATGATGATAGATTACGTTGTTGACGAGGGAGTTGGAACCAAAGACTTTGAACACCCCGCGAACTTTGTTGAGCCTGTCAAGAAACCCTTTGACCATGTTAAGAAACTTTTTACTACATGGCTTATAGCACATTACTTTCACAAATGTTGATCATAATGTTAAGGTGATCACCTTTATGGGTTACCTCTGTAACTTTTCCACATTGATACTTGCATGACATGACTCTACTTTCTACTTAGAGTTGTGTGGGTGGGAATTCGGTAGGTTGCTATGTATATGCTACGCAAAAATGGACGGTGTCGGAGTTCTGGGAACGGGGGTACCCAGACATGCCTGCCTGTGGCCCACGACATGGCCCACCTCATCAGCCAAACACGACTTGGCCTGGCTTCACTCAAGACAAGACCCTCGCGAGGACCCCAGGCTCGTGAGGAAGAACGACACCATGACCAGCAAGGATGGGCGTCATCAGGCCCTCTCCGAAGCAGTGGAGATCTCTATGCAGAACCCGGCCTCAGCAGTCAAAGATGACGCAGGGAAGGACAGGCGGGCGCCAGCACGCCAGGCGTTGCCGTTTCCCCTTTGGTGCAAAGGGCACAAGGATGTACGCGGGTTCCCAAAGCGCCACCCAAAGGTTTGCACTCTAGTGCAAAAAGGCCACGACCACGAGCCCCCGCAGGGTGGATGTCATCACCGAGCCTATTTCTGCATCATCGACAACTACTTTGTAGGCAAAGACCACCTTTGGACAGGGCACGGGTGTGCTCCTATCCCCTTCAAATTCCGTTGTTGTAGGATCCCTTCCCTCCAATTTGATAAGGGAAGACGACCCAGGCCACAGCTATATATAGAGGCTAGGTCGCTCTGTAGAGAGGGGGAACGATCTGGGGGATCCCGACAAAACCATCTGAGAGGACAACTCGGCAAACCACAAGGCAACGGAGAGACCCAAGAACACCACTTGAGCACCCTCACGAGGCTCGAAACCACTATACTTATTCATCGACCTCACCTCCCCGAGAGGCAATCCACCAACGCAAGAGTAGGGTATTATGCTACCCAGCGGCCCGAACCTGGGTAAACCACTATGTTCATCTTTCCTCATCATCATGCGAGTTAGCCATAGTAGCTATCGTGTAGCGAGTTAGGTAGGGCAAAGGTGCAAGTGATCTTCGCACATGCCCCTCGCCTGTGGCCAATGCATCCACGAGCCCGGATGCCCACGAACAACAAGACTCCTCCTAGCTGGTCACCGCACAGTACGACGGCCACACTGCCACTCCGTCGATCGTCCCAGCAACCGAGTCGACCTACCACGTCCGGCCTGGGCCGGCACGCAGTCCGGGCGCTCTTGCCAGGGCGAACAAGCTGCTCTGCTACTACCCTGACACCGACCGCAACATCTACTGGCTTCAGCGCATCATGAAGCTCGTCAACGCCATTGGCGAAGCTTCAGCGCTCTCCTACTCGTTTCGACCCTGACCTTCCATCCCAGCCGACATGGCCCTCGATGTTCTGCCACCTCCTCCGCAACAAGACGTGGACCCCGAGCCCAGGCATGAAGCGCACCCGTGTGACCAGCCCCGCGAGCCGCGGGAAAGGGCAAGAGATGAAGTAAGCTTGCAGGTGATGCCCTGGCCGCGCGGCCACGCGTGTGCGCTCCCTGCACTGCCGGAACAGCTTCGCGACCAGGCACCACTCGGAGCGGCCCCTCAGGAGTGTCAAGACCGAGCGCCGCCCACCCGCGCAGTAGCACCCATCGAGGCTCCAGGCTGCCTCACCATCTTGCCGGAGCTCTATCCAACTACGTGGCCCTATAATTTCAAACCTAACCTACCCCCTCGCTACGATGGCACCCCGGATCCCACCGAGTTCCTACAACGCTACTTGCTGAACATCCGGGCGGCCAGTGGAGACGACAAGGTCATGGTGTGTTGGTTCCCCATGGCGCTCCAAGGTGGCACGCTCTCCTGGCTCCTTAACCTCCCGGACGGGTCCATCACCTCTTGGGACGACCTGTGCAAGCGCTTTGTCACCAACTTCCAATGTACCCGTGACCGCGCGCTCACTATGAACGACCTGCGGCGTGTGAAGGAATAGTATGGAGAGACCATGCACAAGTTCATACAACGCTTCCTGACTCTGCGCCTAAAGGTCCCCAAGGCGTCAGATGAGGCTATCATCTTCGCTTTCACCGATGGCGTCATGGATCTCAAGATGAAGGAAGAGCTCTGCATGAATGACGAGCTGTGCTCTGCCCTAGAGATATTCAACTTGTCGAACAGGTGTGCCAAGGCCAAAGAGGGCTGCTTGTCACTCCGTGAGCCACCGGTGGCAAAGCTAGGGGAAAAGAAGACCAAAGCAAAGGAGGTGAAGCACATGGCCCTAGCGGTACTCAAGGCTAAACCTGAGGCGAAGCACAGCCGAGGTGAGGAGCATCCCACAGGGGGGAGAGCGACCTGCATCTTCCATGCGACCAACAACCATGACACCGCCGACTATCAGGAACTCAGGCTGGTTCACGCTGAACACTTCGACCGGTACCCCGGACAAAACAGATAATATAAGTTTTGATGATGGCATGCTATTATATTATCTGTTTTGGATGTTTTGTATGCATTAATATGATATTTTATATAATTTTTGGGACTAACTTATTAATCTAGAGCCAAGTGCGAGATTCTGTTTTGTCCTTATTTTTTAGGTTTGTAGATATGGAATATTAAACGGAGTCCAAACGTAATGAAACCCGTGGAAGGAATTTTTCTTGAAGGAAACAAGTCATCCAAGCTTGGAGTGCACGTCAAGGGAAGTGCCAAGGCGCCACAAACCAACTAGCCGCGGGTCCCCTGGCCGCGCCTAGCAGGCTTCTCGCCTCCTAGAAGGTCTCCTAATCCTAATTCTTGGCCTATAAATACCCAAAAATTCCCCCAGCACCAGAAGAAGCCACACAAATACTTTCTAGCCGCCGGAAGCCTTCGTTCCCGGGAGATCCAATCTTGGAGCCTTTTCCGGTAATCCTTCGGAGGGGGTTTCAATCACGGAGGGCATCTACATCAACTCCATTGCCCCTCCGATGATGCGTGAGTAGTCCATGACAGACCTATGGGTCCATAGCTAGTAGCTAGATGGCTTCTTCTCTCTCTTTGATCTTTAATACCATGTTCTTCATGATCTTCATGGAGATCTATCCAATGTAATCCTCTCTTCTGGTCCGTTTGTCCAGATCTGATAAATTGTGAGTTTAGGTTCAGATTATCCATGAATCTTATTTGATTCTCCTCTGATTTATGATATGCATGCTTTCATATCCTTGCAAGTCTCTTTGAGTTATTGGTTTGGTTTGGCCAACTAGATTGGTAATTCTTGCAATGGGAGAAGTGCTTGGTTTTGGGTTCAATCTTGCGGTGTCCTCACCGAGGGACAAAGTAGGGGTAGCGAGGCATGTATTGTATTGTTGCCATTAAGGGTCACAAGATGGGGTTTTCATCATATTGCTTGAGTTTACCCCTCTACATCATGTCATATTTCTTAATGCGTTACTCTGTTCTTCATGAACTTAATACTCTAGATGCAGGCAGGAGTCGACCGATGTGTGGAGTAATAGTAGTAGATGCAGAATCGTTTCGGTCCACTTGTCACGGACGTGATGCATATATGCATGATCATTGCCTTGTATAACTACACAATTATTCTCTTTTCTATCAATATCTTGACAATAATTTGTTTACCCACCATGATATTTGCCTTCAAGAGAAAATCCTCTAGTGAAACCTATGGCCCCCGGGTCTATTTTCGATCATATATTTTCAGATCTATACTTGCTGCAATTTATTTACCTTTTACTTTACGCACTCGTTACATCTATCTCAAACGGATCTAATCCTTGCAAATAACCATGAAGGGATTGACAACCCCTTTATAGCGTTGGGTGCAAGAATTTGATTACTTGTGAAGGTGCATCCATTGGTGACTTGCTTGTTCCTCCTACTGGATTGATACCTTGGTTCTCAACAACTAAGGGAAATACTTATCTACTTTGCTGCATCACCCTTGTCGGGACCCCGATCCTAAGTCATATGAATCCATACTGTAACATATCACATCACTTTGCGGCCTCACGCACGGTAAGCTCCACGGCTGCAGCCTTACCTTAGTTGGGACCGTTTGCGTCTTTTGGCTCACGTATGTGATCATGTCGCTGGCAATCAAACGATAGAGAACCCGGGCCAACATGACTAGTCATAGAACCCAAGTGGTACGTCCGTACGGAAACGAACATACATAACCCAGCAATGCAGGTGTCGGCCTCAAGCGTGTGTAGATGAGTCATAGCAAGCTACAAGTACTCCATTACGCCATGAGACATAAATGCCATCACTGCACGTAGACAAGTCATAGCTGGCTACAGGGACTCCATTACACTGCGACACATTTCCACGAAGGGACAGACACAACAGCAAACAAGGATACATGTCGGTCAATCAATGTGTCCCGAGCAATAGCAAGCTACGATGGCTCGGTGGAAGCACAAAGAGGCAGTTTCCCGTTAAGGGTACTACTAAAGGCACACGACTAGATGTCGGATACCAAACATATAGTTGCACGTCACATGTACGCACGACATGCCCGAAATGCATAGATACAACTATGGCATCACAACATAACCATACAACAACACAACTTTTATTTAGGAGGCTCAGACGAGCCTTGGATAATATGTTATGACTGGTAGGGGTCACATGACCCGACACTCAAGTCATACAAACAAGTTCATGTCGCTGGCAATCAAACGATAGAGAACCCGGGCTGACATGACTAGTCATAGAACCCAAGTGGCACATCCGTACGAAAACATGCATACGTAACCTAGCAATGCAGGTATCAGCCTCAAGCGTGTGTAGACGAGTCATAGCCAGCTACAAGTACTCCATTATGCCGTGAGACATAAATGCCATCACTACACGTAGACGAGTCGTAGAAGGCTACAGGGACTCCATTACAACGCGAGACATTTCCCTGAAGGAATAGACACAGCAACAAAGAAGGATACATGCTGGTCAATCAATGTGTCCGAAGCAGTAGCAAGCTACCATGGCTTGGTGGAAGCACGAAGAGGCAGTTTCCCACATGACTAGGTGTTGGATCCCATACATACCGTTGCACGTCACACGTACGCACGACATGCCCGATATGCATAGATACAACTATGGCATCACAACATAACCATACAACAACACAACTTTTATTTAGGAGGCTCAGACGGGCCTTGGATAATATGTTCTTACTGGTAGGGGTCACAGGACCCGACACTCAAGTCATACGAACAAGTTCATGCAAACCAAGCGGAAGCATAAGCTGTCTGAGCACATGTCCTGACTATCTACAGCCCACCACAGGGCATAGGTCGTAGCTGGGACACCAACTATTCGGCATCGTCGACATCTAGAAAGAACCCACCTGATGGGTCGTGGTCTCATCTGCAACATTTATTAAGCAAACGTGAGTACAAACGTACTCAGCAAGTCTTTAAAATAGACCTAGTCTATTCATGCTCATGTATCAACAAGGCGAGTGGTGGAGTTTATGCAGCAATGCCATCTTTGACTCATGGCTATCTTACACTACACAACTTTAACTCTTTGTTTAAATTTTAGATATTGCACACGAGTCCACTAACTCCATGACAATACACCACCATGGGTTCACTTCCCTCTCCTGGGAGAGTGCCATCCACGGTACTCACACTTGTCTTGATATTTTTATGAGTATCCATTTGGTTATCTATGAACAAAATAACTTATCCAAGTAGTCCATATCCGAGGACGCGGCTATTCGAATAGTTTCATACCCTGCAGGGGTGCACTTCTCCACACACGCTCTCGCCACTTATTTTCGTGTGCTCTTAAAACCATGCACCTCGGCAACCTTCAAGCGGAAGCCCAGCGAGGGAGTCGGCCACGACCATCAATCACATAAGACCTCTAATCCAAGCTATCGCCTATTTGGGACTGATCCCGCACGTAAGTCCGGCCGAAGTTTCCGCTACGACCCCAAACAATGTGCACAGGCTTCCCAAGCCCACCATTCGGGTGACCCTTGGTACACCGTGCCACTGCCTACCGCGTCGTAGCGCACCCCTAGGGTCCACGCTACGCACGGCCTCCAGCATGCTATAAACACCAAAAACTACTTGCAACTCCTGGACTATGGACTAAGCGACTGATAAGTCGAGTGGGGTCATATTTCAGGGCCTAGCATGTGGTAGTATCTAGTCTTGGATCACAAACACGGAACTCAGTACCTAAGAACTGTCCCAATGAGACAACCCTCTATGTACTCCTACATAGCCTCTCATCGCTACCTTTACCAAATCGAGTTCATCATAAGTTATCACATCGGAACAACAATGTTTCACTCCAGTTCATCACCCAGATGAATCAGACCTGACACAACTCTAAGAATAGCAAGCATAGCAGGCAAGGCAAGCTAAGCACATCATGGCATAAGAATCTACCAAGTATGCTAGGTTGCATGGTTTAGCTATTTACTGTGACAATGACAGGTCTTGCAAAAGAATAGGTTCTTCTACCATGTATGACATACATATGAGCGTTTGTCCTAATGCAATAAACAATATCAGGAGCGAGAGAGTGGGATGTTATCGGAATGATCAAGGGGGTTGCTTGCCTTGTTGGGTAGCGGGAAAGTTCTCTCCTTCGTTGGAATACTCGGGGCTATCTTCAGAAGCAGGGCCTACCACAATGTAGATAAATAGCATTTAATACAAGCAAGTGCAACAATATGATGCATGATCATGACATGGTAGCATGTATGGATGAGCTAATGCAACTAGTGTCCAAGTTAATTTGAAGTGAGTATGAATATAAGTTCAAAATCGTTCTTCATTTAAATTCCATATGCTAACCTATTAATAAATGTCAAGGTTCATCTACATAGGTTGCTCTAACATTCATGATAATAGCACCATTGGATTCATTGGATTTTTCTGATAAATTTTCATATATCAATTATTTTCATCTGATTTACAGATTAATTTATATGAATTCTTAAAGTTTTAAACAATTTTTGGAATTATTTTAAAACTGGGAAATAAAATATGACGTCAACCTGACGTCACTATGAAGTCAGCTGGTCGGCTAACCAGGCCAGGTCAAACCTGATGTGCGGGGCCCGCACGTCAGTGACACAGGCCTAATCCCCACGCTGACCAGGGGTTTGACCCACCTCAGGGCCCACTAGTCAGTGCTGGGGCCTAACTAATCACGGGGATTAGCCCCTGATGGTCGGCCATGTTGGCGCCCACCGGAGCGGGGCCGGCGGCGACCCACAGCACGGCGGCAACCCGCCGGAGTTGCGCCTCCAGCGACCATTTGGCGCGTGGAGGGCACCGAGAGGTAGCCCATGCACGTGCACGTCTAGCAGGGCAGCAAAGGGGGCTCAGGGTCGCCGGAGATGACGACCAAGTCAAGCTAAGAGGCAGCGACGGCTCGGGTAGGAACGGCTATGATGCTACAGGCTGTAGGAGGAGGAGCATGAGCCCGTGGTCGGGAGCGAGCTTTGGGCGCTGTGGCCACGGCTACGCCATGGCCGGCGGCGAGCTGCGCTCGGCTCTGGCTACCGACGGGGCTAGAGAAGGGGAACGTCAATGGAACCAGTGGGAAAACGGACCGGGGCCTCACCAGAGGGGCTTCTGGTGTCGAGGCGTGGTCGGGGTTACGCACGGAGGGTGGCGAATCACCGGCGTGGCGAGGGGGAAGCAGGGGACAGGGGAAGAGAGGAATGGCGAGGGGGAAACGGATCCAGGCGGCGGTGAAGCCTATGCTCTCACCAGCGCGACGAGAAGGCGGCTAGGTAGGCAGGGAGGAGATGGCCAGCGCGTGGCCACGGCCGGTTGCTGTGGAGGCACGCAGCTGCTTCTCCTCCTGGCAGGAGGAAGAAGACGCTGCCCCCCCCCCCCCACGTGGGCTGGGCCTCTTCTTCAGGTAAGCCCAGGTGGGTTTTTCTCCCCCCTTTTTCTTTATTTGCTTTCTTTTCTAATTTCTAACATTTGTTTTATTTTATTTTCAGGCACATAAGCTATTTTAGAATTATCCAAATATTGTATATATTGCAATTTGAATATTTCAAAGTTATCTAAAAAGTTACAGGATATTTTGAAAACTAAAATTATGATAATGCTTTATTTGATATTTTTAGAAGCTTTATCATTTATTTTTAAATTCCTATAGTTGTTCGAATAATTTAAATGACCCCTTGTACAATCATGTCAATATTTATCAGACATAGGGGACATTTTAGATGGGCATTTTGGATTTGTTGAATTTTAACAAACTTTGAATTGGTTCGATTCAAATGAGGGTTTGGGGTTTCCTTTAGTCCCCATTTCATGTTGATGCAAAAATGATATATAATGCACACACACATGCTATCCTATGACATCTAGCTAGGGATGTGACAACCCTTTCCTCTTCAAGAGAAAACTAACGCATGCTCAAGAGGTAGCAAGAAGGATTTCTGGATCCGTTGCCAGGGAGGATACACATCAAGCCTACGAAGTACCCATCAGAAACTCATCTCTTGCCTTTACCTTATTTGCCAATTGCCTCTTGTTTTCCTCTGCCCCACTTCTAGAAACGATTTTCAGAAAATACAAAAAAGGTTTGCGTTTCTATTCGCCCTTCTTTCGTTTGCCTTTCTTTTCCTTGATTGCTCTCTTTGCCACCATAGAATCTAGGGAGACTTTCAATCAGATAGATAGTAATAATCTTGAGAGGAATTTTGATAACCTTGCTAATGACAATCCTCAAGAAGAACCTACTATCATTCATACAAAAAAGTTCTGAATAGGTAGTGGTAATATCATTGGAAAAGGTGTTATTCAAGATTTCTTCAGATGTGCGGGAGCGCTTCCTACATTAGGAGGTTCCATTCTCAATAAAACTTTTAGTTTTGCGGATGCTATAACTTTGTTAATAAGTTAACTTGAGAGGCAATTCTTGCATATGCACCCCTGCATACAAATGATTTTTCTTGAGTTCTCTCATATTTAGCATTCTTCTGTTAAGCGTGTCGCCACTATATTCCTAGCCCACGAGTTTAGATTTATCATGAAAGAGGCTGGTGAATTTTTTTCTCATTACAAAATTATGCGGATGCCCCCCTATTTAGGGGATCCTTTTTAATCAAGAAGAGATAATAAGACTACGGTCTCCGGATAAAGTTGCTTGTAATGAAAATTTCAGACAAATGGTCCCTACCGAGGTATTGGTTGACAAGATTTCCGAACTCATTTATAATTTTTCTATATAAAGTAATGGATTAGAGTTCATCCTTATAAAAAGGGCCATAGCCTTTACCCAAAGGAAAGTTTATAATGATGAATTGACTATACACTATAAGGAGCCAAAGGAGGAACCTATTCCCCTTGTACTTGATCTTGAGGATCCCTATCCTATTAAATTTAGCCCTTTTGATTATTTTTGCTTGCCACAAAGGAAATTAGCTGCTAAAAGAAGGGTGTGACATGATCATGAATGATCTCCCCTGTTATTATTATGACAATACCTAGATCTATTGCTTTTTTGCCCAACTAGGGGCGTTAAACAATAGTGCCTGTTGGGAGGCAACCCAATTTTATTTTGTGTTATATTTTTTGCTTCTGTTTTTGAGTGTTCCTCACAGTATTACTTCTGTAGTAATTCTGTTTTGGTGTTTTAATTAGAGTTTGAGCCAAGTGAAGCCTTTGGGGTTATCTATGGTAGTCATTGATTTGATCTTGCTCAAAAAAAGAAACTTTAGTCCAGGAATTTTCTAATTTTTTCAGAGCATCGAATTGATCTTACATTTTTTTAAAATATTGATACAGAAATATCCCAGGTGTTCCTAAGCTTTTAGTATTTTTTGAGTTACATAAGTATACGAAGATTCCACATTGCTACCGACTGTTCTGTTTTTTACAGATTCTGTTTTCTTTGAGTTGTTTACCTATTTTGATGAATCTATGGGTTGTGTCCTGTGGTATGAGCCATGGGGAAGTTAGATTACAGTATGTATAACACCAATATAAATCAAAGTGACTTCACAACAGTACCTAAAGTGGCGATTTATTTTCTTATACTAATGGATCTCACGAGTTTTCTGTTAACTTTTGTGTTGTGAAGTTTTCAAGTTTTGGGTAACTATTTGATGGACTATGGAATAAGGAGTGGCAAGAGCCTAAGCTTCGAGATGCCCAAGGCACCCAAAGTCATATTCACAGATGCCAAAGAACCTAGCCTTGGTGATGCCCCGGAAGGCATCCCCTCTTTCGTTTTCAATCCATCAGTAAATTTACTTCAGGCTATATTTTTATTCAACACATGATATGTGTTTTCCCTGGAGCAGCTTGTCTGATATGAGCATTTTCTTGTTAGTTTTCCACAATCACCCTTTCTGCACACATATTTTGAGAGAGACACGCTGAAACATGAATTTATTAGAATACACTATGGGCTTCGCTTATATCTTTTGAGTTGGGCACTTTTTCTCTATATGCTTCACTTATATCTTTTCGAACACGGTGGTGTTTTCGTTTTATAGAAATACTTGAACTATTGTACCTCACTTATATTAGTTTCAGAGTTTCTAAAAGCAGCATGGTAATTTGTCTAGGTTATCAATTTAGTCCTAATATGATAGGCATCCAAGAGGGATACAATAAAAACTTCCATATTAAGTGCATTGAGTATTTATGAGAAGTTTGATTCCTTGCATAAAGTGTTGAGATATAGAGATGGTAATGTTAAGAGTCTTGTTAGGAAGTAATTGTGATTTGGTAAAAATACTTGTGTAAAGGTTTTTGATTCCCGTAGCATGCACGTATGGTCAACCGCTATGTAAGGAAATTGGAGCATGACTTGTTTATAGATTGTCGACCTTTGTGTGAGGGCGGGGGTGTCCGATGGTTAACTACTACCAACCTCCCCCCTAAGAGCATGCGTTTAATGCTTTGCTTCAATGACTAATTGACTTTTGCAATAAGTATGTGAGTTCCTTACGACTAATGTTGAGTTCATGGATTATACACACTCTCACCCTTCCACTTTTGCTAGCCTTTCTAGTACCGTGCAACTTTCTTCGGTGCACCATACACCTTCCATAAACAGCCACCATATACCTTCCTCAAAACAGACAACATATGTCTTTCCTCAAAATAGCCACCATACCTACCTATTATGGCATTTCCATAGCCATTCCGAGATATATTGCCATGCAACTTCCACTGTTTCCTTTTATGACATGCACCATCACTTCCATATTGCATATAGAGTCAAATTTTGTCATAGGTATCGAGTTGTAATTTTCCTTTTGAGTTGTAAGTAAATAAAACTATGATGATTTTCATTATAGAGCATGTCCCTTGTGAGGAAAGAATGATGTAAGCTATGATTCCCTCACAAGTGGGGATGAGATTCCGGACTTTATGAAAAATAAAAGAGGCCAGCGAAGCCCAATAAAACATGAATAAAAGAGGCCTTAGATGCCCAAAAAAAGAGAAAAGAGAGAAGGGACATTGCTACTACCTTTTTCCACACTTGTGCTTCAAAGTAGCACCATGATCTTCATGATAGAGAGTCTCCTATTTTTTCACTTTCATATAGCTAGTGCAATATTTTTCTTCATGATGCACGTCCACTTAGTTTATTTTCGTGCTTTCATGCACTTATAGCTCTAGTGCATCTGTTGCATGGAAATCCCTACTCACTCACATTGATATCTATTGATGGCCATCTCCATAGTCCGTTGATATGCCTAGTTGATGTGAGATTATCTTCTCCCTTTCCTTGACAACCTCCACCATATTCTATTCCACCTATAATACTATATTCATGGCTCGCGCTCATGTATTGCGTGAGAGCTGAAAAAGTTTGAGAAAATAAAAGTGTAAAAACAATTGCTTGACTTTTCATCGGGGTTGTGCATGATATAAATACTTTGTGTGGGGAAGATGGAGCATAGCCAGACCATATGATATTGTAAGGATAACTTTATTTTGCCATTATATTTTGAAGAGGTACAATTGCTTTGCTAGTATGCTTTGAAATGTTATTGCTTCTATATCAATATTAAGCATTTGTTTTGAGTCTTACGGATCTGAATATTCATTCCACTATAAAGAATACTACATAGATAAATATGTTAGGTAGCACTCCACATCAAAAATTCTGTTTTTATCATTTACCAACTCGAGGACGAGTAGGAACTTAGCTTGGTGATGCTGATACATCGCCAACGTATATATAATTTTTGATGATGGCATGCTATTATATTATCTGTTTTGGATGTTTTATATGCATTAATATGCTATTTTACATTATTTTTCGGACTAACTTATTAATCTAGATCCAAGTGTGAGTTTTTGTTTTTCCTCGTTTTTGAGTTTTAAAGATATGGAATATTAAACGGAGTCCAAACGAAATAAAACCTGCGGAAGGAATTTTTATGGAAGGAAACAAGTCATCCAAGCATGGAGTGCATGTCAAGGAAGGTGCCAAGGCGCTACAAGCCTCTTTTCTGGTCCGTTTGTCCAGATCTGATGAATTGTGAGTTTATGTTCAGATTATCCAAGAATCTTATTTGAATCACCTCTGATTTCTTATATGCATGATTTCATATCCTTGCAAGTCTCTTCGAGTTATTGGTTTGGTTTGGCCAACTAGATTGGTAATTCTTGCAATGGGAGAATTGCTTGGTTTTGGGTTCAATCTTGCGGTGTCCTCACCCAGTGATAAAGTATGGGTAGCGAGGCACGTATTCTATTGTTGCCATCAAGGGTAACAAGATGGGGTTTTCATCATATTGCTTGAGTTTATCCTTCTACATCATGTCATCTTTCTTAATGCGTTACTCTGTTCTTCATGAACTTAATACTCTAGATGCTGGGAGGAGTCGGTCGATATGCGGAGTAATAGTAGTAGATGCAGAATTGTTTCAGTCTACTTGTCACGGACGTGATGCCTATATGGATAATCATTACCTTGGATAACTACATCATTATTCGCTTTTCTATGAATTTCTTGACAGTAATTTGTTTACCCACCATGATATTTACCTTCAAGAGAGAAGCCTCTAGTGAAACATATGCACTCTGGGTCAATTTTCCATCATATATTTTCAGATCTATACTTGTTGCAATTTATTTACCTTTTTTCTTTTGGCGCTCGTTACATCTACCTCTATCGGATCTAATCCTTGCAAATAACCGTGAAGGGATTGACAACCCCTTTATAGCGTTGGGTGCAAGAGTTTGATTATTTGTGTAGGTGCATCCATTGGTGACTTGCTTGTTCCTCCTACTGGATTGATACCATGGTTCTCAACAACTAAGGGAAATATTTATCTACTTTGTTGCATCACCCTTTCCTCTTCAAGGGAAAACCAATGGATCCTCAAGAGGTAGCACGGTGGAGGCCATTGGGACAACCAGGATCCTCGTCTAGGCTGGCGGGATCAGCCTCGGGAGGACCGCTGGTGTGATCAGCCTCAGTAGGACCGCTAGCACGATCAAGCTCAGGAGGACCGGTAGCAAGATGACCCTCCGGAGAGGTCACGCCGCGTCCAGCCTCGCGAGGTTTTCCCTCATGAGGCCGGCCTACCACCGCTACTACCTCCACCCAGAAGGAAGGAAGAGGACAGGAAAGACGATGGGGCTGGGGGCTTCCAGGAGGTTAGATCGGGTGCCTAAATTGTGGGCGGCGCACATGCCCCAGCCTCAAACCGTGTCTTCAAGCAGTTTACGTGGGAGGTGAACACGGCTCTCCCAATGCCCGATGCCATGTGCCCCCTCAAGTGGTCCCAAACTGCCATCACCTTCGACTCGAAGGATCATCTCACGTGCTCAGCCATGGCAAGCAGACTCCCCATGTTGTGCACTACGACCAACAACAATATCCTCATCACCCAAGACACTCATCTGTAGTCGGGGCTCAATATACTCACCATTGAGACATCGTCTTCAACGTCACCCAAATCCACCTCCCGTACAATGCGATCCTGGGGTACCTAACCCTCGCCAAGTTTATGGTGGCAACTCATGACGGCTACAACATCCTCAAGATGCCAGGGAGTGGCAACATCATCATCGTTGGCTGCCATGAGAAGGATGTCGTCGGCCCTCGAATGACGACGAGGATGCCCTGCCTCGTGAGGATGCACGAAAGAAGAAGAAGTAGCTCACCCCCACAGAGCGCTAGTGGGCTGGAACCTCCATGGGCGGAGCCTCGCGCTCTGCATTCGGGGATGGTGCCACACCTTCCATCTCATAGGAAAGCGAGCTCGGCGCCCCCTGGGGTCGGGCTCAGGGACTTCCACCCAGGAGGCCGCCAGCTTGGCTAGTGAGACAAGGGAGTTGTTCGGGCACAACATAAAGACGTGTCCTAACGCGTGACTACTAGGGCCAGGTGCTCGGCGCGAGGCGCTGAGCTCGCAAGAGGCAATCATCAAAGCGGTCGAGGAGCTTCAGGAGGCACAGACCAAACAAGGAAGGGACTGCCCTGCACCACCAATAATAGTCGCCGTTGTCGGCCCGGCCGACCAGCCGCCCGCCTGCGTCAACCCGCTCATAGTCAACAGGGCCTCGTCACAGGGCCTTTTTTGGCTGACATGCACCGAGCACGGGTGGGTCTACTTGGACAACTATGTCTGCATGCCCTTCGGCCTATTGAACATCGGTGTCACATTACAGTGCCTTGCCCGGGTCATGCTCGCACCTTGCCTATCCCCGAGAGACGACAGGCCCATGAGTGTCGCGCTCATGGAGGTGCAATATCAGGCTACAAAGGCAGCTTTGGCTCATCAGGGGCATGGCCGCGAGTTGAATTTTTGTTTCGTTTAAGGGCGCCCACCAGGCAGCATTATCCTTTGGCGACCAGGGCGTACCCCTCCAACCGCCGTATTTACCCATGTTTCAGAATTTTTTCATGCATGTAATTTGTGTCCTCACGTTTCCCCTTTCCAGCACGGCTCTTCGCCGGTGTGAATGTCATGACTCCTGAGCGGTCCTACTTTCGGCCGCCTCGTGAGAGGACTAGCCATGGCGTCTATGCTCGGGTCCGTCCCTGTAGCATTGATAAATCTAGTGGCTGAGCTCTGTCTGGCGAGCCAGCCCCGTTCATGTCATCTCCTGGGGTCACTGGTGCTTGGCCCTCTTATGCAATGGCCCTAGGGAGGACGCTTAGTGTGGGGACCCCAACTCATAAGTCATGATCACCGAATGTACGTGCACAGTGATCCCAGAGATCAATGATCACTGAACACACATAAACTAAATAACAAGAGTCTTACATCCATTACATACCGGTTTACTCAAATATGGCCTTCATGGCCAAGTCTTCATATGATTGCAGTGGAAATCTTCAACGGCAGCGTGAACTCATGCCATCTGCCTTAACCCTACACGCATTCTAACTGGGAAGCGTCCTAGATCGCATGACCATCATCGAGGTAATCTTCATCATAACCTGATCTTTCTTGCCTGGCCAATAAAATAACTAGTGGCAAGCAAATGAGTACTTTGGATGTACTCGCAAGCAACCCATGTTTGGAATTAGGCAATAATAATGCGTGATATAGCACCAAAAGGTAAGTTTTGTAGAAAGCTAATTTTGAGTGCAATGACATGATCAAGTAATTTGAGTAAGCATGCAGCAATTCTGAACAGGTGTTCAAAAGAACACGTCATAGTCATCATCATAAGCAGGGGGGTGGACGTCTCATGTTCAACCACCACACCCAGTCCTCAGAGTTGTCTCATGTACCATCTGAACATCTCATGTTCACTCATCATGCCAAGTCATCCGACTGACTCAAATATCATCCTTGTCACCACACACACACACCAAGTTTGTGAAAACATCTAGACGTAGTTTAAGAAGCACCACACAACTGTCCTTGACCATGGACACGACTATTCGAATAGTTTTACACTCTATAGAGGTTGCATAGTTTACCCACACGACTCGGGGAACTTCCGTGTGATCCACGATTCGCGGTATATAACATACCCGAGGTAAGAACTCAAACAATGCCTTTCCCATGGTGATAATAAACAAAGAGTACACTCATTGGTGCCATCCCTCATGATATACATCACTCTTATCATCCATGAGGGCACGCAACGGTGTGCCCGGTACCTATAAAGACAACGCTTGACCTGCCTGTTTGGGACGACCCCATCACAAGAGTGACCACTTCCCTCTTGCCACTAGAAATGCGGGCTCCTTACTAGTATCGACCATAGTAATCAACAAAGCTCCGTCCCATAAGGGGTATCGTGGTTGGGCATGTAAGTTTGGGATGGTCGACCAATCTTAAATCTAATCCGTTTTCGAAAACACAATCTTAACTTGCTCCGACACACCACTTCATTCTTAAGTGGTCACCCATCTTCTCATCGTCTCCCTCGGGCCTTAGTGGCACCCGATGGGGTTTTCAAAAAGTCTTGAAATCATCCTTTCCTCCCATTACTATGCATAAGTCCCGATCCCACTTGCGTAGCATCTAATAGTATCCTAACTACACCCACCCGCACAATCCTCATAAGGTGGTAGGGTCATGCACGATGCAAGTGTCAATGAAAAGGTACGGAGGCATCCCACCAAAGGGGGAACACCACATCACATGATCGATTATGATGAAAGTAAAGTGCTATATGACATGCAATAAAATGGTTTCTTATCATGGTCAAAGGGCTGCTTGCGTGGCTTAGCAATCCCTTTGATGTCTTCACATGCTTCTCGTCCACTCCGAGCACTCCGTCTACCTCGCAACTATTGCCGGAAACAACCGTAATAAGCAACACAACAAGCAGAGAAATAAAAGTGCTCTATAATTAGGACTTTTATTTTTCTTGGACACCTCTGGTCACAAAAAATATAACCAAGTGGGTTTTTGGAGGATGTGCGTCAAGCGGGAGTTTTGAATGGCGGGAATGCAGGAAATGATGATCCTATAAGATGTCAACAGAAAATATTTTTATAAACATGAGTCGATGGACCCAACAAATAGGGCATTATTTTAGAAACATGTGGAAAGTGGTTTCATTGGGTTTGGAGTTAGGAAGATTTTACTATGAATTTCCTAAGATGGTAATAATAAAATATGGGGCTATTTATTTGATCCCGTAGAATTAATGCATGGTGAAAATGTTAACCAAGGCCTGATAAATAAGGACTGATATTTACAACACCTATACATAGGAATCACACCATTTGGAGTTGATTTGGATGTTCTAGGAATTTTGCAAGTGGGGCATCACATAATTCAAATTTGAATTTAAATTTGAATAGTGGAGAGAAGTTGTGGGAAAAATAAGTTGGATATATTTTTGGATAGAGGACGATTTTAGGAACCTCTAGGATTTTGAATCACCAGATTTGGAGTTAAGATGAATTTAGTACCTATTCTAGGAAAACAGAAATAGGAAATGGGGGGTATACCTAGGGCGCTACATAGCGCACACTGCGCAAGATTGCCATTGGGCCGGCCCAGCAACTCACTTGTGCGAGCGACGCCGAAGGCGTATTCCTGGAAGGCGCTTCCGCTGCTGGGAAGCGGATCCCGCGGAAAGCGTAACCACTTAAACAAGGGGCGGCCGACAAGGTGTGGCTTACAAGCAGGCCTCGGCTGTCAGGCCCATCTCCCTCCTCCCGCTCAACGGAGGCAAGGCAGGGGAGGTAGGACCGAGGGGGCCTGTGCCGTCCCGGTAGCTCCGGCCACATCCGGCGGGACTCCGACCATCGGAGTGGTCAGGGAAGAGCTCCGTGCCTACCTGGGACCCATTCCCATTGGGCGGGGCGCCAGGAGGAGCAAGATTCCGGCCACGGTGGGGGTCGGCGATGCGTAGTTGTGGGAACTGAGGAGGGGGAAGACTAGGCGAGTGGAGGGGGGTTTGTGGCGGCGCTGGGGGTGCTCGAAGGCCGTCTGGATGAGAGGAGAGAGGTGGGGCACCGTGAATTCGCCGGAGGCCACGGTAACGCCATGGCATCCAGGGGCGGAGGAGGAGGGCACGAGAGCAAGTGCTCGGTCTGGGGAGGTCTGCGGGAGCAAGGGAGAGAGCGAAGGGAGTGAGAGGGAGGCTTGATGATGAGCTGATAGGCGGGGACGACCCGGGGGGAGCTCGGGTGCCCTCGGACGCGCTTTGGGTGCGGTGAGCACACGCGCCAGAGCCATCTTGGAGGTTTCTGAGCATCGGGGAGGGGCGTGGGAGGACAAGAGGAGGATATTGGCGCGTGGAGATGTCCTGCCGAAGATTGCTGCAAGCTACAGAACAACGTTTGTTGGGAGAGCGCCATTGTTGTGTGGCAGTAGCATGGTCACCATACCAACTCATGTCTAAAGAAATCTTCTGGTCTGGTAACTATCTCTGGCAAGCAAGGCATTCATGCAGAAGAGTGGTGGTAAAATCTTATTGTAAATGGAGCAATGGAAGTTTGCAGTAGCAAACTTGGGGCTCACCCAAGGTTTTGTTACTGTTGTAGTCTTGCGGTAAAACCTTGTGTACTGGTTAAGGCATAGGAAGGACTACGCAGCCACCAATTTTTAGATCATGGAGATGAGAGGGCAAGGTACTTGTAGTACAAAGCTACACTTCTGCCATAAACTATATTCAGATGGGTTGCTCATATTTTCCACATGAGCATGCCATATATGGGTTTGGTTTGATGCGTAGGATCCTTTGGAAAGGTTTGGGGGCATTTTCAGGAACAGAATAATGGGAGAGGGGAAATAATAGGACTTGCCATGGTAAAAGAGAGGGATAATGAGGGAGTTACCCCACAAATAGTTGACCAGAGGCCATGGCAAAGTTACTGGAGGTAGAAGAGGGTTATAATATGTTGTGGTAAAAAGTTGGGGGCAAGGGGAATCATTTTGGCTCAACTTTGCTTGTCCACTAGTTTATGTAAGAAGGTGTTTGTGCTGTGATTGGGCTAGGCAGGGGAATCCTATGACCTTGAGATTTACCAGGGGTAAATGGTAAGTCCATTTGGTCCTGATCACAAGTTTTCAGCTCAAATGAAGAAAGTTGATAATGGAAACTTAGTGAACCCTAGAAACTAACAGAATCACATTTCTGTAGATCTAGTTATGATATTCTTTTACCCTTGATGCAACACTTAGTGTAGCATAATTATTTGGTGATTAGATCATGTCCACATAGTTTGGGGTCAAGGGGAGAAACTTCACAATGTAAAGTTGATCAAAATTGGCTGTGGAGAGGAATGGTTTTAGGATATTTTGGTGAATCAAAACAAGTGGTATTGAGATGAAACTTGGCAAGATGAACACATATATCATATGTGACATGCTAGAATTTTCCTGGATTTTTGTGAGAATATTTCTTATAGAAATATTTCAAATTCTTGAAATAGGCAGATAGGGTTTTGAAGGATTTTGTCCAATATTTTGAAAGTGATCATGTGTTGAAACTCTCATATATGGACAATATATGTCCATTGAGTTTTCCTAAATTTTCTCAAATATTTTTAAAGCATTTAAATAACTTTTCCCTATAAAAGACCATTTCTGGTCTTAAGAAAAAGCCTTTAAATAAAATATGAAAATTAATTTTTGAAATAATATTTTATGGATTTGGGAAGATATATATAGTAGGTTTCAAATAAAGCATTTGGGGAAAAAGTATCCACACAATTTGAGGACTTGTAGTACAAACCTCAACTCAGGGGTTTATGAAAACCTAATTTGAATAAATTCTTTTTGTTAAAAATAAATTTTGATAAAAATAGTTTTAAGTCCTAGACACGTGGCATGATCATTGGATAAGAGTTCTAGGTCAAGGAAAAGTGTTTTGAGAGTAGGGAGATTTTTTTTATGAATATAGAGCACTAGCAACTAATTAGACAATCAGCAATCAAGTCAAGCATAACAAGCACACAAAAGTTTTAATTGGCCCTAAATTTTGAGTCATGATTTCTTAATCATGAGGCAAATCACAGGGTGTGACAGACCTACCCCCCTTACAAGAATCTTGTACCCGAGATTCCTAGGCTAGGCATAAGAAGGATGCGGAAATTCAGAGGTGAGGTAGTCTTCTCGTTAAATTTTGCTTCTGCTCCGCATGGTTGTCCTCTTGGGTCTTGAAGGGCTTGATTATATGCCTTCGAGTGCACTATTGACTTCGTCTGAGGCTGAACAAGGTTGGCAATGGCCTGGCTTGCGTGTGTATTCCAAGGCCGAAATACGTGGCCAACTAGTGTGTCTGTGTGCTGGTCGTGGGACTGGTCACGTTGGTTAGTGACATCAAGATGTCTCGCGTTAGAATAGAAGGGTTGATTCTTGGTGTAGCTCCTTGTTAACGGGGAAGTCCTTATCTTTGTTAAAGCAGGAGGTCTTCGGTCGTAGGTGGTCTCCATCCTTGAGAGTGCTGAGGTGCGTTATCGTGGGCTTCTCATCGAGATCTTATGCTTGAGTAAGTTACCCAATTAGGTTCTTCATACTTCTTTGGTCGTTTTTCTTCATCGTCATGGATGCACGTTTCTAGAGGGTCCTTGAGTGTTTGGTCTACTCGTCTCTCCGTGGCAAAAGTCTGCACTGAGTCTCGTCCCTAAGCCTGAGCTTAGAGACTTGGTGTAAAAACGGGTTCTACTATATTAGAAGGTTCTGAGAGAGTCCTAGATGAGCTGGCTACCCAAAAGTATAGGCAAGTCATCCAACCCCAGGGTCCAAGGCTCGGCAAGCGGGGTGAACGACCTTAGACAGGTGGCTTACCATGGTCGAGTCATAGTTTACACCCCAAATTGAACCAAAAATGGGCTAACAATGAGGTCATGACAGTCATTCTATTCCGTTCTAGGCATATGAAGGGAGCAGGGACGTCATGCTCAACGTACACCATCAAGGTGGTGGAGTAAGGGGTGCTATCAGCTCCTCGGTCCCCCCTTAGTCAGGAACTCATGGATGACCAATCATGACAAGGGGGTCTTCAATCTTCCTGCTGTGCAAGGGCTTCATCATGCTTGGACATCGGTGCTTCTTGATAGAGTCTAGTTGATGCAGTTGGTAGAGGAGTAGGGGTTGACTTCTTCTTCATCGTTGTCATGGCTCCGCAATCATAGTGGTTCTTCATCTTGCTTGGGCAAGAAAGTCTTCTTTTGCAGGGAGGGTGCTTCAAGGAGTCCAACTTTTTCAAGGTGGGACCTTTTATGCTCGAGAGGCATGGCAATCGGTACTCCTGGGGCTGGTCCAAAAAGGACTAAGGTGTTCCTTCCTCTCATTGGGTAAATAAGCACGTTATCCGTGAGGATAACACATATTCCCCCAAAACCACATAAACACATTGCTCATGGGATGTGTGAGAGAGGCGGTTGTCTGTTCCGGGTGGTCACTGGTATCAAGTGTTTGTGGTTCAACCTAATAACGGTCTTCGTGGCCACCTTCCTTATGCGAAGGGTGGGGTTGGTCACGATGGGGTATCGACCATGGTCTTTTGACTTAGAGACAGAGCCTATGGCCTTAGTCCGACCGCGTCATGGTCCGATAAAGCTTCGGGTTTCAAGGAGCTTAGGATGTGAGTGAGTGTCTAACACCTTATCCTGAGCACAACTGTTACATGCCCATTGTACTGCCTATTACTCCAAACAAAATCACCGTATATCCTCGAAGGTATCATCTGATATGAGTCAAATCCAATTTTGCATATGCTACTCATATCTCCATCGTTTTGAGAGAAGGACTATGCCTGAAAATCTCATACGTATACTATAACTAGCTCACATATATCCCTATATAGGAATCCTCGGGATAATTTACAAGCTGCTAACCTTGATCATGTCACTACCAATCCAATTGTCCTTCTGACCTGTCCAGGGTCTCAGGTACTACCTTACTATGCTAAGGAAACACGTAATAAACCAATCCAAGATCTTGTTCCCTTCATATGAATCCAATTATCCGATCCTCGATTATCGTCCACTATTACCTGATCCATTACTACTACAAATCCAGCATCGATGGTGTCCAACATGATGTCCTCGAGTTCACATAATCCACATATCATTGCAAGGACTATTGTCATGAACTTCCAACCTCATGGGCAACTACACTCCAAGTTAGAGCTTATATAGATCCCTAAATTATCCCTATCATCATTTGATTCCTTCTACTATCATCCACCGAGAAACATGGAATCATGATCAAGATCGTTGGGCTAAATTCAAATTACTCCAAACCGTGTGGTTTAATCGATCTTGAGCACCTGGCAGGATTACCTATTTAAATCCAAGTTTTACATCTAGTAAGAGCACCCTACTTATCCAATTATCTCAAAGGACAAGTAAGTTATGCTACTTTATCAATCTTGATCCACCAAGTTCATCTACAAACATTAAGCCTCGTAGTCCACCAAAGTGTCTCAACTGCTTCCTCAAGACATCTACCATGGCTAAATCAAATTATTGCCCGCAAATAGTACATCCTTCGAATGATCCTTCCTTTTGGCATCATGGTTCTAGTGTAGAGTAAGAATGAAGGATGTTTGCTCACTATGATTACTAGCTCCATAATGAACTCAGTGCTAGGCAGGGGTTATAGAAGCTCAATAGGTGCTCTAGCAAATTTGTGTGTTAAGCACGTGATTCAGAGACTTGTGTTGGGGAGTTCGTGAGGTCCGAGGTGGGCAAGGGAAGGCTTCCAACCTTGCGGGAAAAGCATAACTCCACGGGGTTGTGTCTTGTTGAGCTTGTTGTAGTCGAAGTCTCGGTGTCAGTTGCTTGTCGAGGTGGATCCTTGGTGCATCTGGTCTTGCTGGTCTTCAGTTGATGAGAGGGGGAAGAGAGAAAGTAGTGTAGATAGGAGTGCCTAAGGGGGTGGTACAGTGCAGGTGCAATCAAGCAAGTGCTGAAAGGGCCAAACACAAACATCAAGGTAAGGTAGGTGATATAGTCGCGCACTTATTGCCTAGGCCAAAAGTGCGACTCACACCGAAGCACAAAAAGGAAAAACAAGCAACACACATCATGGTTCCATTCGAACCATCAAACGGACTCGACTTCGCATGGGGGACACACGACTCATCCTACCCTAGGGGTTCTCGGATTCAATAGTTGTGCTTGCTTCGTGTCTCGGATTCAATAGCCTTTTGGGTCTCCTTCAGGTGTCGCTATGTCTCCGGTTGTTGTTAATCAAACAATCCTGGTTGCACCTGATGGGCCCTTGATGACTTCAGGTTTGTTGAGTTGACGATGAAGGTGAATCTTCATGGCAGCTGTTGACAGGGTCTTCTGGTGTCTTCGTAGTTGTGCCAATGTCTTCTAGTCTTCTGAGACGTCGAGCATTCCAGGTAGGCAACCTTTTATGCAATGTCGTTAACAAGGCATGGTAGAGTTATATCCTGTTAGTCACGTTGACGATATCATCGGCACCAAGAGCGGGGGAATAATGAGAACCATTTTCCTGGTCACTATGGTGAGGCGAACCAAATGGCGAGGTTCTCATCCACCGATGGTTACCAATATAACAACAAAAAGGACAGGGTTGCTCTATTAGCGATGCATTAGCATGACATTGCATGTCTTTTGCCCTGGTGATCGAAGGCTAGGGCGACATCATCTTGGGGCTGTATCCAGGATGTCATCATGATTGAAGTCTTGACATCCTTATCCTTTGGGAAGGTATCCTCTGCTGGTAACTCCTTGTCTAGTGTTGCCATCTTGGGACAAGGATATGTTGGCAATCGTCTTGCAAGGTGGCTTCCTTCCAGGTTACCCACGAGGATTACAAGGAATCCTAACGTTAGGGGTACGAGGGTAGTACCGACCATTTGCAAAGTCTTCAAAAAGTGGCTGAGGGGAGTTATGAGAAAGATGGTGGAAATGCTAAGGCAAAAACCATTGCTTCCTTTAGAAATTTAGGACAGGTGAGAAGAGGTTTTGTAAGTGATATTGAAAGGTCTGGAAAAACAGTTTGGTCCTAACTAACGTCCATGCTAACCAAGGGCTTCCTACAGTCAGGATGGTTCTGATACCAGCTCTGTGGGGACCCCGACCCATAAGTCGCGATCACCGAATGTACATGCATAGTGATCCCAGAGACCAATGCTGACTGAACACACAAAAACTTAATAGCAAGAGTCTTACATCCATTACATACCGGTTTACTCAAATATGGCCTTGATGGCCAAGTCTTCATACGATTGCAGTGGAAATCTTCAACGACAGCGTGAACTCATGGCATCTGCCTTAACCCTATAGGCATTTTGACTGGGAAGCGTCCTAGCTCGCATGACCGTCACTCAGGTAATCTTCATCATAACCTAATCTTTCTTTCCTGGCCAATAAAATAACTAGTGGCAAGCCAATGAGTACTTTGAATGTACTCACAAGCAACCCATGTTTGGAATAAGGCAATAACAATGCATGATATAGCACCAACAGGTAAGTTTTGCAGAAAGCTAATTTTGAGTGCAATGACATGATCACTTAATTTGAGTAAGCATGCATCTACTGTGAATAGGTGTCCATGAGAACACGTCATAGTCATCATCATAAGCAGGGGGGTGGACGTCTCATGTTCAACCATCACACCAAGTCCTCAAACTTGTCTCATTTACAGTCTCAACATCTCATTTTCAGTCATCATGGCAAGTCATCCAACTCGACTCAAATATCATCCTTGTCACCACACACACACACCAAGTTTGCGAAAACATCTGGACGTAGTTTAAGCAGCACCACCCAACTGTCCTTGACCGTGGACACGACTATTCGAATAGTTTTACACTCTGTAGAGGTTGCACACTTTACCCACAAGACTCGGAGAACTTCCGTGTCATCCACAACTCGCGGTCTATAACATACCCAAGGGAAGCACCCGAATAATGCCTTTCCCATTGTGATACTAAACAAAGAGTCCACTCGTTGGTGCCATGCCTCATGATATACATCACTCGTATCATCCATGAGGGCACGCAACGGTGTGCCCGGTGCCTGGAAAGACAGCGCATGACCTTCCTCTCTGGAATGACCCCGTTTCAAGAGTGACCACTTCACTCTTGCCACTAGTAATGCTGGCTCCTTGCTAGTATCTACCATAGTAATCAACAAAGCCCCGTCCCATAAGGGGTATCATGGTTGCGCATGTAAGGTTGGGATGGTCGACAAATCTTAAATCTAATCTGTTTTCGAAAACACAATCTTAACTTGCCTCGGTACACCACTTCTTTCTCAAGTGGTCACCCATCTTCTCATCGTCTCCCTCGGGCATTAGTGGCACCTGACGTTTTTTTTGAAAAGTCTTGAAATCATCCTTTCATCCAATTACTATGCATAAATGCCAATCCCACTTGCGTAGCATCTACTAGCATCCTAACTACACCCACCCGCACAACCCTCATAAGGTGGTAGGGTCAAGTATGATGCAAGTGTCAATGAAAAGGTACAAAGGCATCCCACCGAAGGGGGAACACCACATCACATGATCCGTTATGATGAAAGTAAAGTGCTATACGAGATGCAATAAAATGGTTTCTTATCAGGGTCAAAGGGCTGCTTGCCTGGCTTAGCAATGTCTTTGAGGTCTTCACACGCTTCTCGTCCACTCCGAGCACTCTGTCTACCTCATCAACTATTGCCGAAAACAACGTAATAAGCAACACAACAAGCAACGAAATAAAAGTGCTCTATAATTAGGAGTTTTATTTTTCTTGGACACCTCTGGTCACAAGAAAAATAACCAAGTGGTATTTTGGAGGATGTGGGTCAAGGGAGAGTTTTGAATGGCGAGAATACAAGAAATGATGATCCTATAAGATGTCAACAGAAAATATTTTTATAAAAATGAGTGGATGGACGCAACAAATAGGGCATAATTTTAGAAACATGTGGAAAGTGCTTTCACTGGGTTTGCAGTTGGGGAGATTTTTCCTATGAATTTCCTAAGATGGTAATAATGAAATATGGGGCTATTTATTTGATCCAGCAGAGTTAATGCATGGTGAAAATGTTAACCAAGGCCTGATAAATAGGGAAAGATATTTAGAACACCTATAAATTGGAATCACTCCATTTGGAGTTGTTTTGGATGTTCTAGGAATTTTACAAGTGGGGCATCACATAATTCCAATTCAAATTTAAATTTGAACAGTGGAGAGAAGTTATGGGAAAAATATGTAGGATATATTTTTGGATAGAGGAAGATTTTAGGAACCTCTAGGATTTTGAATCACCAGATTTGGAGTTAAGATGAATTTAATACCTATTCTGGGAAAATATAAATTGGAAAGGGGGGGGTATACCTAGGGCGCTACACGGCGCAGGATTGCCATTGGGCTGTCCTAGCAACTTAGCTGCGCGGTCGATGCTGGTAGGCGCTTCCGCTACTAGGAAGCGGATCCTGCGGAAAGCATAACCACTTAAACGAGGGGCGGCCGGCCGGGTGTGGTTACAAGCGGTCCCTAGACATCAGGACCATCTTCCTCCTCCCGCTCAATGGAAGCGAGGCAGGGGAGGCAGGACCAAGCGGGCCGGTGCCGTCCTAGTAGCTCCGGCCACGTCCGGTGGGACTCTGGCCATTCGAGTGGTCATGGAAGAGCCCTGCACCTACCTGGGGCCCATTCCCACCGGGTGGCGCGCTCGGAGGAGCCAGCTTCCAACCACGGCGGGGGCCGGCGATGCGCAGGTGCGACAGGTGAGGAGGCGGAAGAACAGGCGTGTGGAGGGGGGTGTGGAGGCATTGCGGGAGCAAGGGAGAAAGTGAATGGAGTGAGAGGGAGGCTCGGGATGAGCTAATAGGCGAGGACGACCAGGGGGAGCTCGCGTGCCCTCGGATGCGCTTTGGGCGCGGTGGGAATGCGCGCGAGACGCATCATGGAGGTTTTTTTGCATCGGGGAGGGGCGTGGGAGGACGAGAGGAGGCTATTGGCGCGCGGAGATGTCGTGCCGAAGATTGCTGCAAGCTACATGACAACGTTTGTCGATAGAGCGCCGTTGCTGCATGCCAGTAGCGTGGTCACCACGCCAACTCATGTCTAAAGAAAGCTTCTGGTCTGGGTAACTATGTCTGGCAAGCAAGGCATGCATGCAGAAGAGTGGTGGTAAAATCTCATGGTAAATGGAGCTGGTTAGAGGGGTTTTCCATAGCTGGGAAGTTTGCAGCAGCAAACTTGGGGCTCACCCAAGGTTTTGTTACTGTTGTACTCCTGTGGTAAAACCTTGTCTACTGGTCAAGGGATAGGAAGGACTATGCACCCATTAATTTTTAGATGATGGAGATGAGAGGGAAAGGTACTTGTAGTACAAAGCTATACTACTGCCATAAACTAGATTCAGATGGGTTGCTCATATTGTCCACATGAGCATGCCATATATAGGTTTGGTTTGATGCATGCGATCCTTTGGAAAGTTTTCGGGGCATTTTCAGGAACAGAATAATGGGAGAGGGGAAATAATAGGTCACGTACAACCTACCTCTTCCTCGTCATACTCCCACTGAAGCTGCGTCAGATCATCCTACACGAACTCATCTGTACCTGTACCTGGATGGTTGTAGTAATCTGTGAGCCACAAGGACTCAACAATCATGCGCCCGGGTACCAAGACTATTCAAGCTTAAAGGTTGAGATGTGGTGTGTGTTTAGTTTGCAGCAGCACTAAGCATTTATGGTGGCTAAACTTACGTAACGTGCAGATAAATATGATTGGCCTACGATGAACGGTCGACTCTAGAATGACCTCTATGAGATCCTGAACCCTAACTTACGTCAATCATAACCCCACCGTGTTCTCTCTCGGATCATGTTCACGAACAGAGATGATCACGGTTACTCACATAGTTGGTGTATTTTATTAGAGTTTACTTCAAGTTTACTATAACCGGGTGTTAAACAAATCTCCAAGTTGCCACATAACCGCGGGCATGGCTTTTCGAAAGATTTGACCCTACAGGGGTGCTCCAACTACTCCATCACAAATTAACCACACTTCGCGGGAATAGCCTCGACCAGGGATCCTGTGATCATCATAGGTATCTCCAAAGGGATTCCAACACCTCGAGTTAGCCCGAAGAAAGTGAGAGCCCTCACGCAAGACACTCGATAAAGGTGAAACAAGTCCAGCAAGACCTCCCGCTAAGCCAAATCCGCTTCTAGAGACGTGCACTCTCTATCAACGGGCATCATCCGTCTATGCTAAGTGGATGGTTTCCTAAAAACTCCTCGAGTTGCCCCGAGGTGGCACCGCCAACTGCTAGGTGGTTGGACCAACGCTCATGCGGAGCACTGGCCCGGGGGTTGATTAATTATCCATGGGGTTGCAAAGCCCTATGCAAATTTTATTAAGTTATTAAGCAAATGTAGTACCAATGTTGGGTCTTGTCAGACAAGTTTTAATCTCAACCGAATAAACAAGGGGGTCCCCATAACAACCCCGAGCATGTTAGGAGCGCAAAATATGGAAACATAACACCGGTAACAAGAAACTACGGCGGTAACAACGGAACAAAACACCTAGCAAAAGGCCAAGCCTTCCACCAATACCAAGATTTATATGTGCATTTAATTAAATAACAGATAATATTGATGACATGCCAAATCCATGTTATCACATGGAACAACCTACACCTGCAACTAAGAACGCTATAAGAGGGGCAGAGCAGCGGTAACTTATCCAATCAAAGGTTTGCTAGGATGTGGAGCGTTAGAGGCTATCATGGCAATTAGGAGGCTGACATTCAAGTGGTAGGTAGCACAACTATAACGATAATAGCGAGACACTAGCAAGCGAAAATAGTATCGGGATGCGGGTACGATCATCTTCCCTGTTAGTTCTTTAGTGGAACAAGTAGCGGGATCCTCGTAGTTGTACACGCCTGGCTCTTCGTACTCAGGTTCAACGTTCGCGTCTACCCCAACAAACAACCATGGTTCAATGCGCAAGCAAGAATGATGCATGCTTAGTTGAAGAGTTTTTAGCATGGCAATCCTAACTAGTCATGTTTCACATGCAAGGATTGGTTATTAATGAATGTTGACAAAACCTTATGTTAAGTTACTTAGACATGCATGAAAATCAAAAATATGGATGCATCATGCAAAAAGATAAAAATGCATACGAAGAATGTGAGAAACGGAGTTACGGTTCTCACGATATGCTCACTACAAGATACGAAGGCAAAAACACAAGACACTAAGGCCATGGGCTATATCTGGGCATTTCAAGGTATCCACTAGTTAGGCAATGAAAAATCAACCACAATAGATCCAAATATCAAGCAATTCCATGGAGTATAGCTCCCACAAGTCACAAAACAATAAAACAAACAATCTACCACAAATCAGCAACATAGCAACTTGCACATCCCACAACTTGAGCTACAGGAATCCTACCTCCACAAACAAGGCATTGACAGAAACTACATGTCATGCTTATCAACTTACCCAATTACACCATCTGGAAAGGACGCACACATCAATAAGCATGAAGCTCACAAGTTGACATGATGAAACATATTTCTAGGACTTGGTGAAAATAACCATTTTCTGGAATCTGAGTTAATCTGGTAGCATGTTGACAGTAGAAGTTAAAGTTGTTAGAGACCACCTCATGGCATGAAATTGAACAAGGTGGAAGTAGACAATATCTACTTAAAATCACTAGCACTGAGCTTGCGCTAATTCTCAACATATCACAAGATAGCAACCACACTTCATGTCATAAAAATAACAGCAGATTCTCAGACTTGGAAATATTTACCATGGTGAAAACAGTAACATCAAGTTAGCTACTTTGCGGTAATTTTCCCACTTATATGGGTGATTATCATGTCAAACAAAAATACCATGGCATAATAGACATAAAACACTAACACTTCCATGTTGGCGCAGGCCCAAAGCAAGCATGGATTAAATCACGCAAAAATGTCAAAGTAGCATCACAGCAGAAAATGACAGTTTTATAAACTTCCCCAAAAGTGAAATCTAATTGCACCAATGGATTCCTTGGGTGATTCTACCCAAAAATCATATATTATACTCCTATAGTCATGTGAAGCAACATGGCACAAACTACATAGCAAAACATCATCTACTCCATATAAGTGAAAACTTACTTAAAATACTCATGTGCAAAAATGTGCATGTCCAGATTTGGAATACTTACTAAAAATGGAAATCAGCTAATTAAACATTAAAAACAGGAAACACACAATAATTAGTGTATGACAAGTGGGGCATGGCCCACTTGTCATACACACACACTCAACACACACACACACACCACACCAGCACACACGCACACAGCACATCCGCACCAGATCCTTCCACCACTGAGGATCCTTCCACTGCTAGCACACACACACACACTACACCACGTCCACACCAGAGCCAGACGCAGGCGCGCCCGATCCCACACACACAACACCGAGGCCATCCAATCGGAAAAGGAAAAAAGGGGGGAATTAGCGCCCGCGGGGGATCGAACCCGCGTCTCCCCGCTAGGAGGGCACGGCGGCAACCACTCGGCTACGGAGGGAAGTCTACCTACTGAGGGCTAACAACCCACTAGTACTACTCCTACGAGCCTGAACCTAACGAAACTGAACCTAAATGCGGCAGCGATGACAGTGGCACGACGAACACAAGGGAGGCCTCTGGCGAGGGAGAACCTCGGCAGGGACGCGTGCAGGAAGACAAGCACGAGCGGCACACGCGCGTGAGCTAGAGCACACCTAAACACATCAGGGATGCCTCTGAACAATAGACCACGGGGCACCGGGGACACACACTTGACAGCGAGACGGCGATGGCAGTGGCGGCCTAGGACGGAGGGAGCAGGAAGGAATTGAGCGCGGGGATCTACCTTAACTACCTCGACACGATGATGGGACCGGGGGCGTAGCAGGACGTCACCGACGCGATGGGGAACTCCAGCGAGTCCCTAAACCGAACGGCGAGGAAGAAGCACCGGGTCGCCTGGCCTTGAGGACCCTCCTTGTCGCAGGGGAAGAAGAGGGACACGAGGGAAAGTCCTCCCTGTGCATCAGGTCATCGAAGAAGCGGTAAGGTCGCTACGTCCGGGCACGAGTAGAACTCGGCTGAAGCATCGGCAGCACGACGATGGCTACACTTGTGGAGAGGCTCACCTACGGCGACGGGGATGGAGAAGGGAGGAAAGGGGAAGGCTATGGCTAGGGCGTCGTAGGGGACGCAACTTATAGGCGGCTCGAATCCTCTCTGGCCGTCAAATCGATCGGAGGTGCGACGTGGCCCCTATGGATGCCCTCCATACAGGAGGACGACACACGCACGCGAGGGGAGGCCGGCTGGGCTGCGGGAACTGGTTGGGCCGCGCTGGGGAGGTCACCTGGGCCGGACGGAAGCCTAGTGCCCGCTCACTCTCACAAGGATAAAACAGAGTGAGTTTCTCTTTTTCCAATAACATAACACAAGAAAAACCCTCCCAGAGTGAAACAAAAGGATTTTTTGCAGAACAAAAAATACTTTGACATGTAAAATAAAATGCACTATTTACTAAAAATATCAAGCTGATTTTTGGGACAAGTAATTTAAATACTTTAAAATATAGGCAGCCCGTGTTATTTATATACCCCAATACATAAAGCTCAAAACAACAAAATACCAACACACACAAGATTAAAATATTATTAGCTGACTCCTAAACATTTTAGAACAATTTTAATAGCAGTTAATTTTATTGAATAAGTCCCAAGGGAATAAAGAGAGAAGTTATGTTTGTTTAAAAAAGAATAAGAGAGGGGAAGGAGATGATGCACCACATACACTCCAACAACATCATGCAACGCAAGATCACAATCAACCACTACAACGTCACATCATAAACAAAGACATGGCATGATGGATGAAATGATGCATGATCCATGAATGCAAGAACAAGACATGGCATAACAAGGTTCAACTCATAACACAAATCTCATGACAACAAGGTCTCTTAAGGTACATGCCCAACAAGGTAGGGACAACACTTGGGCTATCACCAGAGGCCATGGCAAATTTACTGGAGGTAGAAGAGGGTTATAATATGCTATGGTAAAAAGTTGGGGGCAAGAGGAATCTTTTTGGGTCAACTTTGCTTGTCCACTAGTTATGGAAGAAGGTGTTTGTGTTGTGATTGGGCTAGGTAGGGGAATCCTATGACCTTGAGATTTACCAAGGGTAAATGGTAAGTCAATTTTGTGCTGATCACAAGTTTTCAGCTCAAATGAAGAAAGTTGATAATGGAAACTTTGTGAATCCTAGAAACTAACAAAATTAGGTTTCTGTAGATCTAGTTGTGCTAAGATTTTACCCTTGATGCACCACTTTGTGCAGCATCATTATTTGGTGATTAGAGCATGTCCACAAAGTTTGGGGTCAAGGGGAGAAACTTCACAATGTAAAGTTGATCAAAATTGGCTCTGGACAGGAAAGGTTTTAGGATATTTTGGTGAATCAGAACAAGTGGTATTGAGATGAACCTTGGCAAGACGAACACATATATTATATGTGACATGCTATAATTTTCCTGCATTTTTTTGAGAATATTTCTTATAGAAATATTTCAAATTCTTAAAATAGGCAGATAGGGTTTTGAAGGGTTTTGTCCAATATTTTGAACATGACCATGTGTTGAAACTCTCATATATGGACAAAATATGTCCACTGAGTTTTCCTAAATTTTCTCAAATATTTTTAAAGCATTTAAATAACTTTTCCCTATAAAAGACCATTTCTGGTCTTAAGAAAAGCCTTTAAATAAAATATGAAAATAATCTTTTGAAATAATATTTTGTGGTTTTGGGAATTTATATATATATATAGTAGGATTCAAATAAAGCATTTGGGGAAAGTATCCACCCAATTTGAGGACTTGTAGTACAAACCTCAGCTCAGGGGTTTTTGAAAACCTAATTTGAATTAATTCTTTTTGGTAAAAATATTTTTTGATAAAAATAGTTTTAGGTCCTAGACACATGGCATGATCATTGGACAAGAGTTCTAGGTCAAGGAAAAGAGTTTTGAGAGCAGGAGGGATTTTTTATGAATATAGAGCACTAGCAAGCAATTAGACAATCAGCAATAAAGTCAAGCATAACACGCCCACAAAAGTTTTAATTGGCCCTGAATTTTGAGTCATGATATCTTAGTCATGAGGCAAATCACAGGGTGTGACACTCAGCGCATGCTGCTATGAAGTTTGCGGAACCTCGGACGACACCATCTACAAGAAGACCCAGGCGCAAACCGCCTTTGAGGTAGGGACCTCGCAAGGCCAAAGCACCCTTGTGAGCTCCCAAATACTCCTCCTAGTTCTACCGTGCCAGCCAAGCCTACAAACTCAATGGGCTGTACAAGCCCGGAGCCCCTCGAGGACGCGAAGGGGTTCCTTCCCACACAATGTGGAAGCCACAACTCCGCGTTGGCGGACAAGCCAACACTGCCCACCAATTGCTATGCCCACGCAATGTGGAAACCACAGCTCCGTGCTTGCGGACAACACCGTCCACCAATGACTATGCCCATGCAATGTTGAAGCCCTACGCCCTGTGCTGGGGATAAACAACTAATGGCTCGCCAACAGCTGTGTCCAACCTCAGGAAAGCTCCCTGCGGCCCCGTTTCGCTGCATTCCCTGGTATGTATGCATGAGAGGGCTCCATGGGGGATACTACCAAGCCCGGCCTGGTACACGCCACCTTCCCAGGTCTGCCAAACTTGGTCTTCAAACGCCCCTCTTAGGAAAAGCTGGTGAGGAAAGGTATGGGAGCTGCTTGTACGTCAAGGGGGTCTCCTGAGCATCACGACTCAGTAGCCTCACTGTCCACGTGTCCCCTCACCCCTTGGGACTAGACTTGGTGATTCGGACGGACCAATGACGGCTGAGGTATGCGCTGGGACTGACCCAGCCGCGTAGAGCTCAATGCGCTCAAAACCCTTACGGAGGATACTGGAGGTCGTAGGTCAAGGGAGACTCCTGAGCATCGGGACTCAAGAGGCTCACTGGCCACATAGCCCCTGACCCCTTGGAACCATCCTTGGTGTTCCGTACGGCCCAAGGGCAGCTGAGGTATGTGCGGGGCTGGGCCCTACCAACGCAGAGCACAAGGTGTTCAAAATTTCCAAGTTAGGAGGACGCTGGAGCTCGTACGTGATGGGGGACTCCTAAGCATCGCGACTCAGGAGCCCCACTGCCCACATAGCGCCTCACCCCTTGGACCCATCCTTGGTGATCTGGACGGCCCAACGGTGGCTTAGGTATGCGCAGGGCCAAGACTTGCCGACACAGTGCAACACAACAAGAAAGAAGGAAACAAGGCGAAGTGGGCAATCACACAGCTCAACGCTTATTGCAAGCATTAAAAGTTTCTCGTGAATACCAAGAAATTTAATGCCTCCACGAGGCACATCAAATATTGCACGAAAGGAACAAGGAAGAGGAATGAGGATGAGCCTCCACCGCCACTTGTCCCATCCACATAGAACTTGTCGTCATCATCGCCGGTGTCGCCTTCTTCACCACTAACTCCTATAGCTTCAGGAGGCGAAGTAACGGTGATCGGGGTGAACTTCTTCACTAGCGCCTCCACAGCGCCTTTCATTGTCGCCGCAGTGCTGCTACGGACCACACAGATAATAGAGTTGAAGTCAAAAACTGGCTCATGAAGGTGAGGGTGGCTGAAGACACGCATCGCAGCCTCAGAAAACAAGTCGCGATGCTCTCCCTCCAAGACCTCCTTGGCCTTGGAAATGGCACCCTCAAGCGCCTCGGCAAGCTCCAAAGGGGGCTCCACTAAGACACTCACCGGAACCACCAGGGGATCCGCATACCCTTCCCGTCAAAAGGAGTGCAGCGCTTGGCGAAGCCTGAGCTCGACCAGGGGAAGGGCGCTGAGCTCCGCGGCCTTTTTCTCCTTGGCCTTAGCTAGAGCCTTATCCGTGGTTTCGAGCTGGGCCTTTTCCAGGGCACCCTCCCTTTCCAGAGCATCCAGGCGCTCTCACGCCACGGCACGGTCGGACATCGCCTCGGACAGCTCGGAGTCCCGAACGGCGAGCTGGGCCTTGTAGGTCTAGAAGGCCTCCCCCTGCTGACGCAGTTGTTCCTCAAGCATGGACCTAGCCACTGGCCGATGCAGCGACGCTGGATTTGGAGAGGTCTCTGCTAAGACTATTGATATGGAGGGAAGAGCAAGTGCGCAGAAGAGGAAAGCAGTAATGGCTCGGTGCTAGAAGTCAGGCCTTTGCAGATTCGAGTAGTGGCCGAGGAGGCATTTGATGCCAGACATCAACTACAAGACGCGTGCCAGCCCTGGCCCACAGGCATTAGGGGCCTGCGGCACCCTGGGCCATCCTCGACGGCTCCACTCACAAGCCATCTCGTGCACGCCTTGGACCCGGGGGCTACTATCGGCGTTCTGGGAACAGGGGTACCCAGACCTGCGTGCCTGCAGCCCAGGACATGGCCCACCTCGTCAGCCAGACACAGCTTGACCTGGCTTCACTCAAGATAAGGCCCTCGTGAGGAACCCAAGCTTGCGAGGAAGAACGATACCAAGACCAGCAAGGATGGGCCTCATTAGGCCACCTCTGGAGCAGTGGAGATCTCTATGTAGAACCCGACCTCAGGAGTCAAAGATGACACAAGGAAGGACACGCGGGCGCCAGCACGCCAGGGAGTGTAGTTTCCCCTTTAGTGCAAAGGGCGCAAGGACATGATATGTCTGCAACATAACTATAATTTATGAAATATTCATGCCATGTTTACAATAATTCTATATAATTTTTGTATGATTTTATTAGTACTAACCGGGACAGACGCTGTTTTCAACAGAACTACCATTATGTCATTTTTGTGCAGAAATAAAAGTTCTCAGAATGAGCCAAAAATTTACGAAGAATATTTTTGGAAAATATAAAAAATATTGGAGCGAAAATATAGCGGAGAAGAATCCAGCGGGAGTCACAAGCCACCAGGGTGCGACCACCCCTGGCCGCACCTAGCTGTCCTGGGACCTCCTCGGGAACCTTCTGTACGTGGGACCAACGCCAAATACTCCTATAAATACCCGAACCTCCAAAAAGACACCTAGATCGGGAGTTCCACTGCCGCAAGCCTCTAGATCCATGAAAAACCAATCGGGAGCTCATTCCGGCACCATGTCGGAGGGAGAAACCATCACCATAGGCCATCTTCATCATCCCGGCGATCTCCATGACGAGGAGGGAGTAGTTCACCCTTGGGGTTGAGGGTAAGTACTAGTAGCTATGTGTTTGATATCTCTCTCTCTCGTTTTCTTGAGGTGGCACGATGTTGATATACTGCGAGATTTATCGATATAGATGAATTATATGGAGCTTTCCCCTCTCTATCTTCTTGTGGTGAATTGAGTTTTCCCTTTGAAGTTCTCTTATCTGATTGAGCCTTTAAGGATTTGAGAACACTTGATGTATGTCTTGCGATGGGATATCTGTGGTGACAATGGGATGTTCTATTGATACACTTGATGTATGTTTTGGTGATCAACATGCGGGTTCCGTGACCTTAGGAATCTATGCATAGGAGTTGACAGATGTTTTCGTCTTGAATCTCCGATAGAAAGTTTGGGGCACACTTTGAAGTTCTTTGTGTTGGATTGAACATGATGAACCTGAAATTGTGTGATGCATATCGTATAATGAAGCCCATGGGTACTTGTGGTGACGTTGGAGTATCCTGGTTGATGTGAATCTTAAGGTGTTATTTTAGTACAAACTCTAGGGCTATTCATGACACTTATAGGGATAGCTCATAAGATTGATCTGAAAAGATAACTTTGAGGTGGTTTCGTACCCTACAATAATTTCTTTGCTAGTTCTCCGCTATTTGTGACTTTGGAGTGAACTCTTTGTCGCACGAGAGGTATTTACAATTGATTTAACTATGTTAGTATTGTTGAGAGATTGCACTAGTGAAAGTATGAACCCTAGGCCTTGTTGTAAAGCATTGCAATACCATTTGTGCTCACTTTTGTTACTCGTTACCTTGCTGTTTTTATGTTTTCTGATTAAAAAACCTATATCTACCATCCATATTGCACTTGTATCACCATCTCTTTGCCAAACTAGTGCACCTATACAATTTGCCATTGTATTGGGTGTGTTGGGGACACAAGATATTTCTTATATTTGGTTGCAGGGTTTCTTGAGAGAGACCATCTTCATCCTATGCCTCCCAGGATTGATAAACCTTACGTCATCTAGTTGAGGGAAAATTGCTGCTGTCCTACAAAACTCTGCGCTTGGAGGCCCAACACGAGTCTACAAGAGAAGGTTGAGTAGTAGACATCAAGCTCTTTTCTGGCGCCATTGCCGGGGAGGTGAGTGCTTGAAGGTATATATCTAGATCTTGCAATTGAATCTTTTAGTTTCTTGTTTTTCACTAGTTTGGTTTTATAAAAGAAAACTACAAAAAATGGAATTGAGGTTGCCTCATATGCTTCATCTTTTTAATGTCTTTCGTGAAATCGATGGAAAGGAAAATTGTGCTCAAGGGTTAGAAGAAGAAGCTATTAAAATGTTTGGCATTAAATGTTTGAGTGATGAGCATGATTGCAATATTGTTAGTATGAATTGTCTGAATATTCATGATGCTAATGATGTGCAAAGCCACAATCTTGGGGATGCTATGTTTGATGATGATGATATTTTCTGTCCCCCAAGTTTTGATGAGCAAAACTTGTATGATGATAGCATGCCCCCTATCTATGATGATTGCTGTGATGACATGTATGCTATAAAGAGTGATAGTAACCATGAAACTTGTTAGCATGATTTTAATATTCAAAGTGGTTATGTCAATCCAGTACCTCATGATAGTCATTTTGTCGAGTTTGCTCCCACTATTATGAATGAGAAGAAGTATGCTTATGTGGAGAGTAGTAAAATTTCTATGCTTGTAGATCATGAAAAGAATGCTTGATGTGCTGGTTATATTGAGGAATTCCTTCATGATGCTACTAAAATTATTATGAGGGAGGAACATATGCTTGTAGGAATTGCAATCTATACTTACACTAATTAGGCACTTCTTGAAAATTCCCACATTAACTATAAAATATGAGCCATTAATCGGGTGGGACCTAATAATTACGGTGTAGATCAACTCGTAACTCCCACGTTAATAACCAAATAAGAGAGGCTCATTTAATGCGATTAATGTTTTATTAATTATGTCAACACACATATAACCACATATTGTGATTACGTTGGACTCTACAACTCCTAATCCAATTTGTTGCTTAAAAACATGTATAAACATGAATATCTTTCTTATACTGGAGATTTAGGGATCACAGAATTACGTCGAACTCTTGAGTTGAAGCACTACCACGTTGCACCTTGAATCCCGATGTAATCATCCATGGGTCATGGCTGCCTCTTTTGGATGACCGCATCATTGATTATCCTCTGTCACCATGCAACCTCCTCTCTTTCTTAAGCCGCTCACTAGCGGACTACTCGATGAAGTACAGGATGCAACCTCCTCTTTTTCTTAATCCGCTCACAAGCAGACTACTCGATGTCATACAAAATTGTCTTTTTTCATATACATGAGCCTCCAGCCGGCTAGGATCGATGAGGATGACATGTAGAGGTGCTATATACTTATGATTATGTTTGACCAATAACATTATCATCACCAAGAAGCAAATCTATCAGGTGTAGGCCACTTTGTTCAACCCTGACAACAATACATTAATCTCGGCCATCATGAGTTTTCGCTAGTCGTTCAACAATGGCCCAGCCAGGGGTGCTTTTGGGAGAGGGAACCCATGCGCGTACAAGAGCTAGGCAGGTTGTTATATTTCTTTCATCAACACCTGTACGCTACGCTGGACGACACTAGTTTATTGAACTCGACGAAAACATACACATACAAGAGCCAACTTACACCTTTCCTATTGAACTCGGCTAGATGCGCACGATGCAACACATCCAATTGATTGGCACTAGTTTTCTTTATTGCATTCAATGGGTGTGATAATTACATCTGACAGAAGTAGATCGTCTACTTTAGGTGCTTCTTTCTCAACATTGCATCAATAGGCCAATGCCACCACAGCTTAATTTGGCTCTTGTTCTGGGATGCATTCTAATATTAGAGTATTGATTTCATCATGGTGACCACGAACGATTCATTGTTTAACTGTTGCCTACTCTGTTGATGAGAAAAACTTCAATTTCTTGAGATCAAGACATAAATTCCATGACAACTTAATTTGGATCATATTCTGGGCATGCGTTCTAAGTTTAGAGTCTTGATTCATCATGGTGACTACCAACGATTTGGCATTGACCGACTGCCTGTTCTGTTTTATGAGAAAAATCTTCCACTGCTCGAGTTCAAGAGATCCATGTAATAAAAGGAACACATTGGATCAAAGCATAGAAGAGGAATCCAAAGGGAAAGAAATTGTGAGTTATTGCATCTATTCTTATTCACTTTAGTCACTTCATTCTCTTTGTACAACTTCTACATGGCTGCCTGATCTCTAATGTGTGCTGGTATGTCAGAATCAATGGATCAGTTCAGAGTATACCTGGAATTGCTTATGAACCTGAATAGGTCTTTATTATTAACTTTAATATTCTTTTCTCATATGCTTTATGTGCTAATTTAATCTGTGATGAAGACGAAAAGTTCTATACTACAGAAGCAATGACTTAATCAATAAATAGATCACATGAGTGGTACTCTTAAAAAGTACAACCAAAAGGAATGAATACAAATTCAAGTACGTTTACTAAGATTATCTGGTTTAATAAAAAAATTGTGGACTCTTAAAAAGAATCACCAGTACATCACATAAATGTTGAACAAGTATCATCTATTACTACCATGATACTCTATATTTTATATTTGCATGCCATATTTTGTAATGAATGTTTATGACAATTAACTCAAATTTCCATGTTTTCATAGAAGGCTGTCAACAAGACACCAAATGAATTAAATGGACAACGAGATCAAACATGAGTCAAACCATTGGGTGTCCTCCCCTTCTATTTGGAAACTGACCATAGCTTCTGATCCCGGTCAATCTCAATGATGCAATCTCCTTCGACATGTCTCCATGGCAGGTCTCTCTGGCTCCCCTAATTAACCCCATGTCCCCACCTCTTCCCAATACTGCCGGTGTGAACTTCCCACGCCACGCTTCTCCACATGCAAGGAGTAGGAATAGAATTCATGGTTGGATTTTTTATGTTGTGCGCCTTCAATTTGCGACTTCGTCTATAATGAGCAAGTACATCCAAGGTTTCGATTAGTTGGATTTTGATTATATGTGTTCCTTGTTTTGGGGCCTATCTAGATATGTATTTTCCCCAAAAAGAAAAGATACCTATTACTAGGATGGGTAAGAACTTTTGATGTACGTCAATATTTAATTCACAAACATTTGACGTAGTTCCGCTCAGTGAACTGTAGCACCTCTTCTAATTTTCTCAGAATGTGGTGAAGACGTTTTGGAGCATTTACATTTACATGGTTTGTGAAGTCTACTTCTCTCTATTTCTTGCAAGCAGAAACTACAGTTTTCTTTTCTTTGGTCCATTCTTTCAATTTTATACTCATCCAATTATCCAATTGGATATGTGAATCTTACAAGAACACATTATGCTCTGTACTGACGAAATTATATGTATTTAGGAGGTCAAGAATTTGGTACCTTGCACTATTTATCTGCAAAAACAACAACAAGGGAGATAGATATATTATGTCAACATAACCTCTTGGTAGTTTTCCTCATATTTTTCTACTAGGCAAGTTTAGTATCTTACATTTCTGAAAATTGATGTACTAAATATGAAAAAACATGCGTTGATGCCAATGGAAATAGCGGCTTCCAAATTGTCGTACATATAAAAGATTATGTTTTACTATTACATTAATGTAAAAATATTCTCCACTCTCACTAGAGAGGTCATGAGATCCTACACAAATTATAATTGTTGAATATATAATACGTCCAAGTGTTGTACAAAAAAATCTAGATTTCACCACAAATAAAGAGAGTAAGAAGTCCTCCCAAATAGGCAAAGTAAAAAAGATGACTAGGATGGTGGAAATAACCGAATATGAAGAGAAAAATGATAATTTATAAAACAGTAATTCCATCACCAATAACAAATGGTACCATCCCCACGTAAAAAAAATCTCTCACATTTCAAATTATACAATAAATCTCATTCTTCCATACGTCCCAGTGTTCAAAAGTAATAATTTAATAATTCTTGAATTTTACAATAGATCTAAATCCATTGTTATGGATACTAACGTAAATGGGTACATGAACAAATATTCTAGCCACTGTGAATGCATGGGTAGACAACTAGTAATATCAAGTTTCCTCTGTGTGTGTTCTATGTGTTAAAAGTTTTGAAGTTATGCTTGTTTTTCATTCCTATTCTAGAGTATTCTTTCTCCCCTATATTCTTTGCTAACAAAATCCCCATGCATAGTAAGTGTGTTAGACTTAAATGTGCTTTTCATGAGATTCATGATGCTCTTTTGCATGTTTCAATTATTATTCCTATACGAGCATCATTGAAATCATGATGCCTAGCTAAATGTTATTAAAGAAAAGCGCTTGTTGGGTGACAACCCAACACTTATACCTTCTGTTTTTATGTTTTCACATGATTAATCTACTTTAGTAATCATGTTTTGTGTCTTTTATTTCAATAAAGTTCCAAGTAAAGCCTTTGGGATAGTGTGGATACATGCTTGTTTGATTCTGTGCAAAAACAGAAAGTTTTGCGTCCAGTATATAAATTATCTGATGTTATTGGATAGTCAAACAATTCTGAAATTTTTACACAACATTGATACGAAAATTTTATGACATGTACTAAGTTTTTAGAATTTTTAAAGTTAGGGAAGTTTGGTGATCATTCAGATCTTTACAGACTATTCTGTTTTTGACACATTTTGTTTTGCATGCATAGTTTGCTTGTTTCAAGTGTTCCTATAGCTTATATTGAGAAATATAAAATTTGTTAATAATTGAATACAGTAGGTATAATGTGGGAATAATTATGAATATTTTCTTGAAAGTACCTAAGTGAATGATTTATCTTTACTACACTAACCCTTCTCAGGAAGTTCCGTTAAGTTTTGTGTGATTGAAGTTTTCAAGTTTTGACTGAGACACCGATATCAGGAGAATAAGGAGTGACAATAACCTAAGCTTGGGGATTACAAAGGCACCCCCAAGGTAATATTCAAGGAAGACTCAAGCGTCTAATCTTGGGGATGCCCCGGAAGGCATCCCCTCTTTCGTCTTCAACACTATCGGTATATCTTACTTGGAGCTATATTTTTATTCGTTACATAATATGAGTTTGGCTTGGAGCGTCATTTTGTTTTGTTCTTCTCTGTTAGGTGTTATTTATAATCTTGTTTTCCAATAACAATTTACAAGAATTGCCTTTAGGATGCTTGCATTGCATGTTTTGATATGTGCTGGGTAAAAACATAAACTTGTGTTGTAGTGTTTGAATTTTCATATTTTACTGGAATATGGAAATTTCTGAAATTGTTACACAGTATTTTCGTCCAAATTATTTAGTGTGTCCTAAATTGTAATAATGTTTTGTGTTACACAAGTACACTATTTTCATAAATTGCTACAGACTGTTCTGTTTGGACAAATTGCTTTCATAGTTTTGTTATGTACTTATCCTATAGTTTCATAGCCTATATTGGTATATATAAAATGTGGAAATGATAGTATACAGTACCTAATGTTTGAAAATTATTGTGCAAATTGTATTGGCAGTACATGAGGTGTTGATTTGTTCTTATTTGTACTAACCTATCTCATGAGTTCTTTTTGTGTTTTGTGTGGATGAAGTTTTTGAGAATAGGTGAAACCATGATATGAGAGGATTCAAAGAGATACAAAAGATAAAGCTTGGGGATGCCCAAGGCACCCCAAGTAAATATTTCAAGAAGTATCAATCATCTAAGCTTGGGGATGCTACGAGAAAAGAGTCTCGATGACCCACAAGTATAGGGGATCAATCGTAGTCCTTTCGATAAGTAAGAGTGTCGAACCCAACGGGGAGCAGAAGGAAATGATAAGCGGTGTTTGTAAGGTATTCTCTGTAAGCTTTGAAATTATTGGTAATAGATAGTTTTGTGATAAGATAATTTGTAACGAGTAACAAGTAACAAGGGTAGCAAAGCTGCAGCAAGGTAGCCCAATCCTTTTTGTAACAAAGGACAGGCCTGGACAAACTCTTATATGAAGCAAACCGCTCCCGAGGACACATGGGAATTTCTGTCAAGCTAGTTTTCATCATGTTCATTTGATTCTCGTTCTCTACTTTGATAATTTTATATGTGGGTGGACCGGTGCTTGGGTGCTGCCCTTACTTGGAGAAACCTCCCACTTATGATTAACCTCTCTCGGAAGCATCCGCAACTACGAAAGAAAAATTAAGATAAATCTAACCATAGCATGAAACATATGGATCAAAATCAGCCCCATACAAAGCAAAGCATAAACTAGGGTTTAAGCTTCTGTCACTCTAGCAACCCATCATCTACTTATTACTTCTCAATGCCTTCCCCTAGGCCCAAATAATGGTGAAGTGTTATGTAGTCGATGTTCACATAACACCGCTAGATGAGAGACAACATATATCTCATCAAAATATCGAACGAATAGCAAATTCAGATGATAACTTATAACAAGACTTATCCCGTGTCCTCAGGAACAAACATAACTATTCACAATGCATGTTCATGTTCATAATCACAAGAGTATTGATTAGCATAAAGGTACCAAACATATGATCTTCCACCAAGTAAACCAACTAGCATCAACTACAAGGAGTAATCAACACTACTAGCAATCCACAGGTACCAATCTGAGGTTTGAGACAAATATCGGATACTAGAGTTGAACTCGGGTTTGGAGAGGAGATGGTGTTGCTGAAGATTTTGATGGAGATTAACCACCAATTGATGAGAGGATCGTTGGTGATGACGATTGCTTTGATTTCCCATTCGGTAGGGAAGTTTCCCTGGCAGAATAGCTCCGCCAGAGCTCTAGATTAGTTCTGCCCTAGTTCCGCCTCGTGATGGTGGCACTTCGTCCCGAAAGCTCCCTGATGTTTTTTTGTAGGTCAAAAACCTTCATATATAAGAAGATGGGCGTCGGGGACCTGCCAGGTGGGACACAAGCCACCTAGGCGCTGTCAGGGGGGTGACTGCACCTGGGAGGCTTGTCACCTCCTGGTGTCCCCACTCTTGTATTTTTCCGCCCAAAGCAATTCTCCATAACATTTCAAGACTTCTGGAATTGTGCAGAATATGTCTCATATTTCCTCCTTCCAAGTCCAGAATTCTAGGTGCAAGCATTCTCCCTCTTCATGTAATAAGAGAGAAAAGGCATAAGTATTGTACCATAACATGTAATAACAGCCCATAATGCAATCAATATCAATATAAAAGCATGATGCAAAATGTACGTATCAACTCCCCCAAGCTTAGACCTTGCTTGTCCTCAAGCAAAAGCCCGAGATCAACAAATATGTCCACATGTTCAGAGATAGAGGTGTCGATAAAATAAAATATGGACATGAGATCATCACGATCATATTTAGAACATCAATACTTATTGATATATAATTTCTAATGCTGGAGTAACAATTCATTAACAAGGTAGAAGTATGAACCAAGAACTATATTGACTACTCATAAATTGTGCTTTCAGTCATTGAAGCAATTTGCAATTTATCGTAACCTCGGAAAGAGTCAATATAAGATCTTGGAAAGCAAATCCACATACTCAATCATCTTTTAGTATTTCACAATTGCTAACACTCACGCGGAACCCATGAGATCGAAGCTTCAATTGGACATAGAGAAAGATAGGGGCTTATTGTTTTACCTCCCAACTACTCACCTACAGGGTGATGTCAAAACTAATAACTCATGATCACCCACATCCGAGCGGATATATGTGTTTAGATCATTCCCCAACACATGATGGTTGCCAAGCAAAAAAGGCAAAATATAGGAAGTGGTGAAGATCACCATGACTCTGGCATAAAGGTAAGTACTTATAAGGTAAACCTAATAGATAGGCCCTTCACAGAGGGAAGCAGAGGTTTTCATGCACTTTTTGTTTTTGGATGTGCAAACCCTTAATGGAAAGGAACGCCATGTTGTATTGACCTTTTTGATAGCAACCTTTATTATGCAGTCTATCGGTTTTATTTCTTTACTATCACAAGTTCGTAAAATGCTTATTTTGCTTTAAAATAAAATATCATACATATTTAGGAGCAATTATTATTGCCTTTTGCACCGATGGAAACTTACTTGGATCTTACTCAATCCATAGGTAGGTATGGTGGACTTCAATGGCAAAACTGGGTTGAGGGTATATGGATGCACAAGTAGTATCTCTACTTGGTGCGGAAGTTTTGGCTAATATGAGGTGGAAGAAAGCACTACAAGTTGGAGGATCTATAACAATATAACTTCTATTCGTAAATAAGCAAACATAACCAATTATGTTGTCTTCCTTGTCCAACATCAACTTCTTAGCATATAATATTTTAATGAGTGCTCAGAATCATAAAAGATGTCCAAGATAATAAATTTATATGTGAACCTCTCTTTTCTTTATTACTTCCTTTTAATTGCCCCAATGACCAATCACTATGTTTGTGAAATCTCAAAAAATTTCAACCGACACACTTCTTACATGTGAAGTCATGACTCCACATAAGATCATCATATATACTCTTTGCTTTTATTCTATTCTTCTTTTTATTTCTTAATTATCTCAAGATCATAGAAAGCAAGCAAATCATTCACATCACAACTACTATTTGTTATATAACCCTCGGACTTGCTTACATAAGGGGAACAAAAAGCAAAACTCAAAGCTAGATCATACTAAAATTTTATTCTACTAGATTAAAATAAAACCAAAAGGATCAAACTAAGAAAAACAAGAAAAAGAAGAAGTTGTGATGGTGATACGATACTAGGGCACCTCCCCAAGCTTGGCACAAGCCAAGGGGAGTGCCCATACCCATATGTTTAGATGTCCTTCTTCGAAGGCTATGTTGTTATATTTTTGGCGGTGATGCCCCTCAGAATGCGATTCTCCTCCTCAAGCTTGTTATTTCTCTGGCTCAGGTCCATTATCTCTTTGAGAAGCTTTCTAGTGATGGTTACGGAGCCAGTCACCCATGGATGTTTCATTCCTGCGGGATAAAAAGCAACACTATTTTTCATATTTTAATAAGTAAGAAATCTAGCATTGGGAGGGATGACCGAATTTGGAATTGCTGAGCTTTGAATTTCCTCCAACATGACTCGAGGATGAAGACGAGAAGTGACTTCCTGGTCTTCCTCCATAGCATCCACCCTTTTCAAGTCGGCCTCCATCTCTTCCTCCGTGTCCTTCCCAAGGTGATTGGCTTCGCTGTATGCTCTAGGCTCCCACGTCGAGTGAGAGACACAACTCTCCCCGGTCTACTCTTGCAAAGACATCTTGCTCATAATCTGCTGAAGAAACAGCTCAAAATGAAAATAGGAGATATTGTCGTGATAAGAAAGCCCAAACCTTCAGGAGATAATATAATGAATTTTTGCCGACCCAAAGGAGTGTCCTACAAGAAAACGAAGTCCGACGGGTGCACGGGGTGGTGACAAGCCACCTAGGCGCGACCAAGGGATGGCCATGCCTGGCAGGCTTGTCGCCTTGTCATGCACTTTTCGGACTGCTTTAAATTTTCTTAATTTATTTTAAATTCCAAAAATGAGAAAAATTGCTATTAGGAAAGTTTTGGAGTCGGTTTGCTTACCGTACCGCATACCTATTCCTTTTTGCATTCTGAAACGTACCGGTAGGTCTGCCTAATATACTCCTCCGGAGTTATGGTATTGATAATTTTGGTTTCCACATTTATGGGAGTACCTGACATATAATCTTTGATTCTTTGCGTGTTTACCACCTTCGGATTTGTGCCTTCGGCGTTATTGATCTTGATGGCACCGGAACGATATACTTCCTCAACAATGTAGGGGCCTTCCCATTTAGAGAGAAGTTTTCCTACAAAAAATCTGAAATGAGAATTGTATAGCAAGACATGGTCACCTACATTGAATTCACGCTTCTGTATCCTTTTATCATGCCATCTCTTAACCTTTTCTTTAAACAACTTGGCATTCTCATAGGTCTGGGTTTTCCATTCATCAAGTGAGCTAATGTCAAATAACCTCTTTTCACCAGCAAGTTTGAAATCATAATTGAGCTCTATGATTTCCCAATAAGCTTTATGCTCTAGTTCTAGAGGTAAGTGACATGCTTTACCATAAACCATTTTATACGGAGACAAGCCCATAAGGTTCTTGTAAGCAGTTCTATAAGCCCATAATGCATCGTCCAATTTTTTAGACCAATTCTTTGTAGATCTATTAACAGTCTTTTGCAAGATCAAATTAATTTTTGTATTGCTTAATTCTACTTGACCACTAGACTGAGGGTGATAAGCGGATGCAACTCTATGATTAAGATCATACTTAGCAAGCAACTTACGGAATGCACCATGAATAAAGTGTGAACCACCATCAGTCATTAAATATCCAGGGACTCCAAATCTAGGGAAAATAACTTCTTTCAACATTTTAATAGAGGTGTTATGATCATTACTACTAGTTGGAATAGCTTCTACCCATTTAGTGGAATAATCAACAGCAACTAGAATATGAGTATACCCATTGGAAGTTGGAAAAGGTCCCATAAAATTAAAACCCCAAACATCAAATGGTTCAATAACAATCGAATAATTCACAGGCATTTCCTGATGTCTACTAATATTGCCAATTCTTTGACATTCATCACATGACAATACAAACTTACAAGCATCTTCGAAGAGAGTAGGCCAATAAAACCCAGACTGTAATACCTTGTGTGTAGTTCTATCTCCAGCGTGGTGTCCTCCGTAGGCCTCAGAATGACACTTATGTAGGATCTGTTCCTGTTCATCCTCAGGTACACAACGTCTAATAACACCATCTACTCCTCTTTATAAAGGTGTGGATCATCCCAAAATTAATGTCTTGAGTCATATAAGAACTTTTGGTTTTGTTGGTATGTGAAATTAGGCGGTCTAAATTGAGCAACAATGTAATTAGCATAATTAGCATACCATGGAGCATTACATGAAGCATTTATGATAGCTAATTGTTCATCGGGAAAGCTATCATCAATAGGTAGTGGGTCATCAAGTTATCCGCTATGGGGTTATCAACACCCTTTCTATCAACAATATGCAAATCAAATTCTTGTGGTAGAAGAACGCATCTGATAAGTCTAGGTTTAGCATCATTCATTTCCATAAGATATTTAATAGCAGGATGATTAGTGTGAATAGTTACTTTGGAATCAACAATATAAGGTCTAAACTTATCACGAGCAAACACAACTGCTAAAGATTCCTTTTCAGTGGTAGCATAATTTCGTTGAGCGTTGTCTAGAGTTTTACTAGCATAATGGATAACTTTTCATTTCTTATCAACTCTTTGTCCTAGAACAGAACCAATGGTACAATCACTAGCATCCCACATAATTTCAAAGGGTAGGTTCCAATCAGGTTGTTGAACAACAGGTGAAGAAATCAAGTCATTCTTAAGAATTTCAAATGCTTCTACACAATCATGATGAAAAATGAATGGAACATCTTTTTGCAAAAGATTAGTGAGAGGCCTAGAAATCTTAGAGTCTTTAATAAACCTCATATAGAAACTAGCATGACCAAGGAAACTTCTTATACCTCTGATATCCGAAAGACATGGCATTTTTCATCAACTTTGGCTTTGTCAACTTCAATACGTCTTCAAAGATTTTGTGTACCAAGATAATAACTTCATTTACCATAAAGTGGCATGTCTCCCAATTCAAGACCAGATTAATTTCTTCACATCTCTGTAATACTCGATGAAGGTTCTTCAAAGAATTATTAAAAGAAGTTCCATAAACAGAAAAATCATCCATGAAAACCTCAACAATCCTTTCACAAAAGTCAGATAATATAGCATTCATAAATATTTGAAAGGTAGCAGGTGCATTGCATAAACTAAAAGGCATATGTGTATAAGCAAAGGTACCAAAAGGGCAAGTAAAATTGGTCTTCTCTTGGTCCTCTTTTGACAGAGGTATTTGAGAAAAACCAGAATAACCGTCTAGAAAGCAAAAAATGTGTGTGTTTGGATAGTCCTTCTAGCATTTGATCAATAAAAGGTAGTGGGTAATGACATTTCCTAGTAGCTTTATTTAATTTCTTGAAATCAATTACCATTCTATACCCTGTAACAATTCTTTGGCGGATCAATTCATTTTTATCATTACAAACTACGGTAATACCTCCCTTCATAGGGACACAATGAACGAGACTAACCCATCTACTATCAGCAATAGGATAATTAATGTCTGCCTCCATAAGCTTCAATATTTCATTTATTAACACTTCTTTCATTTTAGGATTTAACCGTCGTTGGTGATCAACAACTGGTTTAGCATCGGGATCCATATTAATTTTGTGCTGACATAGAGTGGGACTAATGGCCTTCAGATCATCAAGAGTATATCAAATAGCAGCATGGTGCTTCCTCAGAGTTTTCAATAATCTCTTTTCCTCGAGCTTTGAAAGGTTAGCACTAATAATAATAGGATATATCTTCTTTTCATCATGATAACCATATTTCAAAGTATCGGGTAATGGTTTAAGCTCAAACACGGGAACACCCTTGGGTGGAGGAGGATCCCCAAGTATTTCAACAGGCAAGTTGTGTTTCAAAATAGGATGTTCTTCAAAGAAAATCTTATCTATTTCATTCCTTTCATTCATATGCATATCATTTTCATGGTCTAGCACATATTGTTCTAAGGGGTTAGTAGGCGGTAGAAGCAAGACCAATAATGTCATCCTTACTAGGCAATTCTTGATCATGGGGTTGTCTATGAAATTTAGAGAAATTAAACTCATGAGACGTGTTCCCAAAACTTATAGTAGCAGTTTCTGTCTCACAATCTATCCTGGCATTAACTGTACTCAAGAAAGGTCTACCAAATATAATGGGACAAATCATCTTGTGGCGAACAAAGGACAAGAAAATCACTAGGATATTATATTTTCCCACACAAGAGTTCAACATGTCTAATAATCCCAACTGGTGCTATAGTATCTCTATTAGCAAGCTTAGTTGTAACATCAATTTCCTCTAACTCATCTAGTGCAATATCATTCATAATTTCCTTATATAAGGTAACGGGAATTGCACTCACACTAGCACACATATCACGTAAGCCATGATCACAATGATCTCCTATTTTAATAGAAACAACACGCATGCCAACAACATGTCTATTTTTATCTTTAGCATCGCCTCTAGACATTCTAGCAGCTTCATCACAAAATTGAATAACATGCCCATCAATATTATCAACCAAGAGATCTTGAACCATATCAATACTAGGCTGAACTTTAATTTATTCAGGGTGTGTAGGTGTTCTAACATAGATCTTGTGAACCACAGTTGAAGCTTTAACATGTTCCTTTATTCTAATAGGGAAATGTGGCTTCTCAGTATAAGGTGCAGGAACAACAAGGTCAATATTATAAGTAATAGTTTCTTCTTCAACCTTAATAGGTTCAAGTACCTTCACTTCAATAGGAGTATGATATTTAAACCACTTCTCTTTAGGGAGGTCAACATGAGCAGCAAAAGATTGAAAGAAAGAAGCTACTATCTCAGAGTCAAGTCCGTATTTAGTGCTAAATTCACGAAAAGCATCAGTGTCTACAAAATATTTAACACAATCAAACTTAAGGTTTATACCTGACTCCTTACCTTCGTCGAGTTCCCAATCTTCAGATTTGCGTTTAATACTTTCCAATAAATCCCATTTGAAGTCAATACCTTTCTTCATATAGGAACCAGCACAAGAAGTGTCGAGCATGGGATGATCATTACGAGAAAGCCGAGCATAAAAATTATGAATAATAATTTCTCTCGAGAGCTCATGATTAGGGCATGAATATGACATTGAAATAAGCCTCCCCCAAGCTTGAGCAATTCTTTCTCCTTCATGAGGCCAAAAATTATAAATATAATTCCGATCACGATGAACTAGATGTTGGGGAACGTCGCATGGGAAACAAAAATTTTCCTACGCACACGCAAACCTATCCATGGTGATGAGCATCTACGAGAGGGAGAGTGGATCTACGTACCCTTGTAGATCGCTAAGCAGGAAGTGTTAAGAAACGCGGTTGGTGTAGTCGAACTTCTTCGCGATCCAAATCGCCGAGCGTCCCGCGATCCAATCACGAACCGTCCCGCGAACACATCATGATCCGTCCCGCGAACTCATCACGATCCATCTCACGATCTTGATCACGATCTGTCCCGCGAACTCATCACGATCCGTTCCGTGATCACATCACGAACCGTCTCGCGATCTCGATCACGGTCCTTCCGATCTAGCGCCAAACGGACGGCACCTCCGCGTTCAGCACACGTGCAGCTTGATGACGATCTCCACTGTCTCGATCCAGCGAGATGAGGTGGAGAGGAGAGAGTGTTCACCGGAAGCATGACGGCGCTCCGGTGATGGTGGTGGAGCAATTCCGGCAGGGCTTCGCCTAAGCGCTGCAGAAAACCGATCTAGAGGAGAAAGTATGCACGTGGCCGGAAATTCTGTCCAAAAACCACCCAATACACTAGTATATATAGGAGGAGAGGAGAGGAGAGGCAGCCAAGGCCTTTGGGTTGGCCAAAATAGGAGGTGGGAAGCCATCCTACTTCATCTCCAATCCTAGTTGGACTAGGATTGCCTCCTATTGGCTGATATTCCACTTTTTGCTTTAGGACTTTCTCCTGCGCCATGGGCCTTTGTGTCTGTTTTCCCAGCCCACTAAGGGCTGGTTATTATTCTCCCACAGCCCATGGACCTCTTGGGGTCGAAATACCCCTCCCGGAGGCCACCCGGTACACTATCGGCACTCCCGGTACACTACCGATGAGCCCGAAACTTTTCCGAAAACCAAACTGGGACTTCCTATATATGAATCTTTACCTCCGGACCATTATGGAGCTCCTCGTGACGTCCGGGATCTCATCCGGGACTCCGAACAAACTTCGGTCACCACCATACATAACTCTACACTACCGAAACGTCACCGAACCTTAAGTGTGCAGACCCTGCGGGTTCGAGAACTATGTAGACATGACCGAGACACCTCTACGGTCAATAACTAATGGCGAGACCTGGACGTCCACATTGGTTCCTACATATTCTACGAAGATCTTTATCGGTCGAACCTCTATGTCAAGGATTCAGTTAATCCCGTATAACGTTCCCTTTGTTCTTCGGTATGTTACTTGCCCGAGATTCGATCGTCGGTATCTCCATACCTAGTTCAACCTCGTTACTGGCAAGTCTTTACTCGTTCCGTAATACAAGATCCCGTGACTAACACTTAGCCACATTGCTTGCAAGGCTTGTTGTGATGTTGTATTACCGAGTGGGCCCTGAGATACCTCTCCGTCACACGGAGTAACAAATCCCAGTGTCGATCCATGCCAACTCAACAGACACCATCGGAGATACCTGTAGAGCACCTTTATAGTCACCCAGTTATGTTGCGACGTTTGATACACACAAGGCACTCCTCCGATATCCGTGAGTTGCATGATCTCATGGTCATAGGAACATATACTTGACATGCAGAAAACAGTAGCAATAAACTGACACGATCATATGCTATGTTTGTAGTTTGGGTCTTATCCATCACATCATTCTACTAATGATGTGATCCCGTTATCAAATGACATCTCATGTCCATGGCTAGGAAACCTTAACCATCCTTTGATCAATGAGCTAGTCCATTAGAGGCATACTAGGGACATGGTTTTGTCTATGTATCCACACATGCATTTAAGTCTCCGATCAATACAATTATAGCATGGATAATAAACGATTATCATGAACAAGGAAATACGATAATAACTAATTTATTATTGCCTCTAGGGCATGTTTCCAACACTACATGCATAGGATAGAACTTCTGATGAAATCCCATTTTCAATCAGTTGTAGCTCCATGATCCAATATCATCACATATCCTATACCATGTCAATGCCTTTTCCTTCAAAGATGAAGAAAAGACCTTCTTCTTGACATTATACGCGGGCGAACCTGCAAACTTAAATAGTGCACAAACTTCATCCACCTAGATTAGATGCAAATCAGGATATAGTGTTCCATCTCCTGCGTAAGGATTATCCAGTAGTTTCTCTATCATACCCGAAGATTTTTCATAATAAATATTTTCAATAGGTTCAGTAGGTTGAGGGGCAACTCTTTTTTATTCTGGTCGAGGTGAAGATACCCCGAACAAACCCCTCAAAAGATTAGTTTCCATAGGAACAAGTGACAGTAAATTTCAGCACACTATATAAATTTTTCCTTACCAAATTCCACTTACCAAAGGTGCTTCACTCCCTGGCGATGGCACGAGAAAAGAGTCTTGATGACCCACAAGTATAGGGGATCAATCATACTCCTTCCGATAAGTAAGAGTGTCAAACCCAACGAGGAGTAGAAATAAATGATAAGTGGTTTTCAGTAAGGTATTCTCTGCAAGTAGTGAAATTAACAGTAATAGATAGTTTTGTGATAAGATAATTTGTAATGAGTAAAAAGTAACTACTGTAGAAAAGGTACAGAAAGGTAGCCCAATCCTGTTTGTAACAAAGGATAGGCCTGGACAAACTCTTATATAAATCAAAGCTCTCCCAAGGACACATGGGAATTTCCATGAGGCTAGTTTTCATTATGTTCATTTGATTCACGTTCGCTACTTTGATAATTTGATATGTGGGTGGACCGGTGCTTGGGTTCTGCCCTTGCTTGGACAAACCACCCACTTATGATTAACCTATCTCGCAAGCATCTACAACTACAAAATAAGAATTAATATAAATCCAACCATAGCATGAAATATATGGATCCAAATCAACCCCTTACAAAGCAACACATAAACTAGGGTTTAAGCTTTTGTCACTCTAGCAACCCATCATCTACTTATTACTTCCCAATGCCTACCCCTAGGACCAAATAATGGTGAAGTGTGATGTAGTCGACATTCACCTAACACCACTAGAGGAGAGACAACATACATCTCATCAAAATATCGAACGAATACCAAATTCACATGATTACTTATAACAATACTTATCACATGTCCTCAGGAACAAGCGCAACTACTCACAAAGCATGTTCATGTTCATAATTAGAGGAGTAATGATTATCATAAAGGATCTGAACATACGATCTTCCACCAAGTAAACCAACTAGCATCAACTACAAGGAGTAATCAACACTACTAGCAACCCACAGGTACCAATCTGAGGTTTGAGACAAAGATCGGATACAAGAGATGAACTAGAGTTTGGAGAGGAGATGGTCTTGATGAAGGTGCTGATGGAGATTGACCCCCACTCGATGAGAGGATCGTTGGTGATGATGATGGCTTCGATTTCACCCTCCGGGAGGGAAGTTTCCCCGGCAGAACAGCTCCCTCGGAGCTCTAGATTGGTTCTGCCCAAATTCCACCTCGAGACGGAGGCACTTCGTCTCCAAATCTCCCTTGTGATTTTTTCTAGGTCAAAACCCTTCATATAGCAGAAGATGGGCGTCGAGGACCTGCCAGGTGGGTCACAAGACACCTAGGCGCGGCCAGGGTGTGGACGCGCCTGGCGGGCTTGTCACCTCCTGGTGGCCCCCCTCTGGTATTTTTTTCGACGAATATTTCTTATATATTCCAAAACAATTCTCTGTAAATTTTTAGGACTTTTGGTGTTTTGTAGAATAGGTCTCTCAGATTTGCTCCTTTCCCAATCGAGAATTCTAGCTGTCGACATTCTCCCTCTTCATTTAAACCTTGTAAAATAAGAGAGAAAAGGCATAAGCGGTGTACCATAACGTGTAATATGAATATAAAAGCGTGATGCAAAATGGACATATCACTACGCATCCCACCTCTCTTCGTCAACTATCGGTTAGCCTATGTTGAGCCTAAATTTTTATTCGTTCACATAATGCGTCTTTTTCTTCGAGTGATATTTTCCTTTTGCTCCTTGTTTGAATAAAATTCTTTGAGATGAAAATCTTTATTCAGAGAGAGGGAAAGTCCTCACATAGCTAGTTAATTGTTTGACTACTCATTGATCTTCAATTATATGTTTTGGAGTAGTTTTGTCATTTACTCTCGTGCTTCACTTATATCCTATCACTACAGGAAACAGATACTTTGCCGTCCGCCATCCCGGACGGCAAATGCATGCATCCTGGATGGCAAAGGCTTTACCGTCCACTAGCAGACGGCAAAACGTCTGGCTGGATAAGCCACGGTAAAGGCCGCTTTGCCGTCTGCTAGCAGACGGCAAAGACCTTTGAATCTTTGTCGTCTGCCAGCAGACGGCAAAGAGCCTGGACGGCACACGTGGGCACTTAGCTCCGTTAGGGGGCTTAACAGCATGCTTCGCCATCCACTGGCAGACAGCAAAGAACTTTAGGTCATTGCCGTCCGCCAGCGGATGGCAAAGAACCAACCTAGGCCAGCCCCAGTTCGCATAGGTAGCTGCCACGTGGCCACTTTGTCGTCTGCTGGCGGACGACAAAGCTCTTTGTTGTCTGTTAGCAGACGGCAAAGTGGCTATATAACCCCTATTTTTTTCTCTTAAAATCATTCAATTTGACAGAATATTCATATATAGCCAACATATACATATCCAACATACATATCCAGAACATACATATCATTCAACAATTTCCAACAAGCATACCAAGTAAGTTGAAACAAGCATATACCAATAATTAAGTTCCAACATACAAGTCCAACATATATACAAGTTCCCAACAACACACAATATGGTTTCCAACAACATATCCATACATATGTATCCAAAACAAGCTTTCCATAAACATAAAGGTAGCAGAACTAGAAGAGTACAGTTCATCAATGCACTCTTCCTCATCTATAGAAATCTGCAAAGTATGAAAGACATAGTTAGAAGCAGAAGAAGACTAGCTAGAAGAAAAAGAGGAAAAGTAAGAAAAGAAGAAGAAGAAGAAGAAGAAGAATTTATCTTCTATTTCTTTTTCTCCTCTCCTCTCCTCTTCTCCAAGGTAGTAATACCATTTTGTAGCTAACTAATCATATCAAGTAATTTTCGAGGAAAGAAATGCTAAGTATAGGTCATTTTATAGCAATCCTAGGTAGAATATATCATTTTGGAGGTAAGTATGGTTATTATGTATTTTTGAAGAAAATAAGCTAAGTATAGGTCATTTTGGAGGTAAACCAAGGTTATTATGCCATTTTTACCTAGGTGAGCATATTATGTCATAAATGAACTAGCTAAGCTAATTATAGATCATTATTGAGCTATCCTAGGTATTTATGCCATTTTGTACCTAAGTGAGCTAATTATGTCATAAATGAACTAGCTAAACTAGCTATAGATCATTATTGAGCTATACTAGCTACTAATGCTATTTTCTAGCTAACTAAGCATATCAAGGCATTTTGGATGAAAAAATGCTAAGTATAGGTCATTTTATAGCTATCCTAGCTAGAATATACCATTTTCTAGCGAACTAAGCATATCAAGTCATTTTTTATGAAAATAAGCTAAGTATAGGTCATTTTATAGCTATCCTAGGTAGAATATACCATTTTCTAGCTAACTAAGCATAGCAAGTCATGTTGGAGGAAAAAAAGCTAAGTATAGGTCATTTTATAGCTATCCTAGGTAGAATATACCATTTTCTGGCTAACTAAGCAAATCAAGTCATTTTTGATGAAAATAAGCTAAGTATATGTCATTTTGGCGCTAAGTAGTTCATTTCTTAAGCTAAGTATGCATTTGTTAATGAAAACACTTGGGAAAACACTTGTCGGGGTTGGGGTGTCGTGTCGGGGTCGGGGTGTGGCGTATGTCGTGTCGGGGTCGGGGTGTCGGGGGTGCCGTGTCGGGGTCGGGTGTTGGGGGTGCCATGTCAGGGTTGGGTGTCGGGGGTGTCGTGTCGGGGTCAGGGTGCTGTGTCATTGTCGAGGGTGCCGTGTCAGGGTGTCGGGGTGTCGTGTCGGGGTCGGGGTGTAGGGGGTGTCGTGTCGGGGTCAGGGTGTCGGGGGTGCCGTGTCGGGGTCAGGGTGTCGGGGTGTCCTGTCGGGGTCGATCGTGGTTGTGGCTGAGTCCCCTTCCTTTTCTTCTTCTTTTTCTTCTTCTCCTTCCTATTCTTCTTCTTCTTCTTCATCTCCTTCTCCTCGTCTTCTTCTTACTAAACTAAATTACGAACTAACTAACCTAACTACATTACTAAATTACTAACTAAACTAAACTATTAACTACAACTAACTAACTAAATTACAACTAAACTAATTAACTACAACTAATAACTAACTAAATAACTAACTAGAATATTAAAAAATAAAAGTAGAGAGGGGGAGGGGGCTCACCGGAGAGGGGTAGGTGGAGGCCGGCTGTGGGGCGTCGGGGGGCAGGGGGCGCGGGCGGGCGGCGGGTGGGGCCGACCTGCGGGCGGGTGGGGGACGGGCGGTCGGCAAGGCGGAGGGATGCTGGCAGGGGCGGGGGCAGGGCGGCCGGCGGGCGGAAGGGCGCTGGCGGGGCATCCGGCGGCGGAGGGGGCGCGGGCGGGGCAGCCGGCGGCGGAGTGTCGCGGGCGTGGGCGGGGGGCCGGCGGGCGGAGGGGGCGCCGGCGGTGGTGGGGCGGCCGGCGGCAAAGGGGCGGGAGCGAGGGCGGGGCGGCCGGCTGAGGAGGGGTGCTGGCGGGTGCGGGTGCAGGGGCGAGGCGTCTAGCGGCGGAGGGGCGCGGGCAGGGCGGCCAACGGCGTAGTGTCGCGGGCGGGGGCGGGGCGGCCGGCGGGCGGAGGGGCGCCGGCGATGGCGGGGCATCCAGCGGGTGATCTCCAGCGTGAGCAGCACCACCATCTCCTTGTTGCTTGCTGGAGTTGTCAGCTTCAGGGTTGGTGAAGGAGCTATTGAGGGTTGTAGTCACCATCCTATTTCGAGCAGCCATGTCAAATAACTGGGATAGATGAGAGGGAAAAACAACAATGGAGAAAGCACGCCTAAGGGGGTTGGTATAGTGCAAGTGTGATAAAACAAAGGTCGAAAGACCAACACATATATTAACAAAAGATAAACGATGGAGTCGCTTACATGTCACCTAAGGCAAAAGTGCGACTTGCATTCAAACACAAACAACAAGCATACATGGTTTGATATGAACCATCACACAGACTCGACTTTGCATGAGGGGTACATGACTTATCCTACCCTAGGGGGTCTCGGACTCAAGTGGTGGAGTGCTCGTTCTTGTAGTAATGCTCCTCCGGGTCTTCCTCCCGACTCTCATACATATAGGCATCGTCTTCGGTCAAGGGGGTCAGAGAACGATGAGGTCCATACCGATGACGCTTCATTGGTGGGTCAGTGAGGAGCGCACGATACTCCTTCGCTCTCATGCGACGTTTACATGTAGGTGCATCCCTAGTTGGGGGTACTCCTCCTCTATAGACAAAATCTGGTCGTCCCTTGGGGTCTCAATCCTTCTTGATCTTGTCCGGCTTCGTCTTGGCTTGACAAAGTAGCTCTCTGGTGTGGTGAAGATCCTTGCGAAGCTTCATGGACTCCTTAATCAAGTTGTGAGATAGACTGTTGGCACAGAGGATGAAGTAGGTCTAGAATCTAAGTGGTGTCCCATCCTCCTTGGATGGAACCAACTTCCAACTCTCGCCAATATCATCCCTGCTGAAGGGTAGATAGCTAGTAGCTGGCTCCTTAGCCATCTCTAGGATGATGCCTTGAAGGTGGATGAGTGCTTTGCGTTCAGGTGTCTCTACTGCAAGTGCGAGGGTGTCCATCTGTGGTCCTTCAAAGAACCAACTAGTCGAGGTGTCATTTTCCTTCACGACCACATCAACGTGATACTCCTTCGTGATGGCATCGACCCAGTGCTCGTGGTTGAGAAAAACGGGTGGTCGGTGATACTAGCTCTTATACAAGCTATCCTCAAGGAGTAGGGGAAAGCCGGATACTAGGAGGGCTGCAGGTATGACGGCCATCTACAAGGTTTGAAGGGTGGAGAGTTAGTAAGGGTTTGAAATAGACTAGAATAAGAGAGTAGCATAGAAACTATGGCACTTAGCAACTAGGCATATTTTCTAAAAATGTTCTTATCCTAACTAACATCCATGCTAACTAAGGCTTCATACAGTCAAGATGGATCTGATACCAGCTTGGTGGGGACCTCGACTCATAAGTTGTGATCACTGAATGCACATGTACAGTGATCCCAGAGATCAATGCTCACTAAACACACGTAAGCTGAATAACAACATTCTTACATTCATACTTAGCGTCTTACACAAATCAAGACCATCAAGGTCAAGTCTTACAGAGATAAGGCCAATAAGGCCAAATAACAAACATAAACTCACAGCAGAATTCTTGAAAGATAGTGTAGTCCCATGCCATCTGCCTTAACCCTAAAGGCATTCTCACTGGGAAGCGTCCTAGTTCGCATGTTCGTCATCAACGAACTCTTCACCATAGTCCTGCTCTTCCGTGCCTGGCCAATTAAATAACCAATGGCAAGCCAATGAGTACATTAAATGTAATCACAAGCAACCCATGTTTTGAAACGAGGCATAACAATGCATGATATAGCACTAAGTAGGTAAGTTTGCAGAACAACTCGGCAAACCACAAGGCAATGGAGAGAGCCAAGAACACCACTTGAGCACCCTCGGGAGGCTCAAAACCACTATACTAGTTCATCCACCTCACCTCCCCTAGAGGCAATCCACCAAAGCAAGATTATGGTATTATGCTACCCAGCGTCCCAAACCAATGTAAACCATCGTGTTCATCTTCTTCCTCGTCATCGTGCAAGATCGCCATAGTAGCGAGCTAGGTAGGGCGAAGCTGCAGGGGATCTTCGCACACGCCCCTGTGTTCCAACCTCGGGGTTTTTGCGGAACCCAAAATCTGAAAGATGGGGATATGCATGGTGATGGAAACAAAAGCCTTTTCAAAGACTTTCCGAAAACCCCATCGGGTGCCACTAATGCCCGAGGGAGATCGCGTTGAGGTAGGTAACCACTTCATAAAGAAGTGGTATACCGATGCAAGTGAGTGTGAGTGTGTGTGTGTGTTCAAAAACGGATTAGATTTAAGAGTTCCTGATCATCCCAACCTTACATGTACAACCACGATACCCCGTATGGGACGGGGCTTTGTTGATTACTTTGGTCGATACTAGCAGGGAGCCCACATTACTAGTGGCGGGAGGGTACAAGTTACTCTCTCCATACGGGGTTGTGCCTGGTAGGGCGACCATGTAGTGCCTTTAAAGACATCGGGCACATCGTTGTGTTCCTTCCTGGATGGTACTATGTTGAGCGAAGCTTGTGTTTTGTACATCGTGAATACACAGACCAATGAGTGGACTCTTTGTTTAGTGTCGTCAAGGGAAAGGCATTGTTCGAGTTCTTACTTGAGATATGTAATATACCGTGAGTCGTGGCTTGACACGGAAGTTCCCCCGAGTCTTATGGGTAAAGTGTGTAACCTCTATAGAGTGTAAAACTATTTGAATAGTTGTCTCCATTGTCAAGAACAATTTGGTGGTCCTGCTTAAACTATGTCCAATGTTTTATTAATCGGTGTGTGTGTGTGTGTGTGTGTTTGTGTTGGTGACCAACGGGATACATGAGTTGAGACTGATGACTTGACATGTTGAGACCTTGAATACATTGATATATGCAACTTGTCCGCATGGATACCTGCAACCATCATAATGCCTTCTATTACAACTTAATTTATCATGTCATTCCACTCAAAATCAGCTTTCTGCAAACTTACCTACTTAGTGCTATATCATGCATTGTTATGCCTCGTTTCAAAACATGGGTTGCTTGTGATTACATTTAATGTACTCATTGGCTTGCCACTTGTTATTTAATTGGCCAGGCACGGAAGAGCAGGACTATGGTGAAGAGTTCGTTGATGACGAGCATGCGAACTAGGACGCTTCCCAGTGAGAATGCCTTTAGGGTTAAGGCAGATGGCATGGGACTACACTATCTTTCAAGAATTCTGTTGCGAGTTTATGTTTGTTATTTGGCCTTATTGGCCTTATTTATGTAAGACTTGACCTTGATGGTCTTTATTTGTGTAAGACGCTAAGTATGAATGTAAGAATGTTGTTATTCAGCTTATGTGTGTTTAGTGAGCATTGATCTCTGGGATCACTGTACATGTGCATTCAGTGATCACAACTTATGAGTCGGGGTCCCCACCAAGCTGGTATCAGATCCATCTTGACTGTATGAAGCCTTAGTTAGCATGGATGTTAGTTAGTATAAGAACCTTTTTAGAAAATATGCCTAGTTCCTAAGTGCCATAGTTTCTATGCTACTCTCCTATTCTAGTCTATTTCAAACCCTTACTAACTCTCCACCCTTCAAACCTTGGAGATGGCCGTCATACCTGCAACCCTCCTAGTATCCGGCTTTCCCCTACTCCTTGAGGATAGCTTGTAGAAAACCTAGTATCACCGACCACCCGTTTTCCTCAACCACGAGCACTGGGTGGATGCCATCACAAAGGAGTATCACGTTGATGTGGTCGTGAAGAAAAATGACTCCTCGACTAGTTGGTTCTTTGAAGGACCACAGATGGAGACCCTCGCACTTGCAGTAGAGACACCTGAATGCAAAGCACTCATCCACCTTCAAGGCATCATCCTAGAGATGGCTAAGGAGCCAGCTACTGGCTATCTACCCTTCAGTAGGGATGATATTGGCGAGAGTTGGAAGTTGGTTCCATCCAAGGAGGATGGGACACCACTTAGATTCTAGACCTACTTCATCCTCTCTGCCAATAGTCTATCTCACAACTTGATTAAGGAGTCCATGAAGCTTCGCAAGGATCTTCACCACACACGAGAGCTACTTTGTCAAGCCAAGACGAAGTCGGACAAGATCAAGAAGGATTGAGCCCCCAAGGGACCACCAGCTTTTGTCTATAGAGGAGGAGTACCCCCAACTAGGGATGCACCTACATGTAAACGTCGCATGAGAGCGAAGGAGTATCGTGCGCTCCTCACTGGCCCACCAATGAAGCGTCATCGGTATGGACCTCATCGTTCTCTGACCCCCTTGACCGAAGACGATGCCTGTATGTATGAGACTCAGGAGGAAGACCCGGAGGAGCGTTACTACGAGAACAAGCACTCCACCACTTGAGTCCGAGACCCCCTAGGGTAGGGTAAGTCACGTACCCCTCATGCAAAGTCGAGTATGTGTGATGGTTCATATCAAACCATGTATGCTTGTTGTTTGTGTTTGAATGCAAGTCGCACTTTTGCCTTAGGTGACATGTAAGCGACTCCATCGTCTATCTTATGTTAATATATGTGTTGGTCTTTCGACCTTTGTTTTATCACACTTGCACTATACCAACCCCCTTAGGCGTGCTTTCTCCATTGTTGTTTTTCCCTCTCATCTATCCCAGTTATTTGACTTGGCTGCTCCAAACAAGATGGTGACTGCAACCCTCAATAGCTCCTTCACCAACCCTGAAGCTGACAACTCAAGCAAGCAACAAGGAGATGGTGGTGCTGCTCACGCTGGAGATCACCCTGACCATTGCTAAGTTTCTCTGACGTGGCTTGAGACTGCGTCAGTATTCCCCAAAGCAGAAGGGATGATGCAGCACAGGGATAGTATGTATTTCACTCAGTAATGAAACCAAGTTATAAATCCATAGAGGTAGATCACGCACCCACGTAAACAACACCTGCACGCAAATAACCAATACTTGCAACCCGATGCGAAAGAGAGGTTGGCATGCTCTCTATGGTAATAAGATAGATTAGCTGATTATAGGTAGGAGAGATATATCTTTGAAAAACACGAAATAAAAAGAGTAAATAAGAAAAAATGTAGATCGGAAAGACATGTGATGGAAAAGTAGACCCCGGGGCCGTAGGATTCAATAGTGGCTTCTCTAATGAGTATAGTGCACGGTGGGCGAATAAATTACCATTGGGCAATTGATAGAGAATCAAATAGTCATGACGATATCCAAGGCAATGATCATTATACAGGCATCACGTCCAATGTATATAGACCGACTCCTTCCTACATCTACTACTATTACTCCACACATCGATCGCTATACAGCATGCATCTAATGTATTAAGTTCATGGGAAAATGGAGTAATGCAATAAGAACGATGACATGATATAGACAAGATCAATTCATGTAGGAATAGACCCCATCTTGTTATCCTTAATAGCAATGATACATGGGTGTCTTGTTGCCCCTTCTGTCATTGGGAAAGAACAGCACAAGATCAAACACATCACAAAGCACCTCTTCCCATGGCAAGAAAAAATGATCAAGTTGGACTAAATAAAAAACAGATTCGAAGAAGAAATATGAGGCTATAACCAATCATACATATAAGAGATCAAAGAAGACTCAAATAATATTCATGGATAGAAACTGATCATGAACTCAAAATTCATCGGATCCCAACAAACACAATGCAAAATTTTACATCTAATAGATCTCCAAAAGACCATTTCTTGGTGTTCTGGGAACGGTGGTACCCAGACCGGCCTGCCTACGTCCCAGGGCGTGTCCCGCCTCGTCAGACAAGGATGGTTGGCGCGACCCCACTTAAGACAAGGCCCTTGCGAGAGCCCTGAGCTCACAAGGGAAGCAGCACCAAGATTGGGCCCCCTCAGGCCCCCTCCGGAGTGGCGGAGATCTCAATGCAACGTTTGGCCTCGCGAGGCCAAGGATGACGCAAGGTGGGCCAGGCGGGCGCCATCGCACTAGGCGGTACAGTTTCCCCTTTGGTGCAAAGGGGGTAAGGATGTATGCGGTTTGCGGTTTCCCAAAGCGCCCCGCAAATGTTTCCATTCTGGTGCAACAAGACCATGACCACGAGCCATGCAGGACGGATGTCATCACCGAGCCCACCTCTGCATCATCAACAACTACTTTGGAGGCAAAGACCACCTTTCGTTAGGATAAAGATGTACCCCTGTGCCCCTTCGAATTTGGTCGTTGTGGGATCCCTTCCCTCCATTTCGATAAGGGAAGAGGACCCGGGCCGCTATAAATTGAGGCTGGCCTGCACCACAGAGAGGGATAAAAAAAACTGAGGGACAACAGAAGCGAAGCAAGAGTACCAGAGCGCCCTCACAAGGCAACTCACCACTGTACTAGTTCATCCACAAACCTCCTTGTGAGGCAATCCACCAAAGCAGGATAGGGTTTTATGCTTCGAAGTGGCCCTAACCTGGGTAAATCATCATGTGCAATCTTCTTCATCGTCATAGTGCAAGTTCGTTGTCTAGATCTTCGAGTTGTGAGCTAGGTGGGGTGAGTTAGTTGGGGATCTTGACACACGCCCCTGTGTTCAAACTTCTTTGGGTTTTGCAGAGCCCGAAATCCAACATTTTGTGCCCAGGTAGGGCATGTGGAAGCCTTCCTCAAGCCTTGCTATTTTCCTGCTTCACCGCTCCGGCCGACACACAACAAGATTTCTCCGGCCCCGATAGATCTGCCTTCCCCAACCCTGTCGCTGCTGTTGGATTTTGGGCTCTGCAATACCCTTAAGGTTTGAACACATGGGCATGTGCGAAGGCGTCCCCACGGAGACACCCAACCTAGCTCGCTACTCGATGGACACAATGGCGAACTCGTCCGATAACGAGGAAGAGGATGAACACGACAGTTTACCCACGTTTGGGCTGCTGTGAGGCGTAATACCCTACTCCTACTTTGGTGGATTGCCTCTCATGAAGGTTTTGGTGATGAACTATTACAATCGGCTTGAGCCTCGGGAGGGTGCTCAATGTGTGTTCTTGGATCTCTGCCTCGCGATGGAGAGTGGAGTGGCTGAGTGCTTGATTGGATCTCGCATCCCCCTCTGGTGTGACCAAACTTATTTATATATAGCGGCCGCCCGAGACCTCTTCCCTTATCTCAATGGCGGGAAGGAATCTCACAACATCCACTTTTGAAGAGGGACAGGAGTACATCCACGCCCTGTCCTAAGGCGGTCTTCGCCTGCAAAGTAGCTGATGGTGATGGAGTGGTGGGCTCGGCGATGACATTTTCCCTGCGGGGCTAGTGGTCGTGATTTTCTTGCACCGGAATGGAAACCTTTGGGTGGAGCTTTGGGAACCCGCATACGTACTTTCTCCCTTTGCACCAAAGAGGAACCGGTCTCGCCTGGTGTGCTGGCGCTTGCCTATCCTTCCCTGCATCATCCTTCACTCTTGAGGCCGAGCCTTGCATAGAGATCTCCGCCCCTCAGGAGGGGGGAATGAGGAGGCTCATCCTCGTGGGTCTTGATGAAGTTCTCCCTCACGAGCAAGGGGTCGTCGCGAGGGCCTTGTCTTGAGGGATGCCATGCCGGGCCTTGCTTGGCTGACGAAGTGGGCCATGGCCTGGGCCGTAGGCAGGCAGGACTGGGTACCTCCATTCCCAGAACGCCAACAGTAGCCCCCAGGCCCAAGGCACACTCGAGTCATCTTCTAAGCGAAGCTTTGTGGATGTGCCGGAGCGCCACGGGCCCATAACGCCTCCGGGGCTAGGGCTGCTGTGTGTCGCACATCTAACGTGGGGCGCCTCCGTGGTCACCGCCTAAATTGACAAAAGCCTGACTTCCAGCGTCAAGTCATTATTGCTTTCCTCTTCCGCATACTTGCTCTAGCTTCCAGATCCCGTCCTTAGCCTAGACTCCTCGAGATCTGGCGTCGCTCCAATATCCCTCCGTATGGCTCCCGCCGGCAAATTTCTACCTCTTGAGCATGTGTTGATTTACCCTTGAAGAGGAAAGGGTGATGCAACAAAGTAGATAAGTATTTCCCTCAGTGGTTGAGAACCAATGTATCAATCTAGTAGGAGGACAAGCAAGTCACCAATGAATGCACCTACACAAACAATCAAACTCTTGCACCCAACGCTATAAAGGGGTTGTCAATCTGTAGGATCGAAAGTAGTGCCAGAGGGGTGATTCGACTACTTGACCAAATAAAAAACTACTTTATCCCAATTTTAATTCTTGGCAGATTTTAGCATTCATAGTATGTCAAGTACACCCTACACATGCATGTTTACGAATATAGCAGCGAAAAGTAAAGACAAGCATGTAAGTAAAGGAAGGGTAGGAATATCCAACGCAATTAGTGACACGATGATTTTTCCCGTGGTCCCAATAGGTGGTGCTATCATACGTCCACGTTCATGGAGTCTTCAAGAGACGAAGGGTAATGGTCGCGAGAATCCACAGAAGGCTCTACCCACGAAGCGTTCCACGAAGCAGCAACATTGACTATACCATGATGGCTTACGTCCATGAAGGACTAGCCTACCTCGGGGTAGATCTTCACGAAGTAGGTGATATCCTTGCCCTTACAAACATCTTGGTTCACTCCACAACACGAAGTAGGAGGCTCCCAAGAGACACCTAACCAATCTAGGAGGCACCACCCTTCAAAAGGTAAAAGTCTCGATTGTGTCGATGAACTCCCCGCTCTTGTGCTTCAAGATGATAGACTCCTAAACACGCAATCACTCTCTCACAGATTTGGATTGGTAGAAGAGATTGATTGGTTGGAAATGAACTTGGGGAGGGTAGATATCAAGATTCATATGGTTGAAATGGAATGGCATGATCTCAACATATGAGTAGGTGGCTCTTTCTCAGAAAATCAGTAGGTAAGACTGGGGAACTATTCGAAGTGCATATCTTGCGAGTGAATGGTGTTGGAGGGGTATACATAGGCATATCCAAAAATCCAACCATTACACACAAAATGACCAACTCGGCGACACCAATGTATTAATCTCGGTGGTACCTAAGTGACCAAAAGGTGGCAACTTTTGAATCTCGGTGAGACCGATATAGCGAACTCGGTTGCACCGATAAGGTGACCAACAGTTAGATTGCCCAATCTTGGTGACGCTGATCCAACAACCTCGGAGGGACCGATATTGTGAATTTGCGTAACAAAAAGTTGGCAACGTAAACTCAGCGACACCGAACCAGAATCGGTTGCATCGATTAGGTAGGGTTTGGCTGAGTCTGTCTAGGGTTTGGAATCGGTGGCACCGAGTGGATTGTGATGGTTGCACTGATTTTGAATATTTGGCTTTCGACAGACTTTTGTGGAAGAGCTTGTGGGTGTATGTGGTGACTATCACTTGTGCACGTATGAGCATTTTGTTCAACAACAAAACCTTACCCCCTTTTTATAGTAATGGCTTTCCTATGGACTCAAAGTGATTTCTCACAAAAGATAAGATGTAGAGTCCTTTGGTTTAAGCTTGGCCAATCTATTTCCTTGCATCTTGGGGAACTCCACAATCCTTATGCCAACCCATTATCGAACTTTTCCTAAAACATACTTGGTGGAAACATTAGTTCAATGACATATATGTTGTTATTAATTACCAAAACCACCAAGGGAGCAAATGTGCTTTCAATCTCCCCCTGTTTGGTAATTGATGACAACATATAGATCAAAGCTTCGAGATATGATATAATCAATGAATATAATCGTCGCTTTGAGAAGTATGTGATAAGCAAGAGCTCCCCTTAAATTTGTGAATTAATTTAAATTTGCGTTTGAATTCAAATGCACAATCGATTAGGTACATGGGGCACTTATTCCATGTCACATTCATCTTGGTGGTGTGCGAGAGTAATAAGAGTTAACAACATAGCACAACACATCAAGCAAAGTGAATGATCATCACATAATCATCAAAACATACGAAATAATAGCAACACACATTAAAGTATATGATCAAACACACAAAAGTATCTCACATCAAATCAAAGAACCAAATGTTTTGTAAAACCAGCAAATAAAAATAGACGCTCTCTCACTCGAACCCTAAGATCTATATACAACTTCTCCCCTTTGGCAACAAGTTACCAAAAAGATCAAAGAGATATAGCTAATCGTTCTCCTGCGATTGATCTCCTCCGATAGTCGATGTCAGAGTTGAGAGAACTGCGTCGACGAAGAATTTCGTTGAAGTCCTGCATGGAGTTGGTGTAGACACTAGAGGCAATGGAGCTGATGGAGCTGATGTCACTATGGATGGAGTAGAAGATGAAGGCCTCGTCTCTGGAGCTGGCACTGTACGTGTCCTGGCCTTAGTCTTGAACTGGGCAATCGTCCTGACAGGTGCACTATCCTCCCCATCATTGGATGTCTCAGACTCTGAAGAGGTGGGATGGATTAGGGTTTTATCAACCTCCTTCTTAAGCTCATTGACTGTCTTAGTCAACCCATCAACCTTGTCATTAAGAGATTTCACTCTATCCTCAATGATGTTCACAAGGCTCTCCTGAGTGTCCATGATGGTCTTGATGTCCTTCTTCATATCCATGATAGTGGTGATCAAGAGATCCATCTGCTTGTTCCTGGGCCTAGGGACCTGAGCACTAGTGGCTCGAGCTGCCTTTGCTTCTGCCTCAGCTTATACCTGAGCTGCCGTTGATGTGGGATGATCTGGGTCCATCACCACAACATTGTCCTCGACATCTGGCTAAAGAGGAAAGTGGGGACTATCCATAGCAAATATGTGCTTCTCAATCTTAGAATTTATTAGCATATGAATATACGGTGCATAGCAGCATGAGCACTTCTGATCAGCGGCAACCCTCTTCACAGTCTCTACTATCAAATCCATGACCTGAATCCTGGTGTGATGATCAAGATGGATGAGCATGCTAATGGAGTATCCAAGAATCATCTTCTCATATCCAAACTTGGGCATCAAGGTATGCCTCAAGATGGTGTTCATGGTATGGAGGCCTGGCTAGAGGAAGTAAATAGATCTCAACTTGTGAGATTGCACTTTATCTGCAAGGATAGGATTATACATATCCTACATAGCATTGTGGCTGTCCTTGGATTCTGAGTAGACATCGAAATCACCATCCTCAACCTCAAGGACTCCTAAGATGGTAGCCCACTCATCAATAGAAGATTCAGATCTTGCTCCTTCGATCATCCAAACAATCCTCCCATCTCCATAAAAATGAGCACTGGACTAGAACTACATGATCATCTCATCATTCCAAGCAGTGAACTCTTTCCCGACAAACTTGTCAAGTCCAATTCAGTGGAAGTTGCCTTGGAAACATGGAAAGTAATCCTCATTATCCTTGATGTGCTTCCAGTGCATGTATCTCATGTCACTGACTGCAATGGCTCTTGTCAAGCAAAATTGTCTCATAGAAGTCTTGCTGCTCCTTGGTGTAAAACCTGTAATCCACAACAGGCTTCCTCCTTTGGGCATATGGATCAATAGCTCTCCATGCTCTCAACCATGAATCCTTACTCTTCTTCATATCCTCAGCTACTGGGTAGCTGGCATTATGTATAGGAAGGTGAGGTCTAAGCTTCATTAAAACAGACATAGCATCTTCATCGTCATGTGCTTCTCTAGAAGTGGACTTCTTGTTCTTCTCAGCAGTAGTGATATCTCTAGTAGTCCTCTTATACTTCTATGTAGAAGCTTTCTTGGATGCAGCCTTGGTGATCTTGGAGGGACCAGCCTTAGGCATAGCATCATCCAAAATTTTCTTAGCCTTCTTCTTACGAGGGGCACGAGAAGCAGGTTCCTCCTCTTCCTCCTCTTCAGCAGCAGCACTAGCAGCCTTATCTGGATCCTCGTACATAGAGGTAGGCCTGCCCATCACACGGATTATCCTCTTCATGGTTGTCTTCTTTTCTCCTGCCTTCTTAGGCAAAGCTTTCCTCGTTGGATCAACATACATAGTTGCCCTAGCACTCTCATGTGCTTTGAAGGTCTCTACATGTGCACAAATTTTGCTGACCACCCTCCAAGATGAGGTGGCCTCAGTGGGAGACTTCCTTGCAACCTTCTCTTGCTTCTTAGCAAGAACTTCCTCTGGGAAAAAAATCAGAATCTTATTCTGGGTTGAGTCTCTTCCTTGTCTTAGTGGCAGCTTCAGGAAAAAAATTCGGTCACACCGAGACAAACATCCTTCTTTCTAGGAATGTGGCAGTATTTTCGGTCACACCGAAAATGAGCACTTGGTTCCACCGAGGTGTTCTCACTGTGGCAGAAAATAAAATCAGTGACACCGATTTTTTCACATCGGTTCTACGAGATACAGGAGCCGGATGGCAAAACCCTAAAAATTCGTCGTTCGCTATCCTATTGATTTTTCTATTGGATGGAAAGGTTTCAAACTATGGAAAGACTAGGAATAAACCCTAATGCGTGTGAATCAGATAGTGGAATGCGAGAGGGGGCCAAATCCATACCCTAATGCCGCGATGGATCCGCTACGGCGGCGACATTGGAGAAGAAAACGTCGACGGTGGCAATTCCCAGTGGCGGAGGCACTCAGGGAAGCAAGGCGATGACCAGGGGCCTTCGGGGTGACATCTTGGGTTGTGGAGGCGTGATGTTTGAAGAATAGAATTCAAAATGTCGGGGTCCACCAATTATATACCCATCGCTATCGGTGACACCGAGTTGATATTTACGGTGTCAGCGAGTTTCACTACTTTCAGCTGACAGGGAAACTTGATGTAACCAAGAATATGAAATCGGCATTACTGAGATTGAAAATCCAGATCAACCCTAGGCATTCGGTGAGACCGAGAATTCAGAGTTGGTTCCACCAAGATGCATTTGGGAGGTTTTAATGGTCAGTCCTTGACGATACGGAACTCCGAGTGCTTCTCACACAGAGAGATCTAAAAGTACTTGTTCAAATTTTGTGATGCAGCATGAATAGAATATGAGGTGAGAAAGCACAGATAGCTATAGGAGTGGTCCTAGGGATTCTTGTATATCCAATTGGAAAAGTAAAATCAAAAACCAAATAGCAACTATTGGATATCCTCGAATGAGTAAATAAATGCGGACCAATATGCTCACACAATAAGATGTCAAACGAAATCATGGAAAACATGCGCAAACACACTAGCATCTAACAAGCACTTTGGCGATGATGGAGTCATCTATATATGAGTATATTTACTTAGGATGAAAGTAAGAATACTTGGTCATAGGTCATACTCATCGTTTAAGCACAAGTGGAGGGTTACCACTTTTACATAAGCATTTAATGTTGTCACATACTATGAGATGCTTTAACTCAACTCTTAGACTAAAGCTCCCCCTTGATGCGACATCCCCCGTAGGAGGGATAAACTAACCATGGGTTTTGTTAATGAAGACTTCATGTAGGTGAAGTAGTGGTGGATGCTCAAAGTTGATGAAGATCACCAAGAGTTGGGAGCATCCTCATTCTTTCATTACTCTCCACACCTACATGGGTTAGTCCCGACAAACAAGAGATAAATAAAGGGATATCTATGGACATGGAGTGCAAAGCATATGTGATGATGTCCATTGATTTTTTGATTACCTTGTCCCTTGCTTACCTTTTAGGCAACATGTGGCTCCTTGAACAATTGGATGATGTTGATGTTGATTGTAACTAGTTCTTGCCAATAATGAATATAAGTGAAATTGATTGGTGGAGTCATCCCACAAGAACTTCTCTAGTTCTTCTTCTTGGGGACCCACATCAAGTTGATGGGGATCCTTGGTTTTGAAGTAGCACTTCTAGAAGTTGAGCTTGTAGTAGCCTTGGGAACCCACTTCACCAAAGCTTGGGATTCATCTTCATATTAGTTAATGACCTCTTGAAGCTTGTTCTTGTCCTTGAGCTTGGGGTCTTGCGGTGGAAGGTAATATTGAGCTTTTGTTCCCATGGGGAGAGTATTTTCATACTTCTCCTTTTGAGGAGCAAACTTGGGATTGGGGTATTGACCTTCTTCCCATTCAACTCCATTCGCGTTGAATTAGCCAACACCACGATTCTTCCAATATCCTTCGTGCTTGCGTACAATCTTCTCAAATTGTTTGCACCCTTCGAGACACTTGTAGATACCTTTCTCTATAATCCCTTTCGAGAATTCATTTTATTTCTCGAGTGTAACTTGGCTAAGACAAGAGTTAGTGGGATCAAGAGAACTACTAGAGGAAATATCAGTGGATTTATCATTTTTATTGATACTAGTTGAAGAACCTTTCTTTCCTTTGTGACTATCTTGCTTAGACTTATATTGTGGCATGAATGTAGATAAGAGAAGTCGCTTGGCTAGATAAGAGGAAGTCTTCTTTCGCAGATCATCATTGATAGCTTTAAGGAACTCATGCTCTTGCTCCAAATTCAGCTTCTCGAAGCATAGCTTCTCATGTGTTCTTACAAGCTCTCTATGATCTTCTAGAGTTGACTCATGAGCTAACTTAAGAGTTTTTAGTTCTTGAGTTAGTCATTCTATTTTCAACTTATAATCATCGCACGACTTATCTACACTAGAGTGAGTACTAGCAAGTTCATTTTGACTATCATTACTAGATTTTTCAAATAAGAAGTCATCTTCAATTAACAAGACATCTTCATCACTATTGAAATCAAGATACTCGGGGTGTGATACCTTGGGGAATTTAGCCAATAAGAAACGTCCACTCCTTTCATTTGGTGATTCAAATATGTCGTAGGAGTCGGTTGTCACTAGTGCAAGTCCGGCAACACCTTCATCTTGACTATAGTCGGAGTTGGAGTGATAGCTTCTCTGAGAGTGGTTGTTGTATTTGGAGCTCCAAACCCATTCACCAACATGAGGTTGATGTTCCCTCCTTGCGTATCTCTTGGTGTACTTGTTCTTCTTCTCTGAGTCCATACTTCTCCTTGAGGGTCTTCGTTCGCAATGATCATCTCTACTCATTCTCTCTCTTCGAGTTGACTCGTCTCTTGAGCTTCGTCTTCTTGGTGACTCTTATTTCCTCTTGTAACGAGCCGTGCACTCATTTGAGTAGTGTTCGGGCTTCCCAAAATTGTAGCAGTTTCGGTCATGACTTGATGAACGCTTCTCTTCATATCTTGAGTTGGAGCTTGAATCTTTGCTTCTATTCTTGTAGAACTTGTTGAATTTCTTGACCATGAGGCTTATATATTCATTTGTGACAATGTTGTCGCTTGAGCTAGCGGGAACATCACTTGTGGCTTTGTAAGCACCGATAGACTTGTGGTGAAGCTCTTGCTTGTCTTTAAGTGTCATCTCATGAGCAACAATCCTACCAATCACTTCCATTGGCTTGAGATCTTTGTAGTTGGGCATCATTTGGATCAATGTGCAAATGGTGTCATATTGATCATCCAAAGCTCAAACTATCTTCTTGATGATGAATTTGGCAATCATTTCTTCGCTTCCTAGGTCGGCAATCTCATTGGCGATGAGAGCTAGCCTAGTGTACATCTCAGTGACTCCTTCACCATCCTTTATCTTGAACTTGTCAAGTTGACTTTGAAGAATATCCAACTTGGATTCTCTCACAGATTCTGTACCTTCATGCATAACAACCAAATTATCCCAAATCTCTTTTGCATTCTCGAGACGGCTGATTTTTTTGAATTCTTCGGGGCATAGGCAGTTGAATAGAATGTCATATGCTTGAGCATTGAGTTGCAACATCTTCAATTCATCCCCTGTCGCTTCGCGATCAGGTTCCCTTCCTTCCGCCAAGAATTCGCCTTGCATACCAACATGAACAACGGCCCAAACGGGGGGTTTATGACCAAGCAAATGCATTTTCATTTTGTGCTTCCAACTAGAAAAATTTCTGCCATCAAAGTACGGACCTCTAGGGTGATAATTTCACTCACTAGACGACATACTCTCCTAGGTTGTGAAACCAATGCAATGGAAAACAAAGCTCTGATACCAGTTGTAGGATCGAAAGTAGTGGTAGAGGTGGGTTATTAGCCTACTTGACCAAATAAAAATCTACTTTTCCCAATTTTAACTCTTGACAGATTTTAGCATTCATAGTATGTCAAGTACACCCTACACATGCATGTCTATGCTTATAGCAGCGGAAAGTAAAGACAAGCATGTAAGTAAAGGAAGGGTAGGAAGACCAAACGCAATTGGCAGTACTAGAAAAAAGGCTGTTAGTGGCGCACCTATTTTGGCTATTAATGGCGCACTGTAGGTGTGCCACTATTATCACGCCATGACTAATAAATAGTAATGGCGCATGCCTGGTGCGCCACTGTTAATCTACATAACAGTGGCACGCCACCTGGTGCGCCATTACTATCCCAGACACTAATGGTACAGCTAAAGTGCGCCATTACTAGGCCCACAAGTGCGCCAGTGTACCTTGTGCTCTGGGTTACTAATGGCGCACTTTTAGATAATGCGCCACTGGGGTGTTTATTTATGTGCGCCACTAAAGTGCAATATGGTGCGCCACTACTATGAATATTAGGAAATTTTTTTGCTTTTCTGATATTTGCACAAGTTAAAAATACATTATGGCACAGAATATAAACAGCACAACATATAAACAGCAGATTTATCGAATACAATATAAGATTAGTCTCCGAATACAATTCATCATATTAGTCTCCGAATTCAAAATACCGAACAAAGTTAGAACATTACAAGTCTCGAGACCGCGAGTAGCGAGTTTGTCTTCACATTACAAGTCGATATCTAAACTACCATCACATAGAAGAGGGTTGCGATCATGATGAGCATCATCGCGATGAAAATGATCTTCATCCGCTTCCTCCTCCTCTCCCTCCTCTCTCCCACTAGATAGCGTGCGTATCTAGCTTCCGCCTCCGCCCTAGTGGTGTACCCTTTGTAACTGTTACCGCTGAAACGATGAACCTGTCTCCGACACTCATCCAAGTCGTCGTAGACTCCGGGAACCTCACCCTTGTACACGACATACGATGGCATCTCTATGCGCTAGACAAACAAAACGTTAGTAGCAATTCACAGATAATATATAAGCAATATATAAGTATGCAAAAAAAGGATCAGAAGGGAAAAGCAACACATTAATAGCACGATTCATGGTCCTACTAATAAATATCATCGATTACATATAAGTTGAACGACTGTCTAAACTAAAGAGACATACAAGTTCATTAAAGTTTAATTACAACGTGAGCTAATCGATATTTTAGAACTACATAGAAACAATACTTTCAACTCGACACAGGGACCGGAGCGTGGATGAAGCCGCCGTCTTTCATGATGGTCATGAATGTGCGGTCGTTGTCAACCTGCATTTGTAGCATTGTTTCTATTTCACTGATGGACGGTTGATATTTGAGGTAGAACTGCCCAGAGGTACGAAGGACATCTTGATAGATGATTTCCGCAAACTCCGACTGGATGTGAAAGAATTCTTGTCTGATGTCCTCGTCCTGGATTGCCGATAAGCGTGCGGCCCATTCTTTGAGATTATTTGGTAGCATAAGGTGATGCTGGTACCGTATGATCGCCCGTATGTGATGGAGGGCGTAGTAGGCATCCTTCTGGCTGCCAGGCGGCTGCTTGACGTAGGGGAACTTCGTTACGTGGGTGAACACGTGCTTGCCGTACCTACAAATTGGCCTCCTGAAGGTGCCACCAGATTTGGCGTAGCCGGGGAGAACATCATCAAGAGCTTTCTTGATATTTGTGTAGTCTTTCTTCGACTGACGTTCCGAGTCGAAATACGTGGCCATGGAATATTTCGGGCTTAAAAGGATGAGTGTGTAATGTGTGTCACTGCACAAAACACGGAATGTTAGAAAAAATATAACGATCCAAATCTAAGAAATCATATGTTACAGGGCGGTGAGGGGATGACTTACTCGGAAAAGTAAGGCACGAGGAAGTTATCCTTATCTGGGTTCGCCAGAATGACGCCTTCGAGGTATGAACTCGCGACTTGCCGGTCCCCAGCGCTGCCCAAGATCTTGGCACACATGTAGAAGGGGTTGACTATCACTATGTCCGGGGTCTTGTCTCTAATGATCCGCGTCTCCATCCTGAGCGAAAATAGCCAAATGAAGGTGTAGTGCTGCGGATAAAGGTTAAACATAGCGAAGATGACATCAAACCGTAGGACGATCATACACCCGATGGTGCTATCGACAAAGCCCTTGCCCTCTAGCACCTTGGCCACGAAAACCGGGTATGCCACATCATTCTTGGAGAGACGCCGCTTCTCCATAGAAAGAACATTGTCATGCAGACTCCACATAGCATCGGTTGTAGCATTGAAAAGATTAGTCGGTAGCATCGGCCTACCCGATACATGCACCTTCCTCAAGATATCCTTAGGTATTGGTGGCCCGTCCTGAGCATGGATCGTACTCGGTGTCGGCTGGCTCGCACCCTTGTTATTTTTTCTTTTCCATCCCTTCTGCTTCTTCTGCTGTAATGGAATCGAGTTCTGCTCAGAGACCACCTTCTTGAGTGTGTTGGGGCTGATAATATTTCGCACCTCGGCTATTTGAGTCTCGGTGAAGGCGGCAGCTGGAAGCATCTCCTGAGAACTGAACAGACGACGCTTGTTGCAATTGGGTTTCTCTGCGGTACCAGCTAGATCGCGATCGTCTTTTGCAGGGTTGGGTTCTTGAGAAGGAGGCCCCAAGAAGTCGTCACCGTACCCATGTTCGTTGATGTACTTATCGATGTTGGAAAATGTGCCGTCGTCGTCGTCCGGATCATGTGCCATATGCATGTCCGGATCAGCTAACAGCGATAGCGTTGGGACTGTCTTTCCATGGCTTGGCGCTGGCACGACTGGCGGTGTTGTCTGTGGTGTGGTGTCCCCTGCCCCCAAACGAATCTGGCTCTTCGGCCAAAGCATGGACCAGTTTAAGCAGGTGCTGAGGGTCATCGCATCATCTTCGTCGGCCCCAGGGGGTCGATACGGAGGTAACAAGTCGTCGTATCCCCGCAGCACCCGAACTAGTTGAACCGTTTACACGGTGGGTGGCATCGGATGACCGTGAAACATGCGGTTGCCCGGTTCAACGATTTTGGCCTTGGCGACATCGACCAACTCGCCATCCATGAAGTGCAGGAGAGTGCATGGAACGTTGGCGGCGCCCTGCGAAAACATGTAGGGCGTCAGGGATGCCTAGTCAAAGTCAAGGAGATGAAGTCATCGGCCGAGGCTTAGTTACCGTGATGGCGTCGAGCTCGGCTAATGTCGAGGCACCGCCAACAGTGGGCGTGCAAGTGACGAAGGGGCCGCTTGTTGCCGAGGTGCCGGCCGGCGTATTCTTCCCACACCCGGGTGCATTAAGCTCCAATACCGGCGCCAACGCTGGAGACACCAATGTCGCCTCCGGCGGAGACACCAATGCCGGCGCGTTGTGCGAGTTGCTGCCCGTGAAGCTGGGAATCGGGGGCGGCCCTTGTTGGCTGCCCGCAATCCACCCCCACAGCCCCTCAGGCAAGGAAGGCATAATGGCGGTGATCGTCGCTCCCAGTTGGTCTCGCACTTGCTCTCGGAGTTTCTTCGAAATCCGCGCCACTTGTGCCTTGAGTTCTTTAACCTCGCGCTCCTAGCTTTTCGAGTTGGTCTTTCTCTCCTTTCGCCTAGCCTTATAGTATTCCGACCATTTTGTGGACAAGCCTTTGCCGGCCAGACGACCATCTGACGACGGCTTACTGAACTTATCCTTGTGTTTCATTACGTTCAACGCCCTATTTAAAGTGGTGTCCCAAGGGGCAGACGGGGAGCTCTGAGACCTCGCGCTACTGCTTTCAGTTTCCTGCGGAAGGAACGTGAGCCATTTAGAAATCTCGCTTCATTAATTAGAATGAAACCATATGGAGCTAATTACGCGAGGGTGTATTCCTTACCAGAACACGCTCAAGCTCCTTCACCTTCGGATCCGTGGTAAGCTCCTTTGTTACCGGGTCCACCTTGTACCGGGCCCTGACATAGTTCCTGGTCTGCTTTTCATGGTATTAATCGAAGAGGGGTGGTAGGCCTTGCTCGGCACGCTCCGCGTCCTCCTTGTCCCATTTAGGTTCCGCCACTATGTAACCGCCAGGACCGAGTTTGTGGACCCCTAAGTTAAAGTCCCACATATCTTTCCCCCACTAACCTAATTCCACAGATGCGTTGCTCTCCCACTTGATCTTGAACTCCAGGTAGTCAGCTTTGCTGATCGAAGGATTTGTCTCCTTGATCTTCTCATAACTATCACCACTTAGAATCCTTCTCTTCACCGCGGCTCTCCAAGTAGCCAGGGCCGTGCTCATCTTCGTGAGGGCGGCACTATTCACTTTATTCCCTGAGAGGCGTGTGTTGGCGAAGTCACCGGGGAACTTGTATTGTTCGTGCAGCTTCATGAAGAGGAGGTTGCACAAATTCCCTCGGTCACGATGCCTTAGGTTCTTGGTGTTAATCGAGATGGTGCTCCGGAGAATGCACCCAAGTTGTCCCGCATACCCACCGACTAATTCTTTGGGCGACATTGGATGCCCACTGGAGGACACTTCAATAAATTCCTCCTTGACAGTGCCGAGCACGTTCGGGCGCCGGTCATTCCGTTGCCTCTTCGGTTGGCTACCATCTATGCGTTCGCTGCCATCATCAGTTGTGGCATCCCCGGCGGCACCATTAATGGTGTCATCCCCGACGCCACTCGGGGTTGTGTAGTTGGGATCGGTGTCTTCCGTGGCGTCCTCATAGCTGTGAGGTTCTTCCTCCATCTCCTGTGACGGCTCCTAGAATGGCTTACCCGAACCGCCGGCCTGATCATTGTCGGCCATGTTTGCTCTAAATAGGAAAAAAGGCTACTAGAGTTACTGGATGAGATCAGGGTAGTATCTATTCTTCTCAGATTTGGAGGAATATTGCCCTTTGTCTCTAGGCATGTATCTGTATCTGTATCTGTATCTGTATGCATATGTGTATGTGTGTGTAGGCTCTACAATTCAATTCAGAATATTACACCGTCCTACTGTATCATCATTTTCATTCTCATTCTGAACCTTGGCATAATGATATAGTATTGGAACTAATAGTTAAACTGATGCCTTGCATCCCCGTCTCCCCGACACCCAGCCGCCTCATCCCCGCTGCCTCGTCATTCATCGCCGGTCACCGGTCGCCGCCCGATCCCAGCTGCCCAGGAGGCTCCCTGCTCCTGCCTCTCATTCCCGTTCGCCCGGCCCTCGGCGCCTACTGTGCCCCCTATGATCTGCGGTGACCCTACCGCGCAGGGCTGCACCCGTACTTTTTTATTGTGGGTGTTCAATCCCTAACAATTCACAGTATTAACAATGTAGTTGCACGAGTCTTGTGTTGGATACTACATATGTCGTTGTCTCTTATTCAACACTTCACTATACATAAAATAGTGCTAGTTTTTTGGTTCGTTCAAGGATTGCAGCTGCCATGATCAATGACGAACCTGGTTATAATATTTTTATGATCCCAGTGTAGACTGTTGTAAAGAGGTATTTGAAAAATCACTTTTTTGTTTACTCGCATTTCCTTGTGATAGAGCATGCAAGGCATCGGTTCAACTATTAGTTCCAATAGTATATCATTATGCCAAGGTTCAGATTGATTGTGAAGTGACCTTATGGTGGGGTCCATGATGGGAATATTACACCAATCCTAATGCAATGATCAACTATTGAATTCAACTACAATTCAAATCATTCAGAATCATATCAATTCACCTATCCATGAGTGTGGAGCAAGTGCGTATTCAGGTTATAAACACCCCTTTGCATTTCAACTTAAGGGAAAGCTACAAAAGCCACTGAGAAATATTTGCTTTGTACAAATAACATTGTCTCTAAATGTTGATTAATTTTTGTTTCAGTTGAGAATCGGGTACCTTCTAGGTCAAGAAAATTGGGCATGACCTTTGCTAATTTTCTTGACCTAGGAGTGCCCCATTCTCAACCGAAACAGAAATTAATCAACATTTCAGGAGAAAGGGGTAACTATTTGTCCCTGCACAAAAAAATGCCTACATATATCCAGTGTGTAGTGCTAGTGAAATCAATTTGAGAATACATTAGAGGGCCTGGCAGTGGTTAAGTGACTCAATTCTTGACCTGCTCTCACGCACATAATCAACTTGAAACTAATCAGCGGATTGAATTCAGCGACGGCGTGAGGAAGAGTTCATGGATTATGTAACTATTTGTAAACTATTTGTAAACTATTTGTAAACTAATTATGTAACTATTTGTAAACTAATCAGCCTGATTATGTAACTATTTGTAAACTAATCAGCCAGAAATTATGCAACAGGTCAACATTATGTACCTTGGATTTGAGAATACCTTGTCCCTTTACAAATAAGACAGGTCCTTCTCCCTCACACCGTTGCTGTTCTGACGAAGAGGACGTACGGGAACGACGAAGATGGGCGCGCGCATCGCCGCCACCGATGAAGGCCTCTATTGAGCCAGCGCAGGCGAAGTGTTAAGGAAGCGGCTCGACTACAACTGGAGGGTGATGGAGCGGCTGGACGGCGGCCGGGCAGCACCGCAACGAGGGGCGCCGGTCGATTTGGCGGCTAGCTCGAGCGGCTTACCAGCGATAGGGGCGGAGAGACGACGCTGCAGCTTAACTGGCTGAACTGCGAGGGGGCGAGAGACGACGCCGGTGGAGTGCGGGCAGTAGCGGTGTGGAGTCACGGCCCGAACGTGGGGTGCCGTGGCGCCGGAGCGGAGGCGGCATCCATGGCGAGACGGGGCGAGAGGCAAGGGGTGAGATGCAGTTGGGGAGAAGGACGACCGGCTGGGTCTTGGATATTTTGGTGGGGGGAGGATTAGCAATGGCGCACCTTTTAGGGGTGCGCCATAAAATTTGGTATATCAATGGCGCACCTTTTAGGGGTGCGCCATAAACACCGTGATAGCAATGGCGCACCTTCTCTTGGTGCGCCATTACTAACTTTTTTTTGGATTTTTAGTTGCATATAATCATTTAAGATTTGAGATGAAAGAAAAGGAAAATCAAGTGCAAATATTTAGAATTAGATGACATGGTTGAAATCAAGTGACATGGAATAACAGTCATCAAAGATTGAGCTTGCCACTGACACACACACGCGGCCAACACGTCGTGATTCGATCTTAGCTATCTTTTCACAATTTTCTTGCCCTTCTTTCTCGCGGTTGACTAATTTAGCCCTAGAACCCCTTGAATTCTTCTCTTGAACGGACATCCTTTAGGTAGGGTGGTCCTGCTTCTTCTTGTGGTGTATGGTACTTCATCGTCGTCGTCGTCTTCCATCTTCTGGTCGCCGTACTTGTCGAAGTCTTGCTCATTGGCAACTCCATCCATTTCGATGATGTTCCTTTTGCCTGTCCTCTCGAAAACACGACTGAGCTTTGATGGGTCGGTAATGAAGAAGCATTGGTCCATTTGGCAAGCCAATACCCATGGCTCATTTTTCCCGGTGACGTTTGCGCCCACGGTCTTGGATTTGGCTTCAGGCATAACCATGGTGGTGAAATACCGGTCTTCTTTTAGGATGCTCTTGGCCCATCTGACACGGAACATCAGGACCTTCTCTCCAGCATAGCTCAGCTCCCAGATCTCCTCGATCCTTCCGTAGTAACTGTCCTTGTCGTTACCGGTGTAGGATTCCATCGTTACCCCGGAGTTCTGATAATCGCTCTTCATGTCCTTTTCCTCGGTGTAGAATGTGTAGCCGTTGATATCATACGCCTCATAGGTCATCAGGTTGTGCTTGGCGCCCTATGAGAAGGCGAATATGAGTTTTTCTTCCGTGGAAGAATACTCATGTAAAGGGTACGACAGAAGCTTGTCCATGAACCAACGCGTGAAACATGAGTTGTGCTCTTTGATTATATCTCCGTCCGTCCTCTGTTGGGCTCGGTCATTGTACGTCTTCTCAATAAAGGTTTTGTGCTCTACCACGTAAGGATCGACCACGTCGATGTGTTGTAGTGCGACTAGGTTTGCTCTTTCAAAGTCGGTGAGTCGACCCTTGAAGTCGACATGCATTTCATGGCAACCCTCGCGGTGACCCCATCCAGCGAGCCTGCCGAGGTGCCTATTGACGGGCAGACCAACGGAGTTCTCGATGCCTAGATAATTCGTGCAGAAGGAGATGCACTCTTCGGTCAGAAAGCCCTTGGGTATGCTTCCATCTGGACGTGCCCTGTTGCGAACGTATCCTTTGATGACACCATTCATCCTTTCGAACGACATCATGTTGTGAAGACGTCGGCCCGAGTTGGATGATATCCTCCACAATATGGACCAGCAGATGCACCATAACGTTGAAGAATGCGGGCGGGAAGTAAATCTCAAGCTCGGATAGTATCACCATGATCTCTTCCTGTAGCCTTATGAGTTGCCTCACGCCAACCGACTTCCAAGAGATGACGTCGAAAAAGTTGCGTAGGCCAAATAACGTTTCATGGATGTGCGCGTCCATGATCCCACGGATTGCAACTGGAAGTATCTGCGTCATCCGCACGAGACAGTCGTGAGACTTCATCCTGCTGAACTTCTGCTTCGCTGGGTCCAGGTATCTACTTATCTTCCCAGCGTAACCGTAAGGAAGTTTTACTCCAACGAGGTAGGTGAAAAACTGCTCGATCTCCTTCTGACTTAGAGTGAAGCACGCGGGAGGGCAGTCATATTCGATCTTCTTGGCCTTTTTGGCTTTGCGACGACTTTCCGTGTCCTTCGCCTCATCATCATCATCATCATCTTTAGGGCATTTTGCGTGAAGCTCCTCCCTGATGCCCATTGATTGCAAGTCTGCCCTTGCTTTTGGCCCATCTTTGGTCCTCTTTGGCATGTTGAGCAGGGTACCAAGCAGACTCTCGCACATGTTCTTCATGATATGCATGACATCAAGGCTGTGAGGCACACGGAGGATCTTCCAGTATGGCAAGTCCCAGAAAACTGACCTCGTTTTCCATACGTTCAGCAGCGGCTCTGGCGCCTTTCGCTTCTTTCCCGACGGTGCGTGCTCTTTCCAATTTTTCAACAACTCGTCTATTTCCTCGCCGCTCCTCGTACGTGGGGGTCTTCGGGGTTCGGTTTCACCATCGAACAGATCCTTGCGTTTTCTCCATGCATCGTCGTCGCGAAGCCACCTTCGATGTCCCATGAACACAGTTTTCGAAGACCCGGGATCTCTATCTAGCCGGCGATACATTGTGTCATCCACGCACCTGACACATGCATAAAATTCGTGGACCACCTGCCCCGCGACATATCCGTAACCGAGATAGTCGTGCACCGTCGTGAGCAGTGCGACTCTCATAGGGAAATATTGTTTCACTGTGGCGTCCCACGTATTGGCTGGCGTTTTCCACAGCGTGTCTAGCTCCTCTTCCAGCAGGCCCATATAGAGATTGATGTCGTTCCCTTATTGTTTCGGCCCTTCAATTAGCATACTCATGTGAATGTACTTCCTCTTCATGCACATCGAGGGGGGAAGGTTGTACATCCACACAAACACAGGCCAGGTGTGATGTGTGCTTCTCTGGCTGCCAAACAGATTGACTCCATCGGTGCTCATGCCTAGCATGATGTTCCTTGGATCGTCCCCAAATTCTGGGTGTACGAAGTTCAACGCTTGCCACTAGCTCGCATCCTTAGGGTGACTCAGCATCTTGTCTTTTTTTATTTATCTCCGGATCATTTCCATCATCTTCTCGCTTCTTCTCCTCCCTATCCGCGTGCCAACGCACGAGCTCTGCTTGCTCAGGGTCCATGAAATACCGCTGCAGACGAGGAGTGATCGAAAAGTACCACACCACTTTTCGAGGAGCTTTCTTCCTCTTCTTGTATCGAGTGACGCCGCACACCAGACATATGGTAGACTCCGCGTGCTGGTCCTGATAAATGATGCAATCGTTCATGCACACTTGGTATTTCACGTGCGGTAAATCTAGAGGACACACGATTTTCTTTGCCTCCTCGAAACTGGTCAGGCACTTGTTCCCCTTGGGAAGACGTTCGTGCCAGAATGACATGTTCTCGTCGAAGCATTCGTCGGTCATTTTGTGTTTTACCTTCATCTCCAGAGCTATGAGCGTTACTTTCAGGCGGGTATCCTCGGGCCTGCATCCTTCATACAATGGAGTAACCTCGTCTATCTCCAGTTGATCCAGCTTAGCTTTCTCTCGAGCGACAGCTCTTGCGTTACCCGTCTGCTTGAGAAGCGGCTCTTGAATATGAGGGTCCTGCACCCAGCCCATCGATGGTCCATCGTCGTGTGCTCCGGCATGTTCATCTTCATGATCATGCCCTTCGTCTTAATCTTCCTCATCATCATGTCCGGCATCTTCTACATGATGACTGTGTCCTGCATCTACTTCGTGATCGCCTCCTGGACATTCTTCGTCTTCTAGCCCGCCCTTGCCGCTATTTTCTTGCTGCGCTTCCTTATTTCTTGCCCGGCCCCCATGGACGACTTCATAATCATCTTCATCACCTTGCCACCGATAGCCATCCATGAAACCACGCACGAGCAGGTGGTCCCGCACCTGTCTGGAATCCGAGTCCATAAGGCTCTTCAGCTTGCATCTTCGACACGGACATCTTATCTCCGTCTCATTCTTTTGAAGCATCTCAGCCTTCTCGGAGCTCAAAAACCTACTCACGATGCCTTCGGTCATCGTGCAGACCTTGGTCCCCTGCGGGGTAGAGCAAAACGATATTTTAGAACCAAAAAATAATTCGGCATGACTTTGCCTAAAACTAGGACCAAAAAGAATGCAGTGCCAAATTCTCACCGAAACGGAAATGAATCAATATTCCGGCAAAATATTGGCAACTATCGCAGTTCAAATACCGGTACCTGCAAACACAAACATATGCAACACCACAAACATACGTAGATCTAGGCCATAAAAAGTGTGTACGTTGGAGGGAGAAAAAAGTAGATCTAGAACATAAAGAAAGCTTTCCCCTTACTTACCTATCAAAAAAAGGAAATTTAACCACTTAATTTGGGTGAATCTATGGTGCAACTGAGGTGAGGAGGAGGAGGCAGCTGAGACCAAGCTTGGTAGAGGTGGAGAGAATGAAGTGGGGAAAGTGAGTGTGGTAGGTGGCTGTCACAAATATCTAGCGCCATTGGTAACCAGGGTTACTAATGGCGCACCTAGTGTGTGGTGCGCCATTACTAGTTTTGAAAAAACATTGAATAAAATTGTTAGTAGTGGCGCACCGTAGGTGTGGTGTGCCATTACTAGTCAAAACTAGTAATAGCGCACTTTCCCCTGGTACGCCACTACTAAGTTTGGGAAGGGTGTGGGGCCAGGACAAAATTAGTAATGGCGCACCACACACCGGGTGCGCCATTAGTAATATGACCATTAATGGTGCACCTATATCTGGTGCACCACTGCTATATAGCAGTGGCGCACCACAAACATGATGCGCCATTAATGTCCATATTAGCTATAGCCGTTTTTCTATTAGTGTGGTGACACAATGATTTTTCCCGTGGTTCCGATAGGTGGTGCTATCGTATGTCCATGTTCATGTAGTCTTCAACCCATGAAGGGTAACGGCCGCGAGGAAGGGCTCTTCCCATTAAGGGTTCCACGAAGAAGAAACCTTGACTATAACATGACGGCCTACGTCCACGAAGGACTAGCCTAACTCAGGGTAGATATTCACGAAGTAGACGATCTCCTTGCCCTTACAAACTCCTTGGTTCACTCCACAACACGAAGTAGGAGTCTCTCGAGAGACACCTAACAAATCTAGGAGGCATCACCCTCCAAAAGGTAAAAGGCTCGATTGTGTCGATGAACTCCATACTCTTGTGCTTCAAGATGATAGACTCCTCAACACACAATCACTCTCTCACAGATTTTGTTTTGTAGAAGAGATTGATTGGGTGGAAATCAATTCGGGGAGGCTATAAAACAATATTCATATGATTGGAATGGAATGGCATGATCTCAACACATGAGTAGGTGGCTCTCTCTCAGAAAATCAGTAGGTATGAGTGAGGAACGGTTCTGAGTGCTTATCTTGCGAGTGAGTGGTGGTGGAGGGGTATATATAGGCATCTCCAGAAATCCAACCATTACACACAAAATGACAAACTCGGTGACGCCAATGTTTTAGTCTCGGTGGTATGGAAGTGACCAAAAGGTGGAAACTTTTGAATCTCGGTGAGACCAATATAGCCAACTCGGTTGCACCGATAAGGTGACCAACGGTCAGATTGCCCAATCTCGTTGATGTCGATCCAACAATCTCGGAAGGACCGATATTGTAAATTAGTGTAACAGAAAGTTGGCAACCTAAACTCGGTGGCACCGAACCAGAATTGGTTGCACCAATTAGCTAGTGTTTCGGCAAGTCTATCTAGGGTTTGGAATCGGTGGCACATAGTTGAGTGTGTTGGTTGCACCGATTTTGAATATTTGGCTTTGGACAGACTTCTATGGAAGAGCTTGTAGGGGTATGTGGTGACTATGACTTAGGCACGTATGAGCATTTTGTTCACCAACAAAACCTTACCGCCTTTTAATAGTATTGGCTTTCGTATGGATTCAATGTGATTTCTCACAGAAGATAAGATGTAGAGTCCTTCACTTGGAGTTTGGCGAATCTATTTCCTTGCATCTTGTGTTATTCCACAATCCTTATGCCAACCCATCATTAAACATTTCCTGAAACATATTTAGTGGAAAACATTAGTTCAATGACATATATGTTGTTATTAATTACCAAAATGACCAAGGGAGAAAATGAGCTTTCACAATCCCTTCACGATTATTTGCAAGGATTAGATCCGATAGCTATCCAAGGCAATGACCATGCATATAGACATCACATCTATATCAAGTAGACCGAAACAATTTTGCATCTACTACTATTACTCCACACATCGACGGACTCCTGCCTGCATCTAGAGTATTAAGTTCATGAAGAACATGTTATTGAAGATCAAAGAGAGAGAATAAGCCATCTAGCGACTAGCTATGGACCCGTAGGTCTATGGTGGACTACTCACTCCTCATCGGAGGGCAATGGAGTTGATGTAGATGCCCTCCATGATCGAAACCCCCTCCGGCAGATTACCGGAAAAGGCTCCGAGATTGGATCTCTCGAGACCAGAGGCTTCTGACGGTGGAAAATTATTTGCGTGGCTCTTTCTGATGTTGGGGGAATATTTGGAAATTTATAGGCCAAAGATAAGGGTTAGGAGACCTATTGGGAGGCGACAACTCTGCTAACCGTGACCAAGGGGGCCGCGCCTAGCAGGCTTGTGACTCCCTGGCACAATCCCCGGCATGCACTCAAAGCCTGGTTGATTTGTTTCCTGCAGGAAAAATTCCTTTCGAATGTTTTATTCCATTTGGACTTCGTTTAATATTCCAGCTCTACAAAACTTAAAAAGAAGGAAAAACAGAAATTGGCACTAGGCTCTAGATTAACAAGTTAGTCCCAAAAATAATATAAAATAGCATATTAATGCGTATAAAACATCCAAAACAGATAATATAGTAGCATGCCATCATCAATAATTATAGATACGTTGGCGACGTATCAGTAACCCCAAGCTTAATTCCTTCTCGTCCTCGAGTAGGTGAATGATAAAAACATTTTCTTTTGATGTGGAGTGCTACCTAACATATTTATCCATGTAATAATATTTATTGTGGCATGAATATTCAGATCCGCAAGACTCAAAACAAAATCTTAATATTGATGTAAAAACAATAATGTTTCAAGCATACTAGCAAAGCGATTGTATCTCTTCGAAATATAATGGCAAAAGAAAGTTATCCCTACAATATCGTATGGTTTGGCTATGCTCCATATTCCCCACACAAAGTATTTATATCATGCACAACCCGGATGAAAATTCATGCAATTGTTTTCACAGCATTATTTTCTCAAACTTTTTGAACTCTCACACAATACATGAGCGTGAGCCATGGATATAGCACTATAGGTGAAATAAAATATGGTGGAGGTTGTCAAGGAAAGGGAGAAGATAGTCTCACATCAACTAGGCATATCAACGGGCTATGGAGATGCCCATTATTAGATATCAATGTAAGTGAGTAGGGATTGCCATGCAAACGGATGCACTAGAGCTATAAGTGCATGAAAGCTCAAAAAGGAACTAAGTGGACGTGCATCACGAAGAAAATTTTCACTAGTTATATGAAAGTGACAAAATAGGAGAATCTCTATCATGAAGATCATGCTGCTACTTTGAAGCACAAGTGTGGAAAAAGGTAGTAGCAATGTCCCTTCTCTCTTTTCTCTCTTTTTTTGGGTGGGCATCTAAGTCCTCTTTTATTTATATATTTTTCATTATCTGGGCTTCGTTGGCCTCCTTTTTTTGCATAAAGTCTAGAATCTCATCCCCACTTGTGAGGGAATCATAGCTTCCATCATCCTTTCCTCACATGGGATATGCTCTAATGATAATCATCACACTTTTATTTAGTTACAACTCAAAAGAAAATTACAACTCGATACCTATGACAAAATATGACTCTATTTGTAATATGGAAGTGATGGTGCATGTCATAAAGGAAACGGTGGAAGTTGCATGGCAATATCTCTCGGAATGGCTATGGAAATTCCATAATAGGTATGTATGGTGGATATTTTGAGGAAAGATATATGGTGTCTGTTTTGAGGACGGTATATGGTGGCTGTTTTGAGGAAGGTATATGGTGCCTGTTTTGAGTAAAGTGTTGCGCGGTACTAGAGAGGCTAGCAATGGTGGAAGAGCGAGAGTCCGTATAATCCATGGACTCAAGATGAGTCATAAAGAACTCACATACTTATTGCAAAGGTCTATTAGTCATTGAAGCAAAGTATTAAATGCATGCTCCTAGGGGAGAGGTTGGTAGGAGTTAACCATCGCGCACTCCCGACCTTCACACAAAGGTTTGCAATCCATTAACAAGTCATGCTCCGACTTCCTTACATAACGGTTCACAATACGTGCATGCTACTGAAATCACAAACCTTTACACAAGTGTTTTTACCAAATCACAATGACTTCCTAACATGACTCTTAACATTACCATCTTTATATCTCAAAACTTTATGCAAGGAGTCAAACTTCTCATAAATACTCAATGCACTTAATATGGAAGTTTTAATTATATCCCTTTTGAATGCCTATCATATTAGGACTAAATTCATAACCTAGACCAATTACCATGCTATTTTGGAGAGACTTAAAATAATATAAGTGAGGTACGAGAGTACAATTATTTCTATAAAACGCAAACACCACCGTGCTCTAAAAGATATAAGTGAAGCACATACAACAAATTGCCTAACTCAAAATATATAAGTGAAGCACATAGAGCATTCTAAAAAATTCCCGATTCAGAGTGTCCTTCTCAAAAAAATGGGTGCAGCAAGGATGCTCGTGGCAAACTAACAAGCGAATACTCATATCATACAAGACGCTCCAAGAAAAACACATATCATGTGGTGAATAAAAATATAGCCTCAAGTAAATTTACCGATGGATTGAAGACGAAAGAGGGGATGCCTTCCGGGGCATCCACAAGCTTAGGCTATTTGGCATCCATTAATACGACTTGGGGCACCTTGGGCATCCCCAAGCTTAGGCTCTTGCCAGTCCTTATTCCATAGTCCATCCAATCGTGACCCAAAACTTGAAAACTTCACAACACAAAACTCAACAGAAAACTCATGGGATCTGTTCGTATAAGAAAATAAATACACACTTTAGGAACTATTGTGAACTCATTCTTTTTTTATATTGGTTTTATACCTATTGTATTCTAACTTCTCCATGGTTCATACCTGTCGGGGTACAACACCTATGGGATCGTGTGGATCCCTTTGTGGTTCGGTGGCGAGACGGTATGCACAAACGCAGAACAGACGAGCGGCGTGAGGGGAGATTTTACCCTGGTTCGGGCCACTGTGAAGCGTAAAGCCATACTTCTATTTAAGTGTATTATGGGTGTTTTTAGGGTTCTGTCTACAGGAGTGCTATGAACAGCTGCTACCCGCGTGAGCCAGAATGTGGAAGAAAAAGTCCTCTCTCGTAACGCCTTGGGCCTCCTTTTATATGACTAAGAGGATCCTAACAGTGGCTTACAATGCATGCATGAGGTGTAAAGTGCTACAGTGTTATCATACCTACGGGACGGGGCAGGATCCCGTCCCATCGGCACCGCTTAGCCTCTCCAAAGAGAAGGCCTCGATGCATAGCCTGGTGGATTGAGACATGGCCTGTGCACTGGCAGGGTGGTGAAGCCTTGCCGGGTGCACTCCTTGCCAGGGATCCACACGCCACCCTCGCCAAGATCTTGCTAGGGTTCCAGCCTTTGGCCTTCGGTCTTGTGCTTGTTGACTTGAATTTTTCTTGACGTCTCTGGATTTGCTTCGAGTAGTTCCTTGGTAGACCTTGCCACCGGTGTGGCTACAACTACCCGTGCACGAGTATGGGTACTAAAAACCCAAACTTTAGTACACCGATAGGAGCCCCCGGGCCCGGGCCACACACGGGTGTGAGGACACATGTGGTAGGAGCATGTGGTTGTAATCATTCCGCTTACTGCGCCTCCCCATGATGCGCTTTAAGTGCACGACATCAGAGACGTGCGCGGAGCAGCTATTTCCGCCACATGCGGCGCTTGCAAATTGAGGGTTGGCAATGGGCGTCCCTGACTTAAAGTCTTGATCATGGTAGACACCGCAGCGCCATGGATTGGAGCAATGAGCGGTTACTTGTTTTCCCCGTGATCGTGGGCAATGGGATTGGTGGAGATGGGTGGTGTCTCTTGGGGCGGAGGAGAGCCAGCCCCGCGCCTCCCTCTATAAATGGGGTGGTTAGCGAGGGGAAATGCTCATTCATCCTTTCTTCCTCCTCGAGTGCATATCTCTAAAGCCTACCCTTCTATACCTTCCCAAAATTGAGTTATCCTTGCCGGGGGGCAAGGGTGGCCGCCATCCTCCGCTCGACCGGCGAGGAGTTCCCGTCTGGATCATGCCACCGCTTCAGCCGTGGAGGTGGAGGGTGGCCCGAGCACGCATGGTGGAAGAGGTACAAGGGGTTGGGGCCTTCATGGAGGCCATGGCCGAGGGAGGTGGGGCTCCGCTCTATCCCTCCCTTTGATACTAGACGCACTCCTCGAAGAGACCTTCGCCGAGGGGACGACACTGGAGTTTGTCATCAAGCTGCGCGGTCCCCTCTGGAGCCATCTGTGCCAACCTCATCCTTTCGCCAGGGCGATCGAGGTTGACAAGCCGCCCGCCTTGTGGCTACGGGTGCAGGGTTGCTGCAACGGCGCTTCACGGGTGGACGTCGAATACCCAGAGATCCGCGTCATGCTCTTCAGGCACGGTTGGAAAACCTTCATCCGCGCCAACAATCTTCGGGATGGGCATGTCGTCCGCTTCAAGAAGACGGAGGTCAAAGTGCTCTCCGTCAAGATTTACAGGTGTTTAGGCACCCGCCTCAGCTGCTGCGAGAAAAGCTCGAGCGGTGCCGAAAGCTCCTCCTCGAGCAACAGTGACGAGGAGGACAGTGTCGATGAAGACGACAATGACGGGTCTGATCTCCAAGCCGTGAAGTCGGAATATGATGACCTGAGCTCCGACTAGTCGTCGGCCGCACCATCACCGTCATATCATGCCTCTCCCCCTCCCGACGGAGTGACCTTGCCAGGGGTCCCTGTCCTGGGCGCCGTCTCATCCTCCAGCTCGATCTCCTGGTGGCCTCATGGACTCCGGCTTTGTCTTACCTTCTAGGAGGCCTACCCTCCGCATAGTGCTGGTCTAGGAGGGGTCAGACTGAGCTTCTGTCGGGGACCCCTTCCTATCTTTTTCTTCTTCTAATCTGCCACTAGGGGAGAAAGTCAAATAAAGATGTACTTAGGAAGAGACGTCATCCTATGTGAATTTCATTCCCTTTAAATGAATGCATCTTACTTCTCTTGTCTGATTTTCATCTGTATGGTGTACTCCCTACGCTTTAGTGGAAACTTGTCGACGTATGCAACATCGCTGCGAGCGCTTTGAGGAGTGGATCCTTAGCAGCTTGTAGGCGGTGCGGCTGCCGGCAAGATATCTTGACATTTTTAGTGCAGCTACTTAAACTTTTGAGGGTACTCGAAATAGAGTAAGGGCGCGACCAATCATGATAAGTTACCTTGACATTTTCAGTGCAACCACTTAAACTGTTGAGCGGACTCAAAATAGAGCAAGGGCGCAATCGATCATGGCAAGGTTCCTGTTGGAAATATGCCCTAGAGGCAATATATCAAGTGTTTATTATTATATTTCCTTGTTCATGATAATCGTTTATTATCCATGCTATAATTGCATTGATTGGAAACACATTGCATGTGTGGATGATTAGACAACACTGTGTCCCTAGTATGCCTCTAGTGAACTAGCTCGTTGATCAAAGATGGTCAGGGTTTCCTAGCCATTGACATGTGATGTCATTTGATAACGGGATCATATCATTGGGAGAATGATGTGATGGACAAGACCCAAAATACAAACGTAGCATATGATCGTGTCAGTTTATTGCTCCGGTTTTCCGCATGTCAAGTATATGTTCCTATGACCACGAGATCATGCAACTCACGGATATCGGAGGAATGCCTTGTGTGTATCAAACATCGCAATGTAACTGGGTGACTATAAAGGTGCTCTACAGGTATCTCCGATGGTGTCTTTTGAGTTGGCATGGATCGAGACTGGGATTTGTTACTCCGTGTGACGGAGAGGTATCTCGGGGCCCACTCGGTAATGCAACATCACAATAAGCCTTGCAAGCAATGTGACTAAATGTTAGTTGCGGGATCTTGTATTACGGAACGAGTACAGAGACTTGCCGGTAACGAGGTTGAACTAGGTATGGAGATACCGACGATCGAATCTCGGGCAAGTAACATACCGAAGAACAAAGGGAACGTTATACGGGATTAACTGAATCGTTGACATAGAGGTCCGACCGATAGATCTTCGTTGAATATGTAGGAACCAATGTGGACGTCCAGGTCCTGCCATTGGTTATTGACCGTAGAGGTGTCTCGTTCATGTCTACATAGTTCTCGAACCCGCAGGGTCTGCACACTTAAGGTTCGGTGACGTTTCGGTAGTATAGAGTTATGTATGGTGGTGACTGAAGGTTGTTCGGAGTCCCGGATGAGATCCCGGACGTCATGAGGAGCTCCGAAATGCTCCGGAGGTAACCCCTTGCAAACTTGTACGCGAGGGAACCTTCTATCCTTTAAGAAAAAGAAAGAAGAGAAAACAGAGGTATGGAACCTTGGTGGTTCGTTAGCACTTGCTAAGAATAAGCATAATGCAACATCTCACATAAACATGCATGTAGAAAAACATGGAAATAGACAAGAGTTGTAAGATGCTTGATCTTATTCAAGTATGCATAGGGTCTGCACCTGGCTTTGTACAAAGGATCACATGCCCTACTGGCAAGACTTGTACAAAAGGTGGTTGTCGGGGGGTGCGGCAACCATGCCTTATGGATAGAACTTATGAAGATGTTCGATTCTCTAGGAGTTGTTCACTTGGGCGCCAGGCGGACTGCGCCAGGCCTGGTCACTCGTACTACCTGATAAGGGCCTTCTCACTTTGGCGTCAACTTGTTTGAATTCTTGGCCGACTGAACGCGCTGAAGAACAAGGTCGCCTTCCTCAACACTTTGGGCATGAACTTTGCGGCTATGGTAGTGGGTCAAGGAGTATTACGTCAACTTGGCGCAACTGCTCTTGCTCAAGCTCATCATAAGCGAGCACTAGAGGCGACCCGTATATAAGTTCTTTGGTGAGAATTGCCACCGCCCCATATACCAAGGAGAAGGGTGTCTGGCCGGTGGCTCGATTTGGCGTTGTTCTGACCGACCAGAGAACCACCGACAGCTCATCAATCCAACATCTTCCGCACTTGCGTAACCCGTCAAAAGTTCTTGTCTTAAGAGTTTTGCAGCACTTCTGCATTTACCCTTTCCACTTGGCTGTTGCTCCTTGGATGAGCAACAAAAGCAAAACAGATCTTTCCGCCAAGCTCTTAGATATATTCATGAAGGTGTGACTTGTGAACTTTGTACCGTTGTCAGTGATGACCCTATTTGGTACACCAAAACGATAAACTAGTCCTTTGAAGAACTTGATGGCTGATTGCGCTGTCACCTTTCTCACTTCTGCCACTTCTGGGCACTTTGAGAACTTCTCGATTGTGACGTACAAGTACTCAATGCCCCCGGTAGCACGGGGAAAGGGGCCCAAGATGTTGAGCCCCTAGACCGAAAATGCCTAGGAAAGAGGGATTGTCTGAAGAGCTTGAGCTAGTTGATGTATTTTCTTTGAATGGAAGTGGCACGCTTCAAACTTCATTACTAGTGCAGTTGCATCCTGGAGATCAGTAGGCCGAAAGAAACCTTGCTGGAAGGCCTTCCTGGCAAGAGCTTTTGATCCTATGTGGGAGCCACATATGCCTCCATGTATATCTGCCAATAGCTCTAGTCCATCCCCCTGAGGAATGCACTTCAATTTCACACCGTTTGGTCTCTTTATGTACATGACATCGTCCACAAACTTGTACATACTAGACTGACGGGCTACTTTCTCTGCTTCTTCATATTCCTCTGGGAGTTCTCCTGTTTGAAGGAACTGAACTATGTGTTGTGCCCATGCTGGAGACTGAGGCTCGACGGCAAGGACTGAAGGCATGTCTTCTGCTATGGGGGCGCTTGTCTCTACGGAAAGGACTTTAGGCCCTGCCGGAGCCTGTTGCTCCCAGGCAAGATTGGCGTCGATCCCGACAACTTCCTTGCCTGCAGCTTCTGGGAGCACTGCATGGAGGTACTGGCCGGAACTCAACTTCGTTCTCTTTTTCTGCTTTGCTGACAGCGATAAGGATGGCTGAGTAAGTTGGAGCACAAAAGTTCCTAGTTCCATAGGTAACTTGAGAGCAGCATGCTTCGACAGTTCGTCGGCAACGCTATTCTCTGCACAAGGAATGTGCTTTCTTTGCAGACCGTCAAAGAGCTCCTCCACCTTCCTCACTTCATCTACATAAGCATCCATCAACGGGCTCTGATAATCCTTGTTGACCTGCTTGATGACAAGCTGTCAATCTCCTCTAACAATGAGCTTCTTGATCCCAAAGTCCTCCACAATCCTGAGACCGGCAAGCAGCCCCTCATATTATGTGGTGGTGTTTGTCGATCTCTCCCAGGGAAAGTGCATCTGGATTACATATTTGAGGTGCTCTATGGTGGGTGCGACAAGCAGCATGCCAGCATAGGCTCCCTACAGCGAGAAAGGCCCATCAAAATACATAACCCATTCTTGGCTTGTTTCCTTGCCAGGGAGGGTCATTTCTTGGATCTCTTCGTCTGGCGTTGGAGTCCATTCTACAATGAATTCTGCCATGGCTTTGCTCTGGATAGTTGAAGTGCTTTGAAACTTGAAGCCAAAGCTTGACAATTCCAAAGCCCACTCCACAATCCTGCCGGTTGCGTCTGGGTTTCGCAAAATCCGTTGCAGATGAAAGCGAGTGACGACAGTAATCTCATGTTCTTGGAAATAATGGCGTAGCTCCCTTGAGTCCATGAGGACGCCAAGAAGTAACTTTGCATGCCAGAGTACCTTGACCTGGCCCCTTTCAAAAGGAAGTTGACAAAGTACACTGGGCGATGTACCATCTTCTTCTTCTGTGTCACTTCATTCATCTGCACAGGTCCTGACGTGTCGGTACCAGACCCTACTAGGGAAGATCCCGGTTCGTTGCTTGGCAGTCCTGCTTCTATCCCTGCTTCTTTGTCGACTTCTCTCTGCGCCACTAAGACAACACTTGCCACTTGATTCATTGCCACCAAGTATATCAACAACGACTCTTGTGGTCTAGGAGCGACTTGTATTGGTGCAGAGGAGAGGTACGTCTCCAAATCCTGCAGCGCTGCCTCCACTTCCGGAGGCCACTTCATTGGACTCGCCTTCTTCAAGATTTTGAAAATGGACAGGGCATGCTCATCAGACTTTGAGGTGAACCTACTCAGAGCCACGACACATATCCTTGATGGCAAGACGACACACATCCTTGATGCATTTTGGTGCTTCAATCTGCTCAACTGGTTTGATCCTATCGGGCTTCGCCTCGGTCCCATGCTGAGACACAAAGAACCCGAGAAGCTTGCCGGACAGAACACCAAACACACACTTCTCAGGATTGAGCTTCATGTTGATCTTGCGTAGATTTGCAAACGTCTCTTCTAGATGTTGTGTGAGTGTTGCTTTGTCCTTGGTTTTAACCATTATGTCGTCCATATAGGCTTCCATATTTCTATGTAGCTGAGGCTCAAAACAAATCTAGACCGCTCTTATAAATGTCCAACCAACACTTTTCAACCCGAAAGGCATACGTACAAAGCAATACGTACCACATGGGGTGATAAATGTGGTCATCTCTTCGTCTTCATTGGACATGAAGATCTAGTGGTATCCTGAATAAGCGTCGTGGAATGATAGCAGATCATAGCCCGTAGTGGAGTCCACAATCTGGTTGATGTGCAGCAAGGGGAAATGATCTTTTGGACAGGCTTTATTGAGATCCGTATAATCGATGCACAACCTCCATTTTCCATTCGCCTTGCAACTATAACGGGATTGGCCAACTATGTTGGATGAAGCACTCCTCTGCCAAGCCTGTTGCTTCCAATTTCCTGATTTCCTCGGTAATAAATTCTTGCTGCTCCAAGGCTTGCTTCCTAACATTCTGCTTGATGGGCCACACATGAGGACAGACAGCAAGGTGGTGCTCAATTACCTCCCTAGGAACACTGGGGACATGAGATGGTTTCCACGCAAACACATCGACATTCGCCCGCTGAAAGGCAATGAGCGTACTTCCCTATTTGTCGTTGAGGGTGGAACCTATGGTGAAAGGTCCTCCCGTACCATCCTCCTTGACGGGCACCTTCTTGGTTTGTAGTGAAGCTGGCTTGGATTTATTGTTCTTGCCGATGGACCTCTCTGGCACATCGTTAATGGGAGCGCAACACTCTAAAGAGGTGCACTTGTCGGAATGTGCACCAGAGGTCTTGGAGGACTTCTTCTTCCCCCCGGGAGCTTCAGCGGTAGGAGCAGGTGCCTTGGCGACAGGTGCTACAACTGCCTCCTCGGAAAGTTCGTCCGCACAAATAAGTGTGTCCTTCTTGTCAGAGTTGATCGTGATGACATTGATCAGGCCGGGCATCTTCATTACATTATAAGCATAGTGTGATGCCGCCATGAACTTGGCCAGCGCCGGACGTTCCAGGATCCCGTTATACGACAAGGGTATCTTGGCAACGTCAAAAATAATGTTCTCTGTCCTGAAGTTCATGTCACTGCCAAATGTTACTGGCAGTGTGATCTTTCCCTTCGGGTGAGTTCTTCCTAGATTGATCCCCTGAAAAGTTGTTGTCTCCTCGATATCTTTGTCAGGAATTTGCAACCTCTTGATCACATCAGGCGAGATCAGATTCAGACCAGCCCCACCGCCAACTAGAATTTTTTCACCTTGAGGTTGCGAATTGTTGGGGAAACCAACAATGGCAGACACCCGACCACACTTGTGCGATCAGGGTGATCCTCTGTGTCGAAAATTATAGGCTTGTTGGACCATCTTAGTGGTTTGCAGGATTCAACAGATGGTTCTGTGGCATTAATCTCGTGTGCCCATTGTTATAGTTTGCAGCGGGAAGAATGCAACGAGGTGCCTCCGTCAATGCACATGACATATGTAGCTCTTTGAAACTCATTCTCTCTAGACTCAATGTCCTCTTTGTTGCCATCATCATCTTCCTCTTCGTTGACGTGGCCTCTAGCAGGCCTCTCGTGCTGCTTGACCTTGCCCCAATGACCTCCTCGACCACCCCGTTTCTTGCCAGATCCCTCCGCACCTTCTTGGGCCTTCTCCTTGTCTCACCTTACATACACAGCTTTCTGCCTCTCGCCAAGATGCTCAACTTGTCGGCAGTTTTGGAGATCATGGCCCTTGGTGCGAAGGTTCTTGCAATACTTCTCGTGGGAGCCCTCCGGCTTGTCGGCAGCCGCTAAGGCCTGACAAGAGGCTCACCCGGCAACCTCCTTGTTGGGGTTGTCAACCTTTGTCTTCTTGGCGGTGCTAAGGTTTCCAGATTCTTCGAAGGCAAGCACGGCCTTGTCCATGCGTTTCTTGTTACGCCATCGACCTTTCCTTGCCAGGCCGTTGGTGTCTTCGTCAGAGTCGACTGCAGCACTGACATCCTCGCCGGGGAGTCTCCTCCCTTCTTAAGCTCGAGCACATCTATCAGCTGGAGCATAGAGCTTGGCGACGTCCTTCACTTTGTTCATCTCCATCTCTTCGCGCATCCTGCGGTTACGCACGTTTTGATGAAATGCGTTGATAACAATAGCAGGATGAACGTCTGGGATGTTGAGATGTATACGGCTGAATCTCTCAATGTACTTGCGCAAGGTTTTGCCTTCCTTCTAGGGGATGAGATGCAAATCACTTGCTTGGCCAGGATCTTGGTGGCCTCCGGTAAAGTCTCCAAGAAACTCATGGCATAGGTCTGCCCAGGAAGAAATGGAATTCTCTAGCAGATGCCTCGACCACGACCTGACGTTGGGCTTGAGCACGAACGGGAAGTAGTTGGTGATCATCTTGTCGTTGCAAGCTCCGGTAGCAAGTGATTTCTCCGCAACCTCCAGTTTGAATGTTCAGGAATTGGTCCAGTGGACTCACTACAGCTCATGGGCAAATGCTGGAAAACCCACCTCATAAGGTAGGCCGACAGGATACCTTGGTGCATGCTTGTCTACAGTGGGCACATTTCCCACCGCCGCTCGATTGTGGTCTGAACGTCCTCTTTGGTTCGCTCCCGAAGAACTTGACGTTGATCGCAGCGAGTTTGTGGATCATAAGATGTCGTGGATCGTCATCACCTGTACCGACCAACCGAGTCGGTGACCGCCGCTGTCGCTGCGGAGAAGAGCGCACCATGGTCGTCCCACCTCGGGCCTTTTCGCCAGTAGTGCGCGCCGACTCGGTGGACCGCTGCTACGAAGGCTCCGCCCATGCAGTCCATCCCTATCAGCGAAGGTGACGAAGCTCTAGATAGTAGCTCTCCAATCATCAAGCTTCTTTGCCGCAGGAGGGACATTCAGGAGTAGCTTCGCTCGCACCAACGCTTCTTCTGATGAGGTTCGTAGCAGAAGGTGTGATGAACATGATGTGCTCTGACTCCTACCTATGTCATAAGGAGCTCCATCACGGTCCCACGACCGCGCGCCACCCGTATCGCATTTTGGCGCGCATGTTGGTCCCATGCATCTCGAGAGCGATGTGCAGGAGCCTTTCCATGGGGTTGCTTAGAACCACTGACATCACGGCGCTGCTCATCATGCACGACCTGAGAAGGCCACAGCGTATGCACCGACGTAGGTGTCATGGAAGGCGCCCTTTCGTCCCTGGAGTTCAGCGCGCCGCACGTAGGCCGCAATGACACCGTCTTGAGATCTAGCGGCGCGCGGATTGCCAAAGTTGCTGCGAACGGCGCCGCTAGCCTGGCCTTGATCACCAGAATGTCGTGGAGGCGAAGGTCTCGAGTCTGTCTGAGTGGCTACAAGCGCACGGGGCGTGGACAGATGAACCGTCGTGAAACCCTTCTTCTTGGGGGCCATGGCGATGAAGATGATGAAGGAACTAGCGCACCCATCATTCGATCAGGTTCACACAACCGCCCCCTACCTGGCGCGCCAAAGATGTTAGGGTACAACACCTATGGGAACGCGTGGATCCCTTTGTGGGTCGGCGGGGAGACGGTATGCGCAAAGAGGAGATCAGGCGAACAACACGAGGATGGATTTTACCCAGGTCTGGGCCGCTGAGATGCATAAAACCCTCCTCCTGCTTCACTGTATTATGTTTTTTTAGGGTTCTCGCTATAGGAGCGCTATGAATAACTGCTACCCGTGTGAGCCAAAAGGTGGAAGAAAAAGTCCTCTATCATAACACCTTGGGCCTCCTTTTATACGACTAAGGGGTTCCCAACAGTGGCATATAGTGCATGAACGAGCTGTACAACGCTATAGTGTTATCGTACATAACACTAACGGTGTAGGACAAATGCATTTAATGCTCCGTCAGGTGTCCTTGACCTTATACGGGACAGGACATGAGTCGGTCCCATCGGCACTGCTTAGCCTCTCCAAAGCTAGCACCTCAACACACAGCCTGGTGGGTTGTCACCCGGCCTCTACGCTGGCAGGGTGGCGAAGCCTTGCCGGGTGCACTCCTTGCCGGCGCTCTGTAGGGCACCCCCCGCAAGATCTTGCCGGGGTTCCAGCCATTGGCGTTCGGTCTTGTGCTTGTTGACTTGAATGTTTATTGATGTCTTTGTATTTGCTTCTAGCAGTCCCTTGGTAGGCCTTGCCGTCGGTGTGGATACAACTTCCTGTGCACAAGCATGGGTTACTAAAAACCCAAACTTCATTACACCGACAATACCCCATGAAACAACCCAAATATCCATAAAAATAGGCAAACAACTCAAAGAAAACAGAATCTATCAAAAACAGAATAGTCTGTAGCAGTCTGAAAACTTCTTATACTTTTGTAGCTCAAACAATTCTGAAAAATTAGGATAACCTGGGAAATTTAGATATCAATCTTTTCCAAAATTTCAGACTCATTCGACGCACTGAAAAATTTAGAAAATTTCTGTGCTAAGCGCAAAAGTTTCTGTTTTTCAGCAAGATCAAATCAACAACTACCATATATCACCCCAAAGGTCTTACTTGGCTCAAACACTAATTAAAACACCAAAACACAATTACTACACAAGTAATAATGTGGGAAACACTAAAACCAGAAGTAAAAAACAAAATAAAAAAATAAAATTGGGTTGCCTCCCAACAAGTGCTATTGTTTGACGCCCCTAATGAGGCAAAACGTAATAGATCTAGGTATTGTCATCTTTGGTATGGAATCTGTTCTCATCACCTAGATCATCACCATAGATATCGTCATATAAAATGCGTATCTTATTTTTATCGGGTTCACCCATTTTTTCTTCTAACAAATCATCATCGAATCCTACATAAATACCCCTAGTGATCCAACCAAATTCATCATAGGTTTCAAGGTAAATAGTTTGGTTAATTTGGAAATAGGGAATTCTTCTTCTAAGATTATGCTGGTAAGATTGATAATCCGTAGACTCAAAGCCACACAAGGTTTCTCTATCATATAGGATTTCTTTAATCAAAGGGTTCTCAATATCCTTATTGTAGAGGGAAAAAAATTCCTAGCTTCTTGTACAATAAAATCAAATTCATGCATAAGGATGATCGTGGCAATCTTTTTGCCCTTAGGATGATTAATTTTGGTAAGTTCATAGAACACTTCTTGCAAAGCGGGATGAAGGTGCACAAATTTCCTGTCCAATTTTTCAACAAGCATGGCAATGGCATTAGCATAACAATTTGTGCTAAGAAGAATAGATTTCTTGTTCATAGGCATCACTCCAGTACAATCAAAAAATCTTGAATAACATTCTGTCCAATAATATCACTGTCTCCTACGTGAAAAGTTTTAAGTTTTTAATTAGGAGGAGGTTTAGATTCATGATCTAGAGAGCAAGATCCAAATTTGTTCTCAAGATTAGCAGTGGTAATACCCTCAAATTTATCAATGGTAACCTTCCCAGATTCAGACATGGTGGCAGTGTATCTATAAAGATTGCAAGCAAGCGAAAGCCAAACGAGAGAAGGGCGTGTTAAAAAGGCAAATATTTTCGGTATTATCTGAAATATCGTTTTAGAAGTGGGGGAGAGGAAAACGAGAGGCAAATGGCAAATAATGTAAATGCAAGAGATGATATTGTGATGGGTACTTGGTAGCCTTGATGTGTATCCTCCCCGGGAACGGAGCCACAAATCCTTCTTGCTACCTCTTGAGCGTGCATTGGTTTTCCCTTGAAGAGGAAAGGGTGATGCAGCGAAGTAGATAAGTATTTCCTTTAGTTGTTGCGAACCAAGGTATCAATCCAGTAAGAGGAACGTGCAAGTCAACAATGGATGCACCTACACAAACAATCAAACTCTTGCACCCAACGCTATAAAGGGGTTGTCAATCCCTTCACGATTATTTGCAAGTATTAGATCCGATAGATTTAGATGTCAACGAGAACGAAAAGTAAAAGGTAAATAAATTGAAGCAAAGTATTTTTGGTATTTTTGGTTTATAGATCTGAAAGTATATTACGGAAAGTAGACCCGGGGGGCATAGGTTTCACTAGAGGCTTCTCTCTCGAAGGAAAATATCATGATGGGTAAACAAATACTGTCAAAGAATTGATAGAAAAGCGAATAATCATGTAGTTATCGAAGGCAATGATCATGCATATAGGCATCACGTCCATATCAAGTAGACCTAAACGATTCTGCATCTACTACTATTACTCCACACATCGATCGACTCCTAAATGCATCTAGAGTATTAAGTTCATGAAGAACATGGTATTAAAGATCAAAGAGAGAGAAGAAGCCATCTAGCTACTAGATATAGACCTGTAGGTCTGTGGTGGACTACTCACACATGATCGGAGGTGAAATGGAGTTGATGTAGATGCCCTCCGTGATCGAACCCCCCTCTAGCAGATTATTGGAAAAGGCTCCAAGATTGGATCTCTCGGGAACGTAGGCTTTTGTCAGTGGAAAAGTATTTGCGTCGCTCTTTTTGATGTTGGGGGAATATTCAGGAATTTATAGGCCAAAGATTAGGGTTAGGAGACCTGCCTGGAGGCGACAAGCCTGCTAGTCGTGGCTAGGGGCCCCGCGCCTAGCAGGCTTGTGACTCCCTGAAACAAGCCCTGGCGTGCACTCCAAGCCTGGTTGATTTGTTTCCTTCCAGAAAAATTCCTCTCGAAGGTTTTATTTCGTTTGGACATTGTTTAATATTCCATATGTACAGAACTCAAAAACAAGGAAAAAACAGAAACTAGCACTAGGCTCTAGATTAATAGGTTAGTCCCAAAAATATTATAAAATAACATATTAATGCATATAAAACATCCAAAACAGATAATATAATAGCATGCCATTTTCAAGAATTATAGATACGTTGGAGACGTATCACAAATACAAGCCATAGGCATACGCCCCTGCCCCCATCTCGCTGGCGCTCTCCGTATCCACCATCGCAAAGGACGGCGACCTGGTCCCGATGATCCCATCGACAACGGGCAGCACCAACGAGGACGGGCGGACCTTGATATGGGGTGGCTCCGGAGAGAGGCGGCCCTCGTCTGGGTCAGCCTACCCCTTCTTCCTCCATAACGTCTTTGCCGACCTCGTCCCGCCTATTTTCGCGTTCTTCCTTGCCATCCTCAACCATTACTCGATCCAGGCGCATCACCTCCATCCTAACTCTATCCTGCTCTTGTCCGTCTTTGCCTTCTATTGTGAGGCCTTCGTGGGCGTGAAGCCTTTGGTGGCCCTTTTCCGGCATTTCTTCAGCTTGCGCATGCACGACGGTGCCCAATGGTCAGCATGCGTTTCCTTCATTGCAGTCTAGATCGGTAACATGCTCTTAAAAGCCGGGAAGAAGGTGGAGAACTTCCGGCACCGCTGGGTCTTCATGGATCCTGTGAGCCCTAACTCCTGCTTGGAGCTGCCAAAGGGGCTGCTGGAGAAGACTCCTGCTTGGGGCTCCATGAAGCTCTCTCACCCCCGGGCTAAGCCCGTCCTGTAGCGAATCTCTCGTGATATCTGTGCCCGAAAGCTGACTGGGGGATGATAATGAAGAAGTTCTTCTCGGAGCACCTAACGCCCCTGCATTCCCACTCTAGGCCCCTGTGGGACCATCGGGCAACAGCGGCAACCTTAGGCTTTGGTCCGCGTGCATAACCTTCCAGGAGTTAAACAGGGTTGTGGCAACCTTGCTCAACAGTGACCCCGGTGAACTCCCTGAGGACCGCGCCCCGCTGTACCGTCACGTCGACATGGCTTCTTGGGTTGCCAGGATGCCTGCCTTCGATGAACTGGGCTCTCCCCAGTCGAGGGCCTTGGCTCGCTGATGACGATGTCCTTCGATGACACCTCAGGCGGGGAGGAATCGGAGAATACGTTGGGCTGGGATCCGACTGGAGCGTCTCCCCTGTCATAGAGCATGCTTTTGTGTGACCTTGAAGACGACAATGATGCTGGTGAAGTTTCAGCACGGGGTTCCCCATGTCCAGCCATGGGCACGAGGGGGCCCACTCCGGCTCCCCGGGCCACGCGGTCCGCCTTCTTGTCGACCCCCAGGAAGCAAGGGGTCGAGTCTGCTTTCGTGAGCCCTACCCTAGCAGGCATGGTTTCCGAGGTGCCAGCCTCACCCCGTCCGAGTTGCAGCCCGTGGGCCAGGTGGGGGAGGCCGCGACCGCGGCTATCCATCCGGCAGTAGTGCTGCCGTCCGGCGCCCCAGGCAACCTTCAAAGAGGGCCCTGCTGTCGGCGGGGCAGAGGGAAAGAGGAAGTTGGTCGACATTGAGGAGTAAGGACCCGGTCTAACTCTGCCTGCCCTTTGGTAACTTGGATGCTAATGGTTCCTCCCTTGCTTGTCAACTAGGGTCATCCCTGGGATGAAGATGAGGAAGAAGAAGGCGGGCGTCAATCCGAAGGTGTCCCTCAATGCCTCGCCTGCTTCCTTCGCGCCGTCATCGGTTGACAAGGTTCCCGCAGGGAAGGGCGCGAATGCTCATAAGGTGACCCTCCCGGCCGCCGCCATGAATCCCCTTGAGCCCTCGATGCCTACTGGTGTAGTGGCCTCCATTCCTGAGGGTGCGCTAGTATCGCGATCCGGATGGCCAGTCCTCGAGGGCTGGCAGCCCACGGACTCACCTTTGCCTGTCTTGCCCTTGGTTGTTGAGCAGCCTCGGGAGCCTCCTGCTCCTTGCGTTGCAGGCCCTTAGGAGGCGCCGCCTATGGGCGTGCAAGCGACCCCTTCGGAGGGGGTCTTGGTGTCCCCGCCGTGTGTCCTTGACGTCCTAAACAGGGTTGCGGGTGCCCTCGCGGGTGCTAAAGACCATCTCGTGGATGGGCTTCTAGGGGTCCTCTCTGTACGGCTTGGGGCCAACACCTCTATCGTGTCGTCCTCCGACCAAGCCAAGGCCGCCGTGGCGAGGAGTGAGGAGGTCGCGACGGCCAAGGCAGCCCTCAAGGTGGCATAGGCCAATGCTGCATCTGCCAATGGGCGCTTCAATGAGGTGGATTCCCGCCAGGTAGCCCTTCAGGGGGAGAAGTCCGCTTTCAAGGAAGAGCTGGATGGGTAACAGAAGGCCCTTGAATCCCGCAAGATTTGGCTCGCTTCCTGGGACTCTAAGCTGTCCTAGGCGAAAACCTATGGCGTTGCGGTGCTAGGGCGCCTGGAGGAGCGGGAGAAGGAGGTGGCCCTGCAGAGGGTCCGGCTCAAAGCCGCAGAACAGGCCTTGGCCAAGGCCGAGGGCAGGAAGGCCGCGGAGCTCAGCACCCTTCCCTCGGTCTACCTCAGGATGCGCCAAGCGCTTCACTCCCTCTGCCAGGAGGGGTTTGAGGTACCCCTGGTGACTCCTAAGGCCGGCTTTGTGGAGCTTGCCTCAAGGTTCGCCGAGGCGCTTGAGGGTACCATCCCCAAGGTGGAGAAGGTCTTGGACAACGAGTGCCGCGACCTCTTTTCTGAGGCCGCGACACGCGTCTTTAGCCATCTTCACCTCCGCGAGCCAAGGTTCGACTTCGACGCCGTGATCCACCCGATTGCCCTCGCAGTCCGCTGTAGCGCAGCGAAAGCATTGAAGGCCCCCGTCAAGAAGCTGGTGAAGAGGTTTTCTCGTATCACTGTTCAACAACCACCTGAAACTGCAGAAGTTAGTGGCGAGAAGGATGGTGTAGGTGATGTCGACGAAGAGCTCTCCGTGGATGGAGCGAGCGACGACGTGGGCTCCCCCTGATCCTCCCTTCCTATTTCTTTCCTGCATCATTTGACATGCCTCTCGGAGGCGTTAAACTGGTCATGCTTGCAAAACGTCAATGTTTGTAATAATTGTAGAACTGCATGACTGTCCTCTTTGCCTTGTTTCCTTCTTGCTTGTTGTATCACTCTGCGTCCACAGGGCCCGACCCCGTGCATACCTCAACCGTCGCTGTGGCTGACCGGATCACCAAGGACAACCCCGTGGAGCGAGGGGATACGGAGCCGGTGACGCTCCTGAGTCGTGGTGCTCAGGAGTCCCCGTTGACATATGAGTGGCTCCCATACCTTCCCGAAGAGCTTCGGTAGTAGCCCCCGTGTGGCCCCTAACAAGTACGTCTCGGGGACTACAGCGAGGTGGGGACACAAGGTCCATTCCTAAGGTTGGATGAGATCGCCGGGGTGCCCTCAGTTGTTTATCCCCAACATTGGGCGTAGGACTTGCACGTTGCGTGGGCATAGCCATTGGTGGGCAGTCTTGACTTCTCTACCAGCACGGGGCTGTGGCTTGCACATTGCGTGGGCATAGCCATTGTGTGGAAGTGTTGACTTCTCTGCCAGCACAGAGCTGTGGTTGCAACAATGCATGGGAAGGAAGCCCTCCACGTCCTCGGGGGGCTCCAGGTGTGTACAACCCATTGAATTCGTACGCGTGGCTGGCACGGTAGAATTGGGAGGTGTATCTGGGAGCTCACGAGGGCGCTTTGGCCTCATGAAGTCCCTACCTCGAGGTGAGTTGCACCTTAATCTTCTTGTTGATAGCTTCGCCTGGGTCTTGGGGTCTTCACCGCCGCCTACATCGACCGTCTACCCTAAGACCATGGGAGGGTCAGGCACGAGTGACCCCAAGAGATGAAGTGTACGGGACTAGCCCGTCCAAAAAGAGCTCAACCACTGGATTTTTCGACGCTGCAGGGATGCACCCGAGGATAGTCACCATGCCAGCCCTCTTATGAGGTGGCCAAAGGGTAGCCCGCTCAGGAGTGACGACATTCATGTCGACAAGGGAAAACGTTAGGGAGCAGGTAGTATGCATAAAAAACTACTGAAATCCCAGTAAACATGGTAGATGGAGGGGTATGCCCCGGTTGCTCATGGACTATGCGGCCGACGCTCACCTCTTAGACGGAACAAATAAAAAAGTTACCTGGCACAGACCAACAAAATCACTTGGCGACCATGCCGCTGAAGAGCTGAAGCTGTCGTTGTAGTCCGATCTTGTGCCCCCCACAAGCGTGGCCTTAACGGGCCCGTCATCTCCCTAGGCTCGGGACTAGCGCTTGGCCTAGGCATCTCCTCAAGGTCCGTGTCATGCCTCAGCCGGCAGGGCGCGAGCATGGCCCGGGCAAGACGGAGGAATGTGACTCCGACTTTCGCCAAGCCAAAGGGCACATGATCGTAGTTGTTCGGGTAGGCCCACCCGTGATCGGCGCGGGCCGGCCAAAAGCGGCTCCTGCACGATACATTGTTGATGGCGAGTGCATTGATGCAGACGCAAGGCCGGTCGACTAGGCCGACGATGGGGACCATGATTGGCGGTGCAGGGCGTCCTCACCCTTGCCCGGTCCGAGCCTCCTGAAGTTCCTTGATCGCCTGGATGAATGTCTCTTGTGAGCTTGGCGCCTCGCACTGCGCCCAACATCCTGGAAGTCGCCCGTTAGGACGCGTCTCGAGGTAGTGCCTGGGCACCTCCCTTGATCGCCTGTCCAGGCCGCGTGCCTCCCTGAGGGAAGCCCCCAAGCCTGACCCAAGGGAGGTGTCGGGCGCGCCTTCCTATGCGAGAGGAGGGGTGGCCCCATCCCTGAGGGTAGAGCAACAGGCTCATTCCATTGAAGTGCCAGCCCCCTGCCGCTCCGTGAGGGAGAGTTGCATCTTCACCTTCTGCTCATCTCCGCACGGGAGGACGTCTTCTTTGTCGTCCGAGCATTCAACCGCTGCTGCACGGTAAGTAGGGTCGAGCGAGTAGACGGCATCCTTCTCGTCGCATGTGATGGTGATGGCGCTGCTGCTCCCCGGCATCTTGAGGATGTTTTAGCCATGATGGGTCGCTTCCATGAACATGGCGAGGGCCGGGTATCCAAGGATGTCATTGTACGGGAGGTGGATGTGGGCCACACCGAAGACGATGGTCTTTGTGCAGTAGTTATTACACCCACCAAAGGTGGCAGGAAGACCCACTTGTCCAATGGGCACTATGGCGCTACTGGTGACTCCTGAGAAGGGCTTGGTTAGCATGAGCTAGTCGTACGGTAATTGAAGTGTCTACAAGGTCTCGAGGGAGAGGACGTTCAACCCGACTTTGTTGTCAATCAGGGTCTTGGTGACGAGGATGTTGCTGATGGCAAATCACCTGAGTTGATCCCTAGAGTCAAAGTTGATGGAATTCTCGGACCAACTGAGGGGGCACATGGCATCGAGATTTGGGAGTGCCACGTTTACCTCTCGTGCGAACTTCTGGAAGACTCGGTTGGAGGCCGGGTCCTGAGCACCACCCAGGATGCAGGCCATGGCCCAGATCTCCTGGAAGCGCCCAGCCCTCTCATCTTGCGTGTCCTCTTCCTTTCTTCTAGGTGGAGGCGGTAGTTGTGGCGGTCCGGCCTCACGAGGGCGAACCTCACGAAGTTGGCCACTTCGTGACCCCTCCGGAGGGTCATCACGCCATCGGTCCTCCCGAGGCTGGTCGTGCCAGCGGTCCTCGAAAGGTGGGTCGCACCAGCGGTCTTCCTGACATGGGTCACGCCACCTCTGGTGCTGGTCCCTGTTGTTCCAGCTCTACATGCGGAGACGCACCATCAAATACTTCATGATCCAATGGAGCAACCATACCGAAGCAGAAGCAACCTGGGAGCGTGAAGACTACCTTCAATCCGAGTTCCCTTATCTTTTTAGCGCTTAGCCTAGGAATCTCGAGGATGAGATTCTTGTAAGGGAGGTAGGTGTCTCACACCCTGTGTTTGTATCACTTTACTATGCTATGGTTTAATAAAATTTGGACCCATCACTACAATAGTATGGTCCAAAGATGACACATCAATCAGAGACCGTTCAATGAATGTGTGTGCGATCCACCAGTCGCAAACGGTATTGTTCAAGCTCCGCCGCCAATGGCATGAACTGTGTGCGATGGCTTATCCATCAAATACGAATCAAAAAGTAGTGGCATGTGTGATCCACAGTAGACAGTTTATTCTTATGAATTGTTTGGGATTAGCTAAGATAACAGAAATAGTTAACAAAACTATGTACGTGTGCAAAGTACGACACACAGTTCACTCGGATAAACTGTTTGTGTTGATCCAGCAGAAAACAAATGGGTTAGTGTCAGAAGGTGTGTGTGATATGCAACAATCGGTTCATTCATCCGAATTGTGTGGGAAGACCAATAATAACCGAAATGATTCATCCGGACAAGTTGTGTGTGTTGTGGGCAGACGGTTGCTGCCAAACAATTTTCAGCAATTCATGAAATCATTACTGATTGTATGTACGGAAGTGTGGCTAGGCATCACCTCTTCTTCCTGCCTGAGGATTCCAGTACATGCTTCGGCACCGCACTGACATTTCTTTTGGCCACGTTCCCGCACGGAACCGTGCATGTTCTCGCGCAAGATTACCCATCGGTTTCCTGCTAGAAGCGAATGATCATAAGAGGTTGTGCGCGTCACACGCGGATGCACACCTTGTACAGCCTAGCCCATTTACGAAGCATGCCAACCTGATCAAGCGCCGCCTCTAGCATCAACCTCCTCGATGAATAAAATGATCCAGGTTAGAAGTTGATGTTACATTATGAAATGAGGTGGCCGTGTACTATAACCACGGAATACGTGGGGAGGGGCAAAGTTTTGTATGTTCTCTATCATCCCACATGATAAAGGCTGAAACACCATGCCTGATGAATCTTTGTGTGCCAAGATTCCTTGCAATGAGCAAAAAAATTTGCCAACCGCCGAAATATCTGCCTCCCCCCCCGCCAAAGGGTCACATTTCCCATGCAACCCTCCAACCCCCTCCACCCCCCTACGTGCTGCTGCCCACATATCTCCCTCTAGCATCCTACCACCATGGACACACCATGGTCTCGTCGAGTGACCCCAAGAGGTATCTCTGACGACAACAAATCTCTCACCAGCCAGGTATTCTTCTCTCTTCTCTCTGGCTCAACTATGCTTAGGGTTTTATTTTGGAATTGGGGATTTGAAAGCGGTCGGTCCATTTGCGCCATTTCTTTGTCTTGTAGCTCCCTAGGAGAATCACTTCCAAGGAGTTGAGATGGGTAGCTGAAGACCTGCCATTTCGTGGTCAACAATAATTTCAATCCGTGAAGTTACGAACTTTTGAATTTGGGTACCGTGGGAGGAAATTTCTGCAACGTGCAAAGAAGGTAAGCCTAACTCTCGTTGTTAGAAATATTTGTTATATTAGGTGTGATTTAGACTTCCTGTGTGCTATTTGATTTTGGATGTGATTAAGACACCATCACAGTTTTGACCTGAAGGCATATTGCAAAAAGAAAACCATATGTGATGTGAGTTATAGTTGCATGAAAATTTACTGCAAGGTAGTACACATGAAGCACTTCATTTCATTCAACACGAGCAAGGTCTAATTATGCATAGAAACATGGCTAGCATTAACACAACATGGGAATCTGAAAAAAATACATACTCACACTTAGTGGAAAAAACATGGTGCAAGAGAGTAGTTTTTAATAGATTGGAATGTTCGACATCAGAATGCACATAGTTCTCACTATTAATTTGTTTTCATTCAAACACTGCCAATGTGCGTCCTGTACTACAATGACTATTGCACTTATGTTTAGCTTCTTGGTAAAATTGGCAAGTTGTTATTACATACGATTGAAACAAAGGAGGGATGAATATCGGAGCATCCTACTATGAAGGCTCTTCAAGAAGAACCATGGCATGGCCTATGAAGACCCATGTAATCCTGATTTTGACGAAATGTGTGAAGTAGAATTTGAAAAGCTACTTTCTAGTTAGAAAGTAGACCCGTTTATAGCATGCAATTACAAGCATGGCCAACCATTTCTTGTTGGCGAATACTTTGATGAGTGTAGTTCGAGTTGCCGCAAGTTACATAAATATTGCATGGACATAATGTCAAAAGGAGAAGATCGTAACATTGTGGAATTGCAGTACGACCTTCATCATTTCTCTCATGATGTAGGTACCATAAGTATGGAATTCGATGAGCTTGCTGCCACTCTTGTCAAATGCTTGATGTTGTAAGTACTTGACAAACTCTGATCAACTTCTCCATCAAAGGTTGTAAATAGAAAAAAAGCTAACTGTGTTCTATTCCTCTCACGAGATTGACGACATAGACACCATCAAGGGTGCATGCGTATTTCATAGATCCTGATTTACCAAACGGCCTTTTGTTACGAGATAATGCCTCACGCAAGGTAGCCATTGATTATGTCGCCAAGATCATGTTCGACTTACACATAGGACAATTCTTCATATGGCCATACCATGAACAGTAAGTTAAATATACAACCATAGATGCATTGATCTTCATTCAGTTTTATACATAGCCCTAAGTTAATGGTTTTCTTAAATAGTAGAGTTCACTGGATCGTGGTGGTCATTGTTCCAAAACGTAACACATTTTACTGCATGGATTCTCTCAGGGAGTAAAATGCGCCTCAGGATCTAAGTCATCTTAAGAATTTCGTAAATAGGTATTGAATTATTTGATGTTAATGCGTTGTGTTCATATCTGGTTCGATCGTGATTATGTCGCCAAGATCTTGTTCAACTTACTTTGCCGATGTGCGTGTGCGTGAAAATTCATCTTCATTTGAAGTGTATTCTGAAACAATAGAACTTTAGGAGGGTTACAGTTCGATCGCCAACTACCTCTGCAACACGTTATCGTTTCTCCGGTAAGTCAATGAAATCCGTTATTTTCAGAAAATGCTAGTCATATGTTCAAGTTTCTAAGTAAGCCTCTTTCTTTTTCTCTCCATATAAAAAATAAGAAACAACTTACACCAGTTAGGTTGTTCCTAACAGTGAAAATACATGACTAATATTGTACAAAAAACATTAATGTCCTCAGCAACAATAAGGTACCAGCCGATGTAGATACTACGTTTATACACACATGTTGAACCTATGCATATGTGTTGAATGTGGTGTCAAAGCTGACAGGATAAAACCAGTAAGTATGCTTCTTAATTACTATCTTCTACTCTAGAGGTATGTCACATTACGATCTAAAAGTCTTGCATTTGATCTTCATACCAATGAACTCTTCGTCGCTCGCCGGAGATGAATTGTTGTTTGTTAGTAAATTTATCAGCACCTTCTTTGTGAAACACTATATCAAGCCCAATGGTGGCATCGAAGATTTCTGGATTCATATCCCCTAATAATATGTATGCATTCATATAGTGTTATCAGCTAAACATATACACATGGATGCATGATTTTCCTTGCGATGATGTCTTCGTATTTCGTACACTATGATTATGTATTGCATATGCGAGTTTAATAGCTATGGAATTTAGCTAGCATTTGCTCAATTGCATATTGTCGTCAATTATGATGAATCCTCTCCTTGTGGACACTATTCGTTAAATTGCATATGCGGCAAATTATGATGAATGTCCTTCATGTGGACACTATTTGTCCATTGCATATTGTGGCAAATTTGATATTTTCAGGATGAATGAAATACGATATTTTACAATAACTTGGCAATATGAGAGGACACGGTTCAAGCAACTAAGCATGTGCGGTCCAAAACGGAAAGCACACGCAACTCATAGCGCAACCGCCTGTGATCCAGAGGAAAAACAAATGAGATATAATCTAAAACGTTGGTGATACATAATAAATCGCAAACGGTTTGCAGCAGTTGTACGTGTGCATAGGAGCTACTCAATCGTTTGTGATAGCACCGTATCTCACAGTGAGCCAACAGGAAACCGTGCCCGATGCAAAGACGATCCGACACGTACTTTTTTCAGGAAACGTGTCCGATGATGTTATGCATGGCCCGTATGCGATGATAAACATATCACAAACAATTTTTACAATGGCCTGTATGGATTATATAACGTTTCGCAAATGGTCAAAGGTCAAATGCCGTTTTTTCCATGAGCAATTAGACTCGTTTGACTCGTCTTGGACATGTGTGATTGATCCCAAATCCCACATGTACGCCCAAAAGATTATGTGTGTGATATGTTCCCACACCGCACATGATTATATTTGCAGATCATTTGCATTTGTTGGTCACCATCTCCGACGGGTTTCCTATGTCATGTGGGATAGACCCCCATATCACCCACAGATGCAAGGCGATGGTTTAGAACTATGTCGCAGAAAGGGGTTAAAGCCGTTTGTGTAGCACGTTGTTGTACTAGTGCATTTAAAACTTTTTGCTTGATTGTGATGGTTGATCTAGGTGCTACTTGCTTGAATGATTGCTTGTGTTTTAATTCCCAAAGAATTCTTCTTCTCTCCATATTCATCTTCTTGACCCAAACTCCCTGCCCAATAATCACACCATGTTTATAGTAACTAAAACTATTTTTGTCAGATATTATTTTAGCCAAAAAGGATTTATTCAAATCGGGTTTTCAAAACCACCTGAATTGAGGTTTGTACTAGAAGTTCTTAAATTGTGTTCGTTTTTTGCCTCAAAGAGTTTATTTGGAAGTTACTATATATAATACTACCCAAACCACCAAATATTAATTTTAAAGATGATTTTACTATTTTATTTAATGGCTTTCTGTTAAGGCCAAAAATGGTCTTTCATAGGGAAATTTATTTAAATGCTTTCAAAATATTTTATAAAATTTAGGAAACTCAGCGGGCATATATTTTCCATATATATGAGTTTCACCACATGGTCATGTTCAAAATAATGGTCGAAACCCTCCAAGATCCTTTCTTCTTAAATCAAGCATTTGAAATATTTCTATGAGAAATATTCTCAAATAAATCCTGAAAAATTGTATCTAGTATCACATGCCTAATGTGGTGATCATGCAATGTTTCATCCCAATCCAAATTGTTCTGGTTCACCAGAATATCGCAAAACCATTCCTATCCAGATCCAAATTTGAGCAACTCTACATTGCGAACTGTCCCCTATTGACGCCAAACTTTGTGGGCATGTTCTAATCCCCAAATAATGCTACTACACCAAGTGGCGAATCAAGGAGACTAGATTTGCATGCCAAATCAATAGGAACCTCGGTTTGTTTATTTCTAAGGTTTACGATGTTTGCATTGTCAAAATTCTTGAAACATACTCAAACCTTGTGATCAACCTTGTTTTTACCTACCTTTTTACACTATTAAATCTCACAGCCAGAGGTGATTTTTATCTTGCCCAAACCCACAACAAACACCTTCTCCCAGATTGGTAAAAATCATGTTTTCACCTTTTAACTTGTTCTCCTTGCCCCCAAACTTTTACCATGGTGTCACATTGTTGCTATTTACCTCCGGTAAGTCTTGCAATGCCATAGCTCAATGGTTGGTGGGGTAAAAGTACCATATTTACCCCTGTACAACAAATACAACAGCATTTTCAACCCTCTCTCATCTACCGAATTATTTCCAAAACACTCAAAGCCCTCCCATACCAATTTCTTGCACCCCTAGATTCCGTGGGCATGAGTGTGTTGGAGATATGCCCTAGAGGCAATCATGTATGATGATATTTCCTATGTGTTTATGAATAAATATAGACCTTAGACATTATCATTGATGTGTATTAACAAGTATGTGACTTGTTTGTGAGACTATGCATTGTATGATGACTGTCCTAAATGGCCCCTAGTCAAAAGGGCAGTGTGCACGCGCAACCAGTTAAACTAGCATATGACAAGGTGACTGGTCTGGTCTCACTGACCATGTAGAATTGGATGCTAGACGGACAATATGAACTCAGAAAGGTCTGGTCGGGTTCGATGTACTCGGATCCGAGTCGAGATAAGGTCTAAGGTTGACAGACCCAACTATGTGATGAAGCGATAGGTCATTTGTGAGTCTCTAGTACAACCTACATTCTATGTCCTAAGACCTGAGCTGGCGCATGTACTCAGGATGGTGACAGACTTGCTTTGGGCCGACCAAACGCTACTCCGTGACTAGGTAGTTAGAAAGCTAGGTCTGGGGCTTCTCCAGACACATGCTGCTAGACATGGTCGAGCAAGATGGGATTTTCCCCTCCTACCAGGAGAGATATACTCTGGGCCCCCTCGGGTGATCCGACCTGGATAAGCATGGACATGTGATGAGGATTATTAGATAATCCGAAGTGTAGGTCGGATTGATTGGAACGAAAAAGAGGTCGTGCTACAACAAGGATGACCATGTTGCCTTGTGCACGGCAACATATATCGTGTGGCAAAAGGAATAGAAATGTGAAGTACAAGTTCGCCTAACCAGCTTCATCGGACACTTGGAGTCGGTACGCCTTGCTACCGACTCGTCGAGCCAGATGTGATTTGACTCACGACCAAGTGAACGAGAACCCAAGGGTCGCGTGCTTAAAGGAAGGAACACGCGTGATTTAGGATCCGTGCGAGTCCCAAGAGTTGAGCCCGTGCCGGATGCCTATATATAGTGGAGGTACGGCACACCCATTCGATGCCTATACATGTGTTGCAACTAGCCACCTCCACTCGCTGCCGCCGACTGTGTGATCGGAGCTAGCAGTCCACCACACGGGGTTCCTCCTGCACATGTGGATACCGTTAGAGGAAGTGCACCTGCGCCGCTCCGGTGAACCTATACGTGGAATACGGCGTCCGACAGTTCGAGGGAGATCAGATCATCACTTCGAGGGAGATCGTATCGGCTATTCGTGGGAGATTGGGTGAGGAGGAGACGGACCTCATGAAGGCGCTGCCCCAACTCTAGTTTCCGCTGCACACAACTGCGCGTCTATTGGTAACGATCTATGATCCATCTCCGTAGCATGTTCTTGTTTGTTTTGCACGTAGGAAAGTTTTGATTTCCATGTGATGAACCTATGGTAGAACCTAACAGTGGTATAAGAGCCTCTGTTATAGGATTTGGATTTAGATCGGATGAATATTTGATATGTGGAGGCGGTGGATGAGATCCGTCATCGTTCATGAGATCGGCAATGTGTACGGTTGATGAGATCAACTGCGCATCGGGATAGATTAAGGCTATATTTTTTGTCAATCGGAATCAATGAGGTCGTGACACAACCTACTCCTACCGGTCGGTATCCACCATCAGGGTTAACCGAGAAATGTAAATCCGAATCGGGTTCGCGATGATCGGTGAGCTCGAACAGATCAGAAAATTCGGCGTGATCAGAGTGCAGATGCGACCTGTGATTTTCGAAAACGTAGCACCATGTATTTCATACACGATCACACAAACCACTAGAATGCGATTCTATGCATAAGTTTGTTTTGCAAGTTTCATGTTAATAGTATGGCTCATGTGTATGTGATGCATGTGTGTAATTTAACATGACCTGCTTATCATGATTGTGAGCCGGCAGGAGCCAAAGTGTTGTCATTATATTGTATAACACCCTGCGTGTCAACTTGTGATTCCCTGTAAATTCATTACTAGTTGTAGTTGTTGGAGGAAAGTGATCAAGTTCGAGGCTTTGGCATCCTGGCAGGACAGACAAGATGGAGTTATGCCCTGGTCGTCGAAATTGGAGCTAGCCTGGAAGGACGTCCATGAAGGAGTCATACTATTTCACATATTTATGTTTATATGTGATGGATATTGCTTCCTGTTTCTATGCATGTTAGTATGGTAGAAAGATCCCTCATTAATATCAAGCATATTGTCATTCTAGATGTTGCACCTTCGCACGTCAAGTACGTCTGGTCGTGGGCACATAAAATTGAGGTGCTACTAATGTTCTTGAACTAGAGGGTTCATGTCGGACACGGACATGCACTGCATCAGGTTAACTTGACAAGGCTGTCAAAACGGTTCGGGCCTTGTGGCAAAGAAGTTTGGGAGCCGGGGTATAAGGTACCAACCCGACCGACAAGAGTCGTATAGAGATACGATTAGCAAGGTGTTGCTTACTGGATAGAGAGGTTAGCTAGCAGTGATGCTAGAGCTCACTAGTGGATCGCGCTAGACGGGTCCTGTATCAATTAGAGGTTGTGGAGGGATGCTGACTTCAGTGGGAGTAGTTCTATTTAAGGCTTTAATTAAACTACAGAAACACATTGCTTAGTGATTGCATTTTTTCTATTGTAGATCAATGGCACCACCTGCTCAACACAACTTTGCATTGAAATGAATTCTGTAAAAGGATAAACTAAATGGAACAAACTTTACCACCTGGTATAGAAATTTGAGAATTTTTCTCAAGCACGATAAAAATGAACGCGTTCTTGAGGATCCACTTCCGGAGGAACATGCCGAGAATGCTACAGCCACAACCAAGAATGCCCACTTCCGGATGAATCAAACGAGATCAGATGTATCATGTTGGATTGTATGGAGCCCTATTAGCAACAACATTTCGAAAACATTCAGGATTTCAATATGATCGAGAGTTTGAAGAGCATGTTTCAGGTGCAGCCTAGGACCGAGAGGTTCAACGTCTGGCAATCCTTGATGGATTGTAAGCTGAAAGAGGGTGATCCAATGAGCCCGCATGTGATCAAGATGATCGAGTACGTGCAAGCTTTGGATTGGATAGGCTTCCCACTTGGGGATGATCTGTCCGGGGAAGCAATTTTGGGTTCTCTTCCACATAGCTATGGGACATTCGTCTCGAACTATCATATGCACAACATGGATAAGTAGCTCACTGAATTGCATGGGATGCTCAATGTGGCAGAGCAAGATATTAAGAAAGGCACGCATCAAGTGTTGATAGTGCAAAGCTCGTCTAAGTTCTAGAAGAGTTGGTCAAAGAAAAAGGGTAAGGCAAAGGGCATGGAGAAAGTTGTCTCCGCCGCAGAGCCAAAGTCTTGACCGAACTCAAAGACCATTTGCTTTCACTTCAAGGAAGCCGGTGACTGGAAGAGGAACTATAGCAAGTGGCTTGGTGAGCATGGCAAGAAGGCTGGAGATGCTTCTTTAGGCAAAGGTACACTTGTTACATATGTGATAGACATTTACCTCGCTGACATACCTAGTAGCTCTGGGGTATTTGATACCGGATCGGTTATTCATATTTGCAACTTGATGCAAGGGTTGGTTAGAACATGGCGTGTGGGACAAGGGGAGATTGACATCAGGGTCGGCAACAAAGCAAGAGTTGTTGCGTTGGAGGTCGCCATAATGCAGCTCAAGCTTCCTTCTGGATTTATTTTATTACATTCCCGCACTTAGTCGGAACATTATTTCTGCCTCATGCTTGATGAGTCAAGGTTATGAATTCAATATAAAGGACAATGGTTTTTCATTTTATTTGAATGGAATGTTCCATGGCTATGCACCCATAGTAGATGGGCTATTTATATTAAATGTAGAAATGGAACCAGTCTATAATGTGAATGTCAAAAGGCATAAGCCTAATGAGATAAATCCGACATACTTCACGCATTGCCGAATTGGACACATTGTCTTAAACGCATGAAGAAGCTCCATGATGATGGACTCCCAACTTAGATCGACTTCGGGTCGTTCGAGACATGTGAATCATGCTTGCTAGGCAAGATGACTAAGTCACCTTTTGCAAAGAGTTGCGAGAGGGCGTCCGTGTTGGGTTCTACCGTCCGTGCAGAACATCCAAGAACTTGCTACGGAGATGGATCACAGATTGTTACGACTAGATGCGTAGTGTCGTGCAGCAGAAGTAGAGTTGGGGCAGCGTGTTCATGTGGTCTGTCTCCTCCTCGTCCGATCTAGTGCCCCTTAGCGATTTTGGTGTATTCAAGACTTGTATGTTAAGGAACTAATGTGTTTGTGAGTGTACACATACTCTATAAGTTGATGAGGAGTTTGATATATCCGTAGATTACCGACCCCTAAAAATGTACGTCTTTAACTCAAGACTTTGGTGAAGACTTTGTGAAGACTTTGCTGAAGACTTTGGTATTCTCTGAAGACTTTGAAAATGAAGAAGTTGGTGTGACCTTGAAGATATGAACGAGGACTATGAAGCGTGAAGACTTTTATTTTCATAGTTTCCTTTCCTTTCTTTGAGTCATAGGAAACACCATACTGTTAAAGGGGGCCAGGGTAATACTAAGGAAAATTTCCAACTGATGCTTAAGTCAAAATCCTCAACCTAACTAGTCCTTCGAGTGAAGCCTTTGGAAATCTCTTGTGGTTCAGTCAAGTTCCTTAGTGACAGAGACGAAGTTCTTCTGGCCTCTGAGGAAATTGATCTGACTGAGGAGATAGGATTTCCCCAGTCCGAATTGCCTACAAGTGAGCAACATGATAAGCCTGAGGACTTTCATAGTTCGAAATTCTGACTGTTTCTATGCTCAGTGCCAGCTGTCCACAATCATAACATCCACATAACGGTCATATCATTGGGGGCATTTATGTCTTACCATGTCAGGTTGCACCCTGGCTATAAATAGCCACCCCCACAACCACTAGTTGGTAGGCTGCACCGAGAGAGAACTGACACTTGTCATTTGAGAGCAACCCATCCTCCGAGGACTTTGAGAGAAAATCATGAGTGTTTGAGGATTGATGATCACTGAAGAAATTCTTGTCTGGAACCGACGCTTGTTACCTTTGAGGATTGTGCATCCTCCAGACAGTTAGGTGTCATGGTCTAGTGCATCCTGCTATCAATTGGGGATCATGAAGTGGCCTTGGTCTAGAGCATCTAGCAGTAAATTGTGGAGCGGTGGGTGACTAGTTTGTGAGGGTTTTGGAAGTCTACCCAGAAGACTTACCACGAGTGTTGGGCAAGGACTGTGTGACCTTAGCTCAAGGAGAATACGGTAAGGATTGTGTGTCCATGGACTGTGTGTCCTCTGGTTTGAATACCAGGCCGCTCCAAACTAGATGTACACTATCACAATAGTTGGAACTGGGTCATCAAACCATTGTCTTCATCGGGCTACCTGGTTCTATTTCCTCAACCCCCTTATTCCTCATATACTTGTTGATAAAATTTATTGTTAGTATTTGAAGAATTTGACTAAAGACTTTCTCAATTTCCTCACCTCAAATTCTTCAATTTACCTTGTTCATCACTGCCTGTCCTGTATCAAGCTACCTGTAACTTGTGCATGTTCATTTCATCATCACGACTATGTTGTTGCTATGTTTCTCATCCACTTGAGTACTTATTCCACTTCTAGTTATTCATCACATTTCAAATTCCTGAAGTTGAAATTCCACAAGTGACTAATTTGTAAAATACGCCTATTCACCCCACTCTAGTCGATATAATGCACTTTCAATTGGTATCAGAGCAAGGTAGTCCCTTGTTCTGTTTGATTTTGGTTTAACCACCTAGAGTTCTAGTTATGTCGACTATAGGTATGATCAAGGTTTTTGCAGGATGTCCTACCTTTGATGGGACGGACTACCCCTACTTGAAGAACAAGATGCACGTGCATCTTGAAGCTATTGACAATGATCTCTAGTACATTGTGGAAAATGGTGTTCCCTCTGTTACTCCCACGATCAACGCTGCTGATATGAAGAGATTCAAGCAACTCGATTCTCAAGCGAAGAATATCATCCGTGTCCATCTGAGCAAAGGTCAGTATGGCATAGTGAGTGCTTTAGAGTATGCTAAGCTTATCTGGGATAGGCTTTCCAAAGTCAACGAAGGTGTTTCCACTCAACGTGACTCTCGTGTTGATGTTCTTTGCAATCTCTTCAACCGCTTCAAGAGTCTTGACAATGAAACTGTTCAGCAAACTTTTGATCGCCTCACTGATATCTCCAATGAGCTTCAAGCACTAGGTGCCACCGATATCACTGATCATGAAGTGGTGAAGAAACTGCTAAGATCTCTTGACTCCTCATTTGATACTCTGGCTTTGATGATTAAAGAACGTGGAGACTACAAGTCACTCGATCCTGCTGATATTCTTGAAAGACTCAATACTCATGAATTCCAAGAAGATGAGAAGAGAGACCTCTACGGGCTAAGCTATGGAAATCTCATGCTCCGAAGGCAAAAGCAATTTCCTCATCCAAAGAAGAAGATTCTGACAGCAGCCTTGGTGATCCTGAAGAACTAAGTCAGGAGCTAGCAATGCTCGTAAGAAAATTCTAGAAGTTCTCAAGGAGAGGTGGATTTGGAAAGTCATCAAAAAGTGGTTTGAGTAAATCATATTCCTCGGAAGACTACAAGAAAAGATCCTGTCATCGTTGCAAGAAGCCTGGTCACTTTATCTCTAACCGTCCTCTCTGGGAAAAAGATTCAAAGAAGAAGAAGAAATACAAGGATGGTAGTTCTGATGACTCAAAGAAAAAGAAGAAATCTTCAAAGTCCTCATCTATAAAGTCCTCATGTTCAAAGTCCTCAAAACACAAGAAGAATGGTTCCAAAAAGGATCGAGCATTTATTGGCAAGGAAATGGATTTTGATGAAGAATCTGAAGAATATGAAGAAGAGAAAGAATCTGAGGTGGAATCTGAATCTGGTGTCGCTAGCCTTGCTCTCGCTACTAATTTCGTTAGCAAGTACATATTCAACAATGAAGAAAATGACTACTCCAATGACTCTGACATCAGCAATGATGATTATGCTCCCACCTATTGCTTCATAGCAAAAGGCTCAAAGGTACACAAACATCATTCATCATTTGAATCAAGTGAAAGTGAATCTGATGAATATGTGAAACCTAGCTATGCTAAACTTGTTAAATTTGCCACTAAGAAACAAAGGGAACATGGAAAGCTTCAGAAAATGCTAGACAAAAGCGATGATCTATTGAACGATGAAGTGGAGCAGACTCAAACTCTGTCTGACGATCTCAAAAGTCTTCAGACAAAGTATGCTAACCTTTAGAGTCGTCATAATGCTCTCTTAGCCGATCATGAGAAGCTTTCTTATGAATTTCTTCAAAGAAAGCAAGATCTTGAGAAACTAAGGGTGTCACATGAGGATCTCCAAAGGGAAAATGATTCCTTACTGGCTCAACAGATCAGTACCGCTCAAATGTATGTTCAAAGAAAGCAAGATCTTGAGAAACTAAGGGAGTCACATGAGGATCTCCAAAGGGAAACTGTTAATTATTCACCTGTATGTTCAAATGCTTTTATTGCTGCAAATTATTCAACTATTATAGTGGTCTCAAATTCCTCATCTGGGGATACCACAATTATCACTGATGAAAATGCAGGATTGAAGGAATTGTATGTCTCAGGCATGTCCAAAAGTCTTAAAGGGCACCAAACCCTTTGCGATGTCCTCAAATAGAAGATTCTGAACAGGAACCCTAGGAACGAGGGTATTGCCTTTGTGAGGAAACTCAATGCTGATGGATCCTACTAGACACCTGAGTAGTACCCCAAAACCTCATGGGTTGCTGCGAAAGGACCTCCTGTAGATTCATCCACTTTATCTGCCTTTACTTGTGAAACTTGATACTCCTCTGATGAGTCACTTGAATCCAACTACAAATTCTACAAAAATCAGAAAGGTGAAGTATTTGCTAGATTTGTTGGAACTAACTGCACGAACGGTTCACCTATGAAGAAAATATGGGTTCCCAATAGCTACCTACAAAATGTCCTCATGACACCACTCATGAAGAATAGGAACCCCAGATCAAATTCCTCATATGGACCAAAGTCTACACTTGGACCAAATTCCTCAAATGGTAAAAAATATAATTCTCGTGCTAATGCCTCTGTTTCACAGGGAAAATCTAAGAGTTATGAATATCTGCATTATTCTTCAAACCATTATGTTCATAAGTCCTCGAAGAATTTCTCTGCTTATTCATATGAGTACTCTAACCCTCGCCCTCTGATACCAAGCGCACTTGCTTCAATGCCTCCCTTCTCATATTGTGCTCGCAGAATGATGAACTCTTTACCACCCCTTCAGATCTGGGCGGTGAAGAAATTGAATTAATCTCTTTTGCAAGGTCAGGTCTCCACATGAACTTAAGCATTTGATGAATTTGCTGGAGACTTGATGAAATGCTTGAATGGACTCAAACTAACTTTGTAGAATGAATTCTTCATTTCTCACATCCTCACACTACTTGCTTACTATCTTGTGTGATGAAATTCTGTCTGATGAAATTGATGTCATATTCTTCACTCTGAAGCATATGAGTTCGTAAGTTGTACTAATTCATCTGTAGGATGATACCCCAAAAGCTACTTAGTGGGTCCTCGATAGTGGATTCACAAACCACATGACTGGTGACAAGAGTGTTCTGATGAATTTGCCATATGCTACATGTCATCTGAAGCATATCACCTACGCAGACAAAGGAAAAAAGCAAGGTATGGGGTCTAGGTAAGGTTGCAATCTCAAAGGACCGAACCATGGATAAGGTGATGCTTGTCGAATCCCTGGGGTTCAACCTTATGTCTGTCTCAATGCTTTGTGATCTTGATATGATTGTCGTATTTGGAAAATATCGCTGTGTCGTCATCATGGAATCTGACAACTCCAAAGTCTTCGAAGGCTTTAGGAGAGGAGACTTGTATATTGTTTATTTCTCAACAGGTCCTGAGCCTGACACATGCTTACTTGCAAAGACGTCAAAAGGCTGGTTTTGGCATCGATGACTTGGACATGCTGGTATGAGGAACTTGCACATGCTCATGAAGAAAAAGCACGTCATTGGCAATGAAGGTGTGAAATTCCTCAAGGACCACCTTTGTGGTGCATGTGAGTCTGGGAATATGACCAAATCTAAGCATCCCTCGAAGACAATCATGACCACGACTCGACCCTTTGAATTGCTTCACATGGATCTCTTTGGCCCCACTCATTAATCCACCCTAACGAATTCTTCAAGTTTGTATGGCTTATTTGTCATTGTTGATGATTACTCTCGTTACAATTGGGTGCATATTATTCTGTACAAGTTTGAAGTGCAGGATGTCTTTAGACGATTTGCTTCAAGGGCCTCCACCAACTTTGGCGTCAAGATCAAGCATATCAGGGGTGATAATGGTACTGAGTTTAAGAACACCAATCTTGACAAATATCTTGATGAACTTGGTATAACTCATGAGTTATCTGCCCCTTAAACTCGTCAGCAGAACAGCGTCGTGGAGCGCAAGAACAGGACTCTTGTTGAGATGGATCGCACCATGCTTGATGAATACAAGACTCCTCGTCACTTCTGGCCTGAAGCAATTGATACTGCATGCCACATCATCAACAGCGTATATTTTCACAAATTCTTCAAGAAGACTTCGTATGAACTTATGACTGGCAAGAAACCCAATGTAATTTATCTCAAAGTCATCGGTACAAAATGCTGGATTGGAGATCCTCACCATAGTTCTAAATTTGCACCAGAAGCACATGAAGGTTTTATGCTTGGTTACGGAAAGGACTCGCACACCTACAGAGTCTTCAACACCTACCACCACAAGGTTATTCAAACGGTAGATGTGCTATTTTATGAAAGTAATGGCTCGCAAAGAGAGCACCTTCCTTCCGTGTTATATAAACAGTCTCCTGAGTAATCCATTAAGCTGAAGGCTACTGAAGACATCATAACCAGTGAGGAAGTCATTCCAATGAATGAAGACATTCATGCTGATACACCTGAAGAAAATGGTGCTGAAGAAAATCCCCAGCCACGTCAACCTGATCATCCAAGAGATGCAAATGAAGTGCAAATTGATGAAATCATCGATGACATCAATGCACTAGGTCCTCTCACTCGCTCAAAAGCTTCACATTTAACTAACTTTTGTGGGCACTTTTCCTTCATCTCTACAATAGAGCCCACCAAAGTTGATGAAGCATTCACAGAGCCTAAGTGGATTCAAGCTATGCAAGAGGAATTGCATCAATTCAAGCTCAACAATGTGTGGGAACTTGTCAAACGGCTAGATCCTCGCATGCATAACATCATAGGTACCAAGTGGATCTACCGCAACAAGCAAGAAGAAAATGGCCTTGTGGTAAGGAATAAGGCTTGTCTTGTAGCTCAAGGCTACACCCAGGTTGAGGGAATTGACTTTGATGAAACTTTTGCACCTGTTGTTAGACTTGAAGCTATTCTCATATTGCTTGCTTATGCTACCATCATGATATCATCTTATATCAAATGGATGTGAAAAGTGCATTCCTCAATGGTAAGCTTGAGGAATTAGTATATGTTGCTCAACCCCCAGGTTTTGAAGACCCAAGCATCCTGACAAAGTCTTCAGACTCAACAAGGCCCTCTATGGCCTCAAGCAGGCCCCTCAGGCGTGGTACAACATTCTGAAGGAATTCCTCATGAAGAAAGGCTTCGAACCCGGATCACTCGACCCTAATCTTTTCACAAAATCCTATGACAATGAACTGTTCATACGCCAAATATACGTAGACGATATTATCTTTGGTTGTACTGACAAATGTTATAGTGACGAATTTGCCTATATGATGAGTGAAGAATATCAAATGTCTATGTTGGGAGAGTTAAAATTCTTCCTATGTCTACAAATTCGTTAGCAAGACAATGACATCGTCATCTCACAAGAGAAATACCTCAAGGATGTTCTGAGGAAATTCGACATGCATGATTGCAAAGGCGTCAAAACTCCAATGCCTTCAAATGGCCACCTCTGCACTAACGAAAATGGTGAAGATTTCGATCAGAAGGTATATCGCTCCATGATTGGTTCATTATTGAATCTATGTGCATCTAGGCCTGATATTATGCTGAGTGTTTGCATGTGTGCCCGATTCCGAGCAACACCGAATGAATCACACCATAAGGATGTGAAACATATTCTTCGATACTTAGCTCACACACCAACGCTTCGATTATGGTATCCGAAGGGCTCAAATCTTCACCTCGTCGGATACTCTGATGCTGACTATGCTAGAGATCATGTGGATCGCAACTCAACGTCAGGCACATGTCATTTCCTCGGATGATCCTTTGTCTGTTGGTCCTTGAAGAAGGAGAATCACGTTTCACTATCTACTGTTGAAGCTGAGTACATTGCTGCCGGTTCATGCTGCGCTCAGTTACTATGGATGAAGCAAACCCTCATGGACTACGACATCAAGTTGAACAATGTGCCTCTCTACTCCAACAACAAGAGTGCCATAAAGATTGGTTACAACCCAGTTCAGCATTCCAAGACCAAGCACATCCAGATTCATCATCATTTTCTTCAAGATCATGTACTCAAGGGCGACATCTCCATCGACCACATCCCCACTAAAGAACAACTGGCCGATATCTTCAAAAATCCCTTTGATAAAAAGAGATTTTGCAAGTTGATGCACGAGATAAATATCTTAGAATCTTCAAATGTTCTTTGAAAAAGGACACACATCCTAACCCTTATGCAAAATTGATGACTTAGATGTGCAACACACAAAGTAACGTTTTTCTTCAATCAATGAAGAATAACCCTCTAAGTGTGAAGAAATTAATGAAGAATTTGATTCTGAGCACCCTACGACAATTGTACATGGTGTCTGAAGTCATCATTCTTGTACGGTGGGTCATGCCATCAACAATAGTTGAAATTCTTGAAAGTTGAGTTTTTCGTCACTTTGCAAATTCTTCAAATTTTCAAGTTCCTCAAGTTTGCAAATTCCTCAACTTTTCGAATTCATCAACTTTTCAAATTCTTCAAACTATGAAACTCATTTTCTTCATTGACTATATACTTATATATTTGATTTTTCAATGTCCTCAAGATCATTGACTTATTGCTAATTCTTCAAGTTGATTTTTCATCTAAGTGAATGTGATTAGACCCTTTTCCCCTCTGTGCTAAACTCAACCTAGTCTGTTCACAAATTCTTCATATGCGTTCTACTTTGAAACTCGTTCAAAGTCTTCACTGTGTCCTTGACAGCTGAAGAATTTGCAAACGGAAACTTAAAATTTTCACCATCAAAATTTTCGGCGTTTCCCGCTCAAACGGTTCCGACTCCCACGACTGGATAACCCACGATCCCCCACTATCGCCACTACTCAGAACACGGGTGACACCTTTTGCGAGGAGATCAAGGGTCAAGGGAAATCTGGTCCAAAATCTTCGGCCAAATTGGTTTTCACCTCCACTATAAATACCCCCTCCCCTCTCATTGTGCTTGGTTACTCCTCACTCCGACCTAGTGCCGCGGCTAAAATCATCACCATCGGTGTGGAAGAGCTTCAATGCCTCGACCTTCCCATCGCCGTACTCACATCGGCCGCGGAAGTCTTCACCACACCGCCGCTATAGCTGTCTTCCTTTGCCAAGCTAGGGTGTGGGAGATCTGGACTAACGAACTTCCTCAATCTCATCTCTCAGTTCGTCATGTTCTTCACCAGGGTAAATAAAATTTATTTTTAGTGCCCATGTTTGATCTTCAGTTACTCCTAAATCTTCACAAAGGTGTTTACTCTTCAAGAATTTCATTCTAAAGCACCTTAATTAAATGTTCATACACTTGATGATTTTCTCTAAGTTATGATTTTCTTCAAGATTCCTCAATTGTGTGAATCCTCAAAATTTGCACAACTCTAGAACCGAAGACAAAGAACACTTAGTGAAATTCCTTAGGACACCCATGGTCAAATTCCTCTCACCTGATTTTATTGAAAAAAATTCTAGGAACGCATATGACATCTTCAAATTCCTCGGACCTATACTCTGTTCACAGGTACAAACATGTCCGCTGATGAATCACTTGGTTCTCATCAACTTAACTCATTTGCAGCGTTTCTTGAGGAAAAACTGTGCACTTCTTCAGAGTCCTCAAGAGTTCAAAATCCTTAGCTGAAGAAAATGGCTGATAAAAAACCACAGAAAGGTGGAAAGAAGCCTGATGTGCACACTGCTTTTGAGATTCCAGATGACTTGTATGAGGAATACTGCACACCCGATGAAGAAACTCATGGCAAAGAGACGACTAAGCAGAGAAAGATTCGTCTGCAGAAATTGAGAGGAGATGGGCAAAGGAATGGAAGGAATATCATTATGTAACTCCTAAATACATGATGAAATTCGCTGTGAGACCTCCTTCCAGCAGGCCTCCCGTGGCTCAAAATCAAATTGCCGATCCCACTAGTCTCAAGTCCGGTGAAGAATTTCCTCACATATGGGAGAAACAACAAGACAAGTTGGCAAGGAAAGCTAAAGAGGTTGTAAAGAAATTAATGAAGACTCTGCTGCTGCTGCCACTGCCGGAGCCTCTGCTAGGGCTCCGAAGAAATCAATGATGAAGAAATCTATTGTGAAGTCAACTTCTTCAACTTCAAAATCATCACAGCAGATTCCTCAAGCTCAAAGGCCTCAGTCTTCAAAGGCCTCAGCCGCTGGCTCAGTAGCTGCTCCGTCCTCTATTGCTGCTACAAAGTCCTCAACTCTTGTGCACCTTGCATCATGTCAGAGGACAGAGGGATTCTTGAATGCTTCAAAGATCTATGCCTGCCCCTCTACTAAAGCATAGTCTTCAACAAGTCCTACAGTTTTGAAACTAAAGAAAATTGTTGGACGAGGTCAAAGACCAAGTCCTCACACAAGCAAGGAAGTGGTAACTGTACCCTCAGGATCTTAGGAGGATGATGATGAAGAACTCAAAGAAATCATCAGAGAAAGTCAGAAAAAGGCTGCCATAGCAAAAGGGGGCTCTGTTCCTCTCATGATGGATCCCAAGATGATCCTCAATTTCATTGACATATGGCATGAGGATCCAAGCACCCCACTTTCCTCACTGACCAACCTCTTGGTGTGGACCATGTCCTCACCCACTTCATTGCTAAGGAAAAATGGAAAAGAGATCAAGCTCAGAAAGCTAAGAGGAATAAGGCTCCGAAACAAAAATTCCCGAGGAATAACATGATGAATTTGACTCCAAAGCAACTCATCACCGTTCAGTCTGAAATTTGCTCCCTCTTTGAGGCATAAGAAGAATACGATGTTGAATGGAAGGGTACCAAGGTGAGATTCGTCAGGGCAGCCCAAGCTGCTGTTAAGGACCACAACACCAGGGTTGCCGCTCGATCGCAACCACAAATTCCTCGGGTTGAAGAAACTGCTCATCCTGGTGAGGAATTTGCCAATGCAGCTGAAGAAAGTCAGACTACTAAAGAACCTGCGAGGGCAACATCCACTTCTGCGCCTGATGAAACTGAACCTGAGGAAACTACTGCCCCTTCACCCTCCTCAAAAATCCCAAAATCCTCAAGGGTGAAGACAATAAACCTTCCTTCTGCATCAGAAGCTAAGAAGATCAAGGCTGCTGAGAATAAGGCACTGAAAAGGAAAGCGTCAACTTCAGATTCCTCAGCTGCGAAGAAACTGAAGATACTATCAAGTTCTTCAAAAGAACCAGTTCATGCTACCCGAATTTCCTCAGCACCAGCCTATGAAATAGTGCCCTTCTGTGTTGATTACGTCATACCGAATGTTGATCAAAAAGAGATGGATCAATATGCTGCTACCTTAGAGTGGATTGATGAAGAAATTGAAGTGGAAGAAAAAGCTTCAACTCCACAGGTATCATCGCCCCAGCCTTAGTTTATAGTTGAAGAGGCCGGCGTTGAAGAAATTGATGAGGATGTGGACATTGGCAACACAACTCATGTCATCAATGATGAATTTTGGGAAGTTGCTCACCCAAATTCACCAATGACTACTCCTCTGTCACAGATTCCTCAGTCCCCAGCCCAGACTGAAGAAATTCATGAAGAATCTGATGACTTGGCCGCTCCAGCCACTGAAGAAATTCTAGCTGCATCAACTGATGACTTTGTTGCTCCCACTGCCACTGAGGAAACTGGTCCACAAATTCCTCAGTCTAAAGAAATTCCTACTATCCCAAAGGAGATCAAGGGACCCTTCAAGCAAAATCTTCAACCGAAGCCCAAGATGCCATTCAAAGGCTCAAAGCGCCCCAAATTCCTGAAAAGCAATTTCTTCAATGAGCACATGTTCTTCACTAGTCCCAATCCATATGACTCAGCAAGGGCCGGTCGAAGCAGATTCTGGATTGCCACTCAAATGAATTACTATGCATATGTTCTGCTTAACAAGAAGAAAGTCTTCGAGCAGCAACAGATTCCTCATGCTGATATGGAAACAATTCCATCCTTCACACTAGTGCTCCATGTTCTTCACAATGCAGGAATTCTTCCCTTCTGCGTGGACATCTGCGATTGGAATGAAGAACTCATTCTTCAATTCTATGCCACTCTGCACATCAGAGGCAATGCTGGGTTTTGGACTGGATGACAGGATCAACTCATCTCACTGCTCAAGCATCTGAATTACTTCGGTCTTTCCCAATGCTAATTCCTTTGGAGAAGCTCATCGACTGTTTGATGAACCTGCTCTTCCTAATCAACTGATGCAAGTGATGATGAAGCCTTTGTCTCTAGGAAAGCCTCAACGAACAAACATCCTTGTGAAGGATTTTCTCTATGTGCCCAAGATGGTCTACCGCATTATCACAAATACTTTATGTCTTCAGAAGGGCCACAACTCTGAAGAAGAGGAAGTGGAGGGAGTCATGAATAATATGTTGTTCAACATCATTCATGGGATTGCCATCAACTTCCATGATTTCTTCATGAGAACATTGGCTAATGTTGCTCTAGCCCCATTTCAACAGAAGCCTTATGTACCTTGAATCATAAAGTTCATCAGATCAAAGTCCTCAGTTCCCTTCAAGGCGGACTTTCAGAATCATTTCGGCTTCTTGCCTCCGATTGAAGTCCTCAAAAGCACAATTGCCTCAGTGGAAGGAAAAGGTAAGGCTGTCATCGATGAAGGAACTCGTCCATGGGATGGACAGTTTCGCCAAGCTGCTTCCTTCTCCACCAATGATGATACTGCAACTCAGGACTCGGAAGCAAAGGCCTCAGCTCAAAAACCTCAAGAATCTGCCCCTCTTGTGATGACTGATCGTGAGCTTCTCATATCTCTTCATTAGAATGTCGATCATAGCCACAAGTGGGTGATGTGTCAGTTGGCCTTCATAGTTCAAAACATGACTGTGACGCAGAACTCAGTGAAGAAAAATCACTACTATGTGCATGAAATCCTCAACCGCACTTGGGCCATCCTGTCTCACCTCAAGACTCCTGAAGAACTGAAGGAGCTGGACCTTGAGGAACATCTTGACGGGGCTCGTCAACCATAGAAGAAATTCAAGAAAGTTCAAGTTCCTCTAATGGTGACAAATTAATATTCTTCACCGAGTGAGACAGATGAAGCTGAGGACACTGATGACACTGCCGCAGGCCCTGCATCGACAGACGACCCCAACAATGCTGGTGCTCCTTCCTCACCAACACGATGAAATTCTTCAAAGGGGCGTTAGTCCTCACTTTTTCGTCCCTTTTGGTATTTGATGACAAAGGGGGAGAAATTTCGAGTTAGTCTTCAAGCGGGTCACTATATATGGGCTGTTTTTGTTTAAGTTACAACTCTTGCTCTTCTGAAGCTTTTGTTGATTGAGTTGTAAACTTAAGTTCGATGGTGGTCTCACTCTTTTGAACTGCTTTACGCATGCTTATTTCTTCAAAGTACCTTAATGCGCGCATGCTGAATTTCCTCAGACACCATTTTCATCATGCATTTCAAATTCTTCATATCATATGTTAAATGCGTGTATGAATTACAAGATATAGGGGGAGTTCCCCATGTTTTTAACCAACCATGTGCATCTGCAGTCCAAAGCAAATTCCTCAAATATGCACATCTTCAGGGGGAGTTCTTCTATATCTCGCGATCAAATTCCTCAAACTCAGTATTTACACTTCATAGTATTATTCCCGTTGAAAACTTAACTTATTTGTCATCAGTCACCAAAAAAGGGGAGATTGTTAGTGCATCTAGTGCCCCTTAGCGATTTTGGTGTATTTAAGACATATAGGTTAAGGAACTAATGTGTTTGTGAGTGTACAAAGGCTCTATAAGTCGATTAGGAGTTTGATATATCCGGAGATTACTGACCCCTAAAATGTACGTCTTCAACTGGAGACTTTGGTGAAGACTTTGTGAAGACTTCGCTGAAGATTTTGGTATTCTCTGAAGACTTTGAAAATGAAGAAGTTGGTGTGACCTTGGAGATATTGACGAGGACTGTGAAGCGTGACAACTTTTGTTTTCGTAGTTTGATTTCCTTTCTTTGAGTGATAGGAAACACCGGACTGTTAAAGGGGGCCGAGGTAATACTAAGGAAAATTTCCAACTGATGCTCAACTCAAAATCCTCAACCTAACCAATCCTTTGAGTGAAGCCTTTGGAAATATCTTGCGGTTCAGTCAAGTTCCTAGTTGACAGAGACGTAGTTCTTCTAGTCTCTGTGGAAATTGATCTGACTGGGAGTTAGGATTTTGCCAGTGCGAATTGCCTACAAGTGAGAACATGATAAGTCTAAGGACTTTCATAGTTAGAAATTCCGACCGTTGTTGGGCTTAGCGCTAGCTGTCCTCAATCATAACATCCAAATAATGGTCATGTCATTGGGGGCATTTATGTATTATCATGTCAGGTTGCACCCTGGCTATAAATAGCCACCCCCACAACCACTAGTTGGTGCTGACACTTGTCATTTGAGAGCAACGCATCCTCCGAGGACTTTGAGAGAAAATCATTAGTGAGGAAAAACCCACAACCAAATCACCAAACCAAAAGTGATTGACCATCACTGACGAAATTCCTGTTTGGAATCGACGCTTGTTACCTTTGAGGACTATGTGTCCTCTAGACGGTTAGGCGTCATGGTCTAGTGCATCCTGGAGTCAATTGGGGATCATGAACTGACCTTGGTCTAGAGCATCCAGCAGTAAATTGTGGATCGTCGGGTGACCAGTTCGTGAGGGTTTTGGAAGTCTACCCTAAAGACTTTTAACGAGTGTTTGGCGAGGACTATGTGACATTAGCTCAAGGAGAATACGATAGGCACTGTGTGTCCCGGGACTATGTGTCCTTTGGTTTAAATACCATGCCGCTCCAAACCAGACATCCAACTGTCACAGCAGTTGGAACTGGGTCCTCAAACCATTGTCTTCATCGAGCTACCTGGTTCTATTTCCTTAACCCCCTTATTCCTCGTATACTTGTTGATGAGATTGATCATTACAATTTGAAGAATTTGACTGAAGACTTTCTCAATTTCCCCACCTCAAATTCTTCAAGTTACCTTGTTCATCACTGCCTATCCTTTATAACGCTACCTGTAACTTGTGCATGTTCATTTCATCATCATGACTATGATGTTGCTATGTTCCTCATGCACTTGAGTACTTATTCCGCTGCTAGTTATTCATCACATTTCAAATCCTCAAGTTGAAATTCCTCAAGTGATGAATTGGTAAAAGTCGCCGATTCACCCCCCTCTAGTCGATATAACGCACTTTCAGTTTGCCTAACCAGCTTCATCAGACACTTGGAGTCGGCACACCTTGCGAGAGGCCGCTACCGACTGGTCAAGCCGGATTTGACCTGACTCGCGACCAATTGAATGAGAAGCTAAGGGGTCACGCTCTTAAGGGAAGGAACACGTAGGCTTTAGGATCTGTGTGAGGCCCAAGAGTTGAGCCTGCGCCGGATGCCTAAATATAGAGGAGGTATGGCAAAACCATCCGGGTTATCGCTTCGGCGCCATCATCATGGCTTTGCATGTGTTGCAACTAGTGACCTCCCCCTGCTGCCGCCGACTATGTGATCAGACCTAGCAGTCCTCCACACGGTGTTCCTCCTGCATGCACGGATACCGTTAGATGCGGTGCACCTGCGCCACTCCGGCGAACCTATACGTGGAATCCGGCGACGGGCCATTCCAGGGAGATCGAATCGGTTATTCGAGGGAGATCGTATCGGCTATTCGTGGGAGATCGGATGAGGAGGAGACGACCACACGAACGCGCTACCCCAACTCTACTTCTACTGCATGTAACTGTGCGTGTATAACGATCTATGATCCATCTCCATAGCATGTTCATGGTTGTTCTGCGCATAGGAATTTTTTGATTTGCATGCGATGGACCTATGGTAGAACCCAACAGTGTAGCCATGCCCTAAGGGGTCCAAAAGCATGCCATGGCATGCCATAAGCGCGCTCTGGAGCACGCTAAAGTGCCCAACCGCACTATAGCGGGAGCATCGCTTGGCCACCTGTCATATCCCTAGCTAGATGTCATAGGACAACATGTGTGTGCATCATGTTTCATTTTTCCATCAACATGTAATGGGGATTAAAAGTAACCCCAAGCTCACATTGGAATCAAATTAATGCAAAGTTTGTGAAAACTCAACAATTTCGAAATGCCCATACAATATGTTCCCTATGTCTGATAATTATGGACATGTAAATATCAGGGGCATTTTAAATATTTGAACCATTACATCAATTTAAAAATAAATAACAAAGCTGCTGAAAAGGTGAAATAAAGCATTATCATTATTTTAGATTTTAAAATATCCTGAAACTTTTCATAGCAGTTTGAAATATTCAAACTTAATTATATAAAATAGTTGGGATATTTTATCATAGCATTTGTATCTGAAAAAGAAATAAAACAAATGTCAGGTTTATAAAACACAAAGTAAAAAAATTAAAAAAAAGGGAGGCAAACCTTGCTGCCAGCCCATCTGTGGCCCAGCCCACTAGGGGCGTCCGGATCGAGCCGGCCTCGCTCTCTCCCTTTTCCCCTCGCTCGTCCCTCTCCTTCCTCTCGCCATGGCCGAGGTCCGCTCGAGCTCGCCGTCGCTGCCCGCCTAGCTAGAGCCCCTCTGCCGAGCCCCAAAGCCCCGTCATGACCCCCTCGTCCTCCCTGAGGAGCCAGAAGACGCTGGGAGCCTCTACGTCGCGCCACCGACGTTTCTTCCCCGCCGGCCACCGGAGCCCCGCCCCGATGATTCGCCCCGTCCGGACCTCCCCCGACCTTGCCGTCGCCTCTACTGGAACCACGGTGAGCCGCTGGTGCTCCTCCCCTTCTCCCCTTTCTCTCCCGTGCCCCGTAGACGTCGCGCCCTTCCTACCCGAGCAGCCGCCGCCGCCAAGCTTGTCGTGGTCATCGTCTTCGGCGACACCGAGCCCCCTCTGTTGCTCCGCTGGATGCGCGCGTGCGCGGGCTACCTCCTGGTGCGCTCCGCGTGCCAAATGGCCACCGGATGCGCAAGTTCGGCGAGTCGCCGCCATGTTTTTGGTTGCTGTCGACTCGCCTCCGGTGTGCTGACGTGGAAAGGTCATCAGGGGATAATCCCCCTGTTAATTAGCCCCCAGCCATAGACCAGCGGGCCCTAAATGCGGGTCAAACCCTGGTCAGTGCGGGGATTAGTCCTGTGTTGCTGACGTGCGGGCCCGGCACGTCAGGTTTGACCTGGACTGGTCATTTGACCTGCTGACGTCGTAGTGATGTCATGCTGATGCAGTAATGCTTTTTCTGAATTTATATAATTCCAGGAACTGTTTAAAACTTCAAAAATTCATATAAATTAATCTGTAACTCAGATAAAAATAATTTATATATGAAAATTTATCAAAAAAATCCAATGAATCCAATGGTGCTATCATCATGCATGTTAGAGCAACCAAAGTAGATGAACATTGACATTTACTAATAGGTTAATATATGGAATATGAAATGGAGATTGATATTGAACCTATATTCAAACTCATTTCAAATTAACTTGGACAATAGTTGCATTAGCCCATCCTTATATGCTACCATGTCATGATCATGCATCATATTGTTGCACTTGTGTGTATTGATTGTTATTTATCTGCATTGCCGTAGACCTTGCTCTTGAGGATACCCCCGAATATTTCAACGAAGGAGAGTACCTTGCCGCTACCCAGCAAGGCAAGCAATCCTATTTGATCATTCCCATAACATCCCACTCTCTCGCTCCTGCTGTTGTTTATTGCATTAGGACAAACGTTCACTTGTCTGTCATACACGGTAGATGAACCTATTCTTTTGCATGACCTGTCATTGTCACAGTAAATAGCTTAACCTTGCAACCTAGCCTACCTGGTAGATGCTTGTGCCATGTTGTGCTTAGCTTACCTGCCTGCTATACTTGCTATGCTTAGAGTTGTGTCAGGTCTGGTACATCTGGGTGATGAACTGGGGTGAAACCATGTTGTCTGATGTGATAAGCTTATGATGAACCCGATTTGGTAAAGGTAGCGATGAGAGGCTATGTAGGAGTACATAGCAGGTTGTCTCATTGGGACCGTCTTAGGAACTGAGTTCCGTGTTTGTGATTGAAGACTAGTTACTACCACACATTGGGTTCCGATAACTCGACCCCTCTCGACTTATCAGTCGCTATGTCCTTAGTCCAGGAGTTGCAAGTAGTTTTTGGTGTTTATAGCATGCTAGAGGCCATGCGTAGTGCTGACCCTAGGGGTGGGTTACGACGCAGTAGGCAGTGGCACGGTGTACCATGGGTCACCTGAATGGTGGGCTTGGGAAGCCTGCGCACATCGTTTGGGGCCATAGCGGAAACTTCAACCGGACTTCCATGCAGGTTCAGTCTCAAATAGCCGATAGCCTGGACTAGAGGTCTTATGCGATTGACGGTCGTGGCCGACTCCCTCGCTGGGCTTCCACTTGAAGGTTGCTGAGGTGCATGGTTTTAAGAGCACACAACGATAAGTGGCGAGAGTGTGTGTGAAGAAGTACACCCCTGCAGGGTATGAAACTATTTGAATAGCCGCGTCCTCGGATATGGACTACTTGAAAAGCTTATGCTGATCATAGATAATCAAATGGATACTCATAAAAATATCAAGACAAGTGTGAGTACCGTGGATGGCACTCTCCCGGGAGAGGGAAGTGAACCCATGGTGGTGTATTGTCATGGAGTTTGTGGTCTCGTGTGCAATATCTAAAATTTAAACAAAGAGTTAAAATTGTGTAGTGTAGGTTAGCCATGAGTCAAAGCTGGCATTGCTGCATAAACTCCACCACTCCCCTTGTTGATACATGAGAATGAATAGACTAGACCTATTTTAAATACTTGCTAAGTACGTTTGTACTCCCGTTTGTTTAATGAATGTTGTAGATGAGACCCAAGACCCATCAGGTGGGTTCTTTCTAGATGTCGACGATGCCGAATAGCTGGTGTCCCAGCTACGACCTTATGCCTTGTGGCGGCTGTAGATAGTCAGGCCATGTGCCTTTTTTACCCTTTCATCTGTCTGTACTCAGACAACTTATGCTTCCGCTTGGTTTGTATGAACTTGTTTGTCTGACTTGAGTGTCGGGTCATGTGACCCCTATCTACAAGAACAGAATATGCAAGGCTCGTCCTGTTTGTATGACTTGTTGTATGGCTATGTTGTGATGCCATGGTTGTATCTATGCATATCGGGCATGTCATGCGTATGTGTAACGTGCAACGGTATGTATGGGATCCGACACCTAGTCGTGTGCCCTTGGTAGTACTCTTTATGGGAAACTACCTCTTTGTGCTTCCAACGAGCCATGGTAGCTTGCTACTGCTCTGGACACATTGATTGATCGACAAGTATCCTTGTGTCCTGCTATGTTTGTCCCTTCGGGGAAATGTCTCACACTGTAATGGAGTCCCGGTAGCCTTCTATGACTCGTCTATGTGTGGTGATGGCATTTATGTCTCACGACGTAATGGAGTCCTTGTAGCTTGCTATGACTCGTCTACACACGCTTGAGGCCGACACCTACATTGTTGGGTTCGTATGCCTGTTTCCGTATGGATGTGCCACTTGGGTTCTATGACTAGTCATGTCGGCCCGGGTTCTCTGTCGTTTGATTGCCAGCAACATGTTCACATACGTGAGACAAAAGACGCAAATGGTCCCGGTGAAGGTAAAGCTACAGCCGTGGAGCTTACCCTGAGTGAGGCCGCAAAGTGATGTGATAAGTTACAGTCTGGATTCGTATGACTTAGGATCGGGGTCCCGACACCATCCGACAGCATTAGGATGGGGGAAGTTTTTCCCTGGATTCCCCTCGATGCTCGCAACCTTCCAACATGGTGGCCCCCTCTCCAATCTCTCTCCGACAATCTCCAACGCACGTGCCCGACATCGCCCAATTCGTCCAACCATGGGCCTCACACGCGCGCACACCCTCGCTTCCCTTATTACCCCCTCTTGTCGTGGACAACCCCCCAGGAACACCGCAAACATCCCCGCTCATCTTCCCGTGGCCTCTAGCTTCGGCCACGAGCTCGACGGAGCACCTGCGTTCGATGGATTGTCGCGTCCCTGTAAAAGGGCCTCCCCGAGCCCTTCTCTCCCCTCTCGACCCTCTCTCCTCCATCCAATCATGCTCGTGCACTGCTAGTTATTCCCCCGAGGCCCGTATGCTCGGGATCAATCGGACCTCCCCAGGTTTATCCGCCCTCAATCTCGTAGTACAAGCCTTCTCCGGTTCTCCTTATTCTTCCTTTGGACCTGCATCAACAACCTAGTATGATTCCCCCCCACTTTTCCCTGTTGTTTGCAGCTATGAACGACCAGGGCATTCTCCTCCCGAAAGGCCACCGCCATATATCCACGTCGACAGGGAACGAGGGCACCTCGGTGCCCCGGCGCCATTCGGTTGGCGGCGACGCCCTGAGCATGACGATGGCACCAGCTCGTCCCCTCGATACCCACATCACCGACGGTGAGCTTTGCCTCCCCTCTGTCCTAAGGTGGGAGATGACAGGTGGGACTCCCTTGTCATCCCCAGACCTTTCTCACCTCTCTCCCTCTCGCTCATGCTGGGGCCTGCGCGACAGGTTTGAACCTGGCTGCGTGTGCGCCTGCTGCTCAGCTGGGCCAGCCTGGCCACTTTCAGATGGCCACTTGGACCAATGGGCAAAGTGACCATTTCCTTTTTCTGTTTTGTTTAATTTCCAGAAATTCCTCCGGCTAAAATATTAATCCAAATCCATAAATCTTCAAACCAAATTCTTGTAATATTCTGTAGTATTTAATGATGCCACTTGTGCACTTTTGGAAAATAGATTTATGTACTGGTTTCTTTTAAAAGCTAGTTTTGAATATCTAAAACCACTTCTAAATTAATTTTCAAAACTTTTTACAGTTCAAAACCAGAGAAAAATATATGTAGTTTTTATTGTAGTATTTTGCAAAGTGGTGTGACATTTTAGAAGTGGATTATGTGCTTAGTTTTTGCTGCGTTCTTTATTTTGCGCATTAATATTATGACGATTGATTGAGTTGTTGACGAGGGAGTTGGACCCAAAGACTTTGAAGACCCTGCAAACTTTGTTGAGCCAGGCAAGGTGCCCTTTGACCATGTTAAGAAACCTTTTCTTGCATGGCATATAACACCTTACTTTTGAAAATGTTGATCATGATGTTAAGGTGACCAGCTTTATCGGTTACCTCCGTTACTTTTCCTTGTTGATACTTGCATGACATGACTCTGCTTTCTACTTAGAGTTCTGTTGGTAGGAAGTAGATAGGTTGTCACGTAGATGCTAGGCAAATAGGGACGGGGATATGAACGGTGATGGAAACAAAAGCATTTTCAATGACTTTTAAAAAACACCATCGGGTGCCACTAATGCCCGAGTGAGATGACGTTGAGATAGGTAACCACTTGATAAAGAAGTGGTATACCAAGGCAAGTGAGTGTGTGTGTGTTTTCATAAATGGATTAGATTTAAGAGTTGTTGATCATCCCAACCTTACATGTACAACCATGATATATACCCCTTATGGAACGGGGCTTTAATGATTACTTTGGTCGATACTAGTAGGGAGCCCGCATTACTAGTGGGGGGAGAGTATGAATTACTCTCTTGTTTCGGGGACATGCCTGGTAGGGTGACCATGTACTGTGTTTACGAAGACTGGGCACAACGTTATGTTCTTTCATGGATGGTACTATGTTGAGTGGTGCTCAAGTTGCATACATCATGAAGACATGGACCAACTGGTGGACTCTTTGTTTAGTGTCGTCAAGGGAAAGGAATTGTTCGGGTGGTCACCTCAGGTATGTAATACCCCGCAATTCGTCGCTTGACACGGAAGTTCCCCGAGTCTCGTGGGTAAATTTTCCAACCTCTGCAAAGTGTAAAACTATTCGAATAGTAGTGTCCATAGTTAAGGACAGTTGAGGTCTTGTTTAAACAATGTCTAGTGTTTTATTAACTAGTGTGTGCGTGTTGATGACATAGGGGATACATGATTAGGGATTGATGACTTGACATGTTGATTGAGAATGAGGTGCTCAGACCTTGAATACATTGATATATGCCACTTGTTCACATGAATACCCGCTTTTACAAGTTAATTGATCATGTCATTGCACTCAAAATTAACTTTCTGCAAACTTACCGACTTAGTGCTATATCATGCATTGTTATACCTTGTTTCAAAACATGGGTTGCTTGAGAGTACATTCAAAGTAATCATTAGCCTGCGACTGGTTATTTAATTGGGCAGACATGGAAGAGAATGAATATGGTGAACAGTTCCTCCAGTCCTTCTATGGCGAGGCGAGTTCCTCCAGTCCTTCTATTTTAGAACAACAATGTCGTCACCCACAAGCCTCCATTGTTGAAGTGTGACGAGTCCCACGACATTAACATTCCTACACGAAGACCGATAGCAGCCCTCGATCCCTGCATAGAATAAAGAAAAGTAACACAACAGTCCTTTACAAAACGGCTCCTTGTAGATCAGGGAAAAACTCTTATTTAAGTAGATCGTATCCTTCATAGGAGACATCCTTCCCCTCATCACCACCGCGAAGCCCTAAAGCTTGTGAGATCAGAGACATGGCGAGCGCTCTAGGTTCAACCACGCGACCCCACGACCCCCTCCTAGGAGATTGGGCAAGCTGCTCTATGTCCCGTCTTCATCTGCATGATCTTGAAGTGCCAGGGTATCTCCCCACCTTGGATTTGAGATCCACTTGCATTGGGCTGACCTCTACAAACAACGAGGCCTTTGCGGAGAACTTCCCTACCCCACATGGGGACGAGAGGGTTTGTCTTGTCTCTTTCCTTTAGTGGGGCCTAGGATTCCCCATTCACCCCTTCTTATGGGGCCTGCTGGAATTCTATGGGATTCAGCTCCACAACCTCACGCCCTACTCAATCCTTCATATATCAGGCTTCGTGGCCCTCGGCGAGATGTTTTTGGGCCACGAGTGTCAAGACCCCGATCCTAAGCCATAAGAATCCAGCCTGTAACACATCACATCACTTTGTGGTCTCACGCACGGTTATCTCCCCGGCTGCTACCTTACCTGGGCCAGGACCGTCTGCGTCTTTTGACTCACGTATGTGAATGTGTTGCTAGCGTTCGAATGTCAAAGAACCCGGCCCGACATGACCAATCACAGTACCCAAGTGGCACATCCGTACAGGGACAGACATACGTAACCCAGCAATGCAGGTGTCGATCTCTAGCGTGTCTAGACGAGTCATAGCAAGCTACAAGGACTCCATTACGCCGTGGGACATAAATGTCATCACTGCACGTAGATGAGTCGTAGCAAGCTACAGGGACTCCATTACACTGCGAGACATTTCCCCGAAGGGATAGACACAACAGCAAAGAAGGATACATGCCAGTCAATCAATGTGTCCGGTGCAGTAGCAAGCTACCAAGGCTCGGTGGAAGCACAAAGAGGCATTCCCCATAAAGAGTACTACTAAAGGCACACAACTAGGTGTCGAATCCCATACATATCGTTGCATGTCACTTGTACGCATGACATGCCCGATATGCATAGATACAACTATGACATCACAACATAACCATACAACATTACAACATTTACTTAGAAGGCTCGGAAGAGCCAATACATTCAGATGTTACAAACAGGGGTCACAAGACCCAACACTCAGAGCATTCAATCAAACAAGCGGAAGTTAAACATGTCTGGGTAAAGACATCTACACAAGTGGCTAGAGGAACCAGACCTCTTTCTGGGATTTCCAAGTTAATCCGGTCAACATCGAACTTCATGTTGAAAATACCACTAATGAGACTGACATCTCCTCTGGAATTTTTTTTTAAGGAAACGTGAGTACAAGGGTACTCAACAAGACTTACATCAGAACTAACTACACATGCATCAGTATCAATGAAGGGGGTTGTGGAGTTTATTGCAGCAAGCCAGCTTAGACTCTTGGCTGACCTAAACTATGACTACAAGTAGTATCTTTGAGGTGGGATAGCACACACGAGTACACATATTCTCCAATCAATACAACACTATGGACCCACTTCCGTCTCCCTACGAGAAGGCCATCCATAGCACTCACGCTTGTCTTGTGTATTTTAGAGTATCCACTTCATGTTGTCTATGAACCACATAAGTTCTCCATGTAGTCCATATCTGAGGACACGACTATTCGAATAATTTATTTAACCCTGTAGGGGTATACTTCTTCACACGTCCTCCTGCCACTTATCGCCATGTGCACAGAAAAGGCACCTCGGCAGCCTTCAAGCGGAAGCCAGCGAGGGAGTCGGCCAAGACCGTCAATCACACAAGACCCTAGTCCAGGTTTATCGCCTATTTAAGACTGAAGCCGCACGAAAGTCCGGCCGTAGTTTCCGCTACGGCCTCAAACGATGTGCGCAGGGTTCCCAAGCCCACCATTCGGGTGCCACTTGGTACACCGTGCCACTGTGTCTATACCGCATCACAGTCCACCCCATCGGGGCAGCACTATGCACGGCCGCCAACCCTTTTCCTACAAACACCAGAAACTAGTTGCAACTCCTGGACTGAGATCTAGTCGATTAATAAGTCGAGCGGGCTCATATTTCAGGGCCCAATGCGTGGTAGTAACTATCTTGGATCACAAACACAGAACTCAGTTCTTAAGGACGGTCCCAATGAGACAACCTTCCATGTACTCCTACATGGCCTCTCATCGCTACCTTTACCAAATCGTGTTCGCATACTTACCTCTCACACAATAGGACATGAACACTGCCATTCCAATTCATCGCCCAGATGGATCAAACCCGACACGACACGAATCTAAGCATAGCAGCCACAGTAAGTAATCAAGCATGGATGAGTAAGCACAACAAGGCTCAATCAGTTGCTACTCATGCTAAGTGGTTTCAACTATTTACTATGGCAAAGATAGGTCATGAAAAGGAATGGGTTCAACTACTGATGACTTGTAATAGTTGAATCATTGTTGTCCTAATGCAGTAAACGAGAGCAGGAGAAATAGAGTGGGTTCATATCAATATGCTCAAAGGGGGGTTGCTTGCCTGATAGTCCTAAAGATATTACTTCTCTTTATTAGTGCCAACGTTCACATCATCAGAACCGTCGTCTATCGAGAGGGAACAGCACCGGCAAATAGAGAAATGAACACACTCAATGTGATGCGACAAACATGATGTTTGATATGGCATGTTAAGGTATTTAATTGACCTAGTGCTATAGGTAGTCATATTAAGTGAATTGGGGTTCAAATATATACTAAATTCCAACTCCACACTATTTATTAAATTATCCTAATCATGAAATGTCCTACTTGATGAGATTAACTTGCTCAAACATGCATGATCATGGCATAAAATGACTCATTGGATTTTTCTGATCATTTTTCATATATAAATTATTTCCATCTGAGTTATAAACTATTTTCTATGATTTTTAGAAGTTTAAACATTCTCTAGATTCTCCTGATTTATTCTTTAAATAGAAAATTCCTTTATTCCATCAGCATTGTGTCATCATGACCTTAGCAAGTCAACTGACCGTCTCAGGTCAAACCTGACCGGTGGGTCCCACTAGTCAGTGACACGGTCACTAATAGGGTTTAGTTTGAATACTTAATATTAATTAGCACAACAGGGCCCACCAAACAGTGACGCATTAAACTAATTATTCGAATTAATCTAATTAGAGCCTAATCCCAATATTACCAGAACCTGTCCCCACCTGTTGGTGACCCAGGTGGGGTCAAACCTGGTCAATCCGGGTCAAACTCGCCAGATTTGACCCGCGACTCATCGTTGGCGTCTCCAGAGACGGCGGAGGGCGACGGAATTCCTCCTCTGGTGACTAAAGGGCCGACGGAGGGCACCTAAATGCAGCTGGAGCTCCACTACATCCAGCTGAGCTAGCGAGAGGCGCTGAGGCGGCTTAGGGCGATGGCGCCGAGCAACTTGGCAGCGATCGGAGATCGGCCGTGGAGGCGCTAAGGCCCAGGGGAAGCAGGAAGAGCTGGGAAGAGGGGGAAATGGATGCAGCGGCTCATGGGGCTCGATGGCATCGAGGGCGGGCTCGGAGAGGCAGCGAGGCGAGCACACGGTCGCTGGCGATCTTCGTCGTCCGGCGATGGAAACAGTGGCGGCGTCAGGGATGCAGGCCTCCCGCTGCTGAGTGCTTCGTCTGGGCGGTCCACATGGTTGAGGCAGGGCGGCTAGGCTCTCTAGAGGGCTGGAGGAGGCCGGTGGCTGCAATGGTTGTGAGCGGCGGCGGTCGGAGTTCGGACAGTGCAAGAGAGAGAGAGAGCCAGGGGGAGGAGGAAGCAGGGGGAGAGAATGAGCTCGAGGGGGCTCCACACATTCTCCAGCGCGGGATAAGGACGTGGGAGGGCTCGCCAGCATGAAGCAGGAGCTGGCTCGCCCGACGCCGTGCTTCATCTTGCCTCTGCCTTCTGGCAGAGGTGAACGATGACTGGCACAGGCCAGCGGGCTAGGCCGGCTAATGGGCCAGGTAAGGATCTTTATTTTCTAATTTGGTTCAGTTTTCTAATGTTTTAGTTTGTTTTGATTTTATTTACAAACCAGCTCATTTTTACAAAATATGAAACTTTTTAACGACCCTCACTAAATTATTTTAGAGGACCTGACCAAGTTTCAAATTATTTGGAGCTATGGAATTATATATAGAATTTAATATCTCTAAAGCGAATAGTTATTCAGTTGATTGAGTAACCAAAAGTGACATGGAAAACTATGTTTCACATCTGGTTAATGTTACCACATTTCTCTAGAAATGATCGACATTTTGTTGGGCCACTTTGGTTCACTCAAAATAATTTTGGTTAACACTATTTGAATTTTATTTGTTGCTAGGGTTAGGTCCTCCCCATTTCAAAATTAAGATGAAAATTAATATGGTGACATGGATGCAAATGCAACTAATTAAAAGCAGTAATCTAGGGTTGTGATAGCGAGCCTCACTTTGATTTATGGTGAAAATACTCTGGCCTTGTCCCCCGAACAAGGGCAGCAATAATTGGGAAGTGGGTGGAGCCGAGGTATGGCGCATAGGCAGAATGGGGTACCCTGTTGTGACCCCTAAGAAGGACACCAACGAGTGGTCCATGGAATGGTTTTATATTGATGATGTCCCCTTTTTCGACCCATCTCGGAGGGGTCTGCCCGAATCTTCCAAGGCCCCTTTAAAGAAACGATTTAGTTGGCAACTAACGAGTCCTTCTCAAGAGGAGAGCGCCGAGGTAAAATGACTGGCCGCCAAGGTTAAGCTGCTAGCTCAAAACAAGTTGAGCATCATGGATGTGAAGGCCACGATAATCACCCGGTGTGTCCAACCCCTCCAACAACGAACACACCCTCTATGGTGGTACAACAAGACAAGCGATACCACCCATTCCTAACGAAAGGGGGAGGACAAACAGGATGCCCTAGCAGTCATCCTGGCCGACCGCTTTCAAGGGGAGAAAGAGGATTTCGCCCAACTAACAATCAAAGAAGGCTTCTCTAGCTACAACAATATCCAATGGGTAAGTTTGATTAAATCCTTGAATCCTAGATGCCAATACTTTATTTTAACGATCAAACACTTTCATCTTTGTCAACAGAAATGGAGACGTTGGGTCGAGACACTCGACTGTCCCGTCCCCAACCAGAGAATGAACCATGGGATGATGATCCTGGATTCCATGATGACCCGGAGATTCCAATGATCTTCGAGGATGGAGTCTACTACCAGGAAAGCATCGACAAACACAATGTGGCCCTTACAACTAGTCATCCCCGGACCCTTACCTCTTCGACCATAAAAAAGGTAAAACCTCATTCCAAAAGGGATGCAAGCCTCCTACCATTCCAACTATACCAACTACTACCCCAGGGGTCATCGAACTACATGGCAGACACCCTCCTGGCTACACCTATAGATTTCGTGCCAAGCGTAGGCAGGAAACCCAAGCGAGGCGCGATAGCAGAAAACACATCACCCGCGCCCCCACCAAGAGATACTTCATTCGTCTCTGCCTTTCGTCTGCTATTGCCATAAATACACATAGTCTCTTTTATCAGAACACTTAGGAGACAAGCAGATCAAGCCGAAGACGCCGCCGAGGCGGCAGAAAACAACCACTCACCTGATCCTTTGACCCGTGTAGGAGCTCAGGTGGAAGTTCCAGCTGAGTATCAACTTCCAAAAGATTGCGAGGGAGTTTCGGTTACTAATTCTTAGGTCGATAGCGCAATGGATCATCGGTATCGAAAAGACTCCTTGCGCCATCTGGCATTTTCCGAGCAAGAGTTTAACGTTCTTAGTTCGGTGGATGCTCACCTTGGAGCTGCTCGAGAAGGCCTCGGAGGAGCTGCTAGAATAATGTCTTTCAATATGCGCGTAAGTAGTCGGTTTTGACAACCGAACGGAAGTCCTAACCCGGTAGCCCTCGGACCTTTATTTGGTTGGGACGGCCTAATTAATGGTCTAATCATTGCCTTGACATTTTACATGATTTAAGGCAGTAAAACAAGAAGTTCTATAAGGACCTTGAATCCAGTCAGATGGATTTAAAGGGTGTCAAGGCCAAACTGGAGGAGGTGAAAAAGTTCACCGGAGAGGCACATTGTAAGTAAAAAAATATACTTTATTAAGTGCCGATAAAAAATAGGAACACCATCTCTAATGAAGTATTGTGTTGTAGCAGCTGAATCCATAGGTCAGCTCCAGAGGGATCTAGATGCGACCCTAGAATCACAAAGGTATTCTGAGTCTCAGCTTGAGTCTAATCTCCCCGTATTGGAACAATGTCGTGCAGAAAAGTGCCAACTCAAGGGGGAAAACCAACGACAAGCCCAAGAAATTGAAAGTTTGAAGATTCAACTGGCAAAGACCCATGAGGAGAACCAGAAATTAGAAGGCGACATGTTCTGTAAGTGAATTTCTAACCTGTTGTGTCATAGATTATTCTTTGTTGTGGTACATAAGTAATGCACCAGGTGCCATGCGTCGGAGTCCTAACCGGTCGTCCTGAAGGAGAGATTAACTCATTTGGTGGGGATCTACTGAAAGACTGGCCATAGTGCACGAGCAAGCTAGTAAAGCTAGGAGGAGCATGATACGGGCGGTCTTTGGCCGGCCGAGACACCTCCACAACAAATGGCCGGACTGGCAGAGCGGTTTAAAGAAGCCCGAAGCCAATTTGAGCTATGGAAAACATTAGCTTGTCAAGAGGGGGCTCGGGAGGCGTGGGCCATGGGGAAGACCAATTTCACCAAGCTAAAACCGGAACACCTGGTCCGGGTTGGTCCAGCGGGGCCGAACAGAAAAGAAATACCCCATCACCTGGTTTACGATCAAGTGGTACCCGTTGCTCATCTCTCTAAGGAAGACAACACCCTGGATGTCCTTATTGATGATCTCGACCTATCTGTGTAACATTTTGGCTCTATGTAGGTTTGCACTTGGCACCTAATTGTTTCCATCTGTGTTATAAACATTGTCCTGATCTGGCCATCGACTTCCGCCTCCCCTGCTAATAGCTGGGGAATGTTACTTATTGTGTATCCTGGAGTAACAAGAGATCATTTACTAAACTAGGCAATATGGCCATGTGGTTTGAATAGACGAAACACACATTGGATAGGTATGGTATGTTAGTTCTTAACATAAGAAACATCTTCTGGAGAAAATAGTTCCTTAATGGGTTCCTTTCTTCTGGTTTCTGCGTTGATCGCAGATGTCCTAGCTATGTACCCATAACCAGGGCAAGTAGGTGCTATGTTTGGAGAAAAATCCAGATTTGTGGTGAATACCACTAACTATACCTTCCTCTATCGTAGCTGATCAATTTGTTTGTTAAGAGTGCTAACCATTGGCTTCATCCGTCTGAGGTACCTATCCGGATAACCCGGTCATAAGAATCGCAGAGGTGCTCCCTTTACCCTCCAGCTGAACATACAGGGATGTAGAGGGTAATCACAGGAGTAACGCAACCTAGTTTGGCATAAAACTGGAGTACAATTTATCCATACAGGGGCGTAAGAATGACATTGGAAGGATGTACACAGGGTAAATACATAAATGCTTGGCTTTTAACGAAGCCCCGGGCATTGACAGGTAAAACATGACAATCTTATATATGCGGATTTGTTGCAATTCTGATAAGACAAACATAGCCTAGGAAACTCGATAATACTATGAAAGTAAACAGGGGAATTAATGAAGTCGGAGATACAAAACTTTTCAAGAGGAGGTAGCAACACCGGTCTATCCGTGGAAGCGTCGTAGGCGACCTGCATTCCATGGGTTTGGTTCAAGGCGGTTGTCGTGCGGGTTGCGGAGGTTATAGGCTCGTCCTCTTAGAACTTCATCAATTATGAAGGGTCCCTATCATTTGTGGTTGAGTTTATGCTTTTGTTTCATTGGGGGCCAGTATATGAGTTCGCCCACGTCATATGCCTTCGCTCGAACCTCCCTGCTTTGATATCGTCGAGCTTGCTACTGATAAAAAGCAGATCGAGCTCGACCTAGATCACACTCTCCCTCTAGTGCATCTAAGTCATACCGATGAACTAATTTGGCCTCCTTTTCTTCATACAACGCACCCTAGGAGCATCATGGATGATGTCACATGGGAGGACTGCTTCACCGTCGTATACCATGAAGAATGGTGTGTACCCTGTTGACTTCTTTGGGGTGGTGCGCAATCCCCATAACACGGAGACGAGTTTCTCCACCCAATGGTAGTCCAATTCTTGAAGAGACAGGACCAGACGAGGTTTGATACCGCTCATAATGAGACCATTGGCCCGTTCAACTTGTCCATTGGTCTGTGGATGATACACCAAAGCATAGTCGAGCTTGATGCCCAAGTTAGCGCACCAGTCCTTTACCTCCTGGGCCGTAAATTTGGATTTGTTGTCTGTTATTATGCTATGAGGGACACCATAATGGTGTACCATGCCGGATATTAAGTCGATAACCAGTCTGGACTTAGCTGAACTTACCGGTATTGCATCGATCCATTTGGTGAACTTGTTGACCATGACCAGAAGGTATTTATTTTTTCTTCCCCCCCTTAAGTTGTCTGAGCATGTCCAGCCCCCGGACTGCAAAAGGCCAGGTGATTGGAATTGTCCGAAGAGCCGTTGGGGGGCATGTGACTTTGGTTTGTGAAGAGTTGGCATCCCACACAATGTTGGACATGGTACGTTTGTCCGCTCGGGCGGTGGGCCAGAAGAACCCGGCACGAAAGGCCTTGCTTACTAGGGTCCTTGCTGCTGTGTGATGACCACCCATGCCTGCGTGCACCTTGGCCAAAAGCTCCTTCCCTTCTTCCTTTGAGATGCACCGGTGGAGGATCCCAGTGGTTCTTTTCTTGTATAGCTCACCCTCATGTACCTTGTCAGCTTTGGATCGTCGTACTATGTGTCTTGCCTAAGTTTGGTTATCTGGGAGTTCTTTGCACAGAAGGTAAGCAAGGAAGGTCTCAGTCCATGGTGCGATTACTCCCGTGACCTGATGAGTCGAAGGTGTCTCTTTAAGTATAGATTCGTCAATGCCTTGTTCATCCGGTTCAGCCTTGGGGTGGACAGCTTGGTCCACACCATTTGTCCCTACATTCGTATTCTCATCCCACCATACCACAGATGGCTTGAAAAGCCTTTCTAGGAATATGCTTTTAGCGACGATATCGCACTTCGCATAGGCCGGCGAGGACTTCGGCAGCTTGGTTGATGTCTCTGGAGACGTGGTGGAATTCTGGTCCGTCTAACCATGTGGAGATCTTTAGGACGACATTTCTGTATGCCGCCATTTTCGGGTTTTTGGCATTGAATTTGCTATTGATTTGCGATATAGCGATATTGTAGTCTCCCCATCCTTTGAGCCACTGTATCCCCATCGATGCCGCCATTCGCAACCCGTGTAGCAGTGCTTCATATTACACTGTGTTGTTTGAATCACCATACATGATCTAAAGTACGTATCATACATTGTCTCCGGTGTAGGATGCGAGGATAACTTCAGCCCCTAGTCTGGCAAGGTTTTCTGATCTGTAAAAATACATTGTCCAATGGGCGTATGTGTTGTACTCTCTAGGGAGTTCAGCTTCTGTCCATTCAGCGAGGAAGTCGGCCAGCACCTGACACTTAATAGCTCGGCGTGGCTTGAAGGTTATTTCTTATAGAAGGAATTCGATGACCCATTTGGCTATATAGCCGGTGGCGTCTGTGTTAGTGAGCACTCAGTCTTAAAAATAGTGGTGGAGCTTGCGTGCTGCCATGAACACCATGTTGGCTATCTGCTGATAGTGCCGGTTTATGCATTTGCCAGGGCTGAGCACTTCGGATACATAGTAGACCAACTTTTATATTCGGAGTTTGTGACCCTCGGCTTCCCGTTCTACGACGAGGACCGCGCTGACCACTTGATTGGTGGCCGAGACGTACAATAACATCGGTTCTCGAGCACAAGGTGCTCCTAAGGTGGGATTGTTGGCTAGCATTATTTTAATTCCTTAAGAGTCGTTGTTGCATCATCTGTCTGTTCGAAGTTTTTGGGCCATTTGAGCAGCCTGTGGTGGGGCAGGGCTTTTTCTCCAAGTCGGGAGATGAAATGGCTCAAGGCCGCGACACAACCTAGTAGTCTTTGGACGTGTTTTAGCTCCGTGGGAACAATGAGTTGGGTTAGGGCTCGTATCTTAGCAGGGTTAGCTTGTATTCCCTGTTGTGAGACAATAAATCAAAGTAGTTTACCAGCTGGGACTCCGAAGACACACTTGTCTAGATTAAGCCATACGTTATATTCCCGCAGACTGGCAAAGGTTTTTCTAAGGCCGTCTACCATATGGTCGGCATGTTTGGTCTTGATGACCACGTCGTCCACATAGGCCTTTGACTGTTCTGCCATTTTGCTTTGCGAGGCATGTTTCAATCATGCGCTGGTATGTGGTGACTGCGCTCATTAACCCGAAGGGCATTGTATTGAAGCAGAATGGCCCATAGGGGGTTATGAAGGCGGTTGTGGCCTGATCAGATTCCTTCATTTTTATCCGATGGTATCTGGAGTAAGCATCGAGGAAGCACACTGAGTCATGTCCGGAAGTTGCATCGATGATCTGGTCTATGCGGGGTATGGGAAAGGATCTTTGGGGCAGGCTTTATTGAGGTCTTTGGAGCTGGTTGAACCGAGAGCCGGCTGGCCCAGCAGAGTCGGAGGGTCCGGCGCAGCCGGAGAGTCTAGCGGAGCTGGTGAGAATCCTATCGGTACCATGATCAGGGACTGGACTGATGATGACGATGAAGATGATGATGATGTGATGATCCTGAACGCGCCTCCCCCTCAGTTCAGCAGGGCCAGAGCAGGCGGAGCGAGCCAGCCGGGCGGACCTCGGCGGCTGGAGCCACCAGCCGCGCGAAGAGGCCGACTCAGTAGGAGCCGATGGCCCCGCCGCATGCCCATAAAAGGGTGAAAGTGGCCGCACGAAAGGTGTCGGCACGCAACAAGTGGGTTCTGCCGTCGTCACCAGGTAAGTGCCTTCCTTTTTCTTGCGTGAGTTTCTTTCTGAATCATGGGTTGGTGGGTGTTTGACCCTTGTGCGTCATAGGGACCCCATCGAGCTCCATGAAGCGGAATCGGCGGTGGACCCGACGAACGCTGCCAGCCGGCTAGCCCGCGAGCACGCGGCCACGTAGCGGGAGGAGAAGAGTAGGCTGGCGGAGCTGCGAGTCTTGAAGTCTGGAGCGCGAGGTGGGGCCTCGTATTCTGGGACTTCAAGCGACGGGAGGCGGAGGAGGTCCGCCGACCCCGCGCGGGTGTTCGACTCGGTGGAGGAATCAACCCGTCTATCGAGGCCCCCATCGAGCGAGCCAAGAGGGGCGGCTACGGAGCCGGCTGCGCCCCCACCTGCGGAGGAGACATCCCGATCGGGGGCGGTGGCTATGGAGCCGGTCCTTGAGGCTACCCGAGCAAGGGCGCCGGTTGTGACGCCACCCACGGCCAAGCCGGCCCGGGTTGACATGCCAGATGCTCCGGCGGCCCCGGAGGCAGCGCCGAAGGCGGAGCCGGAGGCGGCGGCCGTGGAGATGGAGACACCATCCGTCGCGGTAGCCATGTCGGATCGGCAGGAGGAGGAGGCAGCACGAGCGGCGAACGAGGGGCAACTGGGGTCTGATTCCTGTGCCCTCGCCGTCATCAACTGTCACGCCCAAGATGTGCACCTATCCATTTTAAGGCACGAGGGCCTCGCAAGGGATAGATGCGGATCTTGCCGTTCGCAAGAATAGTATCATCACATCATACAATACTGAAAGAGATGAGTATACAAGATTGGCACATGCTAACTTAGAATGTCACCCAAATTCATATCATCAAGTTGAACACAGGGTCTGACTACGGATGAAATCAAGCAATAAAACAGTTGCAAATGATACTATCAAGGTATCCCAAAGATCACGACCATGGTCCTCTACTCATCCGGGTAAGTCACATACATCCTGCCTCTTTCCTCATCATATTCCCACTGGAGCTAAGTGAGATCATCATGCACGAACTCATCTGAACCTGTACCTGGAGTTGTTGTAGTAAACTATGAGCCACAGAGGACTCAGGTATCATGTGCCTGGGTACCGAGACTATTCAAGCTTAAAGGTTGGGATGGGGTAAGTGTTTAGTTTGCAGCAGCACTAAGCATATATGGTGGCTAACTTACGCAACATGAAAATAAATATGAGTGGCCTATGATGAACGGACGAAACTAGTATGATCTCTATGAGATCCTGAACACTTACTTACATCAATCATAACCCCATCGTGTTCTCTCTCGAATCATGTTCACGAGCAGAGACGATCACGGTTACTCACACAGTTGGTGCATTTTAATTAGAGTTTACTTCAAGTTTACTATAACCGGGTGTTAAACAAATATCCAAGTTGCCACATAACCGCAGGCACGGCTTCCCGAAAGATTTAACCCTGCAAGGGTGCTCCAACTAATCCATCACAAATTAATCACACTCTGCGGGAATAGCCTCGACCACGGATCTCGCGGTCATCATAGGTATTTCCAAAGGAATTCCAACACCTCGAGACAACCCGAACAAAGTCAGACTCCACACGCAAGACACTCGATAAATGTAAAACAAATCCAGCAAGCCCTCCCGACGTGTCGACGAACCCAATAAGAGTCGTGTATGTCGTTCCCAGGACATGCCGGATAGGCGAAGCGCACGGTGGACTGATAGAAATCTCCCGAGTTGCCCCGGGTTGGCCCCGCACGGTGCTCTAGTTTGGACCAACACTCATGAGGAGCACTGGCCCGTTTTCTTAATTAATTATCCACGGGGTTGCAAAGCCCTATCCAAGTTTTATTAAGTTATAGCAAATGTAGTACCGAAGTTGGGTCTTGCCAGACAAGTTTTAATCTCAACCTAATGAACAAGGGGGTCCCCATAACAACCCCGAGCATGTTAGGAGCGCAAAATATGAAAAAAAACCACCGGTAACAAGTAACTAATGGCGGTAACAGTGGAACAAATCACTCAGCAAAAGGCCAAGCCTTCCACCAATACCAAGATATATATGTGCATTAAATTAAACCACAAATAATATTGTGATAACAACAGATAATATTGTGATATCCAAATCCATGTTAACACATGGAACAACCTGCACCTGCAACTAAGAATGCTATAAGAGGGGCTGAGCAGCGGTAACTTAGCCAATCAAAGGTTTGCTAGGGTGTGGAGGTTAGAGGCTGTCATGGTAATTAGGAGGCTTATATCAAGTGGTAGGTAGCACAATTGTAACGATAAGAGCGGGAAACTAGCAAGCAAAAATAGTATCGGGATCCGGGTATGATCATCTTGCCTGTTGGTTCTTCAGCGTAACAAGTAGCGGGATCCTCGTAGTGGTACTCTCCTGGGTCCTCATACTCAGTATCGACACTCGCATCTACCCAAGAGAAACAACAACAATAAACATTCAACCAAGATGATGCATGATTCCTTTATGAAGAATTAACATGGAAACTCAAAACTAGTCACGTTCCACATGCAAAGTTTGTTAATTAATGAATCTGGACAGAACCTCATGATAAGTTATTTAAACATGCATGATCATTTCAAATACGGATTCATCATGCAAAATCGATAGAAATGCATATAAAGAACACAAGAAACGGAGTTACGGTTCTCATGATATGCTCACGACAAGGTACAGAGGCAAAATAACAAGGCCACCAAGCTATGGGCTAATTCTTCGCATTCCAAGGTAGCCACTAGATAGGTTATGAAAAACCAATCACAATAGCCTGAATAATCAATCAATTCCATGGAGAATAGCTCCCACAAGTCACAAAACAATAAAACCCACAATCTGCCACAAAACAGCACCATAGCAACTTCTACAGCTCACAACTTGAGCTACAGGAACCCTACTGCCACAAACAAGATATGGACATAACCTACTCAACACACACATCAACTTATCCAACTACACAATCAGCAAAGTAGGCACACATCAATAAGCATGAAGCAATCAAGTTGACATGATGAAACAGTTTTCTGGGACGGTGAAAATTCCTGTTTTCTGGAATCTGAGTTAATAAGTAGCAGGTTGACAGCAGTAGTTAAATATGCTATATAACCCCTATTGGCATGAAAATTAACAGTATTGTAGAAGGAAATATCTACTACAAATATCTAACACCGAGCATGAGCAAATTCCCAACATGTAACTAGATGTCACCCACTCTTCATGGCATAAAACTAACAGCAGATTCCCAAACTTAGCCATTTCTAGCATGCCGAAACAGAAACATTAAGGTGGTCACTTAGCAGCATGTTTCCCACTTATATGGGTGATTCTCATGTTAAACAAAAATACCATGGCATACTAGGTACAAAAGACTAGCACTTCCTAGTAGACATATATCCCAACGCAAGCATGGATTAAATCACGCAAAAATAACCAAATGGATCTCAGCTAAAATGACAGATTTATGAACCTGCTCAAAAGTGAAATATGAGAGTTCCAATGAGTTCATTGGCTCTTTCTAACCCAAAACCATGTTCATACTCATATGCTCATGTGAAAGACAAGGCACAAACAAGATGAAAACACAGGGGGTATATCAAGTGGGAAAACCCACTAATGCCCCCCCCCACACACACCCTCTCATGCACACACTACCACTAATGCACCACCACACATACACGAGTGTATGTATGCCGAAGCACACACACACACATCCACCTCTCACAACCAAGCATGCATATAAGCTCACCCCACAAGGACATGCATGTGTGCACCTCACATGCACCTACACATACACTCTCATGCATATGCACCTATTGGCATACACATGTGCTGATGCAAACACTCACAAACACATATACACACATGCATATGTATGCACCCACCATGTGGCACATACACACACACTAGCATCTATGCCTTAGGCACATATACACACACTACATCCACACACACATGTGTGTATGCATAACATACACACACTACAACATATGCATATATACATGTATATATATACACATATACACTCTAGCACACACACAAGCATCTATATCTACACATGAAAGGAAGAAAAGAAAAAGAACAATACCCTGGAATGGATCTACACACACATACATATCAGGAGGTAATAACTAAACAAAATAAAAGAAATAAAAAAACAGCAAAAGAGGGGGGAACCTGGGCTCGAACCCATGACCTCTCGGTCACCTCCCCCAAACCCAACCACCCTGCTACACTACCGAATGTTAACAGAGGAGGGGTACTCGTACCCTAATACACACACGCATACTAACTGACTGGCAAAACTGAATCCAACATGCGACAGTGGCGACAGGGCGACTCCGGCAGCAATTCCGGCGATCCCACGGTCAAACTGGCAACTCCAACGGCCCTCACTTGCGCGGGAACAATCAAGGACTCCACTCCCCTGCTCTCCTTGCGGAGAGGAGGACGGAGGCGAGCGGCAGGTGCTCGTCTTGCTACCGGCAGCGACAGACGTGGCGGCGAGCAACTACAAGCCATGCGCGGAGGAAAGGGGCTACGGGGACCAGCTGCTCACCTTGGGAGAAGGCGACGATGAGCCAGTCACGACGGAGTCGACGGAGGGGAAGAAGACGGCCGGAGACGGCGCAGGGGAAGAAGACGGCGGAGCGGGGACTTCCGGCGAGGATGGGGCGTCGCTGCAGAGCTCCTCTGGGGCCCCTAGCGGCGGGAATGGAACGCCGGGACGACCCACTACGCTACACTATCCTGGATGCGGAGGGGATCCACCGAAGACGAGCTGCGACGGCGATGACGACCCAGCGGACCTCTGTGCTCTCACACTGAAGCGTAACCACCTTACCTGACAGGAAGGAAGAAGAGAGGGAGGAGGGAGATAGAGAGGAAGAGGGGAGTTACAACGGCGGAGGGAGGAAGAGGGAACCCAAGCGAGCAGGCACGGATGTCGAGGGGGCTATAAAGGCGATGGGACAGACGGGACGGCGACGGAAAGCGACGGCGGACACGGCTCTCCTCTCTGAGGAGAAGGAACGGGGCAGGTAGCCGTATGTACACTACGGGCTGGCCCGCAGGAGAGACAAGGACCACATGCCTCTCTCTCTCTGAAATAAAAAGGAAGGTTTTATAATTTAAAGAACTCAGCCACACAAAAATAAATCCCTAGAGCATATTAAAAGGTTTTTTGGGAAAAACAAAAATACTTTTGTGGTGAAGATAATATGCACTAATTTAATAAAATATTAAGTTGATTTGTTAAACAAGTAATTAATAATATATATAAAATGGCAGATCCTGTTATTTAACCCCCTATTAACATAAAAAACTAAAGAAAAGAAAAGGGCAACACTCACATGCTGAAGATAATATAGGCTATCACTTGGACATTTTAAAACAATTTTTAGAAACAACTTAGTTCTGATCATAAAATTAAAAGAAGAGAGGGGTTTTAGAAAGGGGATGTTAAGAAGGAATTAGAGAGGGGGAGAACAAGAGGTGCACACATGACTCCAACCACACTCAAGCACCAACACGAAACAAGACCCACTCACAACCACCACATCATACAAGGCACATGAAACCCAACATGGTAAGATGAATGAAAATGATGCATGAATGCAAACCACAAATGGATGACAAGGTGCAATTCATACATAGCTCATGACACAAGGTTCATACAATGGGGTTACATGCCATAAAAGGAAGGGACAACACTTGGGCTGTCACATCAACCCTCCCCAGAGGCCGGCACTATGGCAAGCGTGTGGACGGGTGGCAATGGTAGTTGGGCCCGAAGGTCCATGCAGGACGTGACCTGGTACTGGGAGGCATTGGCGTGCATCGCAACCCTTCCGGCTCCCCCAGCAGGCGGCCCGGTTACCGCCTTCGGGGAGCTGGGGAGCGTCCTGGATTGGTGCCGCTAGGAGCTGGCCCGATTCGCGGAGGCGGCCGACACCACCCTGCGGCACGTAGAGGTAAGCGTTGTTGTCTTTGTTGAAATTTTCAATGGGGGCGCGCGAGCACACCCACTGATGGTAGCCCCCGAGATGCAGGCCGGCTAATCGACTGACGGGCAGCCAGGTCGGATCTCCTTGTGTGTCTTTTGCTTTCGGCTTCATCTGGCAGGTGGGGAACTCCCAGCGGCAGAAGTTATTTGAGGAGGCGGTCTCCATCCACGACCGTGGCAAGCACGGCTTATACCGGTGATAGGAGGAGCTAGCACAGGTGCAAGGTATGTCAAGTCTTGTGGGGGGGGCAGCCCCTGGGAGCCAGGCCGGCTCCCTGGCAGCCAGAGCGGGCGTGGAATGACCGGCTGATGCTCGCTTTGCTTTGTAGAGGAGCTGACCACCCTCCGGGTGGAGAAGACCAGGGCTGTCTCCAAACGGGGACGGCTGGTGCAGAGCGCCAAGTGGTGACTCAGGAGAGGGACCGGCTCAGCGCCCAACTAGCGGATGGGCAGGCGGCCCAAGACAGCCTGAAGGCCAACGTGGCGCGGGAGGTGACGGCCAAGGATAAAGTCGTCAAGGAGGCGATCAAAGCCGCCCAACGCACCGCTGCCCTCGTGAACAAGGTGACTCCCCACGAGAGGATGCTCAAGGAGCGTAGGGAGGCTCTTGCCGAGGCGGAGGCAGCGCTGGCCTCCGAGCGGGCCTCCTCGCTCCATTTTGCCCTCGAGAGAGATAAATCCATCGAGCGTGAGTATCCAATTTTCTTTTTTCAGCCGGTTGCCTTTTTTCTTGCCAGTTCTTGTTTTTGATTTTCCTTCCTCTCCTTCTTCCCTTTCCTCCTTAGGGCGCTTCTCGGAAACCCAGCGCCGCGTTGAGCGTGCCGTCAAAGAGCACCGGGAGTATCTTCGGGCACGCGGACGCTCCATCGAGGAGGATGTTGCGTGGAGTATGGCGGAGCTTGGCCTCGCCATAGAAAACCGACTGATCCACCTCAAGCAGAGCGTGGAGAGGCTGAAGACGAATGGCAAGGAGATTATCACCTCCTTGTGGCCAGGCCGTGGAGGGTCTCCAGAGAACCGCATGGCCTTGTGGCTAGAGCACGCCGTGGCCCATCTCGAGGTATGGAAGGCATCAGCGGCTCCGGTTTGTCACTTCGTGGTACCGCGGTGTGGACTTGGACCTGCTGGCCACTATGCGGGACGACCCAACCGAGAAGCGGGCAGCCCGTGAGTTGGTCCTGGTCTGTCAGGCCAACGAGCTCGTGTCGTACGTCGAACCGGATGAGATCCTGCCGGCACTTGGCGAGGACAGTGAGACGGCAACCGCAGACTCCTTCGGCATCCCCCATGGTCCGGAAGACGAGGAGGTTGCCGATGAGTGTACTGACTCCAGTGCCAAGTGTCGGGACCCCGATCCTAAGTCCTATGATTCCATACTATAACAAGCCACATCACTTTGCGGCCTCACGCACGGTAGTCCACGGCTGCCACCTTACCTTGGCCGGAACCGTTTGCGTCTTTTGGCTCACGTATGTGAACATGTCGCTAGCAATCACACAACAAAGAACCCGGGCCGACATGACTAGTCATAGAACCCAAGTGTCACATCCATACGGAAGCAGGCATACATAACCAAGCAATGCAGGTGTCGGTCTCAAGCGTGTGTACGCGAGTCATAGCAAGCTACAAGGACTCCATTACGTTGCAAGACACGAATGTCATCACTGCACGTAGATGAGTCGTAGCAGGCTACGGGGACTCCATTACACTACGAGACATTTTCGCGAAGGGACAGACACAGCAGCAAACAAAGATACATGCCGGTCAATCAATGTGTCCAGAGCAGTAGCAAGCTACCTTGGCTCGGTGGAAGCACAAAGAGGCAGTTTCCCGTAAAGAGTACTACTAAAGGCACACGACCAGGTGTCAGATCCCATACATACCGTTGCACATCACACGTACGCATGATGTAGGATGCCAACTTTGACTCATGGCTAACCTACACTACTCAATTTTAACTCCTTGTTACAATTTTAGTTATCGCACACGAGTCCACTACCTCCATCACAATACACTACCATGGATTCACCTTCCCCTTCCGGAAGAGTGCCATCCACGGTACTCACACTTGTCTTGCGATTTTTAGAAGTATCCATTTGACTATCTATGAATAGCATAAGTTCTCCAAGTAGTCCATATCCGAGGACGTGGCTATTCGAATAGTTTCATACCCTGCAGGGGTGTACTTGTTCACACACGCTCTCGCCACTTATCGCTGTGTGCCATAAACCATGCACCTCGGCAACCTTCAAGCGGATGCCCAGCGAGGAAGTCGGCCACGACCGTCAATCACATAAGACCTCTAGTCCAGGCTACCGCCTATTTGAGGCTGACCCGCACGGAAGTCCGGTCGAAGTTTCCGCTACGGTCCCAAACGATGTGCGCAGGGTTCCCAAGCCCACCATTCGGGTAACCCCTGGTGCACTGTGCCACTGCCTACCGTGTCGTAACCCACCCCGAGGGTTAGCACTACGCACGGCCTCCAGCATGCTATAAACACCAGAAACTACTTGCAATACCTGGACCAAAGACTAAGCGACTGATAAGTCGAGAGGGGTCGAGTTACCGGAACCCAATGTGTGGTAGTATCTCGTCTTGGATCACAAACATGGAACCCAGTTCCTAAGAACGGTTCCAATGAGAAAATCCACTATGTACTCCTAAATAGCCTCTCATCGCCACCTTTACCAAATCGTATTTATTATATGCTCACTACATCGGACAACACTATTTCACTCAGTTCATCACCCAGATGAATCCGGCCTGACACAACTCTAAGCATAGTAAGCATAGCAGGCAAGGTAAGCTAAGCACATCATGGCACAAGCATCTACCAGGTACGCTAGGTTGCAAGGTTTAGCTATTTAGTGTGACAAGATCAGGTCAGACATAATATTAGGATCATCTACCGTGTATGACTGACACGTGATCGTTTGTCCTAATGCAATAAATAAGAGCAGGAGCGAGAGAATGGGATGTTATCGAAATGATCAATGGGGTTGCTTGCCCTGCTGGGTTGCGGAGGAGTTCTCTCCTTCGCAGGGGTACAGAGTGGTATCTTCTGGATTAAGGCCTACCGCAACGCAGATAAAAAAACATTCAATACAAGAAGATGCAACAATATGATCTATGATCATGGCATAGTACTATGCATGGGTGAGCTAATGTAACTAGTGATCATGTCAATTTGAAATGAATTTGAATATAGGTTCAAAGTTGTTCTCATTTCAAATACCATATATTGACCTAATGTTAAAATGTCCATCTTCACCTATTTAGATTGCTCTAACATGCATGAGAGTAGCACCATTGGATTCATTGGATTTTTCTGATAAATTTTGATATATAAATTATTTTCATCTGACTTACACATTAATTTATATGATTTTTCAAAGTTTTAAATATTTTCCGGAATTATTTTTAAATAAGAAATTGAATTATGACATCAGCATGATGTCATTATGACATCAGCATGATGTCATTATGACATCAGCTGGTCAGCTGACCCGGCCCAGAGTCAAACCTGACATGTGGGGTCCACATGTCAGTGACTGGTTAACTTAACTAACTGATTAAAACTAATTCTGTTTTAATTAACTAATTGGGCCCAACTGTCAGTGACACATTAACTTAATTAATGATTAAACTAATTACAGATTAACCTAAACTAATCAGGGCCGGGGCCCCACCTGTCACTGACTCACAGAGTCAAGCCAGGGCCCACCTGAGGTCAAACTCGCCGGAGTTGGCCGGCGGCTCGACGCCGGTGACCATCAGGGATGGCGGCGTCCATCAGGTTTCTCCTATTGGGGGTCATTTGGCGCGCTGAAACCACCGGCGTGTGGCCCGTGCACGACCGCATCCATCTGAGGCCACGGGAGGTCACGGGGTCACCGGAGCTCGCCGGAAACGAGCTCATGGCGGTGGCCGGAGCTCGGGCTCGGACGCCAACACGACACAGGGCACGACACATCTGCTACCTAGCACCAAAGGCATCTACGCGACTCTGCAAACACAACGGTGGCATTGGAAGGACCAACCGGTCACCGGAACGTAGCCGGCGACGGGGTCAAGCGGCGGCGCAATTCGGGCCTCGATGGAATCCGGGGGTAGGGCGCGAGATAGAAGGGGGAAAGATGGGGGAAACACTCAGGGGCTCACAGCGAACGTGGAGGCGTCGACGGCTGGCTCGGGGAAGACCTGGAACAGCGGCAAGCTCCGATTCTTCTCCGGCGACCCGAGGAGGAAGAAGAGGACGCGACGGCGATTGGGACCTTCTGGCGATGGGCAGCTAGGTCTAGGAGGAGGAGGGGGTCCACACGGTTCTTTTGGCTGGCTAAGACAGCGCGGGGTTGGCTAGAACGACGGCGACAAGCTCAGGAAGCTCTCGGCCATGGCGGAAGCAGAGAGGAAGGAGGAGAGAGCGAGGAGCGAAGGGAGAGAGCGGCGGGGAGGCGCCTCGGTGCTTATCCCCGGCGTCGCACTGGCGAGGGAGGGGCCAGGCAGGCAGGTGGCGTGGCGCCACTGGAATGAGCGCACGGCGGCCACACGTCGCACCTACTGGACGCCAGGAGGACGAAGACCCCCCTGGGCCAGATGGGCCACCAGGTAAGCTCCCTCTCTCTTTCTCTTTTTCCTTGCTTCTGGTTTTCTATATTTCTGACCTTTGTTTATTTTATTTCCAGATTCAAATAACTTTCAAATTATCCCCAAACAATTTCTAATATAGAGTTTGAATATTTCAAACCTATTCAAAAAGTTTCATGGATTTTGAAATCAGAATTAATGATAATGATTTTATTTGTCATTTTTAGAGACTTAAATCATTAATTTAAATTATTTAAAATGTTCAAATAATTAAGATGGTCCCTGGTACATCCATGTCCTGAATTATGAGACATAGGGAACATTTTTGATGGGCATTTTGGATTTGTTGAAATTTCATTTATCTGGAATCTCTTTATTTCATGAAATGCTTGGGGTTTCTTTTCTTTCTCCCCATTTCATATTGATGCAATGATGATGATGATGATGCAAACACATTGCTAGCCTAAGACACTTGCTGGGGTTGTGACAACTCACCCCCAGTCAAAAGAATCTCGTCCCGAGATTTTGAAGTTATCGGGAAGAGCGCGGGGTACTCTAGTCGAAGACGATCTTCTCTTTCGCATGTCGCCTCCTTTTCAGAATGATGCGACCACTAAACCTGAAGAAACTTGATGTTTCGACGCCGAGTGGTACGCTCATCTTGATCAAGAATACGAACAGGGTATTCTCGGTATGTAAGGTTATCTTGGAGATGAAGCGCTTCGTGGTCCACTTCTTGGACAGGGTCCGAAAAGCAACGCCTGAGTTGTGAAACATGGAAGACATCATGAACTTTGGACAGATGCGGTGGAAGTTCCAATCGGTAGGCAACCTCTCCTCGTTTAGCAAGAATGCGAAAAGGTCCAATGTAACGAGGAGCTAACTTGCCTTTGATACCGAATCGATGGGTACCCTTCAGAGGTTTCCCCCGAAGGTAAGCCTTCTCGTCAACTTCATAGGTCACAGACTTATGATGACGGTCATATTGACTCTTTTGACGGGATTGGACTGTTTTCAACTTTTCACGAATAATGCGAACTTGCTCCTCTGCATCCGGGATCATATCCGGACCAAAGAGTTGCCTCTCTCCGGTTTCTGACCAGTTAAGAGGTGTTCGGCATTTTCGTCCATAGAGAACTTCAAAAGGGGCTTTGCCCAAGCTTGATTGATAACTATTGTTATATGCGAACTCAGCAAATGGAAGGCAGTTCTCCCAATTCATACCGAAAGATATAACACAAGCTCGGAGCATGTCTTCGAGAATTTGATCGACTCGCTCAACTTGACCACTTGATTGAGGGTGGAAAGCAGTGCTAAAGGATAGATGAGTCCCCATGGCTGTTTGGAAACTTCCCCAAAATCGAGACGTAAAGATACTTCCTCGGTCTGAGTTAATCTCCAAAGGAACCCCATGAAGAGAAACTATTCGAGAAACATATAACTCCGCTAGCTGACTAGCAGTAATGCTTTCACGAACAGGAAGAAAATGAGCCACTTTGGAAAGACGATCAATGACTACGAATATAGCACTGTTCCCTCTCTTGGTCCTGGGAAAACCGGTGATGAAATCCATACCCACCTTATCCCATTTCCATTCAGGAATAGCTAAGGGTTGAAGGGTGCAAGCAGGCTTTTGATGTTCTGCTTTCACACGACGACAAACGTCGCAATTAGCAACATACTGAGCAATTTCTCTCTTCATCCTAGTCCACCAGAACCTCTGGCGTAGGTCCTGATACATCTTGGTACTACCCCGATGAATTGTGAGAGGAGAATCATGAGCCTCCTTAAGGATCAATTGTCGCAGATGTTGTTTCTTTGGGATCACCAAGCGATTCTCAAAGAAGACAACTCTCTGATCATCTTCCAAGAAGCATCTAACATTCCCCTTCTTAATGTTTTTCTTGATCCGAGATATCCTGGCATGATGCTTCCGGGCTTCTAGGATTTGATCCAAAAGTGTAGGTTTCACCACCAAGTTGGATAGGAATCCTTGAGGAACAATGTGAAGGTTTAACTTCCGGAATTCCTCGTAGAGAAGCGGTTGACCCTGTTGTAACATCAGATTGTTACACTAAGTCTTACGACATAGTGCATCAGCCATAACATTAGCTTTTCCCGGGGTGTAAGTTATCCCTAAGTCGTAATCTCTAATCAACTCTACCCACCATCTTTGCCTGAGATTCAAATCCGGCTGGGTGAAGATATATTTCAGACTTTGGTGATCGGTGTATATCTCGCAACGATTACCCAGGAGGTAATGTTGCCATGTCTTTAGTGCATGGACTACAGCTGCAAGTTCAAGATCATGTGTTGGATAATTATCCTCATGTGAACGCAACTGTCGAGATGCGTATGCAATCACATGACGATCTTGCATAAGAATGCAACCTAATCCTTGTCACGAGGCGTTGCAGTAGATAATAAAGTCCTTAGAAAAATCTGGTGGCACCAGAACGGGAGCAGAGGTCAGTCGTCTTTTCAACTCCTGAAAACTATGCTCACATTGTGGGGTCCACTCAAACTTTTTATATTTCTTGAGGACTTCAGTCAGAGGTTTCACAACCTTGGATAAATTCTCAACAAAGCGACGACAATAGCTCGCTAAGCCAAGGAAACTCCGAACTTGCTTAACCGATTCAGGTTGAGTCCAATCAAGGACGGCCTGAACTCTCTCAGGGTTGACAGCAATATCTTTGCCAGAGATCACGTGGCCCAGATAGGTCACTTCCGGCAACTAGAATTCACACTTGGAGAATTTGGCATATAGGCGATGCACTCGAAGTTTCATCAATACCAGCCTTAGATGCTCGGCATGTTCTTGTTCGTTCTTCGAGTAGATGAGTATATCGTCGAGGTAAACCACGACGAGTTTATCCAAATAATCTATGGAGATCGAATTCATCAGACGAGAGAAAGTGGCTGGAGCATTGGTTAAACCGAAGGACATGACGGTGTACTCGTATTGGCCATAACGAGTGACAAAAGCCGTTTTTGGAATGTCCCCGTTTCTAATTCTGATTTGATGGTATCCCAACCTCAAATCCATTTTGGAAAAGACAGAGGATCCAGCGAGTTGATCATACAAATCGTTGATCCTGGGGAGCGGATACTTTTTCTTGATAGTGACCAAATTCACTGGTCGGTAATCCACAACCATCTGATCCGATCCATCCTTCTTCTTAACGAAGAGTACGGGGCAAGCCCAAGGAGAAGAGCTAGGACGAATGAAACCTTTCTTCAAAGATTCATCGAGTTGGGTTTTTATCTCGGCTAGTTCTAAGGGTGCCATCTTATAAGGTCTTCTGGCTATTGGGACTCTCCCTGGGATAAGTTCTATCACGAACTCAACATCTCTGACAGGTGGAATACCTGGCAGTTCTTCTAGAAAGACATCCGGAAAATCACGGACTACCGGAATATCTTCTAGCTCGGGGAGAGGGCTAGCATTTAGGGAATAGAGTTGGCGCTTGGTTGTTCGAGTAGAGACATTAACTATCTCACCCGAGGGATGTGTAAGTTGAACATTCCTAGAATGAGTATCAATCTTGGCATAGTGGGCTTTCATCCAATCCATACCTAGAATGATATTGATGTCCGAAGACTTAAGAGATATCAAAGATGCTAGGAATACTAGTCTATCCACCAGAATTTCATTGTCATGGCTCACCCTAGAAGTTTGCCATTTTGAACCAGGAGTATGAACTACTAAAGGAGTGGGCATGTCACAGAAAGACATGTTATGCAGTTGTGCATAACCTTCTGAGATGAATCAATGAGATGCCCCAGTATCAAATAGAACAGATGCTGGATGGCTATTAACAAGAAGCATACCTAGAATGACATCAGGGTCTTCAAGAGCTTCTTCAGCAGACACATAATTAACTCGCCCACGATTAGGAGCTGGCTTCACATAGAAAGCTTTCCCTCGTTTTCCGCGTCCAGCGGGCTTAGCATTGTTCTGGGGACACTCACGAGAATAGTGTCCCGGTTCTCCACACTTGTAGCATACCACTGTGGCACAAGGGGCGACATTTGTTTGTGGTCCTCCAAAAGGTCTGGGTGGAGGGTTGGACTGAACTGGACGAGGTGCCTGGAAAGATGGCCTCGCAGTGTATCTTGCCGGCAAAGCTGCATTGGGCACCCACACTCGGCGTTTATTGGGGCCTGAACCCGATGCAGGGTTGAAGTCACGGCTATGCTTCCTCGTGGCCTCATAGTCGGTTTGTCCGGACTCAACATTGATAGCCTTATTGATGAGAGCCTGGAAGGTCGTGCACTCATGCAAGCGAAGATCTCGGCGAAGCTCAGCATTAAATCCCTTGTAGAACCTAGCCTGCATCTTGGCATCAGTTGAGACTTCCTTTGGGGCATAGCGAGCAAGATTACCAAACTCGTGACTGTATGCATCCACTGACAATCTGCCCTAGGTGAAGGCACAGAATTCCTTTCTCTTGAGGTCCATCATCCCTTCCAGGATGTGATGGAGACGAAATGCGGCGCTGAACTCTTCCCAGGTTAGTGCAGGTCCCTTGGGACGCATAGCCTCATAGCTCTCCCACCACAGGTTGGCAGGTCCCTCCAGAAAGTATGTCGCAAAGGTCACCTTATTGGCCTCTGAAACATTTGCAGCTCGGATCTTACGTGATATGCTAGTCAGCCAATCATCCGCATCGAGGGGGTCGATCGAATGATGGTACATAGGCGGACACAGCTTGATAAAGTCACCAAGTGACACTCCATCATGGTGATCATTGCGGGGAGAACGAGTTGTGTTCTGTTCAATTCTCTCTAACAGCCTGTTGGTCTCCCTCTTATTCCGTTCAGCTTCTAGCATCACCTCCGCCAGAGATGGTGCATGTGGCAGCTCTTCTTGCCTTGGCTGGCTACTCTCGCCCTGCTCGGGAGCAGGCACGGGGTTGTTCCTAGTTGACACCATCCTGAGGAAAACAATCCACAGCTTAGACATAGAGAACAACAACTCTAAGACATGAGTTAAGGAATGCACTGGTCAACATGGCATGTAGGATAAACACCAATCAACATGGTAAAACAACTACCATATGAACATTAGGTTTCATACACACCATGACTTAGTTTAGTACAAACCCAAGCTGAAAACAACTATGGAGAGATGACACAACTCATTGGAGGCATTACAAGCTTCCTATACATTATCTATCTACACCTCCGGAACTCAACTCTCGACCTTAATCATATCCCACAAGACACGCAGGTCTGTGGCGATACAACTACTACCATACTAGGTCTAACATCCACGCACTCAAACATCACCGTAGAATGCCTCGTACAGGTTACCCCCGTGACCTAGGAGCTAAACCTGAGGATCTAGAAACACTCTAGCCTGGGATCCCTGGAATCCATAAGGACACGTGTGTGGCCTTGGTCCCCTTGTCGGTGGCAACAGCGGTCCTCGAAGAGTGGTGATGCCTCCAACATCAGGCCAGTCTACGTGTGCTGGCAAATGAGTCCGCGATGGGGTCAGCATCTCCATGTTTCCATAGCCTGTCTGCACGAGAGGTGCCAACTGCGTCAAGGCTGTCCAAAGGCGTGCATGAGTAGCGTAGAGCTCCATGCGAAGGGCACGTGCATCACGATCCCTGTTCTCCAACATCTGAGTAGTCACCTGCAGCCTAGGGTCCTCATGAGAATGATCAAAGTAGGCTGCACTGAGATATCCATCCTCTCCTCCCGTGGAAGCAGGAACATAGTAGAACTCCGTGTTCTATAGCAGACCATGGTGAAACCTCATAATAGTGAGCATGGTGTAGGCGGCTTCCTGAACTGCCATATCTATGGTAACCCCCAATCCATGAGTCCAGTGAAGCGGCTCTGCAGCTCCAGGATATGGAGGATATATCCAAACGGTACACAAATACTGACTCTGGTTGAAATCTCTATACTGCTCCTCCACTGTGTACTCTGGGTACCAGCGATATCCAGCCTCCATCATCACTCTAACCAACATGGCCGTGTGACCCGGCACATCGATGCACCTGGTCAGACGGACCACCTCACGGGAAGGATGAGAGGGCATCTGAAACAGAGAATGATGCAAAGACATTAGAGAACCTAGCAGAAATTGGACAGCATAACGGCTGTAATTGCTCAAGAAATTGTTTGAGACAATTGAAAAGAGATTGGAAAGGCATGACCACTCGACTATCTAGACTCAAATCTCTTCTCCATCTGTTTCTCACACCAACAACACTCGAGTAACTGCACTCATGTACAAGCAAGCTAGCTATTAGTCCATGGCTAGTAACTCGTCATCCTAAGCAACTGATGAGAATCCTAGTTCCTATCCCCATAGAAAAGATGAGAATGACCCAGCATAGAATAACTTGGGCAGAGGAGTAAAAAGAGCCTTACGTTCCCTTCCACAATCAATTCCCCTACTTATCTATGGTGTTTCTAGACTCAACTTCGACCGGTTTGGCTTGGTAGTCCTACAGTCAGTCAGGCTCTGATACCAATGCTGTCGGGACCCCGATCCTAAGTCATATGATTCCATACTGTAACAAGCCACATCACTTTGCGGCCTCACGCACGGTACTCCACGGCTGCCACCTTACCTTGGACGGAACCGTTTGCGTCTTTTGGCTCATGTATGTGAACATATCGCTGGCAATCACACAACAAAGAACCCGGGCCGACATGACTAGTCATAGAACCCAAGTGGCACATCCGTACGGAAACAGGCATTCATAACCCAACAATGCAGGTGTCGGTCTCAAGCGTGTGTAGATGAGTCATAGCAAGCTACAAGGACTCCATTACGTCGCGAGACACGAATGTCATCACTGCACGTAGACGAGTCGTAGCAGGCTATGGGGACTCCATTACACTGCGAGACATTTCCCCGAAGGGACAGAGACAACAACAAAGAAGGATACATGCCGGTCAATCAATGTGTCCGGAGCAGTAGCAAGTTACCATGGCTCGGTGGAAGCACAAAGAGGCAGTTTCCCGTAAAGAGTACAACTAGAGGTACACGACTAGGTGTCGGATCCCATACATACCGTTGCACGTCACACGTACGCACGACATGCCCGATATGCATAGATACAACTATGGCATCACAACATAACCATACAACAACATGACTTTTATTAAGAGACTCAGACGAGCCTTGCATAATATGTTCTTACAGATAGGGGTCACATGACCCGGCACTCAAGTTATACAAACCTAGTAATACAAGCCAGCGGAAACTTAAGTTGTCTAAGTACAGACGTCAAAATATAAAAGAGGAATACGGCCTGACTATCTACAGCCCACCACACGAGCAAGATCGTAGCTTGGACACCAGCTATTCGGCATCGTCAACGTCTAGATAGAACCCACCTAATGGGTCCTGGTTCTCTTATGCAACATTAATTAAGCAAGGATGAGTACAATCGTACTAAGCAAGTCTTTAAAACAGACCTAGTCTATTTATGCTCATGTATCAACAAGGGGGTGGTGGAGTTTATGCAGGATGCCAACTTTGAGTCATGGCTAACCTACACTACTCAATTTTAACTCCTTGTTACAATTTTAGTTATCGCACATGAGTCCACTACCTCCATCACAATACACTACCATGGATTCACCTTCCCCTTCCGGAAGAGTGCCATCCACGGTACTCACACTTGTCTTGAGATTTTTAGAAGTATCCATTTGACTATCTATGAATAGCATAAGTTCTCCAAGTAGTCCATATCCGAGGACGTGGCTATTCGAATAGTTTCATACCCTGCAGGGGTGTACTTCTTCACACACGCTCTCGCCACTTATCGCTGTGTGCCATAAACCATGCACCTCAGCAACCTTCACGCGGATGCCCAGCGAGGAAGTCGGCCACGACCGTCAATCAAATAAGACCTCTAGTCCAGGCTACCGCCTATTTGAGACTGACCCGCACGGAAGTCCGGCCGAAGTTTCCGCTACGGTCCCAATCGATGTGCGTAGGGTTCCCAAGCCCACCATTCAGGTGACCCCTGGTACATCATGCCACTGCCTACCGCGTCGTAACCCACCCCGAGGGTCAGCCCTACACACGGCCTCCAGCATCCTATAAACACCAGAAACTACTTACAATACCTGGACCAAAGACTAAGCGACTGATAAGTCGAGAGGGGTCGAGTTACCGGAACCCAATGTGTGGTAGTATCTCATCTTGGATCACAAACACGGAACCCAGTTCCTAAAAACGGTTTCAATGAGACAATCCACTATGTACACCTACATAGCCTCTCATCACCACCTTTACCAAATCGTATTCATTATATGCTCAGTACATCGGACAACACTGTTTCACTCAGTTCATCACCTAGATGAATCCGGCCTGATACAACTCTAAGCATAGCAGGCAAGGTAAGCTAAGCACATCATGGGACAAGCATCTACCATGTATGCTAGGTTGCAAGGTTTAGCTATTTACTGTGACAAGATCAGGTCATGCATAAGATTAGGATCATCTATCATGTATGACTGACACATGATCGTTTGTCCTAATGCAATAAATAAGAGGAGGAGAGAGAGAATGGGATGTTATCGAAATGATCAATGGGGTTGCTTGCCTTGCTGGGTTGCGGAGGAGTTCTCTCCTTCGTTGGGGTACGGAGTGGTATCTTCCAGATTAAGGCCTACCACGACACACATAAAAAACATTCAATACAAGCAGATGCAACAATATGATGCATGATCATGGCATAGTAGTATGCATGGGTGAGCTAATGTAACTAGTGATCATGTGAATTTGAAATGAATTTGAATATAGGTTCAAAGTTGTTCTCATTTCAAATTCCATATATTGACCTAATGTTAAAATGTCCATGTTCAACAATTTATACTGCTCTAACATCCATGAGAACAGCACCATTCGATTCATTGGATTTTTCTGATAAATTTTCATATATAAATTATTTTCATCTGACTTACAGATTAATTTATATGATTTTTCAAAGTTTTAAATATTTTCTGGAATTATTTTTAAATAAGAAATTGAATTATGACATCAGCATGATGTCATGATGACATCAGCTGGTCAGCTGACCCGGCCTAGAGTCAAACCTGACATGTGGGGTCCACATGTCAGTGACTGGTTAACTTAACTAACTGATTAAAAATAATTTTGTTTTAATTAACTAATTGGGCCCACCTGTCAGTGACACATTAACTTAATTAATGATTAAACTAATTACAGATTAACCTAAACTAATCAGGGCCGGGGCCCCACCTATAATTGACTCATAGAGTCAAGCCAGGGCCCACCTGAGGTCAAACTCGCCGATGTTGGCCGGCGGCTCGACGCCGGTGACCATCAGGGACGGCGGCGTCCATCGGGTTTCTCCTACAGGGGGTCATTTAGCGCGCTGAAACCACCGGCGTGTAGCCCGTGCACGACCGCATCCATTTGAGGCCACAGGAGGTCATGGGGTCGCCGAAGCTTGCCGGAAACGTGCTCGTGGCGGCGGCCGGAGCTCGGGCTCGGACGCGAACACGACACAGGGCACGGCACATCTCCTACCTAGCACCAAAGGCATCTACGCGGCTCCGCAAACACAATGAAGGCCTTGGAACGACCAACCGGTCATCGGAACGTAGCCTGCGATGAGCTCAAGCGGTGGCGCAATTCGGGCCTCGATGGAATCCGGGGCTAGGGTGCGAGATAGAAGGGGGAAAGAGGGGGGACACACTCAGGGGCTCACAGTGAATGTAGAGGCGTTGACGGTTGGCTCGGGGAAGACCTGGAACGGCGGCAAGCTCCGATTCTTCTCCGGTGACCCGAGGAGGAAGAAGAGGACGCGACGGCGATTGGGAACTTCTGGCGATGGGCTGCTAGGTCTGGGAGGAGGAGGGGGTCCGCACGGTTCTTTTGGCTGGCTCAGACGGTGCAGGGTTGGCTAGAATGACGGCGACGAGCTCAGGAGGCTCTCGGCCATGGCCGAAGCAGAGAGGAAGGAGGAGAGAGCAAGGAGCGGAGGGAGAGAGCGACGGGGAGGCGGCTCGGTGCTTATCCCCGGCGTTGCACTGGCGAGGGAGGGGCCAGGCAGGCAGGTGGCGTGGCGCCACCGGCGTGAGCGCACGGCGGCCACACGCTGCGCCTACTGGACGTCAGGAGGACGAAGACCCCCCTGGGCCAGATGGGCCACCAGGTAAGCTCCCTCTCTCTCTTTCTCTTTTTCCTTGCTTCTGGTTTTCTATATTTCTTACCTTTGTTTATTTTTTTTCCAGATTCAAATGACTTTCAAATTTTCCCCAAACAATTTCTAATATAGAGTTTGAATATTTCAACCCTATTAAAAAAGTTTCAGGGATTTTGAAATCAGAATTAATGATAATGATTTTATTTGTCATTTTCAGAGACTTAAATCATTAATTTAAATTATTCAAAATGTTGAAATAATTAAGATGGTCCCTGGTACATCCATGTCCTCAATTATCAGACATAGGGAACATTTTTAATGGGCATTTTGGATTTGTTGAAATTTCATTTATCTGGAATTTTTTTATTTCGTGAAATGCTTGGGGTTTCTTTTCTTTCTCCCCATTTCATATTGATGCAATGATGATGATGATGATGCAAACACATTGCTAGCCTAAGACACTTGCTACGGTTGTGACACCAAGACGGCTGCGACCGCGAAGGCTACCTCAAATGCCAAGGAAGCGGACCCGAAGTTGAAAGCACATTTTCTCCCTTGGTGGTTTTGGTAGTTAGTAAGAACATATAAGTGATTGAAGTAATGTTTCCACTAATTATATGTCAGGAAATGTTCAATGAGAGGATTGGCAAAAAGGAGATTGTGGAGAAACCCCAAGATGCAAGGAAATAGGTTGGCCAAGCTTCAAGCAAGAGGAATCTACATTTTATATTTGTGAGAAATCACTTTGAGTCCATAGGAAAGCCAATACTATTAAAAGGGGTAAGGTTTTGTTGGTGAACAATATGCTCAAATGTGCACAAGTGATAGTTGCCAAAAACATCGACAAAACTCTCCCACCGAAGTCTGTTATATACCCAACACTCAAAATCAGTGCAACCAACTATCCCACTTCGGTGCCACCAATTCCAGTACCTAGATAGACTCTGCCAAACTCTAGCCACTTCGGTGCAACCGATTCCATACCGGTGCCACCAAGTTTAGGTTGCCAACTTTCTGTTACGCAAATTCACATTTTCGGTTCCACCGAGAATGTTGTATTGGCATCACCGAGATTGGAAATCTGACCATTGGTCACCTTATCAGTGCAATCGAGAATTGTATATCGGTCCCTCCGAGATTCAAAAGTTTCCACCTTTTGGTCACTTTGGTACCACCGAGATTAACACGTCGGTGTCACCGAGTTGGTCACTTTGTGTGTAACAGTTGTATTTTTGGGGATGCCTATATATACCCCTTCACCACCACTCACTCCAGAGTGAAGCACTCAGAACTATTCCATACCTATCCTATCAGATTTTCTGAGAGAAAACCATCTACCGTTGTGTTGAGGTCAAGATCTTCCACTCCAATCAGATGGATCTTTATTTCTAGCCTCCCCAAGTTGCTTTCCACCAATCCTATCTGTTCTACCAAGACAAACCCGTGAGAGAGAGATTGTGTCTTGAGGATTCTATCATCTTGAAGCACAAGAGCAAGGAGTTGATCATCATTACCGAGCCTATTACCTTTTGGAGGGTGGTGCCTCCTAGATTGGTTAGGTGTCACTTGGGAGCCTCCTACTTCGTGTTGTGGAGTGAACCAAGAAGTTTGTAAGGGCAAGGAGATCGTCTAATTCGTGAAGATCTACCCCATAGTGAGGCTAGTCCTTCGTGGACGGAAGCCATATGGAATAGTCAAGGTTTCTACTTCGTGGACCCTTCTGGGTGGAGCCATCCATGGACTCTCGCGACCATTACCCTTCGTGGGTTGAAGACTCAATAAACGTGGATGTACCATAGAGACACCTATCGGAACCACGGGAAAAATCATCGTGTCCACAATTGGATTTGATCTTCCTACCCTATCCCTTCCATACATGCTTGTTGTTACTTTCTTCTGCTATATACTCTTAGACTTGCATGTATAGGGTGTACTTGACTTGCCATGAAATGCTGAAAATTGTCAACCATAAAATTGGTATAGGCAAAACCTTTAATTGGTCAAGTAGTCTAATACCCCCCCTAGACCTACTTTCAATCCTACAAGTGGTATCAGAGCATTGGTCTCTATTGCTTAGGTCTCACAACCTAGGAGAAGTATGGCGTCTAGTGAGGGAAGTTATCACTGTAGATGTCCATACTTTGATTTCACTAATTTCGCTAGTTGGAAGCATAAAATGAAAATACATATTCTTGGTCATAACCCTGTTGTTTAGCTGTTGTTCATGTTGGCTTGCAAGGTGAGTTCTTTGCGGACGGATGGGAACGGGATCGTGAAGCGACCGCGGATGAATTGATGATGTTGCAATACAATGCTCAAGCATGTGACATTCTCTTCAACTACTTATGCCCCGAAGAATTCAACAAAATCAGCTGTCTTGAGAATGCAAAGGAGATTTGGGATACTTTGGTCGATATGCACAAACCTACTCCATGAGAGAATCCAAGTTATATGTTCTTCAAGGTTAACTTGACAAGTTCAAGATGAAGGATGGTGAAGAAGTCGCAGAGATGTAATCTAGGCTAGCTCTCATCACCAATGAGATTGTCGGCTTAGGAAACGAAGAAATGACCGACAAATTCAGCATCAAGAAGATACTTAGAGCTTTGGATGAGAAATATGACACCATGTGCACATTAATCCAAATGATGCCAAACTACAAAAATCTCAAGCCTATGGAAGTCATTGGAAGGATTGTTGCTCATGAGATGACACTCAAAGATGAAGAAGAGCTTCATCACATGTCTAGCGGTGCTTACAAAGCCACAAGTGATGCTCCCACAACTTCAAGCAACAACCTTGTCACCAATGAAGAAATAAGCCTCATTGTCAAGAAATTCAACAAGTTCTACAAGAATAGAAGCAAAGAAAGAAACTCCAACTCAAGATATGAAGAGAAGCATTCGTCAAGTCATGACCGCAATTGCTACAATTGTGGGAAGCCCGGACACTACTCAAATGAGTGCACGGCTCCTTACAAAAGAAAGGAAGAGTCACCTTGAAGACGAAGCTCAAGGAATGAATCACCACAAAGAGAGAGAAGTAGAGATGATCGTTATGAATGAAACCACTCAAGGAGAAGTAGAGATTCGGAGAAGAAGGACAAGTACACCAAGAGCTACACAAGAAGAAAACATCAAACCCATGTTGGTGAATGGGTTTCCGGCTCTGACTCCGACAACAACTCTGAGAGAAGCTATCACTCCGACTCCGACTATAGTCAAGATGATGGTGTTGCTGGAATTGCTCTAGTGACTACCAACTCCTATGATCTATTTGATACACCAAATGAAGGAATGGAAGTTGCTTCATGGCTAAAGTCCCCAAGGTATCACACCCCAAGTATCTTGATTTTGATAGTGACGAAGATGATCTACTTTGTGATGATGACTTACTTTGTGATAAAACTAGTGATAGTGATCAAAATTAACTTGATAATTCTCATGCTAGTCAATCTAAGTCAATTGATGATGATAAGATTAAAATAGAACAACTAAGTAAATAACTAAACACACTTAAGTTATCTCATGAATTTACTCTTGACGATCATAGAGAGCTTGTGAGAACTCATGAGAAGCTACGCTTCGAGAAGCTCAACTTGGAGCAAGAGCATGAGTTTCTCAAAGCTATCAATGACGATCTCTGGAAGAAGACCTCATCTTATCTAGCCAAATGACTACTCTTGTCTACTTTCATGCCTCAAGTTAAAACTAAGCAATCTAGTAACAAAGGCAAGAAAGATTCTTCATCTAGTAGCAACAATAAAAGTGATAAATCCAATGATGTTGCTTCTAGTAGTTCTATTGATTTCACTAATGATGCTTCTCTTAGCCAAGTTACATTGAGCAAGAAAATGCCTTATTGAAAGGAATTACAGAAAAAGCTATCTACAAGAGTCTTGCCGGATGTAAGCAATTTGAGGAAATTGTACACAAGCATAGAGGATACCGGAAGAATCATGGTGTTGGCTACTTCAACGCTAATGGAGTTGAGTGAGAAGAAGGTCAATATCCTAAGTCCAAGTTTGTTCCTCAAAAGGAGAAGTATGAAAATACTCTTCCCAAGTTGACAAACACTCAAGATGACCTTCCACCACAAGACCACAAGCTCAAGGGCAAGAACAAGCTTCAAGATGACATTGACTCATATGAAGATAAACCCCTAGCTTTGGTGGAGTGGGTTCCCAAGGCTACTTCAGGCTCAACTACTACAAAGGCCACTTCAACACGAAGGATCCCGATCAACTTGATGTGGGTTCCCAAGAAAAAGAACTAGTAAGTTCTTGAGGGGTGATTCCGCCAATGAAATTCAATCACATTCATTGTTGGCAAGAACTTTTTGCACTCAACATCAACTCAACGCAATAGTTCAAGGAGTCACACATTCCCTCAAAGGTGAGCAGGGGACAAGGTAATCAACAATCAATGGACATCATAACACATGCTTTGCACTCCATGTCCATAGATATCCTTGTATTTGTCTCTTGTATGTTGGGTCTAACCCATGTAGGTGAGAGGAGTAAGGAAACAACAAGGATGCTCCCAACTCCTGGTGATCTTAATCAACATTGAGCATCCAAAACTACCTCACCAACATGAAGTCTTCATAAAAAAACCAAGGTTAGTTTATCCCTCTTATGGGGGGATGTCACATTAAGTGGCAGATTTACTCTAATTCTTGACTCGAGGCATCTCTTAACATGTGACAACATTAAATGCTTTATGAAAAAGTGGTAACCCCACTTGTGCTTAAACGATGAGTATGACCTATGATCAAGTACTCTTACTTGGCTCCTAAGTTAAATACTCATATATAGATGACTTTGTCATCGCCCAAGTGCTTTTTAGATGCTAGTGTGTTTGTGCATGTTCGTTATGATTTCTTTTGAAATCTTATTGTGTGAGCATGTTGGTCTGCATTTATTTTATTATTCGAGGATATCCAATTGTTGCTATTTGGCTTTTGATGTGTCTTTTGCCAATTGGATGGACAAGAATGCCTGGGACCACTCTTTAGCTATCTATGCTTTCTCATCTCATATTCCATTCATGCTGCATCACAAAATTTGTACAAGTGCTTTTTGATACCTTTGTGTATGGAGCACTCGGAGTTTCGTATCGACAAGGACTGCCCATTAAAACCTCCCAGGTGCAACTCGGTAGAACCAACACCAAAATCTCGGTCTCACCGATTGCCTCGGGTTGATCTGGTTTTTCAATATCGGTATCACCGATTCCATTTTCTCGGTTACATCGAGTGTCCCTGTCAGCTGACAGTTGAGACACTCGGTGACACCGAAACCTTAGAATCAGTGTCACCGACAGTGGTGGGTACATAACTCTGGACCACGATGTTTTGAAATTTCATATTCCTACGTCGTGCTCCAAAACCCTAAGCTGTCATTCCAAAGACCCCTGGTCATCGCCGTTGACTTCCCGAGCCCCGCCATCGCTGGGAATCACCGCCGTCGATGTAATCTTCACAAACGTCGCCATCGTAGAGGATCCGCGCCAAGCTAGGGTACGGATTCGATCTCTAGTGCTCTCCCATTCTAATTCTTGCGCATTGGACCTTGTTTTCTCTATAAGCCACCTATTTCTCATTCATCTATCCACTAGAAATTGCGAAATCTCGAGTTAGATGGATTTTCTAGGGTTTTGCTATCCACCCGATACATCTCGGTGGAACCGAAACGAAAATATCGGTCTCACCGATATACTTCTCTGTGTTGCTGAGAACTGACTCGGTGGAACTGAGTAGCTCTTTTCGGTCCTACCGAAAAGGCTGCCAAGTACTTGTTAAGGAGTTGGTCTGTCTCGGCCCCACCGAAAATTGCATTTCGGCCGTACTGATATGTATGTGACAGATTGCAAAACTTTGGAAAAACTCATTGCTCAAATTTCAAAAATAGCCTCATTTTGTGATGACTCATCTACTTCTACTCATCTACACTCTATTCACAGGGTCAACATGTCAGGTTCAGAAGACAGTTAGAACAGGTCAGAGCAAAGAGCAGACATGAGTTCAGGCACAAGCCCAGAGCCCAGTTCATTCTCAGATCTAGGCACCCCCAGCTCACATGGGTTGCCCAAGGCTGCCACCAAAACCAGAAAGAGGTTGAACTCAGAAGAAGAAGATTCAGACTTTGTCCCTGATGAAGTTCTTGCTAAGAAGCAAGAGAAGGCTACCAAGAAAGCTACAACTGAAGCTACTTCCTCTAGAAGGGTTATCAGCAAAATATATGCACCAGCTTCAACCTTCAAGGCTTATGAGACTGCCAAAGCAACTATTTCTGTTGAGATCCCCAAGAAAGCTATGCCTAAGAAGGCAGGAGAGAAAAAGGCCGGGAAGAGGATCATTCATGTGATTGGCAGACCTACCTCCATGTTTGAGGATCTTGAAGTTGCTCATGCTAAGGAAGAGGAGGTTGAGTCAGCAAAGGCTCCTCCCAAGAAGAAAGCAAAGAAGTTGATGACTGATGCTATGCCCAAAACCAGCACATCCAAGAAGGCTACTAAGAAGCCCAAGAGGACCACTAGGCAGATTCCAGCCACTGAGAAGAACAAAGGGAATGCCCCCAGAGTTGAAGGTGACGATGATCTAATAATGTTAATGAAGTTTAGACCACACCTCCCTATTAATAATGCTAGCTATCCAGTAGCTGAGGACATGAAGAAGAGGAAGGATTCAGGACTGAGGGCATGCAGAGCTATTGATCCTTATGCCCAAAGAAAGAAAACAGTTGTGGACTACAGGTTCTATACCAAGGAGTAGCAGGACTTCTATGAGACTGTGCTCCTTGACAGGAGTCCAGCTGTCAGCGATATGCGATACATTGATTGGAAGTACATCAAGGAGAATGAGGACTACTTTCCAAGTGTCGAGGACAACTTCCATTGCATTGGTCTTGATGAATTCATAGGCAGAGAATTCACAGCATGGAATGATGAGATGATCATGTAGTTCTACTCCACTACACACTTCTATAGAGATGGTAGAATTGTGTGGATGATTGAAGGTGCCCGATATGACTCAACTGTTGAGGAATGGGCAGAGATCTTAGGAGTTCCTGAAGCACAGGATGGCGACCTGGATGTCTACTCAGAATCCAAGGCTAGTCACAATGCTATGGCCAACTTGTATAAGGAGATCCCTACTGACAAAGTGAAGTCTCACCAGCTAGGGTCCATTTACTTTCTCTAGGCTAACCTACGCACTATCAACACCATTTTGAGGCATACCCTGATGCCCAAGTCCGGAGATGACAAAATGATCCGAGGCCACTCCATCAACCTGTTGATCCATCTTGACACTCACACCAGGATCGTAGTCATGGACTTGATTGTAGAGACAATCAAGAGGGTTGTTGGTGATCAGAAGCGCTCATGCTATTATGCACCCTACATCCATATGCTCATAAACTCAAGACTCGAGAAGCACATCTTTGCCCTGGATCACCCACATTTGCCCCTACACACTAAAGGAATTCAGTTATTTGCCATGTGCCAGGCCTTTGTCGTCTGCTGACACATGGCAAAGATGCTCTTTGCTGTCTGCTGTCCCAAAGGAGACGGCAAAGAACTGGCACATGGCAAACAGTGTCTTTGCCATGTGCCAGTTCTTTGCCGTCTGCCCACTCACGACAAAGAAGGCCAGGGCAGATGGCAAAGAGCTAAGGTGGGCCCCACCAGGCCTTGGCCCTTCCCAGGTACAAGTCGGGGGGTCTTTGCCGTCCGGGACGCCTTTGCTGTCTGTCGTGTCCCTCTTTGCCGTCGGGGGGCAGACGGCAAAGACCCGGACCTACCAACGGTCGTTACACCACTCTCTCTCACCCTCTCCCTCCCTCACTCTCTCCCGCCCCTTCCCGCTCGCCGCCGCGCCGCCCCTCCCCCTCCCGCTCGCCGCCGCGCCACCCCTCCCCTCCTGCTCGCCGCCGCGCTGCCCCTCCCCCTCCCGCTCGCCGCCGCGCCGCCCCTCCCCTTCGAGCTCGCCGCCGCGCCGGCCCTCCCCTCCCGCTCGCCGCTGCGCAGCCCCTCCCCCTCCCGCTCGCTGCCGCACCGCCCCTCCCCTTCCAGCTCGCCGCCGCGCCGCCCCTCCCCTTCTCTATCGCCACCGCACCGCCCCTGCCGGCCGACGCCCCCCTCCCACCGCCCTCCCGGCCGCCGCCCTCCTCCCACCTCCCTCTCGGTCACCGCCCCCTCCCACGTGCTCCCTCCGACCGCCGCCCTCCTTCGCACCCTGCCGCCCCGGCACCCCAGCGCCCTCCGGTATGTTATTTTATTTTATTTTTGTTTTTTTTCTTCTTTTTTGCTGTTTAATTGTTAGATTATATTATGTATGTAGTTTAGTGCTAGGTTTTGTGTTAGATAAGATTAGGTTAGTGTTAGGTTTAGTGCTAGGTTTAGTGCTAGGAAGAATAAGTAGAAGGAGGAACAAGAAGATGAAGGAGAAGAAGAAAAAGTAGAATAAGTAGTGGCCGACCCCCGACGCCACTGACCCCCGACCCCCGATCCCCAACGGCACTAACCCCCGACCCCGGACGGCACTGACCCCCGACCCCCGACGCCACTGACCCTCGACCCCCGATGGCACTGACCCTCGACCCCCGACCCCCGACCCCACTGACCCTCGACCCTCGACCCCAGACCCCCTACCCCCAACCCCTGACGCCACTGACCCCCAATCCTCGGCCCCCGACACCTCTTCGGGATCTTGTTGAACGAAAAGACCCCCGACCCCCGACGCCAGTGACCCTCGACCCCCAACGACACCGACACCCGACTACCGACGCCACCAACCCCCGACCCTCGACCGTCAACCTCCGACGCCACTCACACCCGACTGCCGACCCCCGACGGCACTGACCCTCGATCCCCGACCCCCGACGCCACTCACCCTCGACCCCTGACCCCCTACCTCCGACCCCCGATGCCACTGACCCCCAACCCCCGAACCCCGACCCCCGACGCCAGTGACCCTCGACCCCGGACGACACTGACCCCCGACCATCGACACAACTAATCCCCCACCTCCGATGCCACCGACACCCGACACCACCGACCATCGACGCCACCGACACCCGACACCATAGACCATCGACGCCACTAAGCCGACGGGGTCGTAGTTTTGTAAATTATGAGTTAGGTCACATATTTTCCGATTATGTTAATTATAAAAACATCATATTTGTGTTGATCGGGTGAATTTCAATTTGCAGTTGTTCGACGACCTCCACGAGCTCCGCCCCTGCATTTGTTGGTGAGCACAAATGACTTCTCCTCCTACCCCCTTAATTTGCTCTGTTCCGGTCTTCATGCCGATGAAACTTGCTAGCTATAGGTTTCTTCAATCATGAGTATGCGTGACCAGTATGCGTCTCCCGTTCGAAAGGGCGACATCTATAAATATGCATGTCTTTGCATATTTATAACCGCCATCCTTTCGAATTGTCCAACATTATCCATGGACAGCCCGAGTATGTGTAGATTGGGTTCGTTTTCCCATATGCTGTGCTCCGGTTCCGATGCGGAATTTCATCAGTGCCTCCCTGTTGTTCTCCGGGTACACATCCTCTGTGCTTATTGCCAAGACATGTATCAGGAGAACAGCGGGGAGGTGCTGCCGAAATTCTGCATCGCATCTGGAGCAGAGCAGGGGAAAACGAACCCAATCTACACATACTCGGGTGGGATTAGGACCTATCTTTACCTATTAGCGTGTAGGTTGCATGGACGTAATAAAACTGACAAACTTGATTAGCGGATGAATATAGGTGATGAATTATATATCAATTTATTCCTTCTGCGCCCATAGGTAGCTAGGCAACATGAGTGATCATGCTTGGATGTACACTGGTCACCCTAGTTAGAAAGACACGACCAATGAATGGTTAACAAAAACCAGGGGGTTTGTGAGAGCTTCATTTGCACATGGCCAACAAAAAACATGGTGCCCCTGTCCCAACTACGACAACTGGAAAAAGCAGACAAAGTTTGAAATGGGTAAACACCTGCATAAGTGGGGTTTTACGCCTAATTATACGGTTTGGACTTTTCATGGTGAGTCTGACCAACGTGCCAGAGCTGAGGTGATTTGTCGTTGCACTGACGAGCATGGTACGGGGATCGAAGACATGGTGCAAGACTTGGATGATGCTCGAGATTCAGACGATGAGATGGAGGAATCTGCAAAGGCCTTCTATGAAATGTTGGAGTCTTCAAAACGTCCTCTCCACAAGCAGACTGAGCTTTGTCAGCTGGATGCCATCGCGCAAGTAATGGCTCTGAAGTCTCAATTCAACCTAGGCACAGAATGCTACGACGCGATGATGACGATATTTGGACGCTTTCTACCCGAAGGCCATGTACTGCCTGCAAACCTGTACCAGTCAGAGAAAATCCTCCAGGTACTTAAGATACCCTATGAGAAGATACATGCCTGTGAGAATGGATGTGCCTTATTTAGGCTTGAGTATGCGGCCTTGACCTATTGCCCCATTTGCAATTCTTCCAGGTATATTGTGGTAGACAACGGTATGGGTGAGAAGAATTAGACCAAAATCCCCATTAGTGTTCTTCGTTATTTGCCAATCGTACCAAGACTCAATGTCTTTTCATGGTCGAAGAGATGGCCAGACAGATGACATGGCACAAATTAGGCAAAAGAACCGAACTAGATGCGGATGGGAACAAGATGCTGGTACACACTTCAGATGGTTTAGCGTGGAGGCACTTCGACATTAGGATAAATCGGAAGATCCAAGGCATCGAAGAGTTGCCATCAGCACGGATGGGTTCAATGTGTATGGTATGACGGAAACACAATATAGTTGTTGGCCTGTATTTGACCTTCCACTCAATTTCCCACCCGGAGAGATTATGAAAAGAAAGAACATTTTCCTGACGTTGATAATTCCAGGGCCTATACTTAGCTTGGCTTCCACCTAAATGACATAATTAGCTTAGTTAGCTCCAAAATGGCCTATTTAATAATAAATGACCTATACTTAGCTATGTATCCTGCAAAATGAAATAATTAGCTCCAAAAAGGCATAATTAGCTAATTAAGCCCGAAGAAGAGGACAAGAGGAGAAGAAAGAGGAGAAATGAAAAAAGGAAGAAGAAGAAGAAGAGAAGAAGAAGGAGAAGGAGAAGGAGGAAGAAGAAGGAGAAGAAGGAGAAGGAGGAGAGAAGCTTCTTCTCCATCTTCTTGTCCTTCTTCTTTTCTTCTTCTTCTCCTCTTCCTTCTCCTTCTCCTTCTCCTCCTCCTTCTTCTTCTTTTACTTCTCCTTCTTCTTCTCTTCTTGCTTCTTGTCTTTCACTACTTCTACATAGCTTAGACTCATCCAAAAAAGACTAAATTGGCTAATTACCCAACAAAATGACATCATTAGCTTAGTTAGCTCTGAAATGGCCTATTTAATAAAAAATGACCTATACTTAGCTAATTATCCTCCAAAATGACATAATTAGCATAGTTAGGTAAAAACATCATAAGAACCTTGGTTAGCTCATTACAATGACTCATTTAGCTCCAAAATGACATAATAAGGTGAAAATGGATTTAATAATCATAGTTGGCTCAATTGGTCATATTTTACCCAAGTTAGCTCTAGAATGGCCTCTACTTAGCTTGGCTTCCACCTAAATGACATAATTAGCTTAGTTTGCTCCAAAATGGCCT